>CM014271.1:47323109-47386636 GCA_004135705.1 Alloteropsis semialata
AACCCCTTATTTGTACACTTACATCTGGACATGCTAATGTTGCCCTTAATTCCCCTCCAGGTGAATTAACTATCAACGTTTGTGGCATGGGTTGCATAGTCATTCTATACTTTTTCACAAACTGAGCAGATATGAAAGCATGGGTAGCACCAGAATCGAATAGAACAGATGCAGGGTGTGAGTTGACTAGAAACGTACCGAACACCACATCAGTCGCTCCTTGGGCTGCCTCCTCGCTCACGTGGTTCACCTTGCCACGTACAGCGTTCTGCTGTCCTCCATTGTTGCGGGGCTGCTGGGGTTCTGACCGTTGTTCCTTGGGGCATTGTTTTGCCCATTAGCATTTTGGCCTCTCTTAGGGTAGCTATTGGCGTAGTGTCCGGGATCACCACAGTTGTAGCAAGCTCTGCCTGCCACAGGAGCTACAAGCACAACGTTGCTTTGAGTGAAGCATGGCGCCTGATTCTGCGGTTGCTGTTGCTGGTACCTCTGTTGGTAGGGTTGTTGCGGGCGCTGTTGTTGCTGCTGCTGGTAAGGCGGGCGCTGCTGGTACTGTTGGCGCTGCTGCTGATTCCCAGTGTTCGGTGAGCCTTGAATGCGGAGCTGACCACTGGACTGCGGGTTGAAGCGGGGGCGAGAGCTATTCCCACCCGTCTGGTTGAGGAACTTTCTCTTCTTGTCCTCCATCTCTCGACGCTTGTGTTCCAGCATTAAGGCATTATCGACCAACTCGTGAAAGTTGTCGAAGGTGTGAGTGAGCAGCTGATACTGAAGGCCATCATTCAGTCCCCGAAGGAACTGCCTCTGCTTCTTCTTGTCATCCGCCATGTTCTCAGGAGCGTAGCAAGATAGCTCAATGAACTTGTCATGATAGGCAGTGACAGTCATTGATCCCTGCCTCAAAGCCAGGAACTCCTCTTGCTTCAAAGTCATGAGGCCCTCTGGAATGTGGTGAGCACGGAAACGCTCACTGAACTCTGCCCACGTGATGTGGTCAGGGTCCTAGTGAGGGTACAGATATGAATCCCACCATTCTTGGGCAGCTCCTTGTAACTGTCCAGAACCATAGAGCACCTTCTCCCTGTCGGTGCACTGAGCTATATCCAGCTGACAATTCACCGCCTTGAGCCAGTTTTCGGCTTGCAGTGGTTCACTGGCGTGGGTGAAGACAGGCGGGCGTCCCTTCATGAACTCCCCACGCCGATCTCTGACTTGTGGCTGATGCTGAGGTGGCGGCTGGTTCTGCAGATTCTGCTGTACAGCTGCGAATGCGTTAGCCATCTGCTGCAGCATCTGATTCTGATTGGCCAGCAGCTGTTCGAGCGGCACTGGAGGTGGCGGCGGTGGCGGGTTTGGGTTGGCACGACCTCCACGAGCGTTCCTCCGGTTGGCCATCTGTTACAGACACATGTCACTGTTACTTTTCAATCCCATAACATGAATCCCTTCTGACTGATCATAGGCACAAGATAGAAATAGATTTGGAAGAATTCAACAGACAGAGAACAGATAAAGGGTATGGAAGCAAAGTAAAGAGACAGATAGATTATGGAAACCCACTATTTATTCAAAAACGAGCTAAGCTAATATTCTAGATGTACGTGAACAATAAGTTCACATGCACCACACTCATTACAAAGATCCAAATCACACAAGTTCACAATAGTAATAAATCAAGCACTCATTAACACGGTTCAAACACTAAGACTCAGACGACTCAACGACTCAACGACTCAACTCGCATGACTAGCGTTTTTATTACAACTCAAGACCATCTAATGCTCATCTATGGTGGTGCGGCTAGCAAAGGTCCCATAGCGAGTCCTCTTGCGGGGCGGTGCTTCTGCAAGATACTCCGGCTCCTCCATAGGTGGTTCGGCGCCGGGGTGCTCCAACTCTGCAATTCTAAGCCTTGCTGCTTGAAGCTCTTCCCACATCCTGGAGTGCTCATCCAGCAGTGAATCGAACTCCGTGTTGATGGTTGCAGCAAAACCCACGGTCTCCACGAGTCTGGCGCTCTGCTCTCCAGCTGGGTTGGCGATCCTGCTAGTCCTCCTCCCACGGGGCACACGTGGAATGTAGCGCTCCGCCCCATCGCGAACAAGGCTGAAGTAGAGTCCACGATAGGCGTAGAGTGCCCGGCGAGCAGCATCAGTGACGCCAGCCTCCTGTGTCTCCCTGGGAGCTAGTGCGGGGTGCTCTGACTCAGTCCTGGCGGCGCCTAGCAGTCGGGCAGACACTCGAACACAAGTCGTGGTCTTCCAGAAGTCAGTGTAGCGGTGATGAGTCCACCACTCACTGCGGTAGTCCACACTGACACGGCCATGTCCATAGTGGCGCTGAAGTAGACGAAGCAGACGACGGTGGAAGTAGCAGTCCCCTCCATCACGTGTGGTCTCCACCACCTTCCATCCTGTAGCTAGAGGTGGGTGGTCTTCCTCATCATCATCAGAGTCATCAGAGTCATCATAGTCGGAGTCCTCTCCATCTGAATCATCACCATCGCCTTCGGGGTCCTCTGGGCCTCCTCCGGCAGCGGCACCTTCTTGCTTGACTGGAGTTGGTGGCGCCGGTGGTGGAACAACAGGCACGAACTGGTCTTCTTCCTCATCATAGATCTCGACCATCTCGGGATCTTCTTCAGCTTCCTCCACTGGTGGCTTCTGGACAGGCGGCAGCTCTATCCCTCCAACTGGATCAGGGTTGAAGAACTGCAGGGCATGCTCAGCAACTCTGGGAGGCAAGAACTCTCCAACACACTTGCGCGGAGTGACCTTAGTGCGAGCCATCTATAGAAAGAAGAGAACAAGAGAATAAATTAAAATTTTGTAACAGAATAAGATAGATTAACAAGAATAAAGATTTGTATAAAATAACTCAAAGTGAAACAAGAGATTAAAGTAAATTAGAAATAAGGAATAATAATAAAGATAAGTGAAATAATCAAGATTAAAACTTAAATGGAATAAGGACAAGGATAAAAGAAGACTCTAAACGACCATTCTAACTAGGCTGCGTGTCCTACAGTCAGCACTGCTTTGATACCAATCTGTCACACCCGGATTTATGAATAAACCCGAATGCTACTATATGTGTACCCAGGAAGTCCAACACACACATATAGCTTTAGAATAACAGAATATCAAAGTAAATCAAGTGCTCGATTACAAAAGAATATCATTCAGAATTATTACAAATAAGACTCAAGTCTTTAATCAAAGTTTACGCATACGAAAAGATAAACTCTCGTGGCTCCATCTACTCCACAAGGACACCGACTGGTTGACAGCTGCCTAGAAGTCTGGAAAATCTTCAGGGAACTCCACAACACATTCAAGTTCATCTGATTACCCATCCGGGATTTTGTTGAATAACACAAGTGTAAGTAAACCAACTTTACTTAACAAATATAACACGAGGGATGAAGGCTTAAAAGGCTAGACACGGTTTAACTGCGGTAAGCACTTTTAATGGTTCAATTTTAGCATTAACCTAGTTACTACAGTGTAATAGGTAAATCCCAGTTGTATCCCAAATTAAGTATAAGTAAAGAGATTTCTTAATTCACCACCAATCCAGTTCCTTGCACTTTAAACATCACCCGGGTAAAGATCACTGTCAAAAAGGATCCAGGCCACTCGTAACCGTGAGTACGGCTGATATATCAGTTTTTACACTCTGCAGAGGTTGTACACTTTCCCCACTGGTCGCGTAAAAGCTCAAAAGAACTTTATAACCCAACCATGCAGTGCGGATCAGGCACATTCATCACACTACCTTTGGTGTGACTGCATAGGGACGCTACGAAACCTTTCAAAAGAGACCCTAGCCGCTAGTGACAGTGTGAACCTTCTCTGCTCCCACCAAAAGTAAATATCGACCCATTTCCGAGACAGACCAAGGCCACCGCTTCTGGCCCTCTCCTCCAAGTCAAGCCAGATAGCCACTTAGACAAGCTAGGATCATACAATTTACTTAGTTAAGACCAGAGCCCATTTGATTCCCGTGCTTGCACTATTTTCCCAGGTTGCCACTTTAAGATAGACCATAACAAGTGATGCCCAGAACAAAGCACACAGCAATTGTCCCAGTTTAAAGGTTGATTAATGAACAAAGCACACAGCACATGTTCCGATTTAGGTTGGATGGAACAAACCACACGGCACATGTCCAAATTAAAGGTTGCCTAGAACAAAGCACACAGCACATGTTCTAGATCGTGAATTATCTAGAATAAAGCACACAGCACATATTCTAGTACAAGAGTTTGCTGAGAACAAAGCACACAACACATGTTCCAGCTACCTAACCATGTTGCTAAAAAGCAAGTTTTAACCATTCCTCATTAAAAAGAATCAAGTATCACTGTCCAAAGACAGTAAGCGCAAGTTATAAAGCCTAGCTCAATTTACCCATCAATGCATAACCCGGTTGAGCAAGAAAGTAAGTCTCAAAATACTAGGGATATCCTAAACAGTTTAACTCATGCATGAATGTAAGTGATTAATAATGTGTATAGGTATCAAGGATTTCTCGTGTTATACTTGCCTTCCTCTTGGCACTGCAGCTGCTGTTCTTGCTCTTCAAAGTGTTGCTCGAAGGACGGCTCGAACGGCTCACCGACTAGACACGAACAACAATCACCAACACGCAATCCAAACAAGCCGGTACATGCATATCAAGTGAAATAAATTAGAATAGTACACCAAATAATTCAAACAGTGGCTAAAAAGCAAATAAAACTATTCTACGCATTACTACGAACACATGAGCGAAAGAATCACCGAAATTGGAGTTAAAACGCATAATCTAGGGCTAAAACAAGGTCTAGGGGCTTGCTGGCAAACAAACTAAACTACCAGGGACCTATCTGCGAGAAAACAGGGGCCTAAACATAATTATGTATAAAACAGAAGGTCTAACGCGTAAATAAAACAACCTAGGACGGCGGGTTTAATTATTCAAAAGCTCAGGGTTCAAACCGTAAGAAAAAGGACCTATATCTAATTATTTTTGAACTACACAGGACTGCGGGTTGATTTTGGTAAAACCGAGGGGCTTTTCTGCAAAATGGGCGCTGCGTGGCTGGTTGGGCTGACGCGGCGCTGACGTGGCGCCCACGTGTCAGACACGTGGCGCTGACGGGGCTGTAGACCGAGCCGTGGACTCGGCCCACGGGTCCACGGTGGACCGGATAAGGGGCGAAGGGGTACGGGGTGTTTCTGGCCGTCCAGATCAGATCGGGTGGCCAGGATGGATGCGGGCGGCGGAAGATGACCGGCAACGAGGTCGACGGCGGCGGGCGGCGGCGAGTGGCGGCGCTGCTTCAATCTAGGGCTAGGGGGCTCGGTTTTGGACGCGGTTTGGCTTGGGAGAGAGAGGGCGTCACGGCGAACTCACCTAGGGACTCGGGTGCGTCGATTGGGCGGCGGAGATGGGTCGTCGGCGTTGAAGAGCGGCGGCGGCGTTCGGGTGGCGGCGTCGTCGGCTCTCCGGGGCTCGGCTCGGGCTCTTGGACGCGGGGTGCTGCGGCGGAAGCTCCTGCGAACACGCCCACGGGGTTAGGGCGGCGTTGGGTGACCGGACGGCGGTGTGCGAGCTCGGCGGCGTGCTCACCTCGGCAACAATGGCGGCGGCGCGTCTCGGGTGCGGGAAACAAGAGAGAGGGCCCCCGGGGTGGTTTTATAGGGCATGGGCGCAGGCGGATATGCTCGGGGAATCCGCGGCGGTCACGGGAACGGCCCGCGCGGATCTCGCGGGGCGGTTGCGTGGCGGCGGCCTCTCCCGGTCGGAGTCGGCTCCGACTCCGACTCGGTCGGGAGGTCGGGGACGACCCTGGCGAGCGGGGCCCGCCTGGCAGCGGCCCGGGCGTTGGCGCCCTGGCGCTGGGGCGTCTCCGGCGCTGGAAAGCGGGAGCGGGAGAGGGGCGCGAGCGGTGGGCCGGGCTGGGCCGAAAGGGAAGAAGGGGAGGGAGGTTAGGCGAGCTGGGCCGGAAAGTCTGAGGGGCATAAGTGAACCAGGCCAAGAGTTTAGGGGGTTGGAACAGACTTAACGCTGAAAAACAATTAACCACTCATTCAAAAGCAAATTAAATGAGGATTTCAAATATAAATTTAACATCCATCATTTAAATTGCTATCAAACAAAATATGCATCGGCATGAGTGCACAAACATGTTTTTCTATGATTACCTTTGTTTTTAATTTCTAACCTAATTTGAATTAATTCCTAAATGACATGAACAATTCATAATTAAATACATTAAATCCTAATTTTTATTTAGGCCTAATTTTCAGGGTGTTACAGTAGTCGAACCCCATGCTGTTGAGGGTGCTGGTGAAAATAATGTTGAGGGCGCTCCTGCCATCGACTAAGACCTTGGAGAGGAGGGCCCTATCCATGACGGGGGCGACGACGAGTGGGTAGGACCCTGGCTCGAGGAGGTGAACCCAGTGGTCGGCGCGGCTGAAGGCAATAGGCATCTCCGACCACTGGAGGTATTCCACCGGCTTGGTGGAGACCATCTTCACTTCACGCTTGTGGAGCTTATCCTTGCGCCGATCTGGGAAGGCGCCGGGCCCCCCAATGATGACGTTGACCTGGCGGTCAGCGCGCTGGAAGTCGCCGTTGGCCTCACACCTGGGCGCCTCCGGCGGAGGTGGTGGTCGGCGTTCGTCGTCATGACGACGTTGATCATCCTGGCGAGCCGGAGCGTCGCGGTCGCGCTCGCCACGGCGATAGTCGTCGCGGCGGTCGCGGTCTTCTCTGCGGCGGTAGTCGTCCCGCCGGTCGCCGTTGTAGCCGTCACGACGGTAGTTGTTGTAGCGTCCGCCGTTGTTGTTGTAGCGCTGCTTCTTGGTCGGCGGCAGGGCGCCGAGTTCTTTGAGCAACGCATGACAATCGCGGAGAGTGTGCTTCGCGTCCTTGTGGAAAGGGCACTGATCGTTCAGTGTGTCGTAAAACTCCTCGGCAGGAACCTGGGTTCTGGCCGGCCTTCTGCTTCTGCTAGGGCTACGAGGGGCTCAGGGCCTCCTTTGCGCCCACGTGAGGGCTCATGGCGCTTCGAGTTGTCAACCCGGTCGTCTTCCTCTGGGCGCTTCTGTTTGTTCTTGAATTGAGCCTGTTCAGCCTGGTCTGCCCGAACTTTCAAGTTGACCACCTCCATCAGGTCGGAGACCGTGACAAGGTTGGTTTTGAAGAGCGTGCGGAACAGCTGGGTGTCAATGAGGCCGCGCCGGAAAGCGTCGATGACATCCCGATCCTGGACATCGGCGATCTTGTTCCGGTTATCAAAAAACCGGTCGGTGTAATCTCGGAGACTTTCACCCTTCTTCTGCTTGACATTATCCAGATCGAATCTGGTCCCTGGCCGGGTGTAGCTTGCCTGGTAGTTCTTGGTAAAAGCGTGGCAAAGATCTGCCCAACCGTCGATGGTGTCCCGGGGGACGCCCTCAAGCCACAGGAGTGCTTCCTTGCCTAACATCACAGGGAAGTAGGCGGCAGCTTGGTCGTTGGAGCCGTGGGCAGCCTTGACTGCTGTGTGGTATGTCTTGAGCCAGAGCTTGGGGTCGGAGCGACCGTCAAACTTCTCCACGAGGGCTGGCTTGAAGGACTCGGGCCAACGGATGGCGTGGAGTCGGGCGGTGAAGGCGGCAAACCATCGTAGATCTCCTCGTTGCGGTGGTCGCGGCGGGGAGGTTGAACTGGGTCGGCTCGGGGCCGGACATCGTTGCGCCACTAGCGGCGGTCGTCTCGCGGGGGGCCGTACCGTGCGTCGTACTGCTCGCGCTCCATGAGCTCATGAACAACGCGGCGCTCGTCGTCTTCTGCTCCATCGTCACCAGCCTCTCCTACCGGCTGGCGATCGGGTCGGCCGTACTCCCGGTCGTACCGTTCGCGGCGCTCGAGCTCGGCGGCGTCACGCTCCTGGTGCCGGGCATCGAGGTCAGCACGGAGGTCCCGGGCGCACTCCCTGATGCGATCACGGAGATCCTCAGGTGGTGGATGTCGTTGGCGCCTGTCGCGCCGCTCCTGGTGGCGTTCACGGCGATGATCCGCATTGCGCGGGTTACGCCGCTCATGTTCTTCGTCTTCATGGTGGTTCTGGGCCACCTCTTCCTCCACGACGGGTAGCGGGGGATTCCTCTGGGGAAGGTGACCCCGATCCGATCTGCTATGGGCAGAGCGGTGGCTTGAAGAGCGGGTCGAGTTTGATCGCCCAGATCGGGATCTGGCACGATACGATCGCTCGATCTGCTCCTGGGCTGCTTCCAATTGAGCTCGGGCCCGTTGCACCTCAGGGGTGTCGGGCATGTGTCCCAGCTCGGCGAAAGCGGCGGCGACGTTAGCCTGGGGCGTGCGGAACGGCACCCTGGCAAAGGCTCCATCGAGGTTCTGGGGTCAGACACCACAAGGGCCCCGAGGAGGAGGAGGCTGTCTTGCTGGGGCCCCCGGGGGGACCACTCCGGCAGCTGCGGCAGCTACGGGGTCTTCGGCCGCTGCCGGGGGCAGGGCTGCTTCTTCAGCACCGCGGCGGGCTCGAGCAGCGTTTCGCTCCCGTTTGCGATCCTTGGCCAGATCTGTATCTCCATCCTGAGTAACTGAATCCTCAGAGACGAAGACTTCACGCCCTGGGGGCGTGGTGTAGCTGGAGTCATTGCTCGAGTCGGCCGGGGCCGGCAAGAGCACGCTTGTGGCGACCTGGAACTCGCCGCAGTCCGGAGACTGGGTGGGCTGGGGTGGCATCTCAGATTGGATCTGAGACATATCTTCTCGGAGCCGAGCCGAGTAGGTTGATGAGGCGTTGCGGAGTCCTAGCGGGAGCGCTTTGCGGGGTCGGCTCAGGGCCTCCTCCGACATGGCGATGCACTCGGCAAGGGTGTCTTGGACACGATCCAACCCGGCGAGGAGCTCGGTCGGGGGCGGGAGTCTCCGGCGAGTGCTCAGGCCCGGAGCCTGGTCGCTGATGGAGATTGCATCGAGCCGCTGCTGGAGCGGGGCGATGACTGACGAGGAAGTCGGCGACGAGGTCAGCGCGGAGCTGGTCGGCGCAGAAGCGTCGGGCGTCGTGGGGTGGAGTCGGAGGCGGTGGTGGCGGCGGAGTGAGTTTCAGCGAAGAAGCTGATACCCTCAAGATGCGTAGCGCAGTCCTTGATGGAGTTGGGGAAGATGACGGAGCGACGATCTGCCATCGAGCTAGCTGTAATGCCTCACGATTACCCTTACCTGGCGCGCCAACTGTCGGATCTAATGACCGGCAGTCCACCCGGGGGTACCCAGATGGTTGATTTGTAGGCAAAGGGCAATCGCGAGACTAGGGAGCTCGAGGTAACACAGGGACACAGGGATTATACAGGTTCGGGCTACCCAGAGGTATAATACCCTACGTCCTGTGCTCGGGGTTTTGTATTGCTTTACTCGGCGAAGTTCCGGAGAACAATGGTGAGCTCTTGGTTACAATGGATGAATGGCGTGGAAATCAGATGTCTAAGGGGGTCGACCTAGGCCGCCTTATATAGGCTGACGGCCTAGGGTTTACAAGTCGGTTATTTCTAATTATTGTCCGGCTCAAATCAGGAAACTAATCCAAGTCGGTTACAACATAATTGCCATGATCTCCGGCGGGATCTGAGGATATCGCTAAATGCCTTGTGGGCTAAGTCTTCTCCAATCTTGTCCATCAAGCCGGGGATCCTCGTGGGACATCCTTGTCAGACGTGGGACCAGGCCAACTAGCTATCCGGTCGGTAGTGGGCCCAGGGGTACCCATATCCCACAGCCTATATAAGGCGGCCTAGGTCAACCCCTTCATTCATTCGATTCCTAGCCGCCAGATCCCCCATTGTAACCAGGAGCTCGTCGCTGTTCCCTGGAACTCACCGAGCAAATCAATACAAGACCCCGAGCACAGGACGTAGGGTATTATACCTCCGGGTAGCCCGAACCTGTATAATCCCTGTGTCCCTGTGTTACCTCGAGCTCCCTAGTCCAGCGATCTCCCTTTGCCTACAAATCAACCATCTGGGTACCCCCGGGTGGATTGCCGGACTAGAACTCCGACACTGTGGGTAGCACATGCACACTCTAATCTAGGCTGTTGTTGGCTATGATATGATAAGAATTGAGTGACCTTAAGATCTTACTACGCTAGACTTGATAACCTGAGTTTTCTCTTTTAAAATAAAATAAAGAGTTCCTTATGGTGATTAAATTCCCTACCAAAGCTCGTATTGTTTAAAACCCCTACATGAGCTACTTGCTTTTGCATTGAGTTTTGTCACGGTCATTGTGATTTTTAGAGATTTACTTCATGCTTTTAAAGCCAAGATCACGCACACGCCACATCATACATGTTACACTTCTACTATGGAAGTGAACATAACACCCATTGTTCCACCAAATAAAAGCTCTACATAAAGTATGGTACTCTTCTCCATTCTTATTGCAAAAAGAGACATGGTCTTTTGAACAAAAAAATGGACACATGAAGGTCCAAGTATGTAAAAAAAAAGAGAGAGCGCAAGAAGGCTCTTGGTTCAAAAATTAAAGCCATGTCTCTAAAAGAAACTCTTTAAGCAGAAGAGGAACCTGTAAAAAGGAGCTATCTCTTACGATGCCATCTATACACGTGCACATCTTGGTTTGAGAGTATGACTTATTTCTCTTTGAATCCTGATTTTGACTTTACAATATGTGCATTACAAGTATGTTATAAAGCTCTCCTAGCACAAACTCCACTCCAATGAGTGACATGAGAGTTGAGAGAGGAAATTGGTAAGGAAATACACCATGAGTGACTTGAGAGTACCACCTAAGGAACTCTGTTCTTTTGAAAAACTTCCAAAACCTCCGGTTTGATTGTCAAGCAAGGTAGAAGGCAAGGTGCTTAGTCTAAGTTGTTCTAGCCATCAACCGCCTAAGACAAGGAGAAGCTACAAGCCCTATAAAAGGCCAAGGTAATAAGGGAAGTTTATTTTATCAGCTTATTCAATTCTTGGTAGAATATCTTGCTGAACCACTGGTACTTTTGAGGAGTAATAAGGAAGCAACTCCTGATCCACTGAGCCTAAAAGTTTTAGTCTTTTGCTCGGGATGAGCAAAGGCTAAGCTTGGGGGAGTTGTTGACGGTCCTTACAACGAAAAATCCGACCGTCAATAGGCTCAGAAAACCAACAAAGGTCAAGCATAACTTAGACATTAGTATTCAAATAATGCTATACCATGTATATCTGGAATATATTTGAGTACAGGGACTACGGTGCAAAAGATGGACGAAACTGGGCACAGACCCAGGTCGGCCGACCTGGCTAGGTAGGGCGACCAGGCCTGAAACCCAATCAAGCCCATTTTCCACACAGGTCAAGAAGCACATAAGGGAAGGATCATGGACATTGAATCATGGTCGGTTCAAGTCAAGGGTGAGGATGAGCCACGTGTCACTCCCATGGATTGAAGGGCCCACACCTCAACTCATTTGCACCCAAACGGAGTATACCCACCTGGAACCGTCATAAGGACCCACACGGCAGTTTACCAGAGAAGAGTGGGGCCGAAAGGCGGCGGAACCAGGTCGGCTAACCTGGCTAGGTCGACCGACTTGGGCCTGCGGCCGTTTCGCTCCCCTCTTGACCCGTACCTGTAAACCGCCATCAGGAGTCCATCTGAGCCGTGCAACGCTGAAGACGGTGCATCCTAGGGTCGGCCGACCTTGGCACATTAGCTGACCTGGGCCCACCTCCAAACTGCCACAACCACCTCTGGCCGGCTCCAACCACCTATGTGATGCTATAAATACCTGCAAAGGGCGCCGTACTCAACACACACCAGAAGAAGAGCTCTCGATGCTACAAGCTTAGTCTTAGTCTTAGTAGTGATTGTCATAGTGTTAGATCTTCTGAAGGGCTTCCGAAGGAGTCTTGGTAAGTTCTTGTATTCTCTTACTTACTTGTTGTTTGGTTACAGCCGAAGCCAAAGAGCCCAAACAATAGCCAAAACTGAGAACAGAGACAAGCAACAATAAATTACTTATCAACAGTGCTCCCGGGAATCAGCCCTTTACACATTGGTGAAGGGTCCCCTTTTATAGGGAGGTCAAGAGGCACATTTTACATTCCCCTTATACCCCTGAAAATAAAGCATCATCCTCTAGACTATATAACCTACGGTTCCCAATGGCATAAGGGTACATTTACACGTCTCAATATGAACGCGTGGACCAGCAACTCCGTCTTTGACTCGGTTTGGACTTGGTCCACGTTGCCTTCACCGTGCCTCCAGTGACCTTTGTCGCCTTCACCAACCGATGATCCTTCGATCGGGTAGCGCCTTCTCCCCCTCAGGGAGGGAAAAACTGCCGCGCCTCCACCCGAGCATGTCCTTATCCTGTGTAACAAGATGAACCAAACAAATGCGTGATATCCGTCAATTACCTTCGCACCTACCTAAAATCCGACTAGGAGAGCGAAGGCAATGGTTTGGCTCATAATGCCTTCGCATCCATTTCCGGCGCCAACCAGCACCGAGGGAACCGGATCAGCCCTCGGTGCCCATTCTCCCAGCGAAGGAAAGAGAAGCCGGACTCAGGCGTGTGAAGCTCATAGGCTGCCTTCGCGTACGAGTATGGTGAACTTCCGTTTCTATCAACGAAGGTAATTTCCATTCAGGGATAAGTAGCGAAGGTAATTTCCTTGAACCTGGAACAAGGTAACCGGGTGAAGGCGTTTCCTTGACAGGCCAATCCCCCAACAGTAGCCCCTCGCGGACGAGGGCTTTCTCCAATAGGCCGATGTCCTCGAAAATTCAGGATTGCCTTTGCCTGTTCCAGAGAAACGCCTCCTCCCATTGGTGTAAGTCCCGAGTCGTTGTCTTCACTCCTGATTTGGCTTCGCATCCCTTATTTTTTTTCTGATTTTTCACTTTTTTATTTATTTTTATTTGTACTGTATTTTGGATTTTTCCGAGCCTTTTCAATTTCCACGCCGCGGTAACGGTCACTTTTTTACTGACCTATAAATAGGACCGAAGGGGTCCCCCCTTTTACCTTTCTTCGCTTTCGCTATCAATCGCTTTCTGCTACTGAATCTTCTTCGCCTATTCCGATCATAACCTGATAAGCACTTTCGCGTTCGTGTTGGCTTCTCCTCGCAATACCCACTTGTACAAGTAAGGTTTTCTCTCTATTTTTTGATAGTATTGTTGTTGCTGGTTTCCTTCGTTTATGTATTGAGAATTGTTGTTATTTCTGCAGCTGGCGCGCACTAAGCAAACTGCTATACTTATTGACATGGCTGGCGAAGGCAGCCCCGATGCCCAACGGACGGGAGTCTCTCCTCGTCGTGAAATGGATGATGCCGAAGCTGATCAATTTGCACAGCAAATAGAGGATGAGACTCCGACTGTGGAGGAGACATCTGGTGATGATCGTGCGGAGGATGATGATGGTGGTGAAGAAGAAAATCTGGATGATGTGGAGACCAATGTGGTGAACTAGTGGATCCCAGCAAGAGGGCGAAGATGCTTGTGTTTGGCAAGTCCAAGGTCGGCAAAAATGATATCAAATTTTATGAAGAAAAAGGGTATTTTCCTGAGGGTTGGGGTCGTGCTCCTGGCACTGAAACTACCCCTAACCCTCGCGAAGACGAAGCTGTAGTCTTCACGGATTCCTTCATTGCTGGCCTTAAGATGCCGATTGATAACATAATTGCGAAGATGATTGCACCTTATGGCCTGCAACTGCATCATCTAACGCCTAATGCCATCAGCCATCTCCTTCGCTTCTTCTTGTCAGTAAAGACACATGACTCGGCGGTTACAGTTGATGGCTTCCTTCAGCTATATGAAGGGCATAATCAGAGTAAATCATCTGAAGTTGAAGGCGAGCTATTCACTCCAGATTTTGGATGTGTGACATTTACTGGGTGCCGCCGGGGTTCTCATTTTGCGAAGGTGGAAACTACCTTCGCTCAGAGGAACAAATGGACAAAAGACTGGCAGAAATACTTGTTTTACGTGACGGTACCTTCGGAGGAAACTGTTCTGGAGGATGGTACGAGATCAGTCTCTTATCCTCTCCACAGCCAGATTGATTGGCTCAAGTTTGTTTCCTGTCCAGTTTTTAACGCGGAGAGCACTGGTTTCACGGAGTGCTGGAAGGCGTTTCGGGCGGCTTCGCAGACATTCTGCAGCCGTGACCTTATTGAAGAAGGAGTTGCGGCCGATCTGGCTGCTGGGGTTTATTTCTTGTCTGCCGACTGGGAGCCTTACAAAGTTGACTGGAAGGCCTTTGGTGAACATACTAGGGTTGCTTTTGCTCACTTTGGAGCGAAGTTACCCGAAGGCATGTCAGCGGCGGAGTTCGTTACCACAGTGGAGTGGCAGGCCACAGATATTCTTGG
Source organism: Alloteropsis semialata (assembly GCA_004135705.1). Lineage (NCBI taxonomy): Eukaryota > Viridiplantae > Streptophyta > Magnoliopsida > Poales > Poaceae > Alloteropsis > Alloteropsis semialata. The sequence continues at coordinate 47,337,503 of CM014271.1, forward strand.
TCCATACACCTCAAAGGAGCATCGTATAAACGAAGACAACTATGTTCTTGTTAGACTCAATAGAGTTTTTGAGGAACTAAAGATTTCTTACGGTGCTCGAGAGGTCCCCGTCCCCGCTAGGGAGAAGAAGGAGAAGAAAGAGAAGGAAAAAAGAGGGAAGGCTAAGGCGAAGGAGCAGGATGAAGATGAATCTGCTTCTTCGCGCACTCTTCGTGGTGGTGGTCGGTCTGGTCGCGGAGGCCGTGGTAGAAAAACTGTTTCGAAGACAACTTTCTCCTCCGTCCCGGCCAAGCGTGGCAGCAGCAGCTCTTATGAGTCTGCAGAGAAAAGGTGTCGCTGAGGGCCGATTGCAGCTGTTCCATTGTCTGTTGCGGCTCCACCTGCTAGAGCCACTTCTACAGATTCGCGTAGTGGTCGTTTGACTACTGGGGCTGTTTCTTCAGCTTCGCGTGACGGTCGTCTGCCTCTTCCTCCTCGTGTGCCAGCGGCAGCTCCGACTCCAACGCGGTTGCCGGCTTCGTTGGTGACTGGCTTCGAGAGCTCAGCCCCCGAAGTGGGGATGATATTTTTCTAGGTGAGGTTGCACTCTTTGGCAATTACTTTCAGGGCTCAAGTCTTCCTTTGCTAGAGAGGTACCTAACGGAGAATCCCGTGATTGATATCAATATTACTTGTGAAGGCGATGCTGAAACATCTGAGGATGTTCGGGTTCCGAATCCATTCGACGATGGCATTGATATTAGCATGTTTGAGGACACCCCCATTCGGGGTGCTCCCATTATTGGGGATATGCCGGAGGAGGTTCACGTCGAAGCCAATGTTGAAATGCCTACAGCCGAAGCCCCTGTGGACATTTCGCCGCTCCATCGCCTGTATTGGCTTCTGCCCCTCCTGTCAGTGACTCTTTGGAGGTTTTGGCCCATGCTGCCGGGACGGTTGACATGGATACCCAGGCTAAGGGGAAAGAGGTTGCCGAAGCTGAAACTTCCGAAGCCGCTGAGAGGGCTGCTGCTGCTCAATCTTATATGGATGTTGATATGGGTGGAAGTATTCCTTTTCCTGAAGGTACTAGTGATGTTTCTTCGTTTTTTCCTTTAGCGTGCTTGCTCTGCTGTTTGATGCTAATGCGATGGAGACTTGTTTATTAGGTGGCGAGGGAGATGGGCCGTCTCGCGTGCGCGAAGGTGGGCCTCTTTGAGACTTTGATTTGGAAGGTGTTTTTTGTTTGGGATTATAGCTGGCTTTTGACTTTGGCTATTTTTGCGAAGATAACAGTGTTATCATTATTTTTTACTTGCAGAATATCAATGACTTGTTCGGACACTGGATCCCGAAAGCATAAGTTCTACCATTTTGGCTTCGGGAATGTAGGTATGACCTTATCGCCTTCGTCTGTGATTGTGTTATTGACCTTAGCTTCGTTTTGTCGGTCTCGTAATATTGAACGAATTTTTCCTACCATAGGTTGTTTTGGCTATCAATGAGTTGGCAGCTCAAGTTCCCAACCTCAACTTGGTTGCTGCTGAGCGTGCAGAGCTAGAGAAATTGTGAAGGGAAAAGACAGAGCTTCTCCAGATCCAAGCAACTATTGACAGGATCAAGGAAGATATTGAAAAAGAAAAGAATTTGTTTCACCAGGACCGGGAGTCCATTATTAGTGAGAACAAATATTTGAAGGACAAGGTTGCTGCTTTGGAGGCTCAAGCTGGTGAAGCCAACCTACTTAAGGAGAAGGTCTCTGCCTTGGAGGCTAAGATTGTTGACAAGGATGACACCCTAAAGGGCCTTCACGAAAAAATTGTTGAAGATACTGAGTTGATTTCCATTCTAAAGGGTGAGGTGAATACGCTCAATGATGCGAAGGAAAAACTTTCGGGCGATGTCGATACATATCGGTCTCGCAGCGAAAATTTTGAGCGTGAGGCCTTGTCGTTGCAGACTGCGAATCTTTCGCTTCGCAAGGAAAATGAAAGTGTAGTTGATGCTGCTTGGGAGCGTGGCCTAAAGCTGTATCGCCTATACAAGGAGGCCCTGCGACAGTTTGGAGCGGAGCCTGCTCCTTTTCCCAGCAAGGAGTATAGCTTGGACAAGCTTTTCAATTGGATTGACAATGAATTTGCTTCGCTTCCAAATGTCATGGAAGTTGTGAGTGACTTCGCTGTCAACATGTGTTCAAGTAACCTGCTGAAGATTCTCTCAGACAACGGCTGTGATCACTATAATGCCTTGGTTCGGAAAGGCTATCCGTACCCGGCCCCCAAAGATCCTGCCGACACCAATTATTTTTCGCAGCAGCTGTTGGTTGCGAAGGCACTCTTCTTGAGATATTTCTGGGTTGCCAGTGGTCGTCAAGCAACTCAAAACATTGTCCGCGACCGACTTGCAAAGGTACTTCGTTAATTGCCGTCATGATCTACTTTGTTTCATTTTTGTTTTTAATTTTCTATTATTTTATTTGGTAGCTTCTGTATTCTCAGTCAAAGGAGCTGAAGAAGCAGAAGGCCGAAGCCGAAGCAGCCGTGAGGGAAGCCGCTATCAAAGAAGCTGCTGAAGCTGGTGCGGGAACGAGTTCTGCTACTACCGGTGCTTCTTTCGACGAAGCCGGAGCTTCTTCTGCGCAAGGGCAGGGTGACCAAGAGGCCCCCAAGGTCGATCCACAGGTCTAAGGACCTTTTGAATTGTAATTATAGGACTTATTGAGCGGGCGGTTCTTTTGAACTTGTATATTTGTGTATATTCAGGGCGATGAAATGTTTGCACTTACTCCGCTGGCCATGCGTGATGGGCCGCTTTGTATTTCTAGCTTCGCATGGAAGGAATTTCAACGACTTATCCAAACTCAAGCTATCACGATTTTTTGGAGTATTGTCACGAATTTTATCGTCGCACGGAATTTAGTGTTTTTGATTTTTTCACAGCGTTTGTTGCTCACGGCTCAGATCGAGTTGAGCTCGCTGCTAGGAGAAATGCCGAAGCTATTTCCCTGGGCGTTCCAAAGATGGAGCCTTTGGATATTGGACCCGATGTCAAGGACTTTGCTTGTGTTTACAACGCTCCTCGTTTTAGGAGGTCTAGCGAGCAGTTTTATGGATATGTATTTGAAATGTTTTGAGAATGCTTGGTGTAAATGTATGGAAGTCGTGATGTGATTATATCTTCGCATGAATGAATATGAACTCGATTTGTCTTCGTTTTTGAGAGAAATGCCTCCTCCCCTCGAAGCGAGATTGTGTTTATTCATGCGAAGATGAATTTGTTTATGATGTGTGAAAAACCATTTGCATGTATAAGTTTGATTTGTTTGAATGAAAGGGAACAAACTCGTTTTGTCTTCATTTTTGAGAGAGACGCCTCTTCCCCCCGAAGCGAGTTTGTGTTTTTTATTCGACACGATCAAATGGCGATTTTTGGCATTTAGATGGGGTATTGTCTCTGGGTTTACTCTTTGGAGTTCATGCTCCAATTAGCATTTTTAATTTTGAGAGTTGTTTGAGCCGAAGCCCCTTTTACTCTTTTTAGAGTAAGCATTATCATACATGGTTTGATCTGAGCCGAAGCCCCTTTTACTTGGAGTAAGCGTTGTATATAGGAAATGATTTGAGCTGAAGCCCCTTTTACTCCTTAGAGTAAGCGATTTAGATCTGAGCTGGCCTTACCCCTGGTAGGGTCAGTTCAGTTCTACTTGTTTTATCGAATACTGGCGATTTGGTCGAAGCCAATCGCTTTCGATGTAACCTCTTTGGGGAAATAGCTCGTTCATATATTTCGGACGAGTTACAATTAGCACCGCCTCGTTAAAAACCTCACCCCTTGGTAAGGGTTCCCCTGTGAGGAAAAGAGTACGGGCTTTTGAAGGGAAAAATGAGAATCTATTCTATCAATTGACTTCGTTTATAGATTACGAAGCCAATTGTTACATGGTGTTCACATGTAGTACCTTCGCAAGCTGTCCGCATTCCATAAATGCGGCAGCTCATTACCTTCGCCATCACCTAAGTGATATGATCCTGGTCTGTTACTCTTAATGACTAGGAATGGGCCTTCCCATTTGTTTTGTAGCTTCCCCGAAGGTATATTTGGGTTCTTCCTTAGCACCCAGTCGCCTACCTTTATGTCTTTTCTTACCACTTTCTTGTCACGCCATTTCCTGGTTTCTTCCTGGTACTTGGAAATGTTCTTTGCTGCTTGCAGCCTGTAAATTTCTGTGAGATCTTTATCTATAGCTTCGCTATCTTTTGGTGCTTCCTGCTGAGTACGAAGCCCCTTGTAAAGAATCTCCTCGGGACACATAGTTTCTTCGCCGTACAATAACTTGAATGGTGTGAATTGAGTTGCTCTTGAAGTGGATGTGTTGTGAGCCCAGATTACCTTCGGCATTTCCTCTACCCATTTTCCTTTTTTCTTACAGTTTGCAAGGCATTTTCTGATGGCAGTGAAGATGATGCCATTTGCTCTTTCAACTGCGCCATTGGACTGGGGGTGGTATACTGATGCGAATCTTGCCTTCGTCCTGATGGACATGCAATACTGCCTGAATTCATCGCAGTCAAACTGTTTTCCATTATCCACTGTTATTTCCCTTGGTACTCCGAATCTGCACACTATTTGTTGCCAGAAGAATTTGATAATTGTCTTCGCCGTAATGTTTGCCAATGGCCTTGCCTCAATCCACTTGGTGAAATACTCCACTGCGACTATTGCATATTTTAGGTTTCCTTGAGCTGTGGGGAGAGGACCCACCAGATCAATGCCCTATCTTTGCAGTGGCCAAGTAGGGGTTATCAGCTGTGATAACTCTGAAGGTGATTTTCTGGTTGCAACATATTTTTGACATTCGTCGCAGGTCTTGACTGTGTTGGTTGCATCATTGATAATTGAGGGCCAATAAAACCCTTGTCTCATTGCCTTTCCCACAATTGCCCTCGCTCCAAAGTGAGCTCCGCATAGGCCACTATGTATCTCTTGAATTAGCTCTCTGCCTTCGCTGATGGAAACGCAGCAAAGCCAAGGAGCTACGACTCCTTTCTTGTACAAGATGTTGTCGATGATTTGGTATGCCCTTGCTCTCTGCCGCATGGTTTTGAGGTCGTCTTCGTCAATTGGTTCGTAGTATCCCCTGAGATATGCCATTATGGAAGACCGCCAATCTTCTGAATTTATTGCATTGATCAAGTGAGGTTGTTCATCGAGTTCTTTGATCGAAGGCACTGTCAGTGTCTGGAAGAAGACATCGGGTGGCAACTTGTCCCCCTTTGCTGCTGCCTTGGCCAGTGCATCAGCTTCTTCATTTTTTGCCCATGGAATGTATTCTATTATGAAGCCTTTGAACTTTTCTCCATTGATCGGACAGTATTTAGGTATTTGATCAGCTCAGGTTGCTTTGCAACGCTTTCTTTTTCAATGTGGTCTGCTACCACCTTTGAGTCAGTTTTTACAACGAAGCGCTGAGCCCCAGCGCCTTCGCCTTTCTAAGCCCCAATAGGACGGCTTCATATTCAGCAACATTGTTCGTACTTCTGTTGCTATTTTTGTAGAACTCTAGGTTCACTGCGTATCTCATCTTAACGCCCAAAGGCAATTGCACAATCGCTGCGATGCCAGCTCCTTTGTCCCCCCAAGCGCCGTCACTGTGTACTAGCCAGCTTTCTTCTCTGGTCAGAGTTTGTGCCAAAGGCGATGTCCACTCGACTATGAAATCAGCCAAGACTTGCGATTTAACTGCTGTTCTTCGCTCAAAGTCGACCACATATTCAGATAGCTCTGCAGCCCATTTGCGTATTCTTACCGAAGCTTCTTTGTTGCTTAATAACTCTTTTAGGGGTTGATCTGTGAGCACTTTGATGGTGTGGCCCTCAAAATAATGCCTTAGCTTCCTGGATGCCATTACCACGGCATAGATCATTTTCTCGATCTCAGTATAGAACAGCTTCGACCCAGCCAGTGCCTCAGAGACATAATATACAGGCTGCTGTATATTTCTTCCCTCGACCAGCTTCTCCACAATAAGTGCAGCACTGACAGCTGATTGCGAGGCTGCGATGTATAACAGCAAGGGTGCCTTCGGGTCAGGGGTTGTCAGGTTCATGAGCTGCATTAAGTATTGTCTTAACTCATAGAATGCCTTCGACTGCACTTCTCCCCACTCAAACTTTGATGCATTTCTGAGAGTTGCGAAGAAGGGTAAACTGCGTTCGGCGGCCTTTGCGATAAAGCTGTTAAGTGCTGCGATTCTGTCAGAGAGTTTCTGTACATCTCTAATGCATTTTGGCTCTTCCATGTTGAGAATTGCATTGATCTTGTCAGGATTGGCTTCAATTTCATTGGCTGACACCAGACAGCCTAGAATCTTCCCTTTGGTTACTCCAAAGACGCATTTCTCCGGATTGAGCTTTAGACCGGCCTGTCTCATTCTTGCGAAGGCGACAGCTAAATCAGAGACATGATCTTGTCTTTTGACGCTTTTGACCAAGATGTCATCAACATATGCAAGTATGGTTTTGAAGAGTTCTTCTTTGAATACAGTGCTAGACATGCGGCAGAAAGTGGTACCAGCGTTGCGAAGCCCCTCGGGCATTCTGACGAAGCAAAAGGTGCCAAAAGGAGTAATGAAGCTGGTTTTTTCTTCGTCTTCTTTCTTCATCCAGATTTGATGATATCTGGAGAAACAATCCAGGAGAGACATCATCTCGCTTGCAGCAGCCTGATCAATGATTTTGTCAATTCTTGGGAGTGGAAAATCATCTTTTGGACATGCCTTGTTGAGGTCAGTGAAGTCAATATACATTCTCCACTTGCCATTTTTCTTTTTCACAGGCACAGTGTTTGCTAACCACTTGGGATATTCAACTTCGCGTATAACATTTGCATCGAGCAACCTTTGCACCTCGGCTTTGACCGCGCTCACTTTTTCTTCGCACATTTTCCTCAGTTTCTGCTTCTTCGGCCTCATGTCGGGGCTGATTGCGAGTTTGTGTTCGATTATGCTCCTGTCAACACCTGGCAAATCTTTGCTTGACCAGGCGAAGACGTCTTTGTTGTTTCTCAAGAACTCGATGAGTCTTTCCTCTTCGTCTGGCTCAAGATCTGAGCCGATTATGATTTTCCTGTCAAAGACATCTGGCTGCAATTGCACTTCTTTTGTTTCTGCAGCACCTTGCATACTGCTGCTGCTTTTGTCAGCAATTGGCTTCTCCTCTGGGTAAATGGGATCACTTTCTTTGAGGACATGAACCTTTCGCTGGCCTGGGGTGTTGGCATACTCAATTCTTCTTGCCTCTGTTTGGTCACCATAGACGGTGATGACCCCTTTGAGAGCTGGCATTTTCATGCATAAGAAAGCTTGTCTTATGATGATGTCGAAGGCATTTATGACTCCCCTGCCGAAGATAACATTGTAGTCGAATAACATGTCAACAACGTCGAAGGTAATGAACTCTGTTCTTGCATTTGAAGTGTCGCCAAAAGATACTGGTAGTGTGATTTTCCCCAAAGTTGCAGTGCGCTTTCCCCCCGAAGCCGACTAAAGGTGTATCTGATGGTTCTAGATTGTCTGGGTTGATGTTGGACATGGATCTGAGAGTTTTTGCCAAGATGATGTCCGCAGAGCTACCTGTGTCTACTAGCACTTCCCAGTTCTCCAGCCAGCAATGTTGGCTTCAATCGACTTTGCATCGTTGTGTGGAAAGTTGTGGAGCTTGAGATCTTCTTCGGTGAAGGTAATTGGCATGTGAGACCATTCTGATTTCTTGTATGGACCGTCAACTGAAATGTTGTTGACCTGGTGAAAGTAACTCTTTCTCTGCTTCTTTATCTCGAAGGCAAGTGAGGATCCTCCAGTTATAGGCATGATGAGGCCATAACTGGGCAATGGGTTTGCTGAGTTGTGATCTTGTTGTTTTTGAGGTGGTGGGGGTGGTGGTGGTAATTCCTCCATGTTGATGTCTTTGTTTGGGATAGACTGATTGTTTTGAGTGTAGAACTGTGGGTACATGCTTTGTGGGTAATAATGCTGGAATGCTTGGGGTGAAGGCGAAAATTGAGTCGCCATCGCGGTTGTGGGATGAACAAAGTTTGAGTTTAGGGAGGGATAAACTGGGCAATAAGGCTGGATAGCTTGGGTTTGTGTTTGGGTTTGAGTTTGTGTGTTTGGGTGCGGAGCTGGAGATGGCTTCGTTTGAGCGGCTTGGATTTTTCTGCCTTCATCTTGTCGATGGTTTTTTTGATGTCTCGGCATTGTTCTGTGCCATGGGTGTGATTTTTACCATGGTACTGGCAAAATAGCTCTGGTCCCGAAGGTGGACCCCTTCCTCTCCCTCGGCCTCTGCCGGTTCTTCCACCCCTTTGGGTGGGCTCATTTCTTTGGCTCTGGTACTGGTTTTCTGGGTAGGTGGGTTTGTTGTCTTGGAGCGAAGGCGGACTTTCCACGCTCATGATGGTTTGGGACGGGTAGCTTTGATAGTGGTTTTGGTTGTAGTGGTGTTGTTTGTTTTGGGAATCATATTGGTTTTTCAGGACGGCTTCTCTGGCGATCCGCATTTGGTTGTTATTGTCGGACCGACAATATTTTTTGAACTCTTCATACAGATCTCCAAGGGTTGCTGGTGTTTCCCTTGCAATGTGTTGAGCGAAAGGACCTGGCCGAAGCCCCTGGATTGCTGCAAATTTGGCGGCTTCGTCAGGAACATGAGGAGCTTGAGATCGCAGTCCCACAAACCTGCGAAAGTAGTCCTCCAGAGATTCCTTCGGCTGTTGATGTAGAGTTAGTTCTGCGTATGAGAGTGCTTGGTCTCCCATAATGCTGAAATTCTTGATCAACTCTCTTTTCAGATCATGCCAGCTGGTGATAGATAACCCTGGAAGCTTGGTGTACCAGTTCATTGCAGTGCCATCGCAGATGATGATAAAAGACTTTGCCAATACGACGTCATCTCCCCCTGCCGAAGCTATTGCAGCTTCGTAGCTCATGAGAAATTGCTTGGGGTCAGTGAGGCCATTGTACCTTGGTAGAGAGATAGGCTTGTATGAGGGCGGCCATCTTGCTAACTGCAGACTTTCTGAGAGAGGGCAGGTACGGTCGATGGGACGAGTGTGCAGTACTTGGAAGCCAGTTTCCGATGTGGAAATGTGATTTGTTCCTGCGCTGGCGAAGGCAATTGGGTCGTTGAGTTCGGCTTGGAGTTGAGCAACTTGTTTCTTGGCTTTCTCGAGTTCTTCTCGGAGCTTCGCAGCTCTAGAACCAGTGGAGTTCAATCTTCTTTGCTTCGCTTGTCTTAGCTCCTCCAACTGTTTCCTGACCTGCAACAGCTGATGTTGTTGTTCTTCCTCTTCCTCCTGCATTTGCTGTTGCAGCTCAAGCTGAGCAGCCACGAGCTCTCTTTGCTGCTCCGGACAGCGAAGGCGGAGCCTGTCCTCCACCTTGCGCAGCTTTTCTTCGGTGGTGAAAATGTCTTCATCTACTTCCGTGTCTTCATTAACGGCTTCGGTTATGGGTAATAGGGTGCTTGGTGGAATTATGGCTTGGGGATCGGCTTCGCCGGTTGGGGATGTGTTTTTGATGGTGTTGATTGGTGGTTTTATTGTTCTTCTTGGTGGCATGGTGGTATTCGTGGGTTGTCTTCGTGCACAGCACAAACGGTGGGCGCCAGTTGTTGGGTTACAGCCGAAGCCAAAGAGCCCAAACAACAGCCAAAACTGAGAATAGAGACAAGCAACAATAAATTACTTATCAACAGTGCTCCTGGGAATCAGCCCTTTACACATTGGTGAAGGGTCCCCTTTTATAGGGAGGTCAAGAGGCACATTTTACATTCCCCTTATACCCTTGAAAATCAAGCATCATCCTCTAGACTATACGGTTCCCAAGGGCATAAGGGTACATTTACACGTCTCAATATGAATGCGTGGACCAGCAACTCCGTCTTTGACTCGGTTTGGACTTGGTCCACGTTGCCTTCACCGTGCCTCCAGTGACCTTTGTCGCCTTCACCAACCGATGTTCCTTCGATCGGGCAGCGCCTTCTCCCGCTTAGGGAGGGAAAAACTGTCGCGCCTCCACCCGAGCACGTCCTTGTCCTGTGTAACAAGATGAACCAAACAAATGCGTGATATCCGTCAGTTACCTTCGCACCTACCTAAAATCCGACTAGGAGAGCGAAGGCAACGGTTCGGCTCATAATGCCTTCGCATCCATTTCCGGCGCCAACCAGCACCGAGGGAACCGGATCAGCCCTCGGTGCCCATTCTCCCAGCGAAGGAAAGAGAAGCCGGACTCAAGCGTGTGAAGCTCATAGGCTGCCTTCGCGTACGAGTATGGTGAACTTCCGTTTCCATCAGCAAAGGTAATTTCCTTTCAGGGATAAGTAGCGAAGGTAATTTCTTTGAACCTGGAACAAGGTAACCGGGTGAAGGCATTTCCTTGACAGGCCAATCCCCCAACACTTGTAGTACTCTGAGCTTAATGGAGATACCTTCATACTTATGTTGTATGCCTCAGTTATACCTTATTCACTTAGTGCATACTACTTATGTCTTGCACCTTATTCAAGTGAATGTATGCTATGACATTGGCTCAATGTGCCTCTTGGTTGCTCTATTTATTAACGTGATAGATAGAGTTGTATTACATATTGCAAGCATGGTGTTTGGGATATGGAATACTGTTGAGGGTACCGCTGCCCCACGGATTAGTAGAGGTAGGCGGCAGGTGGTGACAGCCCTGTCCGTCCTTTGTAATCCTCCACGTACGGGAGTGGGTATCAGGCCTTTATGATAAGACGTCCTACTATCGTCCCTTGATGAGGGAACCACTGGATACCTCGATATGTCCTCTTGCATATAATCATTGAGTGAGCTTGTATAGGGTATTGTAGTATATCCAAGTCCCATATGTATGATGCTATTGAACCCTTTGTAATCTTTACTAATGTACTATTACTAACTAAGACTACCTTAATGATGAGCAATGAACTTCTGTGTGTCACATTACCCATTCATTTCTATATCATTTACCCCTGCTTAGATTATGGTATATTAATGTTGTTGTAAGCAGATGCATTGGAATGACACCTCTCTCTTAACTAAATGTTTCCCTGCGGATAAACAAATAACGATACTCTAGAATACTCCCGGGTGAAATGCTACAACGTACTTCTGTGCGCTTGCAGAATACCTGTAACGTCTAGATTTACGATGAAGTATCTCTAGTACCATCACTACTCTAAGTGGTGATGCTAAGAAATACCAACACCGACATAGTTTTTGGTGTAACAGAGTGGAATGGAAAGGTCAATTGTGAAAAACTCAACATGTAGTCCCGACGCACAAAATGGTGCATTAATTGCACTAAACTTGCCTGTGTCAAGATGTTGTAAAAACTAGTTATGAAATGATCCAAAACTCAAATAGACATTATTTTAGTTTATAGAGTGAAAAACTCGGCATGTAGTCCGGACGCACAAAATAGTGCATTAATTGCACTAACCGGTCCCGTTTTGGGATGTTGTAAAAACTAGTTATGAAAAGGTTAAAAACTCAAACGGACATGGTTTTTGGTCTAATGGAGTGGACTAGAAAGGTCAAGTGCGAAAATTTCAACAAGCAGTCCGGTCGCACAAAAGGGTGCATTAATTGCACTACACGGGCCTGTTTCGAGATGTTGTAAAAACTAATTACGAAATGGTCCAAAACTCATACAAACATGGTTTTGGGTGTAACGAAGTTTGGACGCACAAAAGGGTGCATTAATTGCACTAAATGGGCCATTTTTGGATGTTGTAAAAACTAGTTATGAAATGGTCTGAACCTCAAACCGACATGGTTTTCTGTGTAACGGAGTGGACTAGAAAGATCTGGAGTGAAAAACTCAACGTGTAGTCCGAACGCACAAAATGGTGCATTAATTACAATTAACGGTCCTGTTCTAAGATGTTGTAAAAACTAGTTATGAAATGATGCGAAACTCAAACAGACATGGTTTTTGGTGTAACAGAGTGAAAAACTCAACATGTTGTCCAGATGCACAAAATAGTGCATTAATTGCACTAACGGGACTGTTTCGGGTTATTCTGTTGTAGCGAAATGGTCCAAAACTTAAATAGACATGGTTTTTTATCTATCGGAGTAGAGTGGTAATGTCCGGTTTAAAAAACTCGACATGTTGTCCGGACGCACAAAATAGTACATTAATTGCACTAAATGAGCCCATTTTTGGATGTTTTAACGAAATGGTCTGAAACTTAAACAAAATTGGTTTTTGATCTAACAGACTAAAGTGGTAACATCCGATGGAAAAAACTCAATAGACAGTTCGGACACACAGATGGGTGCATTAATTGCACTACACGTGCCCGTTTGGGATGTTATAAAAACTAGTTACAAAATGGTCCGAAACTCAAACGGATATGGTTTTTGGTGTAACGGAGTGGAGTGGAAAGATGTGGTGTGTTATACTCAACATGTAGTCTGGACGCAACAAATTGGTTTTTGGTCTAACAGACTAGAGTGGTAACCTCCGGTGGAAAAAACTCAACAGACAGTTCGGACACACAGATGGGTGCATTAATTGCACTACACGTGCCCGTTTGGGATGTTGTAAAAACTAGTTACAAAATGGTCCGAAACTCAAACAGATATGGTTTTTGGTGTAACGGAGTAGAGTGGAAAGATGTGGTGTGTTATACCCAACATGTAGTCCGGACGCATAAAATAGTGCATTAATTGCACTAAACGGGCCCGTTTTGGAATGTTGTAACGTAATGGTCTGAAATTTAAACAAACATGGTTTTTGATCTAACGGAGTGGAGTGGTAACGTCCGGTGCAAAAACTCAACACGCAGTTCGGACGCACAAATGGGTGCATTAGTTGCAATAAACGAGCCGGTTTTGGAATGTTGTTAAAACTAGTGATGAAATGGTCCGAAACTCAGATAAACAAGGTGTAGGATCGAAACCCTCTAATATTAGCTATCAGAGGGGGGGGGGTGAATGATAGCACAAACTGCAACGGTAAATATTTTCACCCTAAAACAGATTCTGGATGGTCCACTTAAATGTGTGTCGTTCCTAGACAGTAACTCCTAAAATTGTGAAATTTTGGCAGATAATAGGTTATGAAATTATGCAACTAACCCAACTGGAATCATGTTAATCGGAGGTCTACAACTCGAGATATTAATAAAACAAACAGACTGTGTCAGATGATGTCACGAATAGGATAAACCCTAATTTCGAGTTTAAACAAAATATACTTAGGGCAAACCAATCAAACTTCTCAGATCAATAACTTGATGCCCTAGCACGGTTTTGGATGGATCAAAATAATTCTAATCACGTTGATCAACAAATCAATCTAAAACCAAAACCGTAGACATGAATGAGCATGCAAAACAATGAGCGAAGAGAAGGAACGAAATTACCAACACATCAATTGCGAAAGCTTGATCTTTATTTCGTAGATGTGTTCAAAAGATGCCAACACATACATCCATACAAAGGATTTCTACTGAATCCCAAAACTCTAGATGGGTATCTATTTTCTTTACTGAAAAACCGCCGCCACCCGCCCTGTGTCGCGCGTCGGCAACCTGAAAAACCTTGACACCCCTCGCGTGTCGGTCTTCTTTTTATACGGCCTGCACTGGCCCAACCTGACCTGGGCAACCTGACCAAGTCCTGGTCATACATGACACCCTGCATGAGCCGCATGCTTGCATGCACCACGGCCAAACATGCACCTGCCGCACAACAGCAGCACACCGTTTGTCCGTGTCCAACCGGGACACCTGAACATAACCTCCACGGCCAGCACTATGCATGCATGCAACTTGAGGCCATGCACATGCACACAGCACACGCACCCTTCACTAATTAATTTACCAACAAGCTAGCCTAAACACTCGTGCATGCATCAACACACATGCACATGTATGCCTAGACATCCACTCGTCTAACCACGCACATCACCGATCAGAACGCTGGCAGTTCCGTTCCGATCAACATCATCCGTCGACACCGAGACACATGCTCGCGCATCAACAAGCCTTCACGTGCACCGTTCTCTAGCCCGAACGTCCCGCGTGACATCCTTGACCAATAGGACGTCAGTTCCTCCCTGAACTTAGCCCCGAAACCTCAGTTCCTCCTGAACTTAGTTCCAGTCCGTCACCGACCACGTTCCGCCTCAAGCAACACCTGCACATGAACAAACACACATCCGTGCACGAGCACAAGTCCACGACTTGACTCAAGATCAGTCCATGCAACATGCTCAGACGAGTATGTTACATCCAAACGACATGCTACCACTAGCACATCCAAAACACGCTACCATAAGCATATAGATAAACACATTAGCACACATGCATATCACCCTATGTCATTATGCTAATTCACTTTGCAATGCCAATTTCAATATAAACCAATTTTTCATCACACATGATCTCACAATCTCCCCCTTGATGAAAACATTGGCAACACCATATAAACATTGAACATTGGCAATTAAATTCCATAAGTGTTTTTAATCAAAAGCAAAGTGAAAAGATCATCACAAAAGATCCAAAAATCTCCCCCTTTCTTCAAAAGAAAATTCTCCCTCTGAGAGAAACAAAGAAGAAAGAAAAAGAATGTCTTCTATATGTGAATATGCAATGTGTGTGCAATGTGGAAAACTCTCCCCCTTTGACAATGGATTCATCAAGAACACAAAAGAGAAGAGAACAAATTTTTTTTGTAAATTTCAGATTTATATGTTTATATATGAGCATCACAGATTATTCATATATGTAACAAATACTCATGCAAGCGATGCTAGAAAATAGTTGTAGCATCACATCCATACATATACAATGTAACTTCCAGCACAACTAAAAATCTAGTGCAAATAAAAATTTATTTCATGACATGGTCTCCCTTTCTCAACTACTTCAAAACTTGAAAACAATTAATTTATGCACTTCATTTATGCTTTAAGAACTGATTCAGTTATTACAACAAAAAATAATTGCAAGGAATTATATACACCATCAGCTTTACTTTTCAACCAAGTCAAGCCTATGTCACATTGACAATCAGAAGCTTAAGAGCAAGGTTTCAGTCATACACAACTCCTTCCAAGTTCATATCAAGGTGCAATGATAAGCAATCTCGTTAAGAAGAAGTGCGATAGTGCATATTTCCTTGATCTTTCTCATATCATTTTTTTCATAGCATATAATTCTAAGATTTCAGAATTAGCACTTTTAAATCAAGATCAAAATAGTCAAGAAAGTTCAACCATAGCAAGATTTAATTCAAGTTCTCATTCTATTTACATAGTCATGCCAAAGACTACACCATGCATGCACAGATATGAAGTTGCAAATATTCTAGAGCATAAGCATGACTTCAAATGTCATATATGAATAAATTATAATGCTCACTTTTTTACAATGATCAGAATTTGTTTTATCAAAACTGAAACTCACCATATTAAAACCCAAGGAGTCACAAAGCTCCCCCTCTAAACATCCATATCACAAAAAAAACTCATCTTCTCAAAGACCCAATGCTCCCCCTCAAATGAATAACCAATGAATCAAGAGAGACATAGTGAGACACATGTGTTTTGAGTTATCTTGGTATATTTTAGCTAAGCACAAGCATACATTTGATGAATAGATACTAAGCATGAAAAGGCACGATATGATATATAACATGATCGAACATGCCAGGGGATAAATATGAGCATATCAAAAAGCATCTCATCTCACACCACAAAATAAATATAAATGGGTATAAAAGATATGAGAGTAAGTAGCTCACTGAATATAGTTGTCGCACATGCCTCTTGAAGGCCATTGATCAGATTGTATATCCAAAAGACCAAGATCCATCAAACGCATGTCCTCCAACCCGAATCTGAAATTCCTATCTAGCGCTACAAGATGTCGAGGCCTCGGTACTGGGGTTAGTAATAAAACATTTAGGTATCCAGTACTGAGACACACGACCAAAAGCATGAGTAGGTGCTGCACAAGTATTTTTATGATTAAATTCTGATTTGCCTTTACTTGTGTTTCTAGCAACAAAAGGTGTTTGCTTCACCCTATGCACAAAGCGAGGCACCACTACCTCACGAGGAACAAAATGTGCACTTCTGAAATTAGATCTAGCCTTAGCCCTTCCTTTTCTTTGTTGTTTAGCTAGTCTAAAGCAAAACTCTATTTTATGTCCATCCCTACCACAATGAGTGCAAGTGTCCTTAACTTTATATTTAACTTGAGAAGTAGAAGCAACGTTTGCATTCATTGTGCTAGTAGATGACATAATTCCAGCAGATTTAAATACCATCTTTTTAGGCTCATTATGGGTTTCAAATTTACCACTACCAAGAGATTTAACAATTATGGGTGCATTATTCTTGGAGTGAGTATAAGGATCAAAGCCTAAACCAGTTTTATGTTTTTGAGCTAGTCTTTTGTTCCAAAATTTGATTCAAACTTTTAGTTCCCATTTTATTTTGCAAGTATTCAATTCTTTTCAAAAGGGTGGAACAATTATCACAAGAACTAGACATGGGTTTCTTTTGTTTAGAACAATTAGAGCAAGAAAGAACCTCATGTATTGACAAATCATTTTTCAATTGATCAACTCTAGCATTTGTATCTTTTAACTTCAGTTCCAGAGCATTATAATTATCACAAGAAGTTGGTTCATCAACCACACAAACATGCTTATCATTTTTCTCCTTTTCTACTTAAGTTGCTCAAGTGTAGAAGCATGCACAACTCTTAGAGAAGTAAATTCAGCATAGATAGAGTCACATGGATTGCATGAATCATCAACAGGAATTAAAGTTTTAAGCCTAGAAATTTCAGCGTTTAAAGATTCAATTAAAGCATCATGTTTCTTAATCATTTTATTTCTTTTCTCTAACAAAGTGCCAAGTTTTTCAACAGCATGATATAAATCATCATAAGAAAGTTGTACCTCAGTGTCGCTGTCGCTATCACTGATGGTGAAGCTCTTGTTGCTTGCCATAAGACATAAGCTACTCAAATCACGCACCTTCTTGCCTTTGCGGGTTGCGTCTTCATCGCTGCTTGCTGAATCAACATCACTCAAGTTTACTTGTTCAAGTGCTGAAAGAACTTGATGCACAATCTTGCGGTTCAGAAAACTCTTTTTCTTATTGCTCTTGAATGCGCGTTTCTTCTTGTCATCTTCACTTTCTTCTTCCATCTCATCGTCATCCCTTGAAATCCTCGCTAGAAACTTTGGGCACTTGGGATGAATATGTTTCAGCGAGCCACACTCAAAACATCGAGGACTAGAATTCCCTCTCTTCCTTGATCTCACATTCTGCAAAGCTTTATTGAAGCGAATAGAGAGGAGTGCCAAATCATCTTCCGGGAGTTGTTCTAGCTGTTCATCGGTTAGTGAAGACAAGCAAGACAAAGCATAGCTAGAAGAAGTATTATCATCAAAAGACTTGCTGGATTGTGAAGTTAAAGCAATTGATTTTGAACCATACTTCCTAGCAAGAACATCTAACTCATGAGTTTTTAACTTTGAATAAAGCACATCTAAAGTAAGATTACTCATGGTAGTAGATTCTCTAATAGATGTAACTTTCATCTCCCAAATTGACATGTCCAATGCTCCAAGTAATTGACATGCATTTTCAGCATCAGTGAAATTAACATTAACAGCATGTAAATTACTAAGTATCTTATTAAAGCGTGCAAACAAGTCATCAAGTGATTCACCAGGTTTCATCTCAAAATGCATATATTCTTTTTTAAACATATCTTGGCGTACCTCTTTAATAGTAGATGAACCTTCATGATACTCACAAAGTGTTTTCCATACCTCATATGCCGACTTGTGATGCACCACACGATCAAAGTCGCTTCTTCCTAGCCCTTGTATGATCAAATTTCTTGCCTTGCTATTGTTCTCCACGGCAGCTCGATTACCATCATTAACTTGATCAGGCACAACAAAAGCATTAATCACCTTCTCCCAAATCAGTGACCCCTGTGCTTGAATGTATGAATCTTCGCTTTTCAAAACTGAAAATCAACACCATCGAAAACACACGGTTTCATGGAATACCTATCCATTGCTAATAATTCTAATCACCGGTTAAGATCAATTAGAAAACAATCTAGCTCTGATACCACTTGTAGGATCGAAACCCTCTAATATTAGCTATCAGAGGGGGGTGAATGATAGCACAAACTGCAGCGGTAAATATTTTCACCCTAAAACAGATCCTGGATGGTCCACTAAAATGTGTGTCGTTCCTAGACAGTAACTCCTAAAATTGTGAAACTTTGCCGGATAATAGGTTATGAAATTATGCAACTAACCCAACTGGAATCACGTTAATCAGAGGTCTACAACTCGAGATATTAATAAAACAAGCAGACTGTGTCAGATGATGTCACGAATAGGTTAAACCCTAATTTCGAGATTAAACAAAATATATTTAGGGCAAACCAATCAAACTTCTCAGATCAATAACTTGATGCCCTAGCATGGTTTTGGATGGATCAAAACATTTCTAATCACGTTGATCAACAAATCAATCTAAAACTAAAACCGTAGACATGAATGAGCATGCAAAACAATGAGCGAAGAGAAGGAACGAAATTACCAACACATCAATTGAGAATGCTTGATCTTTATTTCGTAGATGTGTTCAAAAGATGCCAACACATGCATCCATACAAAGGATTTCTACTGAATCCCAAAACCCTAGATGGGTATCTATTTTCTTTACTGAAAAACCGCCGCCACCCGCCCTGTGTCGTGCGTCGGCAACCTGAAAAACCTCGACACCCCTCGCGTGTCGGTCTTCTTTTTATACGGCCTGCACTGGCCCAACCTGACCTGGGCAACCTGACCAAGACCTGGTCATACATGACACCCTGCATGAGCCGCATGCTTGCATGCACCACGGCCAAACATGCACCTGCCGCACAACAGCAGCACACCGTTTGTCCGTGTCCAACCTGGACACCTGAACATGACCTCCACGGCCAGCCCATGCATGCATGCAACCTGAGGCCATGCACATGCACACAGCACACGCACCCTTCACTAATTAATTTAGCAACAAGCTAATTAACTAGCCTAAACACTCGTGCATGCATCAACACACATGCACATGTACGCCTAGACATCCACTCGTCTAACCACACACATCACCAATCAGAACGCTGGCAGTTCCGTTCCGATCAACATCATGCGTCGACACCAAGACACATGCTCGCGCATCAACAAGCCTTCGCGTGCACCGTTCTCTAGCCCAAACGTCCCGCGTGACATCCTTGACCAATAGGACCTCAGTTCCTCCCTGAACTTAGCCCCGAAACCTCAGTTCCTCCTGAACTTAGTTCTAGTCCGTCACCGACCACGTTCCGCCTCAGGCAACACCTGCACATGAACAAACACACATCCATGCACGAGCACAAGTCCACGACTTGACTCAAGATCAGTCCATGCAACATGCTCACACGAGCATGTTACATCCAAACGACATGCTACCACGAGCACATCCAAAACACGCTACCATAAGCAAATAGATAAACACATTAGCACACATGCATATCACCCTATGTCATTATGCTAATTCACTTTGCAATGCCAATTTCAATATAAACCAATTTTTCATCACACATGATCTCACACAAGGTTTTGGGTGTAACAGAGTGGAGTGGAAACATCTGGTGCGGAAAACTCTATATGCAGTTCAGATGCACAAAATCAAGCATTAATTGCACTAAACGGGCCCGTTTTGGGATGTTGTAAAAACTAGTTATCAAATGGTCCGAAACTCAAACAAACATGGTTTTTGGTTTAACGGAATGGAGTGAAACATCTGGTGTTAAAAACTCAACAAGTAGTTCGAACGCAGAAAAGGGTGCCTTCATTACACTACATGGGCCCGTTTTGGGATGTTGTAAAAACTAGTTACAAAATGGTCCGAAACTCAAATAGATATGGTTTTTGGTGTAACAGAGTGGAGTGGAAAGATGTGGTGTGTTATACTCAGCATGTAGTCCGGACGCACAAAATAGTGCATTAATTGCACTAAACGGGCCCGTTTTGGAATGTTGTAACGTAATGGTCCAAAACTTAAACAGACATGGTTTTCGATCTAACGGAGTAGAGTGGTAATGTTCGGTGCAAAAAACTCAACACGCAGTTCGGACGCACAAATGGGTGCATTAGTTGCAATAAACGAGCTCGTTTCAGGATGTTGTAACGAAATGGTCCGAAACTGAAACAGACATGGCTTTTGGTATAATGGAGTAGAGTGGTAACGTCTGGTGCAAAAAAAAAACTCAACAGGCAGTTCGGACGCACAAATGGGTGCATTACTTGCACTAAACGGGCCTATTTTGGGATGTTGTAAAAACTCGATACGAAATGATCTGAAACTCAAACAAACATGGTTTTTGGTGTAACTGTGTGGAGTGGAAACATCTGGTGCGAAAGACTCAACATGAAGTTCGGACGCACAAAAGGGTGCATTAATTGCACTAAATGGGCCTGTTTTGGGATGTTGTAAAAACTAGTTACAAAATGGTCCGAAATTCAAACATAAATGGTTTTGGGTGTAACGGAGTAGAGTGGAAACATCCGGTGCAAAAACTCCACATGCAACTTGGACGCACAAAATAGTGTATTAATTGCACTAAACGGGCCCATTTCAGGATATTGTAAAACTAGTTACGAAATGGTCCAAAACTCAAACAGACATGGTTTTGGGTGTAACAGAGTGGAGTGGAAATCTCTGGTGTGAAAAACTCTATATGCAGTTTGGATGCACAAAATCAAGCATTAATTGCAATAAACAAGCCTGTTTCAGGATGTTGTAACGAAATGGTCCGAAACTCAAAAAGACATGGCTTTTGTTATAATGGAGTAGAGTGGTAACATCCGGTGCAAAAAACTCAACACGCAGTTCGGACGCACAATTGGGTGCATTAATTTCAATAAACAGGTCCATTTCGGGATGTTGTAACGAAATGGTCCGAAACTCAAATGGACATGGCTTTTTTTGGTATAATGGAGTAGAGTGGTAACGTCCAGTGCAAAAAAAAACTCAACAGGCAGTTCGAACACACAAATGGGTGCATTAGTTGCACTAAATGAGCCCGTTTGGGGATGTTGTAAAAACTAGTTATGAAATGGTCCGAAACTCAAACAAACATGATTTTGGGTGTAACGGTGTGGAGTGGAAACATCTGGTGCGAAAGACTCAACATGAAGTTCGGACGCACAAAAGGGTGCATTAATTGCACTAAACGGGCCCGTTTCGGGATGTTGTAAAAACCAGTTACGAAATGGTCCGAAATTCGAACAGATATGGTTTTTGCGTAACGGAGTGGCTTTTGGTGTAACTAGTTACAAAATGGTCCAAAACTCAAACAGATATGGTTTTTGGTGTAACGGAGTGGCTTTTGGTATAATGGAGTAGAATGGTAAAGTTCGGTGCACAAAAACTCAACAGGCAGTTCGGACGCACAAATAGGTGCATTAGTTGCACTAAACGGGCCCATTTTAGGATGTTGTAAAAACTAGTTACGAAATGGTCTGAAACTCAAACAAACATGGTTTTGGATGTACCAGTGTGGAGTAGAAACATCTGTTGTGAAATACTCAATATGAAGTTGGGACGCACAAAAGGGTGCATTAATTATACTAAACGGGCTCATTTCTGGATTTTGTAAAACTAGTTACGAAATGGTCCACAACTCAAACAGACATGGTTTTGGGTTTAATGGAGTGGGGTGGAAACATCTAGTGCGAAAAACTCTATAAGCAATTCCGATGCACAAAATCAAGCATTAATTGCACTAAACGGGCCCGTTTTGAGATGTTGTAAAAACTACTTATCAAATGGTCTGAAACTCAAATAGACATGGTTTTTGGTTTAACAGAATGGAATGAAACATCCGGTGCGAAAAACTCAACAAATAGTTCGAATGCACAAAAGGGTGCCTTAATTGCACTACACGGGCTCGTTTTGGGATGTTGTAAAAACTAGTCACAAAATGGTCCGAAACTCAAACAGATATGGTTTTTGGTGTAACAGGAGTGGAAAGATCTGGTGTGTTATACTCAACATATAGTCCAGACACACAAAATAGTGCATTAATTGCACTAAACGGGTTCATTTCAGAATGTTGTAATGTAATGGCCCAAAACTTAAACAGACATGGTTTTTGATCTAACGGAGTAGAGCGGTAACGTCCGGTGCAAAAAAACTCAACATGCAGATCGGACGCACAAATGGGTGCATTAATTGCAATAAATGAGCCCGTTTCATGATGTTGTAACGAAATGGTCCGAAACTCAAACAGACATGGCTTTTGTTACAATGAAGTAGAGTGGTAACGCCCGGTGCAAAAAACTCAACACGCAGTTCAGATGCACAAATGGGTGCATTAATTGCAATAAACGGGCCCGTTTCAGGATGTTGTAACGAAATGGTCCGAAACTCAAACAGACATGGCTTTTTTTATAATGGAGTAGAGTGGTAACGTTCGGAGCAAAAATACTCAAAATGAAGTTCGGACGCACAAAAGGGTGCATTAATTGCACTAAACTAGCCCGTTTCGGGATGTTGCAAAAACTAGTTATGAAATGGTCCGAAATTCAAACAGAAATGGTTTTGGGTGTAACGGAGTGGAGTGGAAACATCCGTGCAAAAAAATGACATGCAGTTCTGACGCACAAAATAGTGTATTAATTGCACTAAATGGGCCCATTTCTGGATGTTGTAAATCTAGTTACGAAATGGTCCGAAACTCAAACAAACATGGTTTTGGATGTACTGGTGTGGAGTAGAAACATCTGGCGCGAAATACTCAACATGAAGTTCAGACGCACAAAAGGGTGCATTAATTGCACTAAACGGGCCCATTTCTAGATGCTGTAAAACTAGTTACAAAATGGTCCGAAACTCAAACAGACAAAGTTTTTGGTTTAACGGAATGGAGTGAAACATCTGGTATGAAAATCTCAACAAGTAGTTCGGACGCACAAAAGGGTGCCTTAATTGCATTACACGGGCTCGTTTTGGGATGTTGTAAAAACTAGTCACAAAATGGTTCGAAACTCAAATAGATATGGTTTTTGGTGTAACGGAGTAGAGTGGAAACATCCGGTGCGAAAACTCTACATGCAGCTCGGACATTGTTGGTATTTCTTAGCGTCACCACTTAGATTAGTGATGGCACTAGAGATGCCTTATCGTAAATCTAAACATTACAAAGATTCTGCAAGCGCACAGAAGTACGTTGTAGCATTTCACCCGGGAGTATTCCAGAGTATTGTTATTTATTTATCCACAGAGAAAGCGTTTAGTTAAAGAGAGGTGTCATCCGATGCATTTACTTACAACAACATTAATCTAACATAACCTAAACAGGGGTAAATGATATGGAAGTAAAAGGGTAATGTGACACACAAAAGTTCATTGCTCATCATTATGGTAGTCTTAGTTAGTCATAGAACGTTAGTAAAGATTACAAAAGGGTTCATTAGCATCATACAAATGGAACTTGGATATACAACATTATCCTATACAAGCTCATTCAATTGACATATGCAAGAGGACATATCGAGGTATCCAGTGGTTCCCTCATCAAGGGACGACAGGAGGACGTCTTATCATAAAGGCCTAATATCATCTCCCGAACGTGGAGGATTACAAAGGATGGACAGGGCTCTCACCACCTGCCACCTACCCCTACTAATCCGTGGGGGTAGCGATACCCTCAACAGTATCCCGTATTGCAAACACCATGTTTGCAATATGAAATACAACTCTATCTATCACGTTAATAAATAGAGCAACCATAAGGCACATTGACCCAATGTCATAGCATACGTCAACTCAAACAAGAAGCAAGACATAAGTAGTATATACTAAGTAGATAGATTATAAATGAGGCATACAACATAAGTATGAAGATACTTCCATTAAGCTTAGAGTATTACAAGTAAGTAAGAGAATACAAGAACTGAACTCTAGAACTTACCAAGACTCCTTCGGAAGCCCTTCAGAAGATCTACTACTAGAACTATTACTACTAAGACTAAGACCAAGCTTGTAGCAAAGGAGAGCTCTTCTTCTTGTGTGTGTTGAGTACGGCGCCCTTTGTAGGTATTTATAGCATCCATAGGCGGTGGAAGATCAGCCAGAGGTGGTTGAGGCCGTTTGGCTGTGGGCCCAGGTCGGCCGAAGTGGGCAGGTCGGCCGACCCTTGGATCCACCGTCTTGAGCATTGCACGGTTGAGATGAACTCCCGAAGGCGGTTTACAGGTACTGGTCAAAGGAGGGCCGATTCGGGCCCACCTCTCTCTCGGAGACTGCAACGTGGGTCCTGAGGTCGGTTCAAGGTGGGCACCGTTGGTTTGAGTATACGAAGCTCTGGTTGTGGGCCCTTCAATCCATGAGATTGACACGTGGCTCATCTTTCACCATTGACTTCAACCGACCATGATTCAGTGTCCACGATCATCTCTTAGTGTGCTTCTTTGCCTGCAGGAAAGTTGGGGTCTAATGGGTGCCAGGCCAGGTCACCCGACCTAGCCAGGTCGGCCGACCAGGGCCTGGGCCCATTTTTCTCCATCTTTTGCACCATGATCCCTGTACTCAAATATATTCTGGATATGCATGCTATAACATTATTTGAATACAAATGTTTAAGTTATGCTTGATCTCTATTAGTTTTCTGAGCCTATTGACGGTCGGATTTTCATTTTAAAGACCGTCAACAACTCCTCCAAGCTTAGCCCTTTACTCGTCCCGAGCAAAGACTAGAACTTTTAGGCTCAGCGGATCAGGAGTTGCTTCCTCATTACTCCTCAAAAGTACCAATGGTACAGCAAGATGTTCTATCAAGAATTGAATAAGCTGGTAAAATAAACTTTCCTTATTACCTTGGCCTTTTATGGGGCTTGTAGCCTCTCCTTGTCTTGGCGGTTGGTAGCCAGAATGACTTAGACCAAGCACCTTGCCTTCTACATTGCTTGACAATCAAACCGGAGGTTTTGAAGATTTTTCAAAAGGGGTAGAGTTCCTTAGGCGACACTCTCAAGTCGCTCAAGGTGTATTTCCTTACCAAGGTCCCCTCTCAACTCTCATTTTACTCATTGAAGTGGAGTTTGTGCTAGGAGATTTGTGGCTCACTTGGAGTGTACATATTGTAAAGTCAAAACCAGGATTCAAAGAGAAGTAAATCATACTCTCAAACCAAGATGTGCACGTGTGTGGATGGCATGATAAATGATAGCTCCCTTTTTGCCGGTTCCTCTTCCCTTATAAGAGTTGCTTTTAGAGCATGGCTATTTTTCCTGAACCAAGAGCCTTCATGTGCTCCTTTTTTTTAAAAAAATACTTGAACCTTCATGTGTCCATATTTTTTTTTTCATCAGCCCATGTCTCTTTTTGCAATAGAGTTGGGGGAGAGTACCATTCTTTATGTAGACCTTTTATTTGGTTGATGGATGGCATGCTTACTTCCAGAGTAGAAGTGGAACATGTATATAGTGGTGTGTGCATGATCTTGGCTTTAACAGCATGAAGTAAATGTCTAAGAATCACAATGAACTTGACAAAACTTAATGCAACAAGAAGTAGCTTTTGTAGGGGTTTAAACAATATGAGCTTTGGTAGGAATTTGAATCACCATAAGGAACTCTTTATTTTATTTTTCTAAAAGAAAACTCCGGTTATCAAGTCTTACTTGGTACGAGCTTTAAGGCAACTCAAGTCTTATCATATCATAACCAACAACAACCTAGACTAGAGCTCGCATATGCTACCCACAGACAGACAAGATAACAGAAAAGATCATGCTCAACCAGCAAACTCAAAGCTTAGGAGAATAGCAGGTTGAAACATAGGTACAAGAGAGAAATAAGAGCAACTATTCATCATTTCCAAAATAAAGGCTTAAACATAAACTTATAAAATTAAGGGACTAACCTAGATATCTCTCATTTACTAACTTTAATTGAAAGAAAATTTTATTCATAAATGCTTACCTGAACTTACCTGATTGGGGGTCCTCCCCCAAGCTATCCTTGTTGACACCGATGAACCTGTCGGCGGACTCGTGCTTTACATCGTCGAGTGATGATGTCTCCGTTGTTGGATTAGCTTTATGAAGCGGCATCTGATCCTGGAGATGCGAATACAGATGATTTAACCTGCCATACCTGTTTTACCTTCTTCTGGCGGTCGACAACTTGTTCCGGTGTTTTCTTCGCCTGTGCTTTCGCACCTCGTATAGGCTTCTTGTTCTTTGCGTGGTACCGGATAGGGAATTTCTTTTCCCAGAACTTCTCTATGAACTTTATCAAGCTGTCTTTTTCTAGAGGTGTAACCTCCACCTCCTTCACGTTTTGACTGTTCGTCCCATACTTGATTTTGATCATGGAGAATTGCTCCACCTTTGGCCTGAACTCAAACTTTTCCTTCTTGCCATTGATGTGAAGCTGGATCTCTTCGGCACCCACATTAATATGAGCTTCTGAAGTGCTCAAGAAGGGTCGCCCAAGGATGAGCGACGAGTCGTTGCTCACGTCCATGTCTAGCACCAGGAAGTCAACAGGGATGAAGCAATCCCTGATGCGCACCGGAATGTCCTCGGCTATCCCCTCTGGGTAGCGGGCCGTGGAGTCAGCCAGCTGTAGTCTCATGGGAGTAGGGGACAAGGTAGTATAGTTAAGGCAGTCAAAGACTACCTTTGGCATGATGCTGACGCTTGCCCCTAAATCATAGAGTGCGTGCTCGAAGCATTGGGTTCCAATGGTACAAGTGATCGTAGGGCACCTAGGGTCCTTCTTCTTTTCAGGGACCTTGTTCAATATAGCTGCACTGCACTCCTCTGTTAACTTCACAACCTCTGTACTTGGGAGTGCACGTTTGTTGTTCAGTATGTCCTTCAAGTACTTGGCATAGGTCGGCACCTGCATAGCATCAAGCAGCGGCACATGTATATTTAGTTTTTCAATGACCTCTACGAACCTGGCGAATTGCTCGTCCGCCGATGGCTTCTTTTGGTGTTGAGGGAAAGGCAGGATGTTGGTGTCATATAACCCATGCGGCGTAGTTTTTCCTGCTGGTGCTAGCTGGGCTTCGGGCTCTTCTTCCTCTGTTGGAGTCTCCTTCCTAGGCGCTGTTGCCTTTCCTGCATGGTTAGGTGTGACTGGATCTCGAGTGGCCTTACCGCTCCTCGTGGAAACATCCTTTACATTTTCAAATGAGGAATCCGGTTGCCTAGGAATTCGCCCCTTGTCTCCAAAAGGAATAGTGGTGGCTAGCTAAGCTAACTGGGTTTCTAGCATCTTATCAAAGCTCAGCTGGCTCTGGAAGGTGGAGGACAAACTTTCTATCTTAGAGCTTATGCCCTCCAGAGCCTTATCATTTGCAGCAAGCCTTTTTGAAATAGATTCGTTGATCTTGGCCTGACCAAGGACCAGATCTTTCAGAGAGGGTTGGTTAGAAAAGGAATTATTGTTGTTACCTCCCGGGTAGAA
The DNA here is from genome assembly GCA_004135705.1 of Alloteropsis semialata. Lineage (NCBI taxonomy): Eukaryota > Viridiplantae > Streptophyta > Magnoliopsida > Poales > Poaceae > Alloteropsis > Alloteropsis semialata. The sequence goes on from CM014271.1 coordinate 47,365,049, forward strand.
CGGGCGTGGCTGGTTCCAGTTCCCTTGAGGACGGTACCTATTGTTGCCGTTCATCAACTGTACCTCCTCTTGTGTTTCGGGGCAGCTGTTCTCCGAGTGGCCGGTTTCTCCACAGACACGTCATGTGTGAATCCAGTGGTCCTTCATTGTTGTTGGCCCCATTTTTGGTGCGGTCGTCAAGGCGCTTCATGATGAGGTCCATCTTGGCGACCAACATGTCCACCTCTTTTACGGTGTGCATACCGCGTTTGCGCCTGTAACACCACAGGTGTTAATGAAACACTAAGAGGATCTTTAGGGCACTAATGAGGAGAAATATTAAGATTAAGAGCTTAAGAGCTATTAAATGTGCATAAGCTTGCCCTAGGGGCCTTTTGGTAATTTTTCACAATGAAAAGGTTGACCAAGTCAAATTGGAGTTAATAACTCCAAAAGCTAGCAAATAATCAAATATGTTTGGTATGATCAAGTTTGAGAAGAATTCAAACTTTGAGAATCAAATTTGGTTAAGTCTAAACCACATGTGATGATGATTTTGGTCAATATTCAAGGGCCTATAACTTTCAAAATAAAAAGATTTAGCCCAAGGTTATTTTGAGAGAAATGTAGCCCTATGTTAGGACTACAAATTTGGTTATGGGAGATTCAAAAGTTTACATTTGGTTTTTGGAGAAAACTTGGCTTAAAGGTGGCAGGTTTGAAAGGGTTAACTGAATTTGAGAAGTGTCCATCGTTTTGGCCGAAATTCAGTGCAACACAACTTGTGTTCTAGGAAGTTTTAGCTCCAGTGCATAAAGGAAAAGTGTAGCCCTATGTACCATCTACAAGTTTGGCATTTGGAGCTCTTGAAGTTTACATGTGAAGTAGAGAGTAATTTGGATCTAGAGATGGCAGATTTGAAAGGAAATCAGAGTTTCAAAGGATTCAGAAAATAGATCCAAGTTCCCGGTGTTGTAACTTTTGATTCTTTGAGATTCAAGTCAGGATGTTTGTAAGGGAATTGTAGCCCTATGGTTCAGCTGCAACTTTTGTATTTGGAGTTTGGAAAGTTTATATTTGAAATTCGGAGAAAGAGGGACCTCAACTTGCTGGTTTGAAGGGAATTCAGAGTTTCAGCGGGAAAAGATTCAGAGCCAAGCAGAGCGAGCTTGGGCCAGCAGCTACCACGCAACTGCTTGCCGCCGATGGCCAGCCGAGCCACGCGCCGTCGTGGCCGGCGTCCAGCACCGATGAGAGTAGCAGGAGGTGGCAAGTGTTTAAGCGGTAGAAATCCCAGGATAAGAGCTGAACGGTCGTTCTCATCCCTTCTTCCTTTTCTGCTCTTTAGCTCGCCGCCGATCACCACCATCGCCGCCACCGGAATTCGCTGCCACCAGAGCCTCTCCGGCTAGTTTCCATCCGTCCAGAGCTTCCCTAGCACGTGAGCTCTCCAATCCACCCGCTCTTGCCCGAAACCATCCACCCTAGCCTTAATATCGCCGTCTTCTTCTACCTCCGGTCGCCGCCGAGCCGCGCGAGTGTCTCCACGGTGAGAACCACCTTTGCGTCGTCCTCATCACTGTTAGATGGCTTGGTTGTGTGTCCCTCGTCCATGCGCAGCTCACCGTGGTGTTCCTGGCCCGGGTTTGTAACCGTGTTGGCCGGAACGCGGGCGCCGCTCTAGAGCTCCGCCGAGCTCGGGCCGCCGCCGCGGGGATCCTTGCTCCAGCCGCTTAGGGCCTAGGTTTAGGTGCGCAGCAGGTTCGTCTCGTCGCCCTGTGGCGGTTTGTGCCGCTTGTCGGCGTGGATAGCCACGTTTGGGCTGAGTCCGAGCTCCGCCGCCGGGTTGTCGCCGTCGCTCTCGGTTGCCGCCGCCGTCGCAGTTGCGCTTGTGCCGTGAAGGGGTTAAGCCTGTAGGGGAGAGCATGGGTGTGAGCCGAGGCCATCTGTGGGGTTAGTAGCGCCTGGGGGCTCACCGCCGGCGATTTCGCTGGGCGGTCAGCGCCGCCGCTGCCGCGCGGTCGGTCTGGACCGAGAGCGAGCGTGCGAGCATCGGGGGAAAGAGGAGAAAGGAGTGGGCCGAGCCCACGTGTAAGTGAGAGAGGGGGTGTAAGGACGGCGGGTTTGAATACCAGGTTGTCCAGGGGGTTTTGTGTAAAGTTGTTTAGGTTTTTAGTTTTTAGTTTTAGGGTTTTAATTAGTTTAATTCATAATAATAATTAGATTATTTATTTAAATACCTTTTCTTTTGGTATTTAAATAAATAAATAGGTTAAGTATAAATAAAATTTTGAATAATGGTTTATAATAAGAAATTAATAATAATAAATAGGATAATTCTTTTTATTGTTTAGAATAACTCTTTAATGCTTTTAAAAATTATTAAAAATTTTAGAAAAATAGAAATAATTAGGAAATAACCTAATTAGGGTTTTTCAGTGTAGGCTTGCTGTCTAGCTTAGTTCTTAGGTTATGCGTGTACTAACTTTTGCATCATATCGTTAAACAGGAGAAGCTTCAAGAGTCGACTTCGTCGAGCTTCCACCTGAAGGACCCCAGGAGCCAGAAGAGGTGGAGTTGGAGCTAGAGCCCGAGCCTGTTGCTACTGCCGTTGCTGCTGACTCTAACCCTGCAGTTGATCAAGGCAAGCACTGGAGCATCCAAACCCTATTTTAAGTATTACATCTTGTATTACTATTGTATTGCATGCATTACGTTTCAGGAGTTGTGTGAAATGTTGATTGCATGACCTTCCTTGATTAGGACAACTTAGATGTACACCCTGTTTTAGTGAAGCTTAGTTATGCTTAGATTCCTCACAGTTCCATCATAGCATTAGTAAGCTCAGGCTTTTGCTCTATCACCTTTATTTGATGTTATAAAGATGAAACGGAGACCGGGTGCGAGGGTGAAGGTTGGGAAACGAGTCTCAAGCCGACACATCGCCTCGATCGTCTTAGGATTTGTTGTTGTTTACCTGTGATCAAGCTTTGAACATACTAGTCATATGCCGGATATTCGAACCGGTAAGCTGATGTAGCTATGGTTACTCCTAGACTTGAAATGTGGCTCGCTCTTCTCGCAGTGGTAGGTGGCAGGGGCGTGGCCGTAAACTCACATGTCGGGTGCTGCCAGACGTGGGGCCGGTGTGGAGGGGCATCCCTAGGTTTGAGCGAGGGCAGTTCATGTCTTGGGGTGATCATAGTGAAAGGGTGCCTTGTGTGGACCACCTTGGGGACCACACAACATGTATGTCTAGGTTTTACCCTGCAGGGATAAAAATTGGTCTGGATCGCCGCACTTCTCGGTATGAATACCGCTTGATCACTGATAAACACCTTAGTAACAAGATAATGATGATGATGCTTATGAAACCTGAGGCTTGCTTAAGATCCACGTGTGTGATTTATTTCTGTTGCTAATCTAGTCTTTTAGGTAATCACTATAATGGCTAAAACTCTAAAAGTTTAGGATGTATGTTAGTAAGCTTTTATGCAAAAGTTTTACCTATCCACAGCCTCAAAGCCTTGCAAGCCCTTGTATGTCTGTATTTATATGTGTATGTCGACGGGTCAGACTTGCTGAGTACCTTTGTACTCAAGATACTATAACTGTTGCAGAGCCGCCAGAAGATTTTTAGTAAGGCAGGGAAGAACTCCAGAAGAAGAAGAGGCATGTTGATGAGCCCAACATGTTCTTTTGACTTTGATTGTCTTTGTTTAGAATAAGTGTTGACATCACTGAATGATCCTTGTTATGACCGACCCTTGTCTCTTATGGAACTCTATAGTTTGACATGCACTTAGGTTTGTTTCTTATGTGTGTAATAACTCTACTCCTTGTATAATTAAGTGTGTTGTGAATTCGTCTGTTGTGCTCCTATGTGGTGCAATTCTGTGTATGTGAATTGTGCGGAGTTAAGTGGATGTTTCAGATGTCCTGTGGACATCTGACGGACTACCGGGTTTATACCGTCTGAAGTGCGTAAGCTGTGATTGTCAGTAAAATGATGATCCGACGCACTTGAGCCGGTTTAAGCTAGACGGTTCCGCCACAGTGCCCCTGAAGGCAGTCATCATTCCAGGCTTGGTTTGACACCATCTTCTCAATGAGCAGCTTAGCTGTGGCCACTGTCAAGGAGAGGAATGCCCATCCAGCAGCAGCGTCCATATGTTTACGGGCTGTCTGGGACAGCCCATGGTAGAAGTTCTGGAGTAGGAGCCACTCTTGCATACCGTGGTGTGGGCATGCCAGGATGTAGTCCTGAAAACGATCCGACGCCTCCGATACGGTCTCCCCGGGCTCTTGCTGGAAGCTGATAATTCTTCTTCGAAGGGCATTGGTTTTTCCAATGGAGAAGAACTTGGCCAAGAATGCATTGGAGCACTTCGTCCATGTGTTCACCACCTCATGGTTGGAATAGAACCATTGCTTGGCCCTTCCCAACAGCAAGAACGGGAACAAGCGGAGCCGGATGCCCTCTTGTTCGACTCCCCGGATGGTGATGGTGCTGCACACATCCAGGAAGTGCTGCAAGTGAGCACTAGCATCTTTATTGGCTTTCCAATAGAAGGGACTAGCCTGCACCATGTTGATCAGCGGGGCCTTGAGCTCAAAAGCATGATCCCCCACAGCCACTTTCGGACCCATAGGGATCTGGGCAGCGGACGGGGTGGAGTAGTCACGGATCGTCCTGTCGGCCATGGCTTCTTCCGGTTGGGGTGCTATGGGAACTGGTTGTTCTCATTGGTTGGATGATTCCCCGATGACTGGCTCAGTCTCCGACAAGAACACTTGAGGGATTATGACACGAGAACGTACCCTCCTTCCTATGGTATTTGGGTTCTCGACGTAGTTGGATGGTAATTGGAAACCAGTCATACACTACCCTGTTTCACATCACAGAGAAACAGAGCAAAAGGGTAAACCTACTAGATTACTAGCAGTTAATTATGCTGTATTAAATGCATGGATGATCAAGACTCTTTAACCATTGCTTTCCCTGGCAACGGCGCTAGAAATGCTTGTTGGTATTTCTTAGCGTCACCACTTAGATTAGTGATGGCACTAGAGATGCCTTATCGTGAATATAAATGTTACAGAGATTCTGCAAGCTCATAGAAGTACGTTGTAGCATTTCACCTGAGAGTATTCCAGAGTATCATTATTTGTTTATTCGCAGGGAAAGCGTTTAGTTAAAGAGAGGTGTCATCCGATGCATTTACTTACAACAACATTAATCTACCATAACCTAAACAGGGGTAAATGATATGGAAGTAAAAGGGTAATGTGACACACAAAAGTTCATTGCTCATCATTATGGTAGTCTTAGTTGGTCATAGAACATTAGTAAAGATTACAAAAGGGTTCATTAGCATCATACAAATGGGACTTGGATATACAACATTACCCTATACAAGCTCATTCAATTGACATATGCAAGAGGACATATCAAGGTGTCCAGTGGTTCCCTCATCAACGGACGATAGGAGGACATCTTATCATAAAGGCCTAATATCATCTCCCAAACGTGGAGGATTACAAAGGACGGACAGGGCTGTCACCACCTGTCGCCTACCTCTACGAATCCGTGGGGTAACGATACCCTCAACAGTAACCCGTATTCCAAACACCATGTTTGCAATATGAAATACAACTCTATCTATCACGTTAATAAATAGAGCAACCATAAGGCACATTGAGCCAATGTCATAGCATACGTCAACTCGAACAAGGTGCAAGACATAAGTAGTATATACTAAGTAGATAAAGTATAAATGAGGCATACAACATAAGTATGAAGATACTTCCATTAAGCTCAGAGTATTACAAGTAAGTAAGAGAATACAAGAACTGAACTCTAGAACTTACCAAGACTCCTTCGGAAGCCCTTCAGAAGATCTACTACTAGAACTATCACTACTAAGACTAAGACTAAGCTTGTAGCAAGGGAGAGTTCTTCTTCTGGTGTGTGTTGAGTACGGTGCCCTTTGCAGGTATTTATAGCATCCATAAGCGGTGGAAGATCAGCCAGAGGCAGTTGAGGCCGTTTGGCTATGGGCCCAGGTCGCCGAAGTGGGTAGGTCGGCCGACCATTGGATCCACCGTCTTGAGCATTGCACAGTTGAGATGAACTCCCGAAGGCGATTTACATGTACTAGTCAAAGGAGGGCCGATTTGGGCGCACAGAGAGGTCGGCCGACCTAGGGGGGTCGGCCGACCCTCCACAACCACCTTTCAAGCCCACCTCTCTCTGGGAGACTGCAATGTGGGTCCTGAGGTCGGTTCAAGGTGGGTACTGTTGGTTTGAGTATATGAAACTCTGGTTGTGGGCCCTTCAATCTATGGGATTGACACATGGCTCATCTTTCACCATTGACTTCAACCGACCATGATTCAGCGTCCACGATCATCTCTTAGTGTGCTTTTTTGCCTATAGGAAAGTTGGGGTCTAATGGGTGCCAGGCCAGGTCACTCGACCTAGCCAGGTCGGCCGAGCAGGGCCTGGGCCCATTTTTCTCCATCTTTTGCACCATGATCCCTGTACTCAAATATATTCTGGATATGCATGCTATAACATTATTTGAATACAAATGTTTAAGTTATGCTTGATCCCTATTAGTTTTCTGAGCCTATTGACGGTCGGATTTTTGTCATAAGGACCGTCAACATACTCACAAAATAGTGTATTAATTGCACTAAACAGGCCCATTTCTGGATATTGTAAAACTAGTTACGAAATGGTCCGAAACTCAAACAGACATGGTTTTGGGTGTAACGGAGTGGAGTGGAAACATCTGGTTCGAAAAACTCAATATGCAATTCGGATGCACGAAATCAAGCATTAATTACACTAAACGGGCCTATTTTGGGATGTTGTAAAAACTAGTTATCAAATGGTCTGAAACTCAAACAGACATGGTTTTTGGTTTAATGGAATGAAATGAAACATCTCGTGCGAAAAACTCAACAAGTAGTTCGGACGCACAAAAGGGTGCCTTAATTGCACTACACAAGCCCGTTTTGGGATGTTGTAAAAACTAGTTACAAAATGGTCCGAAACTCAAACAGATATGGTTTTTGGTGTAACGGAGTAGAGTGGAAACATCCGGTGCGAAAACTCTACATGCATCTCGGACGCACAAAATAGTGTTTTAATTGCACTAAACGGGCCCATTTCTGGATGTTGCAAAACTAGTCACGAAATGGTCTGAAAGTCAAACAGACAAGGTTTTGAGTGTAACGGAGTGGAGTGAAAACATCTGGTACGAAAAACTCTATATGCAGTTCGGATGCACAAAATCAAGCATTAATTGCACTAAACGGGCCTGTTTTGGGATGCTGCAAAAACTAGTTATCAAATGGTCTGAAACTCAAACAGACATGATTTTTGGTTTAACGGAATGGAGTGAAACATCCGGTGCGAAAAACTTAACAAGTAGTTCGGACGCACAAAAGGGTGCCTTAATTGCACTACACGGGCCCGTTTTGGGATGTTGTAAAAATTAGTTGCAAAATGGTCCGAAACTCAAACAAATACTGTTTTTGGTGTAACGGAGTAGAGTGGAAACATCCGGTGTGAAAACTCTACATGCAGCTCGGACGCACAAAATAGTGTATTAATTGCACTAAATGGGCCTATTTCTGGATGTTGTAAAACTAGTTACGAAATGGTCCCGGATGTTGTAAAAACTAGTTATCAAATGGTCCAAAACTCAAACTGACATGGTTTTTGGTTTAACGGAATGGAGTGAAACATCCAGTGTGAAAAACTCAACAAGTAGTTCGGACGCACAAAAGGGTGCCTTAATTGCGCCACACGGGCCCGTTTTGGGATGTTGCAAAAAATAGTTACAAAATGGTCTGAAACTCAAACAGATATGGTTTTTGGTGTAATAGAGTGGAGTGGAAAATTTTGGTGTGTTATACTCAACATGTAGTCCAGATGCACAAAATTGTGCATTAATTGCACTAAATTTGCCCGTTTTGGAGTGTTGTAACGTAATGGTCCAAAACTTAAACAGACATGGTTTTTGATCTATCGGAGTAGAGTGGTAATGTCCGGTGCAAAAAACTCAACAGGCAGTTCGGACGCACAAATGGGTGCATTAATTGGAATAAACGGGCCCGTTTCAGGATGTTGTAACGAAATGGTCCGAAACTCAAACAGACATGGTTTTTGGTCTAATGGAGTAGAGTGGTAACCTCCGGTGCGAAAGACTCAACAGGCAGTTTGGATACACAAATGGATGCATTAATTGCACTAAATGGGCCCATTTTGGGATGTCACAAAAATTAGTTACGAAATGGTCCGAAATTCAAACAGAAATGGTTTTGGGTGTAACGGCGTAGAGTGGAAACATCCAGTGTGAAAACTCTACATGCAGTTCGGACGCACAAGATAGTGTATTAATTGCACTAAACGGGCCCATTTCTGGTTGTTGTAAAACTAGTTATGAAATGGTCCGAAACTCAAACAGACATGGTTTTGGGTGTAATGGAGTGGAGTGGAAACATCCAGTGTGAAAAAGTCTATACGCATTTCGGATGCACAAAATCATGCATTAATTGCACTAAAAGGGCCCATTTTGGGATATTGTAAAAACTAGTTATGAAATGGTCCAAAACTCAAATAGACATGGTTTTTGGTCTAACAGAGTGGAGTGGAAACATCTGGTGTGAAAAACTCAACAAGTAGTTCGGACGCACAAAAGGGTGCCTTAATTGCACTACACAGGCCCGTTTCAGGATGTTGTAAAAACTAGTCACAAAATGGTCCGAAACTCAAACTGATATGGTTTTTGGTGTATGATGGCATTTCTTAGCGTCATCACTACATGAGCGATGGCACTAGAGATGCCTTAATATAAATTTTAGCGTTACATAAGTTCTGCAAGCGCACAGAAGTACATTGTAGCATTTCACCCGGGAGTATTCCAGAGTATCGTATTTATTTCCTCAGAGAAAGCATATGGCAAAGTACTATGTCTTCCAATACATCAACTATATCACAATCAACATACCAAGACTAGAACAGGAGATAACATGATAGGAAGAATTTGGGATGGTGACACACAGAAGATTTTATTGCTCATTATATAAGTTTAGTCAATATGAAGGTCCTAAGAGTGAATTAGGGATTCTATGTGCTTCCTACATAAGGGTTACATTCATTACAAGTGTATCCTATACAAGCTTAGTAAGGGACTCATGTTAGAGGACAAATTGAGAAGTCGTGGGATCCCCTCATCCAAGGGTACTGTCACGATGTTTATCACAAAGGCCTGCAAACGCTCGAACCCGAACGGCGAGGATTACAAGGGACGGACAGGGCTGTCACCACCTGCCGCCTACCTCTTAATACGTGGGGAAGGGTATCCCCAATGTTATTCCATATACCAAACACCACGCTTACTATATGAAATACAACTCTATCTATTGTCCACCTAGACAGAGCGACCTTGCGGTACACTGGGCCATTGCCATAACATGAATCAGCTAGACTAAGGTGCAAGACATACATCTCATATGATGAACACACAAGACCATAAGTCAGGTCACATAAGCAAGATAGCATTTCCATTAAAGCTTTAAGTCTACAAATAAGCAGAGGATAAAAGATAACTGAGCTCTAGGCTTACCAAGACTCCTTCGAAAACCCGTAGAAGCTCAACTCCTAGAACTACTTCACTACCGACTAAGACTATAACTTGTAGCTAATGGAGCTCTTCCTTCTGGTGTGTATTGTACTGGAGGCGATGGCCATCTATTTATAGCACTAGGAGGCGGTTCAAGGCCGGTACAAGGCGGTTGAGGACGAGTCGGCCGATGTGGAGACGTTGCCCGACCGTCTGATGAACCGACTGAAGTCATCCACGGTGTAGATTTGGTCCTGAAGGCGGTGTAGATACGCTCGAGAAAGGACTCCCGCAACGGCCGCTAGACTGGGTCGGCCGACCTGGTCCAGGCACGGTTCGTCTTTTCCTTCTTCTGAGTGGCTGGAATGTGGACCCTGGTACTCGTGGAAGATGGGTATGGATCCTTGGAGTAGATCTTGATTCTCATGTGGGCCCATCAATCCTTGTGAAGTCACCTTATCCTCCTTTTCACCATTAGATGTAACCGTCATTGATCCAATGTCCCAGATGATGTGCATTTGTGCTTGTTCTGCATGGCCAAACTTGGGCTATGTTGGGCACAAGGCTAGGTCGGCCGACCAGGGCAGGTCGGGCGACCTGGGCTTTGTCCTGTTTTGCTTCATCTTTTGGCCCATTTCTCCTGCAACAAAATAATCTCCATGTACAAGTGGAACTACATTATTTGAAAGCAAATCCTACTGATTATTGCTAGTTTATTTTATTTTATCATGTTGGCGTTACAAGATATTCATGACTTAACAAGCGCCAACAAACTCCTCCAAGCTAAGACCTTTGCTCGTCCCTGAGCAAAGCTTTGGAGAGTTAGAAACTATTGGATCTGATTTTGCTTGCTTCCCAAAAGATATAATGTCAATAAGGAAACATTTCATAGTTTGAATAAGCTGGCAAAGATCAAATCATCCCTCTTTACCTTGCCACTTATGGGACTTCTTAGCTTTTTTTCATCATGAGCAGTTGAGAGCCAGAACAACTTAGCAAGAATGCTCCCACACCTTCGTTCCACCTTTTCACCGGAGGTTTTTAAAGAAACTTTTGCAAAAGAAAACAAGGCTCCTCAAGTGACTCTCTCAAGTCTCTCATAGGTGTATGAATCCTCCCCATCACTCCTCTCAAATTCTCTTAATAGCATCACAAGTGGGGTTCATAATCAGGAAACTTTGTTTCACACATGCATTGCTTCTTTTGTTGAGTCAAATCCAGGATCAATCGAAGAATTAAATCATACACTCAAATCGAAGTGTGCTAGTGTGGATATGTGGTAGTGGAAAATAAACTCCTTTTAGGAAATTTCTCTCTCCTTTAGGAAATTTGTTATAAGGCTTGGCTCCCCTCTTTTTTGGGGGACTACACACGTGTCCATTTTTTTTAAGCAAGATATAGGGAGCCCAAGCTTTACTCCTAGAAATATTTTTGGAGAGAAATCCCTTTTTCTTTGGAGCATTTTATTCTAGTAGGCAAATGATAGGCATGTTGCGCTTTACTTCCAGAATAGAAGTTTAGCATATATGTGGTGTGTACGTGACTCCGATTTTGAGAGCATGAAGTAAATCTTACAAAGATCACAATGAACTTGACAAAACTCAAAACAACTGCACATGTTTGTAAGTGGCTGGATGTGAGGCTGTGGTAGGATTTTCACTCTTTACTGAGGAGCCTAGGATTTTGTTCTTTTTGAAATAAAATCTCCGGGATCAAGTTTCACTTGGGTAAGGATAAAACAATTCTAACTTATTATATCATAGCTCCCAACAACCTAGAATCAGATTTAGCATTTGCTACCCACAAGTTTTAAGTTTTCAAGGAAGTCATTAATTTAAGCCAACAAATTCAAGACACAAATGACTGCCTTATTGAGACTTGCATAACAGGGGAAGGTCATAGTAAAAATTCATCATTTCCATACAGGGACAAGTTTTATTATTATTATTATTATTATTATTATTATTATTATTATTATTATTATTATTATTATTATTATTATTATTATTATTATTATTATTACTACTACTACTACTACCCTATATGAAAATCAAAGGAAAACAATAAAAGACATGGTCGGATGAACTTACCTGTGCGGGGATCCTCCCCCAAGCTGGACTTCTTACTGCTGACGATAGCGGGGGTCATTCGGGTCGAACCCTTGGGACCGAAGGTATGCATTCAAGTTCTGGTTGCCCGCCTGGATGCTGTTCTGCAGGGTGTTGTAGTGTTGTACTGATTGATCCCACCATGCCTGCGACCGCTCCACATGATGGGTTAATGTATCATCAATGCGATGAGTGGTTACCTCCAGGGTTCCCATGCAGTTGGATAACCCGTCCATGCTGCTGCGCCAGTCCCTGGCTGAGAAGGAACGTCGAACAGAGGAGGACCACCACTTGAGCTGGACGACTGATGATAGTGCGGGTTTTGGGGATTCCACTGGGCCTACGGGGCTTCCTGCCATCCCGAACCTCCCGCCATATATGGTGGGGGCGGCTGTGGCTGCTCCCAGTTTGATCCTTCTGGTACGTATGGCGGAGTTGGAGGTTCCCATGCTCCTTGGGATTGCGGCACTGCGACTTCTTCCCATCGGGACATGCTTCTTGTCACCCTTCCTGTCATGCTTTGCTTGCCTTCCTGTTGCAACTCCAACAAAAGTGTTTTGCATATGTACAACCAGTATTCCGGTGCTGGCAACGGAATTCTGGTTGTGCTATTATGATAAACCATGACAAGCTTTTTGATGAGGACATCAATACCAACGATACGTCCACGCCGTCTACGTCAGCCACGCCGCCTATGCCAGTACCAGTTTCTGGTCCTATTACTCGTGCTCGTGCTCGCCAACTCAACAATCAAGTGAGTTCATTCTTGAGTTCATATTCAGATTATTTAGAATATAGAAACACGTGCACTCTTCTTTTGCTTAGGAACAATGGAGAGGACCAAAAGGGGAGAGGATTCGCGCAGGCAGGATTCGGGCTGCAGGACAGCACCAACTTGTGATGGATGCCACAACTTCATCTGGACTCCGTTTTGGGTGTTCAAGTACTTCACGGAAAGCTGATAAAGTCTACTTTCCAACGGATCCAGCCTCATGGTCATATCTGTTCGGAGTCGGCCGCTATCGTCGTTTTATTACAGAGTACTTTTCAGCCCACGGTGCTGCGTCACCTGATTTTGGCCCAATGAGCTATGCATCAAGTTGGGTCCATTAGGGACGCGTCTTAGGGTTGGAGAACGACCACAACACCCTTGTGGTCGTCCTTCCCACGTCATATACCCCTTAGCCACCACAGGAACACTTGGGTTTTGTTTAGATCAAGTTTAGCCATTGCTACTTGCTTGAAGCGCGCGTGCTGGATCAGCCGCCCGTCTTCCTGTCTTTGAAACCCCACCTTATTGAGATTGTGATTGAGTTTGAAACCTTCATCTACATCTAGTAATTCATTACTTGTATACTTGTTCTTGCTGGTTCTTCGATTGCTTGCAGGAACGGGTGCCCTAGTGGCCGGGTGACGCGCTCCACAAGATCGCGGCAGCCATAGGAGGTGGTGTATCGGTTGCTAAGGCGCATCCTTGGATGGTTGTAGTCGGGCCGTGAATGTCATCTCCTCCAATCGAGTTATCTCCATCTTCCTCTCATCGAAAGATCGGGCGCAAACCCTAGCGGGTTCGCATCACTTTTGGTCTACAGCATGAGTAACAAAGTGACTCTGAATGAAATGAGATTCATCCAGAGTTGGGCGAGGCTGCGGAAGAAACTCGACTCGGTAATTATCTAGAAGGCCCATTGACTCAAAAATGCGAGCAACCAAAGAAGTACACTCAATGGGACCTTGCCTCTTAAAAACACCCATCCATTGATCAATCATAGAGACAACTGGTGAGATTTTTATCTTCTTAACCATCGCACACAATAATTTTAATTCATCAATGCGAACGGTACAAAGATCATTTCTAGGGAAAAGAGTCATGGCAATCCAGCGGTGCATAAAATGAAGAGTGGGGTTATGAATGTGGCTTGTTCTAGGAGGAGTGCCATCTGTGATACCCGAGATGTCCCGCAAGAAAGACTCTCTAACAAAAAGCCTCAAAACTTTATCAACCTCCAAGCTGCAGCGCTTGCTAAAATCCAAATATGTACTAAGCTACCTCCAAGAAACGAAATACTCTTCCCTTAAAAAGCGAAAAGTAATCCCCTCCTCACCTTTTCTCAAAGTAGCAAGAAATTGGATTGTTAACAAACGACACCCATCCTCATGAATACGCGCAAAATCGACCAACCCACTGCACTCCAAACATTTTCAAAGTCAGTGGCCATACCTGATTTCTCCATGAGTTCGCTCGTGAACACACGTGTGTGATCAAAAGCGCGACCCAGGAGAATTTCATATGCTTCTGTTTCATAGCCTTCGTCGATGTCGAGTTGGTCATCGGAGATGAACGCTGGGCGAGGGTCGTCTTCATTGTGGTTGCTGCTGGAGCTATCCCCGTTACCATCTCCATTGCTGCCGCCACCTCCGCCTCCTACGGATGTGGCACCAGCCCCGGTGTAGTAGTACTGGTCTTCAGAGATCTCCATGGAGTGTTGGCTGTCCATCCTCTCTTCAGAGCCACCGGCTGAGTCCATGATCTCCATGCTGGAGGAGATCAACTCAGTGCTCCCGGAGTGTCGGCTCCTCCTCGAACTTGACCCTTTCATTTTCTTTGCTTGCTTCACGAATCCGCGAACGAGGTTCATGATGCCTGCACAAAGAACAACAAGATTGACACTTGGAAGACAAAAGGATTAGCGTTAGTGGGTTAGTCGTCCAAGAGTTAGTCGTTCTTGTGGGGCATGGTTGCCTCCACAAAATCGTTCTTGTGGGTTATAACACACCACAAACAGGCGTTCTTGCGGGGCTTAGGAACCTCCACAACACGTTCAAGATCTTAAGCATAAGAAGAACAACACCGTTATGCAGAAATGAAATCCATTTTTACTAGTTTTTTTTAATCCAAACTAAGGAGCTAAATACTTGAGAATTTATCAGAGGGAGAAGAGAAACTCCGAGGGCAAAACATAGCTCGGATTGGGGCGAAGAGAGCAAGCACCTGGCCGAGGATTTTTATAGCCGGAGCTCACCCTTGATCGGCCGACCATGAGGGGTCGGCCGACCCTCCGGTCGCGTCAATTAGGCCAGGCTTTGATCACGAGCGCATAGGATACCCTGGCTTCTGTAAATTGGTTGAAAACTTTGCAAAAGGGGGAGCACCGAGTCGGGTGACATGAGCTGGTTGGCCGAGCGATCATGGACACCATTGAATTCCCCCTTTGAAAGATGTGATGCATGCCTATGGTAGGGTATGAGGATGCTTGAATGCTCTGCAAAGGCCAAAGTTTGGAGTCGGCCGACATGCCTTGGTCGGCCGACCGAGCCATAGCTAGGTTCGGGCTATGCTTTTGTAGGGTGGCACACTGTTCAAAGATGAGATGAATGCCGGTTGGAATGAGTGAGGGTGGCCAGGTATCCAACGAAATTCATATAGATGGCTCCAAAGTTTACGGGTTTAAATGCAATGATTTATGAAATTTTAAACATGCTTGAACAAATAAATATGGGATACATACCGATTTACCTATCGGTGAGGACTCATTATTTTTCGTCCGTCGAGTGCGGACGTCTTTGGGATATGATTTAGCTTGATGAGCTTTCTTCCGTATCTAAAGATGATGCGGAAGCTTTGCGACGCCAGTCCTGTTCGGTTTTCTTGACGCAAGGTGTTGTTGGTGTTGTTGCGTTTAGAGCCTTGACACCTTGTACAAACTCTTTGGGCTGGGGCAGGAGTGGCTCACTGTTAGTGACGGGTGGTCTTTGTGGCTTCCATCCATAAATGACCTTGATTTCGGGCCTGTCATGCTTTTGGTTTGATTCTTTCTTGTTTCCTGCATGATTAGCCAAAATCTCTCGACTGGTTTCTTGTACCACAGTAGCCAGATGGGCTGACTGGGCCTCGAGAACTTTGCTTAAGCGCAGATGATTTTTCACAGTGACTGACAGGGCATGGAATCTAGCACTTAGATCATTTACCTTTCTCTTGGCAGGTATTGTATATGAACTTACTCCTTGCTGGGACGGGTTCCAGTCATGTGCTAGGAACAGTTCTCTGCACTTCTGCCAGGAATCCATCTTTGCCTGATGGTTGTAGTACCATTGCAATGCCCTACCTGCTAGTGAGAACGGGAATAACCATTGCATTGCCTCTCCTGCTAGTCGACTGCATATTGCTGAGAAGTGTCGGAGATGTTCTGCTGCGTCTGCTGTAGCCTTTCCGCTAAATGGCTTAGCTTGCACCATGGTAATGTACGTTGAATCGATCATCAAGGATTCAGTTGCCATGTTGGTGCAAGGGTGCTTTGGCGAATTGATGATGTACGATTCTGTTTCACACGAAGAGAAACAGAACAAGGGTAAACCTGTCTAGACGCTGGCATTTGATTGTGACATAAAGTTAATACAGAGGTTAACACATTCTTTTGCCAATGCTTTCCCTAGCAACGGCGCCAGAAATGCTTGTTGGCATTTCTTAGTGTTATCACTACATGAGCGATGGCACTAGAGATGCCTTAATATAAATCTTAGCGTTACATAAGTTCTACAAGCGCACAGAAGTACATTGTAGCATTTCACCCGGGAGTATTCCAGAGTATCGTATTTATTTCCTCAGGGAAAGTGTATGGCAAAGTACTATGTCTTCCAATGCACCAACTATATCACAATCAACATACCAAGACTAGAACAGGAGATAACATGATAGGAAGAATTTGGGATGGTGACACACAGAAGATTTCATTGCTCATTATATAAGTTTAGTCAATATGAAGGTCCTAAGAGTGAATTAGGGATTCTATGTGCTTCCTACATAAGGGTTACATTCATTACAAGTGTATCCTATACAAGCTTAGTAAGGGACTCATGTTAGAGGACAAATTGAGGAGTCGTGGGATCCCCTCATCCAAGGGTACTGTCACGATGTTTATCACAAAGGCCTGCAAACGCTCGAACCCGAACGGCGAGGATTACAAGGGACGGACAGGGCTGTCACCACCTGCCGCCTACCTCTTAATACGTGGGGGAGGGTATCCCCAATATTATTCCATATACCAAACACCACGCTTACTATATGAAATACAACTCTATCTATTGTCCACCTAGACAGAGCAACCTTGCGGTACACTGGGCCATTGCCATAACATGAATCAGCTAGACTAAGGTGCAAGACATACATCTCATATGATGAACACACAAGACCATAAGTCAGGTCACATAAGCAAGATAGCATTTCCATTAAAGCTTTAAGTCAACAAATAAGCAGAGGATAAAAGATAACTGAGCTCTAGGCTTACCAAGACTCCTTCAGAAACCCGTAGAAGCTCAACTCCTAGAACTACCTCACTACTGACTAAGACTATAACTTGTAGCTAATGGAGCTCTTCCTTCTGGTGTGTATTGTACAGGAGGCGATGGCCATCTATTTATAGCACTAGGAGGCGGTTTAGGGCCGGTACAAAGCGGTTGAGGACGAGTAGGACCACCCCCGAGTCGGCCGATGTGGAGACGTCGCCCGACCGTCTGATGAACCGACTAAAGTCATCCACGGTGTAGATTTGGTCCTGAAGGCGGTGTAGATACGCTCGAGAAAGGAGTCCCGCAACGGCCGCTAGACTGGGTCGGCCGACCTAGGCAGGTCGGCCGACCTGGTCCAGGCACGGTTCGTCTTTTCCTTCTTCTGAGTGGCTGGAATGTGGACCCTGGTACTCGTGGAAGATGGGTATGGATCCTTGGAGTAGATCTTGATTCTCATGTGGGCCCATGAATCCTTGTGAAGTCACCTTATCCTCCTTTTCACCATTAGATGTAACCGTCATTGATCCAATGTCCCAGATGATGTGCATTTGTGCTTGTTCTGCATGGCCAAACTTGGGCTATGTTGGGCACAAGGCCAGGTCGGCCGACCAGGGCAGGTCGGGCGACCTGGGCTTTGTCCTGTTTTGCTTCATCTTTGGCCCATTTCTCCTGCAACAAAATAATCTCCATGTACAAGTGAAACTACGTTATTTGAAACCAAATCCTACTGATTATTGCTAGTTTATTTTATTTTATCATGTTGGCGTTATAAGATATTCATGACTTAACAAGCGCCAACAGTGTAACGGAGTGGAGTGGAAAGATCCGATATGTTAAACTCAACATGTAGTCCAGATACGAAATAGTACATTAATTGCACTAAATGGGGCCCGTTTTGGAGTGTTGTAACGTAATGGTCTGAAACTTAAACAGTCATGGTTTTTGATCTATCGGAGTAGAGTGGCAATCTCCAGTGCAAAAAACTCAATAGGTAGTTCAGACGCACAAATGGGTGCATTAATTGGAATAGACATGCCCGTTTCAAGATGTTGTAACGAAATGGTCCGAAACTCAAATAGACATGGTTTTTGGTCTAATGGAGTAGAGTGGTAAGGTCCGATGCAAAAAACTCAACAGGCAGTTTGGACGCACAAATGGGTGCATTAATTGCACTAAACGGGCCCATTTTTTGATGTTGTAAAAACTAGTTACGAAATAGTTCGAAACTCAAACAAACATGGTTTCCGGTGTACTGGTGTGGAGTGGAAACATCTGGTGCGAAAGACTCAACATGAATTTCGGACGCACAAAAGGGTGCATTAATTGCATTACACAGGCCCGTTTCGGGATGTTCTAAAAACTAGTTACAAAATGGCCCGAAACTCAAACAGATATGATTTTTGGTGTAACAGAGCGGAGTGAAAAGATCTGGTGTGTTATACTTAACATGTAGTCCAGACGCACAAAATAGTGCATTAATTGCACTAAATGGGCCTGTTTTGGAATGTTGTAACGTAATGGTCCGAAACTTAAACAGACATAGTTCTTGATCTAAGAGAGTAGAGTGGTAACATCCGGTGCAAAAAACTCAACACGTAGTTCAGACACACAAATTGGTGCATTAATTGCAATAAACGAGCCTGTTTCAGGATGTTGTAATGAAATGGTCCGAAACTCAAACAGACATGGCTTTTTTTTTATAATGGAGTAGTGTGGTAACGTCCAATGAAAAAAAACTCAAGAGGCGGTTCGAACGCACAAATTGGTGCATTAATTGCACTAAACGGGCCCATTTTGGGATGTTGTGAAAACTAGTTACGAAATGGTTCGAAACTCAAACTAACATGGTTTCGGGTGTATCGGTGTGGAGTGGAAACATCTGGTGCGAAAGACTCAACATGAAGTTCGAACGCACAAAAGGGTGCATTAATTGCACTGAACAGGCCCGTTTTGGGATGTTATTGATAGGTTCCGATATGAATCGAAACAAGGATGTCCCGATCTTCACGACAGTAGGTTTTTGAACAAAGGGTAACTTGCTGAAATCAGCGGGATAACTAGCTTTATACCTGACCAAGGTTGGATGCGACCAAGCGACGGGGAGAGAGGCACTGAAACCTTGAGGACTTCGACTCGATCTCCGAATGACCACAGAACCACAATCCAGAACTAATCCACACAAAACAGTGCAACCGTACTGCAAATCGTAGAGCACGAAATAGCGGATCCCAGAGGGGTCTCTTCACAAGTCCAAGAAGAATAAGGAAGAACAAGGATGTGCAAGGCACTCAGCAGCGTGGCTACAAAACCATATGAGGTTATCTGTATATCAAAATTCAACTTGTGTTTTCAGAAGTACATAGGGGATATTTATACTAGGAACAATCCTCCTAGATGAGTTTAAGATAGATGTGAATTGAAGGCACCACGTTGGGAAGTGGAGAGCCAAGTGGTGGAAACATTCATTAAGTCCTCTTCAGTTCACGCGCGTCTCCTGGCCTGCTGCGCAGTCTTAAAAGAAATGATCATTACTCTTAATTGGGAATGCCAAATGACGTGCCGTCAGTTGCATTGGAAACTAGACTTGGAGCATTATCAAACCATGTATATAATGACCCATGTCCCTTCCTGAGATGGTACAATTTTGCATGGGAATTTGAACCTGGATAAATTCTTAAGCAGACTCTTGACCTTCTTACATGTCTTTACTAATCTGGTCAAACCTCATAAGTGGAAATCCAAAAGTACTAGGAACTTGATGGTGTTGTAAATTAGACTTGACAAGCTTTCCATCAAGTACTTGATGATCTTCATAGCCTTCAGGAGTCAAGAGAAAAAGTACTCAGACAAATATCCAAAGTACTCGGACAAAGATACAAAGTACTCGGACTGGTATCTAAAGTACTCGGACAAGTTCCATCTTCATGTGTGAACCTGACTAAAGTAGAGTATGTGATTTAGGCAGTATTACATTCTCATTAATATCAAAGTGTACCTCAGAGAGGAAACCATGCACCTCTTGTTGAAGTTGTTTTGCTCGACTACGAGTAATTGGTCCTTCATACACTTGTGCTGTTGGAGCTATGGCTAGGATGTCCTCATCATCCTCCCCCTCTTGAAAAGGAGTCATCCTCGACTCTTCCAATCCAAAGAATGGAGATAGATTGAAGCTGGTACTAACACCATATGTACTTGGAAGATCAATTTCATATGCATTATCATTGATCTTGTGAAGCACTTTGAATGGACCATCGGCTCATGGCTGCAACTTGCTCTTGCGGTGGTCAGGAAAACGATCCTTGCGCAAATGCACCCAAACTAAGTCTCCTTGTTCAAACAACATTTTCTGTGTCCCTTGTTGGCGCGCTTCTCATACAGCTTGGTCATCTTCTCAATATTGGCTCGAGCTTGATTATGAAGTATCTTGACAAACTCAGCACGCTTGCTTGCATCAAAGTTCACGCATTTCTGCATAGGTAAAGGCAAAAGATCGATGGGAGCAGTAGGTTTGAAGCAATAAACAATCTCAAATGGAGAAAATTTTGTTGTGGAATGTACTACCCTGTTATATGCAAATTCCACATGAGGCGAGCTTTCTTCCCAAAGCTTCAAGTTCTTCTTGAGGACAGCTCGCAGCAATGTTGACAAGGTGTGGTTCACAACTTCGGTTTGTCCATCAGTTTGCTGGTGCCATGTTGTGGAGAACAGCAATCTTGTCCCAAGTTTTCCACACAATGTCTTCCAAAAGTAGCTCAAAAACTTCGTGTCACGATCTGAAACAATTGTTTGTGGCAAACCATGTAGGTGCACAATTTCCCTAAAAAACAATTCAGCAATCTGTGAAGCATCATCACTCTTATGAAAAGGAATAAAATGAGCCATTTTGCTAAGCCGATCAACCACAACAAATATTGAATCCCTCCCCCTATTGGTTCGAGGTAAACCAAGAACAAAGTCCATAGAAATGTCTTCCCATGGGACATGAGGAATAGGCAAAGGAGTGTATAGACCATGAGGGTTCAAGCGTGACTTAGCTTTGTGACATGTTACGCAGCGTATGACGTATCGCTCCACATCTCTCCTCATCTTAGGCCAAAAGAAGTGGTCAGCTAGCACTTGTTCTATTTTCTTAGCACCGAAATGGCCCATCAGCCCATCAGCATGGGCTTCTTGCAAAAGCAAAAGATGAATAGAACAATCTGGAATGCAAAGTTTATTAGCCCCACATTTGGAAAAAAGGTTCAGCAAAGTATGAATCAGTAGCATATAAATCTTTAACACTTTCCAAACCGAGAATTTTTGCATCAAGTTGAGACAGCAAAACATGACGTCGGGACAAAGCATCAGCAACAACATTATCTTTCCCTTTCTTGTACTTGACAATGTAAGGAAAAGATTCAATAAATTCACTCCATTTAGAATGTCCTTTGTTTAGTTTAATTGACTCTTAAGATGTTTCAATGATTCATGGTCTGAATGTATCAAAAATTCTTTAGGCAAAAGGTAGTGCTGTCAAGTTTCCAAATTCCTCACAAGAGCATAGAGTTCTTTATCATAAACTGAATAATTGAGAGTTA
>CM014271.1:47387706-47404181 GCA_004135705.1 Alloteropsis semialata
TCAAATTTTTGTAACACATGAAAAACAACACTTGGCAAAGTAGAGGGTAAGTCGTTAGTCGAAAGAAAATTGTCTTTTTACAGCAGTACAAAGAACATGGCATTGGGTTCACTCAATTCTTTTAAATCCCCTTTCCTAGCCATCATAACTAAGCCCTATTTTCCTTTTGGCTGGTTCTTTGTGGCTGTGGAGTTTTATTTGGCCTTGGAGACACTCCCTCACTATGTATGAGGGTCACTCTCAAGTGGTTCTCACTCTCTTGCTGTTTTCTCTTGATGTCATCCTTCAAAATTTCCTCTGGTGATAAAGGAAGCAAAGTAATTCGCTCTCCTTTATACATGAGAACAAGCTTATTGGCCCGACCAAAAATCTGATCATCACGATCATATAACCAAGGTCTTCCCAACAGTAGTTGGCGTGCTTGCATGGGCACAACATCACATTCCACATTATCATTGTATTTCACAATAGAGAAAGAAACTGTCATAGAGTTGGTTACACGTAGCGCACCACAATCATTAAGCCATTGCATCTTGTATGGAGAAGGATCGCGCCACTGTTTTAATCCCAATATTATTGCAGCTGCCATTATCAACAATAATTCTACACAACTTTTCCTTGATCATGCCTCGGGTGTGAAAAAGATTGTGCCGCTATCCATTCTCCTCCTTTACAGCTGTAACACTGAGCACTCGATGACAAATGGAGCAATTATTATCACCTTCATCGGGTTGGATTTCATTCTCATTGTTAAAACTTCCTTCATCATATTTTGGACCTTCATCTTCAGATTCACTTTCAAATTCCCATTCACCTTGCTCATTCACAATCATCGTCCTCCAACTGGGACATTCAGCAGCAATATGTCTACGACCTTGGCACTTGTGACACACAATGCCTTGAGTATGTGAAGATGATGCAGCAGCTGATGTAGCAGAAGGAGCTGCTATTGTTGTTGAAGTAGGGCGTTGATTTTCTCGCTGAATTGCAGGTGAAGAAGCAGTGGAACCTGTTGTCTTTGCAGCACCAATGGATGGAGAAGGCCTAGCAGCAATACCTTGAGATCGACCACCACCAACAGAGGTATCGGGCTGCTGCCGGCGCCATGGAGTTGAGATAGATTGACCCCCATAGGACCGACCATGTCCCTCTTGCTGAATTTTCCTCTCAGTGCGCATGGCTTGATCAACAAGACCCTGCAGATTATGATATGGAAACATCTCAACAAAATCAGAAATTTCAACATTGAGACCACGCAAAAATCTTGCCATTTTTGACTCGTCATCTTCTCTAATTCCAAATCGAATCAAGAGCAACTCCATCTCCTTGTAATAATCATCAACCAATTTGGATCCTTGTCTCAATGTTTGTAACCTATTGCGAAGGTCACGTTGATAGCTTGAGGGAACAAAGCGTCTTCTCATTACTCTCTTCATCTCATCCCAGGTGTTGATATTATCACGTCCCAACACAAACTGATTTGCTTGCATTTGATTCCACCAAGTGAGAGCATAATCAAAGAATTCAACAGAAGCAAGATTAACACGTCTCTGATCTGAGAGATTATGCACTCTAAAAATCTGATCACATTGCTCCTCCCACTCAAGATATGCATCTGCATCTTCCTTTCTTGAAAATTTTGGAATACTTAACTTGACACGAGCAATGCTGCCTAGATCATCCCTATTGCGATGACGATGATGTTCACCATCACGGGCAGCACCACGACGACGATCATGGCGATGTCCTAAGTGCCCATGATCTGCAAAAGGGTTCTCATATTCATAAAAATCATCATCATAATTATCATGTACCTCCTCTTCATCATCAAAGTGCACACGGTGGCCACGGCCACGCCTGTGAGCTCCTCCTCTTCGCTGATCATCATGACCAGCACGCCTACCACCACCACGGCCACCACGACCATCTCCAAAATCGTCACGAAAACCATTTTCTATACCCTGAATTTTCATCTCCAAATTCTTCATCTTCATGATGTGGAGCCCTTCTACCCGCTGCAAGGAGACGTTCATTGAACATCCTCTCCATGGCCTCCAACAATGAATTCCCAAGTCGGCGTAACTCGGCTCGTGCAACCGGGGGTTCTTCTTCTCCATGACTGCTAACGTGAACACTCGAATCAGATCCTGCCATGTTAGAATAGTGGAAGAAAATGTGGAATAGGTAAAATTTATGGAATCACACAACCTCACCTCTTGCTTACCAAAGTTCTTACCTGTTCTTCTGGAATGTGAGTGTGCAAAAAGTGGTAGTACCCAGATGTGGTTAAGTGGTTGAAAGGATTACAAATCGAGAGGTTCGGTTTCAGATTTTTGTGGAGCTATAGGTGGCTGTCCAAGGAAGGCTATGGTACTGTAACCCAAGTGTCGTAAGCCGTTCAAAAAAAAAGTAAACGCTGCTGTCAAATGCACCACAAACTAGATATTACAAATCTGAAACTTTGGGTTACACAACCCGCAACGCAGCCCCTTTCAACTTCTCTTCTCTTTTTTTTTGCTCTCTTTTTTTAACTCTTTCTTCACACTTTTTTTTCTGATTTTTTTAATAACACGGGGGTGTGGATGATCACGGTAAAACAATATGATGGAAAAAATAAACGGTGGTGACTAGCAACTAGATGAACGCAACACACACAAAGATAACAATACCCCAAAATGGTTATGGGATTTTTTTGTGTGGCTTTTTAGTGGACTATAGGACAAGGAACAAAAGAGAATCTGATGGTAAAGTAAAGGATAAATATGTGGGTGATAACAAAACCTACCGTGACAACGATAGCTCTGATTACCACATGACAGGTTCCGATATGAATCGAAACAAGGATGGCCCGATCTTCATGACAGTAGGTTTTTGAACAAAGGGTAACTCGCTGAAATTAGCGGGATAACTAGCTTTATATCTGACCAAGGTTGGATGCGACCAAGCGACGGGGAGAGAGGCACCGAAACCTTGAGGACTTTGACTCGATCTCCGAATGACCACAAAACCACAATCCGGAACTAATTCACACAAAACGGTGCAGCCGTATTGGAAACCGTAGAGCACGAAGTAGCGGATCCCAGAGGGATCTCTTCACAAGTCCAAGAAGAACAAGGAAGAACAAGGGTGTGCAAGGCAATCAGCAGCGTGGCTGCAAAACCATATGAGGTTATCTGTATATCAAAATTCAACTTGTGTTTTCAGAAATACATAGGGGATATTTATACTAGGAACAACCCTCATAGATGAGTTTAAGATAGGTGTGAACTGAAAGCACCATGTTGGGAAGTGGAGAGCCAAGAGGTGAAAACATTTATTAAGTCCTCTTCAGTTCACGAGCGTCTCTTGGGCTACTGCGCAGTCTTCAAAGAAATGATCATTACTCTTAATTGGGAATTCCAAATGACTAGTCGTCGGTTGCGTTGGAAACTAGACTTGGAGTATTTTCCAATCATGTATATAATGACCCCTGTCCCTTACTGAGATGGTACAGTTTTGTATTGGATGTTGAACCTGGATAAATTCGCGAGCAGACTCTTGACCTTCTGACATGTCTTCACTAATCTGGTCAAACCTCACAAGTGGAAATCCAATAGTACTCGGAACTTGATGGTGTTGTAAATTAGACTTAATAAGCTTTCCATCAAGTACTTGATGGTCTTCATAGCTTTCAGGAGTAAAGAGAAAAAGTACTTGGACAAATATCCAAAGTACTCGGACAAAGATCCAAAGTACTCGGACGGGTATCCAAAGTACTCAAACAAGTTCCATCTTCATGAGTGAACCTGAGTAAAAGTAGAGTACGCAATTTAGGCAGTATTACATTCTCATTAATATCAAAGTGTAACTCAGAGAGGAAAGCAAGCACCTCTTGTTGAAATTATTTTGCTTGGCTATTGGTCCTTCATACACTTGTGCTGTTGGAGCTCTGGTTGGGATGCCCTCATCAGTTATAAAAACTGGTTACGAAATGGTCCAAAATTCAAACAGAAATGGTTTTGGGCGTAATGGAGTAGAGTGCAATCATTCAGTGTGAAAACTCTTGATGCTGTTCGGACGCACAAAATAGTGTGTTAATTGCACTAAACGGGCCCATTTCTAGTTGTTGTAAAACTAGTTACGAAGTGGTCCGAAACTCAAACTTGACATGGTTTTCGGTGTAACGGAGTGGAGTGGAGACATCCACTACGAAAAACTCTATACGCAGTTCGGATGCACAATATCATGCATTAGTTGCACAAAAAGGTCTCGTTTGGGATGTTGTAAGAACTAGTTATGAAATGGTTCGAAACTCAAACATACATAGTTTTTGGTGTAACAGAGTGGAGTGGAAACATCTGGTGCGAAAGACTCAACATGAAGTTCGGATGCCAAAAGGGTGCATTAATTGCACTAAATAGGCCCGTTTTGGGATGTTATAAAAACTAGTTATGAAATGGTCCAAAATTCAAACAAAAATGATTTTGGGCGTAATGGTTTTGGGATGCAGTTCGGACGCACAAAATAGTGTGTTAATTGCACTAAACAGGCCCATTTCTAGTTGTTGTAAAATTAGTTATAAAATGGTCCGAAACTCAAACTTGACATGGTTTTGGGTGCAACGGAGTGGAGTGGAAACATCCACTGTGAAAAGTCTATACGCAGTTCAGATGCACAAAATCATGCATTAATTGCACTAAACGGGCCCGTTTTGGAATGTTGTAAAAACTAGTTATCAAATGGTCCGAAACTCAAATAGACATAGTTTTGGGTGTAACAGAGTGGAGTGGAAATATCTGGTGCGAAAAACTCAACAAGTAGTTCGGACGCACAAAAGGGTGCCTTAATTCCACTACATGGGCCCATTTCGGGATGTTCTAAAAACTAGTTACAGAATGGCCCGAAACACGAACAGATATGGTTTTTAGTGTAACGGAGTGGAGTGAAAAGATCTGGTGTGTTATACTCAACATGTAGTCCGGACGCACAAAATAGTGCATTAATTGCACTAAACAGGCCTGTTTCGGAATGTTGTAACGTAATGGTCCGAAACTTAAACAGACATGGTTTTTGATCTAACGGAGTAGAGTGGTAACAGTGGGTGCAAAAACTCAACATGCAGTTCGGACGCACAAATTGGTGCATTAATTGCAATAAACGGGCCCGTTTCAGGATGTTGTAATGAAATGGTCCGAAACTCAAACATATATGGCTTTTGTTATAATGGAATAGAGTGGTAAAGCCCAGTGCAAAAAAAAACTCAACAGGCAGTTCAGACGCACAAATCATTGCATTAATTGCACTAGACAGGCCTATTTTGGGATGTTGTAAAAACTAGTTACGAAATGGTTCGAAACTCAAATAGAAATGGTTTCGGGCGTAACGGAGTAGAGTGGAATCATCCAGTGCGAAAACTGTACATGCTGTTCGGACGCACAAAATAGTGTATTAATTGTACTAAACGGGCCATTTCTAGTTGTTGTAAAACTAGTTACGAATTGGTCCGAAACTCAAACTTGACTTGGTTTTGGGTGTAACGGAGTGGGGTGGAAACATCCACTGCGAAAAAGTCTATACGCAGTTCGGATGCACAAAATCATGCATTAATTGCACTAAATGATCCCGTTAGGGATGTTGTAAGAACTAGTTATGAAATGGTCCGAAACTCAAATAGACATAGTTTTTGGTGTAATGGAGTGGAGTGGAAACATCTGGTGTGAAAAACTCAACAAGTAGTTCGGACGCACAAAAGGGTGCCTTAATTGCACTACACGGGCCCGTTTCGGGATGTTCTAAAAACTAGTTACAAAATGGCCCGAAACTCAAACAGATATGGTTTTTGGTGTAACGGAGTGGAGTGGAAAGATCCGGTATGTTAAACTAAACACGTAGTCTGGATGCACAAAATAGTGCATTAATTGCACTAAACGGGCCTATTTCAGAATGTAGTAACGTAATGGTCCAAAACTTAAACAAACATGGTTTTTCATCTAGCTAAGTAGAGTGGTAACATCCGATGCAAAAAACTCAATAGGCAGTTCGGACGCACAAATGGGTGCATTAATTGCAATAAACGGGCCCGTTTCAGGATGTTGTAACGAAATGGTCCAAAACACAAACAGACATGGTTTTTGGTCTAATGGAGTAGAGTGGTAACGTCCGGTGCAAAAAAAACTCAACAGGCAGTTTGGACGCACAAATGGGTGCATTAATTGCACTAAACGGGCCCATTTTGAGATGTTGTAAAAACTAGTTACGAAATGGTTCGAAACTCAAACAAACATGGTTTCGGGTGTACCGGTGTGGAGTGGAAACATCTGGTACGAAAGACTCAACGTGAAGTTCGAAAGCACAAAAGGGTGCATTAATTGCACTAAACAGGCCCATTTTGGGATGTTATAAAAACTAGTTACAAAATGGTCGAAAATCCAAACAGAAATGGGTTTGGGCGTAACGGGGTAGAGTGGAAGCATCCAGTGCGAAAACTCTGGGAGACGTTAGAGACCAACTTTCAAGGCACCTATAAACGCCCCAGACATGAGGGAGATCTGCTTAACTATGTGCAGAAGCCCGAGGAGTCTCATCCGGACTACTTCCGCCGGTTCAGTGACACTCGCAACACCATCCCCGTTATGGTGGATGATCGGGTGATTGTAGCCTTCAACCAAGGCTGCAGAGACGAGTGGACGGCGGAAGAGATTGTCAAAAAGAACCGAAGACGGTGGCGGAACTCTACAAGATCCTCGAGGAAACTACCAAGATGCCAGATGCCTGAGCGAGGGTCCAGTCGAAGCCCGATCAGAGCAAGCTGCCCGAGGAAGGCAAGAAGAAGGACAAGCACAAGAACAAAAAGCGCAAGACTGAGGGAGAGGACGTGCTGGCAGTGGACAGGAAACCCCCATACCGTCGCCAAGGAAAACCAGAGGACCTCACAATGTATTGCCCTATTCACCGGTCGACAAAGCTCCACATTGTGGACTGCACAGTGTACAAGAAACAAAGGTAGGAAGATGATAGCCAGAAACAGGCGGGATAGCGCGACCAGAACCCTCAGCACCCTCGTCAGGCGAACTACATGGATGGCGATGACGAGCCTCAACTTCCCGAGGACCTGGAGATCGCCACCATATTCGGTGGTTGCTCAACCCGAACCTCCAAATCCCAGCTGAAGTTGGTCGAGAGGCAGATAGCAAGCACCGAACCCAACAAGCAGCCGTTGACATGGTCTGACGTCCCAATCACCTTCGATCAAAGGGACCACACCAACACGCTGTATGATGGGCCACTGCTGCCACTATGCATCAGACCATGGATCAGCTCGTGCAAAGTCAGGCAAACCCTGATTGATAGTGGAAGCACCCTCAACCTGCTGTTCATCAACGCTTACGACGAGCTCGGCATCCCTAGAAGGTCATTGTCACCAGTGGACAAGCTGTTCTACGGGGCGATACCGGGCATTCAAGTTGTCCCATTGGGGAGGATCGATTTACAAGTGACCATCATGGAAGGAAAAAACATCTGATCAGAGTTCCTCACCTTTGAGGTGGCAGATTTCAAGTCAGCTTACAACTGCATCTTGGGCAGATCATTCTTGAAGAAGTTCATGGCGGTCGCACATTTTGCTTACTCCATGATCAAGATCCCAGGGCCTTTGGGCCCGATCGCCGTCTGTGGTGACCGGAAGGGTGAAGTTCAATGTGATCTGAAAACCTTTGACATGATCAAGGGAGGAGAGCAGGACCCAGCCAAGGCTGCCGAACCTGCCAAGAAAAAGCCCAAGAGTCAACCAATCACTGGCAGGCAGGCCGCTGTCGCCGAAACCTCCCGTGCAGCAGAAGCCCGATCAAGGGCAAAAGCACAGCCAGTGCTCGCGGTGGACAAAGACGTCGTGACAAAACCTACAATGGTGGAAACTCCAAAAAACAAGGATACACCACCACCAGCCATGGGCGACTCGCCAGCTGAAGCCTCCTTGATCACGCCCTCACAGAAGCGTATCGAGTCAGGCACCAAAGCGGTAGCGCTTGATGAAACAGACCTGGCCAAGACCATGAACGTGGGAACTAGTCTGGGTGACAAATAGGAACTCAAGCTCATTGCTTTCCTTCCGGCAAACGCTGACGTGTTCGCTTTGGAACCGTCTGATATGCCCGGGATCCTCAGGGAGGTAATAGAGCACAAGCTTGGCATACGAACTGGCATCTGACTAGTCAAGCAGAAGCAGAGAAGATATACCTCCGGAGAAACGAGACGCTATCAACGAAGAAATAAACCGACTACTCAAGGCCGGTTTCATTCGAGAAGTCCCTTTTCCGGATTGGCTGGCGAACCCAGTCATGGTGAAGAAACCCAATGGAACGTGGCGAATGTGCGTGGACTAAACCGACCTGAATAAAGCATGCCCGAAGGATGAGTACCCATTACCTAGGATAGATCAAATTGTTGATTCAACCTCAGGATGCGAGCTGCTTTGCTTTCTGATGCCTATTCGGGGTATCACCAAATCCACATGTGCATTGACAATGAGGAGAAAACTGCATTTGTAACTTCCTTTGATGTTTATTGTTATATAAAGATGCCTTTTGGTCTAAAAAACACAGGTTGTACTTATCAAAAAGTGTGTCCACATTGTCCTCGAAGGCCAAATCGGCCGTAATGTGGAAGCTTACATAGATGATATCATTGTGAAAAGTAAGTTGAAGGGTGACCTGATCACCGATTTAACTGAAACATTCAACAATTGCGCAAAAATAGGATGATGCTCAACCCCGCCAAGTGCACGTTTGGTGTATCATCAGGAAAGCTCCTCGGTTATCTCGTGTCTCAGCGAGGTATAGAGGCAAATCCACACAAGATCAAGGCGATAGACGACATGAAGGCTCCACGCAGCCGCCACGAAGTCCAAAAGCTAGCAGGAATGATGGCATCCCTGAGTCAATTCGTATCCAGGTCAGGCGAATGAGGTATGCCATTCTACAAATTGTTACATAAAACGGATCGTTTTGAGTGGTCGGCAGAGGCAGAAGAGGCGTTCCAGGCATTCAAACTATACCCGCGAAAAATGCCCATACTAGTCCCACCGCAACCCAAAGAAGAGATGTTATTATATGTAGCAGCTACACCAACTGTTGTTAGAACTGTTCTGGTCGTCGAACGGCCTACAGAAAAATCGACAACACAACACCCGGTTTACTTTGTAAGCGAGGTGTTGCACGATGCAAAAACAAGGTACCCTCAGATTCAGAAATTATTATGTTGTGCTAATGACTTCTAGGAAATTCAAGCATTATTTTCTAAGCCACAAGATCAAGGTCGTGTCAACCTACCCTCTAGGCACCGTTTTGCACAATCGAGATGCCGTGGGTAGAATTGCACAATGGTCTATGGAGCTGGGGGCTTATGACGTGGAGTTCATACCCAGAACTGCGCTCAAGTCGAAGGTCTGGCAGATTTTATTGTAGAGTGGACAAATCCAGAACTCGAAGAGAGTGCCCAAAATCCCGAACACAAGACTATGTTCTATGACGGAGCATTTTGCAAAGCAGGCACGGGGGATGGGGTAGTCCTTATTTCTCCACATGATGACATCATCAGGTACGCATTACAAATCAATTTTGTTGATCCAACCCCTACTAACAATGTTGTCGAGTATGAAGGGCTTTTGACAGGACTTCACATAGCTATGTCCCTGGGCATTAAGAGACTGCTCATGAAAGGGGATTCCGAGTTAGCTGTCAAGCAAGTCATGAAGGAGTACAACGTGCGGAATGATGTCATGGCCAAATACTTGGAAGCATATAGGAGGATGGAGAGCAAATTTGATGGGCTTGAAGTATGACAAGTTAAAAGGGTATACAATGGTGATGCAGACAAGCTTGCGAAAGCAGCTACCGAACACACCCAGCTTCTAGGTAACGTGCTACTTGAAGTTCTTACTAAACCTTCTGTGTCGGTAAAAAACTGCGCTTGACAAAGGCACAGTCTCAACAACCAACGAATCCATCACGTAGTCTATGTTGGTCGATACGGCTCGGGCTGCCGCTCTAGTTGGAAACGAGGAGAACTAAATGGAACCAATCCGGGTATACCTCACAAACCAAGCTATACCCGACGATGATGCAGAACTGGAAAAAATCCATCATAAAGCCAAGAATTACCGCCTAGATGACGGACAACTACACAAAGCAGCACGCAATGGAGTACTCCTCAAATGCATCACATGGGCTGAGGGTATTATCTTGCTCCATGAAATTCATGGAGGAATCTGCGGATCTCACGCTTATCCCCAGTACCTAGTGGGGAAACCATTCCGACAGCGCTTCTACTGGCCTACAGCTCTTCAAGACGCAAGCGAGTTAGTAAAGAAGTGCGAGGCAGGCCAATTCTTCGCACGGAAAATAACTAAACCGGTGCAAGCTTTAAACACTATTCCCTTGTCTTGGCCCTTTGCCACATGGGGAATAGACATTCTCGGTCCTTTTCCAAGGGCCATCGGGGGTTACAGATTTCTGTTCGTCAGCACTGACACATTCACAAAGTGGGTTGAAGCCGAACCGGTTCAGAAAATAACAAAAAGCGGCAGCTATCAAATTCTTGCGGAGTATTGTCGTAAGATTCGGGGTCCCGAACAGGATAATCTCCGACAACGGAACACAGTTTAAAAGTAAAAAGTTCTTTGATTTTTGCTACGACCATGGGATCAAACATGATTGGTCATCGGTAAATCACCCGAAAACAAACGGGCAAGTAGAGCGCGCTAATGGAATTGTACTCCAAGGCATCAAGAAGAGGATCTTCAATAGATTGCAGGCTTACGACAAGCGATGGATTCATGAAGTCCCTACAGTACTAAGGTCAATGAGGACCACTATGAATCGAGCAACAGGCGAAACCCCTTACTTCTTGGTGTATGGGGCCGAAGCAATTCTACCATCCGATATCCGATTACAAGCCCCACACGTGGCAATGTTTTCAGAAACTGAAGAGCCTGACAGATGCACTGACAAGCTCCTCCTCCTCGAGGAGGCTCGTGATGCAGCCGCCTTCAGAGTGGCACAATACCAACAGAAGCTGCGGCAATACTAAGATGCTAATGTTCGCAAGAGAAGCCTTTGCATTGGTGACATGGTGCTCAAATTAGATCAACGCACCAAGGACAAGACTAAATTGTCCTCTCCATGGCAAGGGCCTTACATCGTGGTGGACATCGCAAGACCAGGAGCGTACAGGATCACGGAGATAGATGGAGATGTACTGCCGAACACATGGAATATGGATCAACTACGCAGATTTTACGCCTAAGTCAAGGTGATGAAGCGAGTTTAAGCCTATCCAACAACTTGGCAGAAGTGGTCATCATCCGCGTCACATCCGGCACCAAACAAAACAAAAAGATAAGTTCTGTACACTCTACTCACCCTCGCAATTACGCTCGGGGGCTGGGTTGTTGTTTTTCTATTCAGTTTCTACTCTTTGTTACCATACTGCATATACCAACAAAGAGCTGGGGACTACTATGTGTTGGTATTTTTAATGATCACAGATAAATCCGCAAGCGTACGGATACCGATGTAGCTTTCACTCGAGAGTATTCCAGTGTATCGAATCCACAGGGAACGTGTGTGCACTAGTTAAGAATCAAGAACGGCTGAGGACAAGAGAAGAGATATATGTGTAGAAGGTAGAGAGGGTTGTTTCTACGTATTTTGGGTAATTAAGGATGAGCTCAATTTGTTTATGATATTACTTGCTTCGAGACGCCCAACCGTTCTAGTCCGGAAAGGGATGCGAAGGGGACTAGGCAAGCCAAGCAATGGTCCTACTGTAATCTAGTGCTTCTCACGTGGTGGACTACGTAGGCCGTCTGGGCTATGACCACCTGGGGCTACCACTACAAATCCGTGGCACTAGGCGCACTCCAAGGTATTCAAAAGACTATATACCACGTATACTCAATTAAATACTATCTTAACTTTGCAAGTACTAAGACACTTATCACAGCAAGGAGCCCACAAGTATAAAGTAAAGCTTGAACTATATTAAATAAATATTAATCCAAAAATACAAGAAACTACCCGGATGTTACTCGAACCTGAGCCGCATCCGCCGAGGTACAAGAGGAAGGGAGGAAGCCGACAGCTCCGGCTTCTCCCCAGCTCGCTCCTCAACTCTCACCTATTTCTACTAACTAAGTGGGTATAGCTTCGCCTTGGATCATCACTGCTTCTATGTGTGTTTTGAATTGAAGGAGTGGGTGTCTATTTACAGGAGGAAACTTGGCCATGTGGAGAATCCCCACTAGAAACTAGGGGGTACCCCTCCTCCTTTCGTGACATCTGGCAGCAAACCGACCTCCCTAGGCGCCCACCGACGTTCTGGAGGCGGTGGGAGACCAAAACCAGTGAAAACCGTGCAAAACCGAGAGTCTAGGTCAAAGAACCAGAGAAAAACCGGATATCCAAGTTACCTGTACGTCGGTTGCATCCAAAACCGGACTGAACCGCAGCAAAACCGGCCCACAGAAATAAAACCGGCCAACCTGCCTTCTGAACCGCACAGAACCAGTCGACGCTCCACTCCAGAGCCACCACCTATCCCTGCTGGCCTGCAAAACCGCGTGCAAGGGCGCTAGCGCTCGGCCGCTCGACTGATGCCACGCGTCCCTGGCGGACTCCCGCTCGCGCGCTCGCGGACGCACCCGCCTGCTAGGCCGCGGGCCCGCTGAGCTACCGCGCAGCGCTGGCCGCTGGGCCGCCTTGGCTTGCTGGGCCACCATGGCATGCTGGGCCACCATGCAGCGCTGGGCCGCCTTGGCCCTCAGCCCCACAAGAGCACAGCACTGGGGTGCTGACGTCTAGATGACGTGAGCACCTCGTAATGAATTGTGCATTACATATCTTTTATACCCGAGCTCGAAAATATTCGAATATTATATCCATTTGAATCGTCTTGATGAGCTCTACGCAGTGGTGCACTCCAGCTTGCCATTTGAGAAACTTTGTAATAATGATATATTTGGATCTTTCTCAGGCCTATGGTGTGAATTCCTACATAACACATTAGAACACCAAAACTTGTGGAAATCGTTAGTAATAAACCCTACCATTATGTTTGGTGATCATATTTGGTATACTTTCCGTAGGAATTGACGGTCAAAGTGGTACTTAAGGACCATCAACAAGCTCCCCCACACTTAGCCTTTGCTCGTCCTCGAGTAAAGCTCATGACTAAGGTAGAGAACAACATGATTCCAAAAGATATGATGCGAGCATATAAGTTATTCCATGACATACCTGCTCTTGTTACTTTGTGAAGTGTCTATCATGTCATCTTGGATGGTTGAAAAATGGAACAGCCTTGATTCGAATCACCTCAACTCCTTCTATAAAGTAACTTGGGTTTTTGATAAATTTTTCAAAACTTAGCCTTACTTGACTCCTCAAATGATTCTCTCAGATCGCTCATTGTGTATATTTCCTCACCAAGGCATTGCTTTGCCTCTTTTCATCCTGCTTCTAAAAGGCTTATGTAGAGCTCCAGGTAGGGAATGAAAACATGAGGCACCCTTGTATCACATATTATTGCAAAGCTGAAGACCGGATCCATGAAGAAAACTAATCAAACAATCTGATCAAGATGTACATGTGTGTGAATGGAGAATGTATGTGGAAATTGTGATAGCTCCTTTTTGTATGATCTCTCTCCTCTTTATTTTGAGAACATGGCTATCTCATTTTTTCCTCCTTTTCTTTTTTATTTTTCTCTTTTTTTATCATGCTGGAGAATAAATTTCTCTTTAAGCATGTGCTTTTTTCTCTTTTTTTAGCCCATGTCTCTTTTAAAGGAATTACTAGGAGAGTGGTTCATAAAATATATGGAGGATTTATTTGGTGGATCAAATGAATATTGCTAACTTCCAGTGTAGAAACTTAGCAGATGTATGTGGATGTATGTGATCTTGATCATGAAAGCATGAAAAGCATCTTACAAGGGTCACAACAATTTGACAAAGCTCAATGCAATAACAAATGGCATATGTATGAGGCTTGGCAATTTAAACAACATATGGCTTTGGTAGGAATATATATCACCAAGGAGTTGGTAAGGCTAAATTTATTTGGAGTAAAACATCCCAAGCACTTATACAGAATAAGCAAGGTTCATGTCATCATATCATATCTCATTCATCAACCATTTAGATTAACATGCTTTCCTAGTGATGTATGTTCACAAGAAACAGGTGTATGTGCTAGGAATAAAGAATATGCAAGCCAATCAAGAAAAATCATGTATATCAAAGGAGCACCAGGATTCATTGAGTTTAATTTAGTGATAAACAAGAATTAAATAGACTCATGAACCAGGGAGTTTGAGAGATAGAATTTTGAAAACCATGATATCCCTTTTAAGTATTGAAAGAGGATGCCCTTGGTGCCTCCCCCACACTATTTTCTGCTGCGATATCTTTTCCTGCGTATTCTTAGATACAATGATGATATACAAGGATTTGGCTAGTACAAGTGTACTGGCCAAATCAAAGCGAAGCATTTATTTATTTATTAAAAGTTGAAAGGTTTTTATTTTATTTTATTCAAGGGTGAAACATTTAATCACCAAAGTTGAGGAATTCGATTTCATCGATTTCCTCCATCTTTTCAGGCTGAAAATAAACTTTTAAGCGGTGGCCATTTACCTTAAATATATTACCTGAGTCGTCCTGAAGAGTAATGGCTCCATGGGATGATGTGTCAATCACGTTGAATGGTCCTTCCCACTTGCTTCTAAGTTTACCATGGCCGAAAAGTTTTACTCTGGAGTTGAACATGAGGACTTTGACTCCGGGCTTGAACTCCTTGTGTTTAATTCTCTTGTCATACCACCTTTTTGTTCTGTCCTTATAAATCTTGGAGTTATGGTATGCTCTCTCCCTCCATTCCTCCAGCTCGGATATTTGCATCTTCCGGTTGTTTTCGGCGAGATGGAGGTCCATGTTCCATTTCTTAATAGCCCAGTGGGCTTTGAACTCCAACTCAACTGGAAGATGGCATGTTTTACCATACACGAGCTGACAGGGGGACATACCAATGGGTGTCTTGAATGCTGTGCGGTATGCCAACAATGCTTCAGGGAGTTTGTTCTTCCAGTTCTTTCCCATCTCATCGATGGTCTTCTACAGAATATTCTTGATTTGTTTGTTGGATGTTTCTGCTTGACCGCTCGTCTGTGGGTGATATGGTGTTGCTACATTATGGCGGATCCCAAATCCTGCTAGGTATTGCCTGAAGGTCTTGTCAATGAAGTGGGATCCTCCATCACTTATCACCATTCGAGGCCTACCAAATCGAGGGAAGATGATCTCATGGAACATCTTCTTGGCATGTTAGGAGTCGGCAGCCCGGCGAGGTAGTGCTTCTACCCACTTGGACACGTAGTCCACAGCTACCAAGATGTACTCACAGTCATAAGATTTGGGGAATGGCCCCATGTAGTCGATGCCCCACACATCAAAAAGCTCAACTTGCATGTTGCTTGTGAGTGGCATGGCATCTCTTTTGTTGATGTTGCCGTGCCACTGACATCTATCACATCTTCTGATAAACTCTTTGGTGTCATCGTACATGGTCGGCTAGAAGAATCCACTTTGCCAAATCTTGGCGTGGGTTCTGAACACTCCATAGTGTCCCTCATATGGAGATGCATGACATCTCTCTATGATCTTGGAGGTTTCAATCATTGGGACACACTTCCTTAGCAACCCGTCGGTGCAGACCCGATATAGGTATGGCTCATCCCACAAGTGGAAGCGGCTTTCATACTCCAACTTCTTCTTGTTTCCACCTGGGGGAACATAGCCTGCCACTATATAGTTTATGATATTTGCATACCATGGGTTATCACATGTTACCTTAAGGAGTGTGTCATCCCTTAAGTAGTCGTTGATGGGAAGTTCATGTGTCTCCTCAACCTACAACCTGGATAGATGATCGGCTACCGAGTTTTCTACTCCCTTTCTATCTCAGATTTCTAGATAAAATTCTTGGAGAAGAAGGATCCATCGGATGAGCCTAGGTTTAGCATCCTTCTTAGTGAGGAGGTACTTCAAAGCAGCATGATCCGTGTAGATGATTACCTTTTCCCCCACTAAGTAGGATGTAAACTTATCTATCGCGAAGACCACAGCCAACAACTCTTTTTCAGTGGTGGCGTAGTTCAGCTGGGCTCTAGTTAAGGTTTTGCTAGCGTAGGAAATGGCGTAGTGCCTCTTATCCTTGGTTTGGCCTAGGACAACACCTACGGCATAATCACTAGCATCGCACATGATCTCAAAGGGTAGCGCCCAGTCGGGTGGTTGAATGACTGGGGCCGAGATGAGTGCCTTCTTTAGCATTTGGAAGGCTTGATGGCACTCATCAGTGAAGGCGAACTCTGCTTCTTTCGCTAGAAGATTAGTTAGGGCCGGGCATTGTGAGAGAAGTCTTTGATAAAACGCCGATAAG
>CM014271.1:47404359-47426755 GCA_004135705.1 Alloteropsis semialata
TTCTTCACACCGTGTCAAGGCGGTGGATCCAATGTCAAGCCCGAGCTCCCCGCGTCGCCCGACCTGGGACTGAGTCTGTTCGTCCTCAGCTTCCACGTGTCCACTCCCAACCGCCTCTACAAGCTATAAATAGCTGCGCCCCAGTCATTGAAGATCATCATCGAGCTGGAGCAACAATTCAAGGCGAAGCCCTCCTCAAATGAGAGTAGAAATAGGGAGAGAGAGTGAGGGGAGTCTGGAGGAGTCCCGGCATGTCAGCGACCCTCTACCTGTACCTCGGCGGATACGAACTCCTTAGTAAGTATCCGGGATATTCAGCTCAGTATTTAAGTTTGAGTTATAGAAAGTTGAGTTCTTTAT
The DNA here is from genome assembly GCA_004135705.1 of Alloteropsis semialata. Classification (NCBI taxonomy): domain Eukaryota; kingdom Viridiplantae; phylum Streptophyta; class Magnoliopsida; order Poales; family Poaceae; genus Alloteropsis; species Alloteropsis semialata. The sequence goes on from CM014271.1 coordinate 47,404,720, forward strand.
TTTGCTTGTGGGTTCGTTGCTTTATTCGTAAAGTATTCTAATCTCTGCGCAAGGTTAGGATAGCTGATATTATCATAAGCATGGTCCTTAGGAATATATCTGCCCTCATTTGCCTCGTAACCCACGGATTAGAAGAGGTAGGCGGTAGGTGGTGACAGCCCTGTCCATCCATTGTAATCCTCCACGTTCGGGTACGGCATAGAGCTGTATGCCGGCAATTTCCTAGAGGTCTAGGATATCCCAGTGCCCAAAGCAAGCTTAGGAGAACTCCCTTCCCTATATTCCTAGATTAGTGCTAAGTTATCCTCTCTACCCAACCTTTACATAAACTCGATCGATCCGGCCAACCTTCGGGATTAGGCAGTGCCTTCTCAATCCTTGTGGATTCGATACCCTAAATACTTTCGGGTGAAAGCTACAACGGTATCCTTGCGCTTGCGGATTTATTTGCGACCATAAGAAATTCCAACAAGCTTTCTGACGCCGTTGCCGGGGAACGGTAGCTGTGTTGTCTAAGAACTACGGTTGCCCCTTTACCTTTTATTTTATTTTTGTTTTTTGTTATTCTTTTACCCATGGACTGCACCCAAATCCATGAGTTCTCTGCTCCAAAGGGCAAATTATTGGAGCCTCATCCCTCGTCAAATCTTATACAAACAGATAGCTATGAGCTTCACCCTGCTTTCATAGATATGGTCCAGGAGACATCCTTCTCACGACGTGATGATGAAAACCCATACCATCACCTGCACAAATTTGAGTTGCTATGCTTGTGTCTGATCATATCAGGCATGACGTAAGCAACAATTAGATGGAAGCTTTCCCGCTTTCTCTTAAAGAGAAGGCAAGGAAGTGGCATGACCATACTATTGGGCTAACGAACGGTGAATGGGAGAAGTTATGAGACAAGTTCTGTCTAGATTACTTCCCCGTTCATCGGATCTGTGCCCTTCTTAAGGAAATCAATAACTTCCAACAAAAAGAGAAGGAAACGATCGCGGCATGCATGGGAACAATTCCAGGATTTGTGCCTTACTGGCATGGATTTAGGCTTGCCAGACTTGATTCTTATGCAGCATTTTCGGTCCGGTTTGACCAGCAAAGCTGCCCGATTCATCAATATAGCCGCCAGGGGGATCATTCCTACATGTAACACCGACTGAAGCGAGAGAGGTCCTGGAGAAAATTCGAGAGAACTCTCCCGCTGCTATGGATGGAACTGAGCAAGAAGACCTTCAAGTAGATCCTATCTTACCCGTAGACTTGCCCAGTCCAGATCCAGCTCCTAAGACACCATCCGTTAAGGCAGTGGAAACTCAACCTTTCGGATTACCATTTGACTTCGAGGATGATCTCTTTGAAAATCATGGAAATGCCTCGAAACAAACAAGGCACAAGAAGGCTATGACACCCTCTCTTTCTCATCCTCCCTATCCTCCCCACGAGCATTTCTTGTGAAAGACATAAAGGAGGAATGGTCGGATCGAATGTGGCACTTTTCCGAAGCAATTTGGAATAGTTCACCTGCCATGATCCTTCCATGTTCTGTAAGGGGGATTGTCTTAGAAGCCTATTTCAATCCCACCATGGACGTCAACATCATGTCATGGCACATTGCGCACACTCTCTTAGGAATTATTCCGCTAAGGCCATCCGACAAGCTTCCTAAAAGTTGTCCCTTTGGACACATCATTCAATGTTGGGAGATCGCCAATGCAGTGACAATCACGCTAGACAAAATTGAGGTCAATTTAGATTTCCACATCTTTGATATCCTCGATTTTGATCTTCTCATAGGCCACCCACTAGAAAAGCTTCTCCAAGGAGAAGTATCTCATGGGAGCCTTCATGACATGCTTGCGAAAGTTGCTTTTGCTACTCCTAACTATTGCCCAGAAATTCCAAGGGTAAAGTCATCTCCCAAGCATAACTCGCTCGAGAAGGTGATGTTTGTGTTGCCATTTGCACCGACTTCTCATCTATATGATTATGGATGACTTTTATCACCCTCGATCGAGCGCAAGCTTTGGCCCCATGGCCCTCAGTACATTGTTCTCGACAACAGTCAAGAATCAACCCCGATCGTGCACAATGAATCTCTTGAGTTGGAGAACCCAAGGGCCATGGACAGGCTTGAAGCGTTTACTTTGGAGTCCGAGCAAAAGGATTCTATAAATGATCATGAAACCTTCTCTTTTGAAATCCCACTAGAGTCATGCTCCTTTAACGAATCTCTAGAGATTACCACACTTTGTGCTACAAGCACATATGAGGACTACAACCACCTCAAGATCCTGAATTCTAAAATATTTGGAAGGTTGGTTGTAAATGCATTTGTTTATCATAAACATTGCAAATTTTGTGGTTGCATTTGTGGCACTAACCTTGCAGCTAAAGCTTCAATAACACATCAACTATTGGTGATGATGTTGGAAATTACATCACCAAGCATAGCTGCAATGTGAGGATTTCCAATGGCTCAGCTTCAGACCATAAACAAAGCACTGCCGGGAGATAGCCCGGATTATCATTTATTTTCCTTTCGAACAAAAAGCAAGAACATGTTTTCAATATAATCTTTCCTTCGGGTATTTTTAGTCACTAACCATTTCAGGTGGAGATTAAGAAGAACGATGGACAGGTGATGCTTAAGAACATGGAGCTACATCAACTACGAAAACCTCGGTATGTTTTGGCCTGGGAAAGATTACAAAAGAAGCTTGAACTCCACACACTTGAGTTATGTTGCGTTGCACTACAAACTCCAAGTGTGGGTGAGGTATGTGAGTATCCCGAGTAAGTTCCTTCTATGCCAAATCTTACTTTGGTAAAAAGCTGGAGTTAGTTCTTGCTCATTGGAAACAAATTAGTTCCAATGATGGCTCTTGGTCTTTAGAACCAAAGAGCCCTTGTTTTGTTTCCACCATGTCTAAATAAATATAGGTACAAGATCAAGTTGGGGGTCCCTCAAGCTTTTTGACGCACACATGTTCGAGACCACCCACAGACAGGCTGTACAACATCGCACAAGACTACACAAGAAAGATCAAGGTGGAAAGGGCCCAGAAGGGGTCGGCAGACCCCCCAGGTCGGCCGAAGGCCCTCTAGTGCCTTTTGTCTCCAATTTTGTCCAGAGCGATGGTTTGCGCACCCTATCCCTCACCCTCTCTGATTCATGAGTTGATTCGTTCCTGTCTTCAGATGATCACTAAAATTACACTCATGATAATATGAACTTTGACGCTCCTTTGGTTTACATGTCTATCCTTGATTGGCTTGCATATTCTTTATTCCTTGCACATAAGCTTGCTGCTTGTGAACATATATATCTTTAGGAAAACATTTTTATCTAAATGGTTGATTTATTAGATATGGTATGATGAAAGAAATCTTGCTCTCTCTATATAAAGAGCTTGGGATGTTTTTCTTGCAAAGCTTAAAATCAATAACCTTACAGAGCTCCTCAGTGATGCCTTATTCCTACCAAAGCCATATGATGTCCACGGCCTATATATACTAGAGGAGGGGTTCCAAATGAGACACACACTTCCCATTCACCTCATTCATCCCTCAAGCTTCATTCCACTCACCTCCAAGCCTCTTCACACCTCCAAGGGGAGAGTCTTATGGTGTAGTTCAGATTAGAGTAGGGGTAGAGAGTAGAGAGAGGGAGAGAATGCGTTGGGGGTGAGTGTTGATGTTCATCATCAACACTCAAACCCATTCATGTATTCATATGGATGCTTCTTCGTTCTTGTCAAGTAAGTACTTAGTAAGTGTCTTTGATCTTTTATGATTCAGTATCGTAAGTAGAAGTAAGTCTGATCTCTCACTCGTGGGTTTGTCGCTTCATATTCATATGGAGTGCTGTGGTGTGACTATGTGCTGAATAGTGTAGTCGTATCACAGTAGTAATCAGTGGCGTAGGCGTGGTGCCTGAGTCATAGATTACACTTTATTTGTGCATCTTAACCCACGGTTTAGTAGGGGTAGGCCATAGGTGGCGGCAGCCCTATTGGACCCTTTGTAATCCCCCACGTTCGGTTAAGTCGTAGAGCTGTTGGCCAGAGGCGCCTAGGGTTCACGGGTAACCGGTGCCCGAAGTGAATGGAAAACAAGAGATCAACCCATCTTCCCTGTGCTGTTCATAGGATATCCTCTCTAGATCTCAACTTGGTTAGTTGTCCTTGGATCTCTAGTATGAATAGTGTGCACACACGTTCCTCTGGATTCGATACCCTCGGAATACTCTTCTTTAGAGAAGGCTACAGCGGTATCCATACGCTTGCGGATTTATTCATGGACGCTAAGTACCCGTCAGTCTCTTCGGCGTTGTTACTCTTTCGACACGACGCTAGTAAGTGCCAACAAGCTTTCTGGCGCCGTCGCCGAGGAACGGTTTCTGTATTTCTATGAACCTAGGATCCTCGTATCTTTTATCCTTTCCATGATTCTACCTTTAACCCCGCTACCCACGGAACGTTATCCTCGTACATACGTCCCGAACTTTAGGGATGAATCTGTAGAGCCAAACCATCAAAAATTACATTCCTCATTCGGCTACCAGATTCCTCCCTCACTCATAGCGGTTGTTCAGAAAAATTCTTTCTCGAGGTTAAGCTATGAGAACCCCTGTCAACATCTATGTGAGTTTGAGCACTTGTGTTCTTGCCAGCATGTACCTGGTTTGACTCAAGAGGCTCTTAAGAGAAAACTCTTCCCGCTCTCCCTTTCTGGGGAAGCGAGAGGATTGTGCCTTCGTCTAGAGGAAAGTGACTAGATGGGATGAGCTGAGGGCAGCTTGTTGTTCCTTCCTCTTCCCCCTATCTCGTGTTACTTCTTTGCGAGTTGAGGTCCTCAACTTTCATCAGAGAGAGGAAGAATCATCAGCTCTAGCATGGGCTCGTTTCTCTACTTTAGTAGACACTTGCCCAGTCTTGCTAATACCCGATCATGTGTTGTTACAACACTTTTGGATTGGATTATTAGAAGACGCTAGGCTACACCTAGATGCTATCTCCGAAGGCTCATTCTTGCTTTTGAGTTCAGCTGAGGGAAAGAAACTCTTGGATCATATCCGAGGGACTACTCCCCCAACTACCCAGCAAGATGATGCTCCGTCAGGAGGAGAGAACACCGAGTCACAAGGGACTATCATCAGCCAAGGTCGAGATCATATCTCTATCATATCTAAGCTTGGGCTACACATACCTTTTCTGAGCAACAGAAACCTTAGGGAAAGATTGCCTCATGCAACTCCTACCCCAAGGTCCCCTTATTGTATTTTCCTCTGAACCATCTTTGGGACCTTGTCTCGAAGGAGGTAAAGGAAGAAATGGTTGAGAGGCAAGGTCATTTTCATAACCCGCTTCGACCGACTCTGACTTCCCAGAAGGAAATGGCATAAGGGAAAGGTTCAATATGCTTCCACGCTAAGGGAACGTCCAAGGTGTCATTACGTCACCAAAGAATTCACCCTAGTACTTGATCATGCTCTATAGTCCCATTGGACTTAATCTATTTGGTCAAGGAATTGTAACAACCGTATCGATCAAATCAAGAGATATCAAACTCACATCCTTATCCTCGATTTCGATCAGTGCCAATCAAGTCAAGTGATTCAATAGATTCTCATCCTATTCCTTGACTTGATCGATGCCAATGGAAGTTAAGTTCATCCTTCGTACCACATGGACTTCCATTGGAGGCCTAGGATGGATTGTTCGAGCACCGTGATTATTTCTTGAGAAATATGGAGCTCTCCATCCTTGGGAGGGGACACCTTTACACAATTCCCTCACACCTTTAACTCAAGATCGCTTAAGCCCACAGAGTTGCACAACCTCTCACATCATGGGGCTATGAGCATCTTGGAGTTGATCACTTCGGAGATCCCATTTCTACGAGCATAAAGTTCATCATGGATCATCTCAGAAATCATGCTCGTCTTAGATATCTCCGAGATCTTTTGTCCTTAGAGCCAAGGTACTACGAGCCGTACAATCACGCTAGGGTCACATGTAACATCCTAGGAAAAAAAAGAAGAAAAGAAAAACAAAAAAAGAATTGGCCCCGGGACCCACCTGTCATCCCCTTCCTCCTCTCATCCCGTTCTCTCTCGCTTACTGGTTGGGCGCCATGGACGGTGCCCACCACGTCGCTGCCGCTGACCGGCCGGAGCCGCGCCCGGCTGTCCACGACCCTCGCCTCTCTCCTCTTTCCCTCCCCTTTAAATCCCCCACAGCTGGTGCCCTCCAAACCCTAGCTTCTTTGCCCCTCCGCGCCGCCACCAGTGCCGCCACCATTGTCGCCGCCGTCAAGCTTCGCTGGCAAAATTCATCGTCGTCAGTGAGCCTCGCTTTGATTCCTTCCGGCCTTGTGTTCCTCTCTTCGTCGCGCATCCGTTTTGCCCCTCACCTCCCCTTCTCCCTCCTCGTGCAGGGCTCCCACCACCGAGCTTCGCCCGCCGCCCGTTGTGCTCGTCGCGTCGTCGCCTCACCATCTCCCCTTCGTCGGCGCTTGCTTGATGAGCTTTCCCACAGCGCCGTGCAGCCCACGCACCCCCTTGGCCGCGCCCTCGCCTTCCCGTGCTGCCGGCCGTGGCCATGGCCGGCCATGGCCGCCGGCCGTTCGTGTCTTTGTGTGCGTGCGTGTGTTCTGTGTGTGGGGGGTGTATGTGTGAGGGGAAGAAAGGATAGGGGGTATGGGGAAAAATCCAGGGGCTGTTGCTCAAAAAGATCAGATCCAAGGGCCTTGCTGCAAATCTCGAGACTCTTTTCTTTTAAACCTTGGATTAAAAGGCTGAAAACGAAATAAATCATAGGAAAATAAATAGAGCTCCTAAAATGATGAAACGTGTTTTGTTGGGTTCCTGATGATCTGCTCTGTCACAGAAAAATATGGATGTGCATTTTACTGCTATGTGTTTTTATCTATGATTTTATCTTGTTCTAGATAAATAAATGCATGATAAATTGGTTGCTGCTCCTAAAAATGTGAATCTAGCTTTGTTAGGTTCCTGTGGTCATTTTCTGTTCAGATCTGTAGCTTAAACTCTTGGAACTTGCAGTTTCACTATCATTTCATGGGTGTGTTCACTTATGCTGGCTGAAAACTAATTATTACCTATTAAATAGCTCAAAAATGTTAAAATAGTGAAACCAACTGTGGTAATCTTGTTTTGCTGTTTAGAATCTGGGAAAAATGACTTTGGTGGTGTTCTGGATGCTTTACATGCCTTTTATGAATTAATGTGTTCTAGGTAGCTCTAGATTGAATAAAATGTAATTAAATATCTAAAATAATTTATAGTATAAATCCAATTGCTTTAGTCTTGTTTGGATATCCTCTGCTGGCATGATTTATTTCACACTTGTTAAGCAACCTGAGAATTTATTGTGATGTTTGTTGCTCTCTAAATAAGCTAGTTAAAGAAATAGTGCTTTTATTGATGTAAACATATTTAGGTGCTGTTTTTAATTTGTTTTGTGCAGTACCATGAATGTGTTATATTTTTCATGCTCATTTTGCGTTCATGGCATCATTTCTAATTCATGCATCATTCATTCATTCATTCATTCTAGAGAGTGAGCCTATGGAGTACGAGACCGTTAAGCCCAAGTCCAAGGCCGAAGTTGACGTCGATCCGGAGCCCCAAGAGAACCAAGGCAAGCCGCTATGCATGTTTCTCCTATCTTTGCAATGAAATTGATTATTACATTTATGTATAGGTTGCGTCGGGAATATATCTATGTATTGCATTTGTTTAGCACCTATATTGATGATTACCTTCCTTGCTTTTCATACCTTTACCTTATCGCTCGTTAGCTTGGGTTAATTGTACCTTTAATTTGTTAAATGCTTAGCCATGCTTAGAGTAGAAGGTTAGAGAATATTTTTGGGAAGGTGGACTAGGTTAATCAACACCATAATAGTGGAGTCCTCTCTTTAAAATCGATGGTTCTATGAACATGATGAAATGAAGTAGAGGCATGACTTGAGAGGGGTGGGTCACGAGAAAGGAGTCTCAGTGACATAGACCGCTTGGGTCGTTTAAGGACCGTCCGGTGATGCCGTTGGCTTGAGCACTATTTCTGTGCTACCACATATCCCTGAGTGGGAGGATGAACTAATTACCATTTTGATCCTTTCATGTGGGGCACGGTCCAAGATGCGTGGTCATTAGGAATTGGTAGGGGACCCTAGAGTGTCCATGATGGGCCTAGGTATCCCCCACGCAAGCTAGGCGTGGATCCCATTTGATCGGGGCAACTTGGGAAAGCTTGTCATGAGTACTCCCTTGTTCACTTTTGGCCGGGTGTGCAAGTCGTATGGTCCTTATGTCGTGTGGGGAAAGAAGTACAACCTTGCAAGGTTTTGATCAATTCGAATTGCCGCACTCTCGGTTATCAGCAAGCTCAATGTCCATTGAATTCATCAAAGGTTGATGTTGTTTATGGCTCAAATGTTCATATGTTAAAGCTCTATGTCTATATGATGTTGTTTATGTTGAAACTAAAATTTGATGTGGGTTTGGGCAAGATTTTAATAAAATATGCTAGCTGTCCATAAGGTACAAATGTCATGCTTATGCTCAAATTTAAGATAGGAAAAGTTATGCTTTTGCAAAATACTACTTAACCATAAAGCCTCATTCCTTGCTACCATCCAAATGCATTATCCTTGATTATTAATTGTGTAAGTCTTGCGAGTACCTTTTTGTACTCATGGCTCTCTCGTTAACTAAGTTGTAGGTAATCCCGAGCCAATCTTTGGTCACTTTTACCCCGCCACTCCTGGTGCGGGTGATGAGTGATCTTATGTGCTGAATGTTCTTCAATGGCGCCCTTGGGCAATGGCGTTGTTGCTTTTTTAATTTAACTATCCGCTGCGTTTTAATGTCTTTTGTTGCGAGTTTGAGCGTTGGGGAGATACAATTAAACTCACTTTATTCTTGTTGTCATTTGAGGGGCCAAGACTTGTATTTTGGATCCCTTTCCTTTTAATTTCAGATTTGAATTAAACATGTGTTGAACTTGTAACAATTGTTGTTGCACTCATGTAATATTTAAAATTTGCTCTTGTGGTCCACTCAGAGATGTGAGACTTGTAAGGTATGTGCGCTTGATCTTGGGCATGTTGTTAAACACAAACCGGGGCGACCAGATTTGCTTTTGTTTTAAATGAATTTATGTCTGGCCGTGTGCCTTTAGATGTGGGCTAACACTTAGCATGCTACGTGGCGAGTATGTGTTAGCTCTTACCTTATTGGAATGGCCGGTGGTTCATTTAAACCGAGTGCAAATTGGGACGTTCCCTACATCACCCATCATAGTTTCCCTCAGAAGGTTGTGCTTTGATTCTGCTTATCATAATATTTATGCAGGGCTTGTAATTGTATTGTGTGCACTAACCTTGCAGCCAAGAAATCATGAATCATCTCAAAACTGTCATGCAAGGAGGACACCCAAGTGGTTGAGCATGGGACAAAGGAGAAGCATGGGCAAATACAAGAACAAGGAGGTAAGACCAAGAGGACGAGTATGAGAAAATTGACGTCACCCTTATCCGCACCAGAATCTCATCAATGCACCATCATTCATGGGCAACGATGCCCCGAGATGGCAAAGGTATATCATCAAGATATGGTTCACTTCATAAACTCTTTAGGAAAGGTTGTCTAGCTTAGGTGAAAATAAAGTTTAAGCAACGGTCAACTAGTTGACCCTAGCTCTACCTAGCTCTTACCTTAGGCTTGGTGCGTTTCTGCATGTGGGCCCTCTTTTGGTATTTTATACGACCACAGATAAATCCGCAAGCGTACGGATACCGATGTAGCTTTCACCCGAGAGTATTCCGGGGGTATCGAATCTAGAGGGAATGTGTGTGTACTAGTGACGAGTTAAGAACGACCAAGGACAAAAGAAGCGATAAATGTGTAGAAGGTAGAGAGGGTTATTTCTATGTATTCTGGATAACGAAGGATGAACTCAAGTTGTTTATTGTATTACTTGCTTCGGGACGCCCATCCGTCCTAGCCTCAGAAAGGGATGAGAAGGGGACTAGGCAAGCCAAGCAATGGTCCTACTACTCTATAGTACTTCTCACGTGGTGGATTACGTAGGCCGTCGGGCTGTCACCACCTGGGGCTACCACTACAAATCCGTGGAACTAGGCGCACTCCAAGGTATTCAAAAGACTAGACATCCATCTATTCAATTAAATACTATCTTAGCTTTGCAAGTACTAAAACACTTATCACAACAAGGAACCCACAAGTAAATAAAGTAAAGCTTGAACTTAATTAAATATTAATCCCGAAATACAAAGAAAATACCCAGATGATACTCGAACCTGAGCCGCATCCGCCGAGGTACAAGAAGAGGAGAGGAGCCGACATCCCCTGCTTCTCCCGGACTCTCGCCTCACCTCTCACCTATTCTAACACTACATTGGATATTTGCCTTGAGCTTTGCTTCACTTCCTTGTGTGTTGAATGAAGGGGTGAAGGCCTCTATTTATAATGGGGGAGGTGCCTTGAGAGAGTGGAGATACTCCCCTTGATGCTACGAAATATTCCCCTCCAACTTCTCTCTTTCCTCGACCTGGCCCAGAATGGACGTTGGAACGTCAGTTCCCACCAAAATTAGCGCGGAACAATTCTTCCCGCGGTTGTGCTTGTTCGGCCGAATCCCGTGCATCCATATTCGCATTGATCCTCGTGCAAGGGAGACTGACCAACCACGAGTCACCATATCGCCCTACTGGTTTTCCTCTTGTGCGTCGTCGGCTTGGGTGATCCGTGAGCATGGCTCCTGGCCATTGGGTGTGCACCACGTCGCCCCTGCGGGGTTGCCTCCAGACAGCCGCAAGCCGGGCTGGCCTCCCCTTCCGTACGGCTCCATGGGTCCCGCTTGGGCCTTCTGGTCTGCATAGGAGTGCAAGCGTGGGGCGCCGTGGCCCTCTGGCCCCGCCGACACCTGTGCCCGCACAGCCTTGCTGCCGAGCCTGTGCAGAGGCTGCGCGCCCTCGCCTGGGCGTTGACCCAGGGCCGCGCCCGCGTGCATGTGCCGTGGTGCTGCTGGCTGCAGGGCCCGCCTAGGTGGGGTCTGGGCTGGTGACGTCAGCAGCGCTGACATCAGTGATAGCGTCAGCGCTACATATTAAATTATGATTTCTCTATTTATTTATCTGAGCTCCAAATAATATGAATAATACATCCATCAGAATCGTCTTGACGAGCTCTACACAATGGCGTACTCTAACTTTGGGATTTATGGCATTGATATTTTTGATACATCTCAAACCCATAGTGCCATTTTTGGGCATTTCCTACAAGACAAGTAAAAACACCAACACTTGTGGAATTTATTAGTATTAAACCCTATCACTATGTTTAGTGATTATATTTGACATGTTTCTTGCAGGATTTGACGGTCAAAATTGGTACTTAAGGACCGTCAACACCCACCATCTCTCAACTCACCTCTGCTGCACTCACGCGCATGAGCAACACGAGGCCCAGTGGAGCCCACCAGGGTTCGGCCGAACCAGGTTGAGCGCCGCCGCCTCCCAGCCTTCATGTAGTCCCTCCTCTCAACATTCCTTTGCCCCTCCTTCGGTGTCCCATTGAATTTGAGTGGCCAAGGAGAGGGTTTTGTCCTTAAATCCTCATTTCCCCCTATCCTCATTTATTCACTCTCATCTTTCTTCAAGCCACTCAAAGATCCATTTCAACTCCACACCTTCCTTCCCTGCTCACCACCATGGCTGGCCAAGTCCTCAACCCAATCCTTGCCTATGACTCAATTTCCGATCAAGATGAGAGTGTTGCATTAGTAAACACCTTCATCCCCGTCAAGGATCAGGAGAAGACCCTCGCAATGGAGATTGCAGATTTGGTAGAAGCCTCGTCATCATGGCAGAACAGGGGCACGGCTGGCGCCACTGGGGGTTCGGCTGATCCCCCAGTTCGACCGAACTTGGCCAGCACCGCCTCGGTTCCTCGTTCGTCGTCGCGATCCTTTTCTCCAGGGGGATCGCCGGGGCAACGTGCGCACTCCTCCAGTACACGCAGAAGGCTCCAGTATGGCGAGTACCCTGGGCCACCCTTGATGCCCAAGGAACACTACATCAGTTCGCTGTTTACCAAGGACGGCAATGCATTCTGCCATCGCTATGAACAGGATGGCTGGGTGGAAGATTTACCCCCACAGACCCTTGTCCGGATCTTCAGAGTATGGACCGTAACCAGTGGCGATGGAGTACCTAAGCTGTACCTCTCTCCCTTAGAGAGGGAGTTGGCCGGGTCATTCAATCTGCTACTGGAGGAGGACAAAGATGTGCAGGAAGTGTCGCATCCACTCCAAGACAATGTTGCAGATCCAGCAACGGCTCCATTGGTCGAAAAATTAGCCTCTATGATAGTTGAGCTACGCTTAGAAAATGAGAGGCTTAGGGGTGCATAGCAGAACGGGGGATGGAAATGTGAATGCTCAATCGCAACCTCCGTGATCTTGGCCATAGTATGTGTGTTCAGCTGAAACACCTTTATAAGGCCACGGGGCACGCTAAGCTCTATGATGGCCTCATCTAAAGAGCGTGCCCCGACCATTTCCATTTTCCATAGGTGCTTTAGTTTAGGTTTGTTTAGTTTAATTTTCCTTTCCAATTTTTATTCCCAAATTCAGATTGTAAGCACTTCAATATTTGTTTTGAATATAACAAAGTTGGCTCATCGGTTATCTATCCCGATAAAGCCTTTCCGTCAATAACTTGCATTTGAATGAATGAAGCACCTAGGAACAAAATAAGTGTGGGAGAGAGCCACGGTCTCTCCAGAACTGAACGCTGATCAAGCACACAATGAGACGTGACACACCATGCTGACCCTACACGCACGCGAAGCAAGAATCTGAACCGAGCCCAGGTGGGTTCAGCCGAACCATTGGGTCGGCCGACCCAGGCATAGGCCCGTTCTGGCCCATCTTATTCCCACACGTCGGTTTGTGTCCCCACATCTTTCTTCTCTCTGGTCCCTGAGTTTTTGATAAATTTTTAACGCTAAATTACATAAGCAAACTCAAACCATGAAGGTTTAAAAGGGATCCACACGTTTCATTGCTCTACCCACTTCACAAAAGTTGACTTGCATATGTTTTATTCCTTATCGAACATCTTTATGCCTGTGAACAAATATCGATAGGAGCTCATGCTCATCTAAATAGTTAAAGTTTGCGATATGGCTTGATGACATGATGCTTGCTCTTGATGTTTAAGTACTTGGGAAGTTTTATTTGAAAATTTTGAAAATCATCATGCAAGCACCTCTCTTGATCATGCCAAGTCCCACCAGAGCCATAAGATGATCCTTCATGAAAACCTTATACTCTTATGTTGCTTGTTATTACTTTGAGCTTATTCAAATGGTGTGACCCTGGTAAGAATTTCCTTTTGTACTCTCGTGATCAAGATGCATATGCACCTCATATACCCCCTTTGCTATGCTTCTATCCTGGAAGTTGGCATTGTACCACAATACCAATCCATGAAATAAAATCTCTCGTTGATGACATGACCCTTCTCTTCAAAGTGATCTTTGAATGGAGAATCTTGGGCTATGCAAAAAGAAAAATAAATGATGCATACCCAAAGAAGGTATGCCACATGCTTGAAAGGCATGTCAAAAAAAAAGAAGAGAGAAAAGAAAAGAGAGATAGCCCAATTCTCTGAAAAAGGAAAAGCAAGGAGAGAGAGGAGTCACACAACAGAGACTCATTATCTATTTGTCATCCACCCTGTCTATACATATGCACATCTTGATCTGATAGTATGATTTGATTTCTGCTTGGATCTGCTTTTTGACTTTGCAACATAAGCGATGCAAGTAAGCCCCATTCTTCATATCCTACCATGAGCTCCACATATAGCTATCATTAGAAATATGACGAAGAAAAGGAAAAATGAATGCCTCGGTGAGGATATACACATATGAGTGATCTGAGAATATCAATTGAGGAGCTAAGCAGGACTTCTGTTTTAAAACTTATTGCAAAAATCCCAAGCTACTTGACAAAAATAGTTGAAGTGATTTGAAGCTACAACTATTCAAGATGACATGATAGACACTTCAAAGTTCATAGGTACAAGGTAAAGTTTGGAATATCTCTTAAGCTTGTTTCATACCTTTGGGAGTGCACCTTGGTCCTTTCTACTTCACTCGAGGACGAGCAAAGGCTAAGTGTGGGGGTGTTGTTGACGGCTGTTAAGTGCCATTTTAAGGCCATCAACTCCTGCATAAATGTACGAAATGCAAACATCAACACTAGAGGTAGCAGTTATTGGGTGTAACGGAGTGGAGTGGAAACATCTGCTGTGTAAGAGAACAAGAAGTTCAGACGCACAAAAGGGTGCATTAATTGCACTAAATGGGTCCATTATGAGATGTTGTAAAAACTAGTTACGAAATGGTCTGAAACTCAACAGACATGGTTTGTGGTGTAAAGAAGTGGAGTGGAAAATTCCGGTGTGAAAAATTGAACATGTAGTCCAGACGCACAAAATGGGCATTAATTGTATTTAACGGGCCCGTTTTGGGATGTTGTAACAAAATGGTCTGAATCTCAAACAAAGATGGTTTTTGGTCTAACGGAGTAGAGTGGTAACGTCCAATGCAAAAAACTCTAACAGGTAGTCTGGATGCACAAATGGATGCATTAATTGCACTAAACGGGCCTGTTTCGAGATGTTGTAAAACTAAGTTAGGAAATGATCCGAAACTCAAAGGTTTTGAGTGTAATGGAGGGGAGTGAAAACAACTGGTGTGAAAAACTCAACATGAAGTTCGGACACACAAAAGGGTGCATTAATTGCACTATACGAGCCCATTGCAGGATGATGCAACGAAATGGTCCGAAACTCAAACAAACATGGTTTTTGATCTAACAGAGTAGAGTGAAAACGTCTGGTGCGAAGAACTCAACATGCAGTCTGGACGCACAAAATGGTGCATTAGTTGCACTAAACAGGCCTGTTTTGTGATGTTGTAAAAACTAGTTATGAAATGATCTGAAACTCAAATGGACACGGTTTTTTGTGTGACGGAGTGAAAAACTCTACATGTAGTCCATAAGCACAAAATAGTGCATTAATTACGCTAAACGGGCCCGTTTCTGTATGTTGTAACGAAATGGTCCGAAACACAAACAGATATGGTTTTTGATCTAACGGAGTAGAGTGGTAACGTCCGGTGCAAAAAAAACTCAATAGGCAGTTCGGACGCACAAATGGGTGCATTAATTGCACTAAATGGGCCCGTTTTGGGATGTTGTAAAAACTAGTTATAAAATGATCCGAAACTCAAACAAACATGGTTGGGTGTAATGGAGTGAAGTGGAAACATCTGGTGCGAAAGACTCAACATGATGTTCGAACGCACAAAATGGTGCATTAATTGCATTAAACGGGCCCGTTTCAGGATGTAACGAAATGGTCCAAACCTTAAATAGACATGGTTTTGGGTGCAATGGAGTGGAGTGGAAACATTCGGTGCGAAAAAGTCTATATGCAGTTTGGACGCACAAAATCATGCATTAATTGCACTAAATAGACCCATTTTAGGATGTTGTAAAAACTAGTTACGAAATGTTCTGAAATTCAAACAGTCATGGTTTTTGGTCTAACGGAGTAGAGTGGAAACATCCGGTGCCAAAAACTCAAGATGAAATTCGGACGCACAAAAGGGTGCATTAATTGCACTAAACGGGCCCATTGCAGAATGCTGTAACCAAATGGTCCGAACTCAAATAGACATGGTTTTTGGTCTAACGGAGTACAATGGTAACGTCCGGTGCAAAAAACTCAACATGAAGTTCGGACGCACAAATGGGTGCATTAATTACACTAAACGGGCCCGTTTTGGGATGTTGTAAAAACTAGTTATGAAATGGCCCGAAACTCAAACAAACAATGTTTTGTGTGTGACGCAGTGGAGTGGAAACATCTGGTGTGTAAGAGAACATGAAGTTGGGACGCACAAATGGGTGCATTAGTTGCACTAAACAGGTCCATTTTGGGATGCTGTAAAAACTAGTTACGAAATGACCACAAACTCAAACAAACAAGGTTTTGTGTGTGACGGAGTGGAGTGCAAACATATGTGCATTAGTTGCACTAAACGGGCCCATTATGGGATGTTGTGGAAACTAGTTATGAAATGGTCTGAAACTCAAACAGACATGGATTTTTGGTGTAACGAAGTGGAGTGGAAAATTCCGGTGTGAAAAACTCTAACAGGCAGTCCGAATGCACAAATAGGTGCATTAATTGCACTAAATGGGCCCATTTCGAGATGTTGTAAAACGAAGTTAGGAAATGATCCGAAACTCAAAGGTTTTGGGTGTAAAGGAAGGGAGTGGAAACATCTGGTGTGAAAAACTCAACATGAAGTTTGGACCACAAAAGGGTGCATTAGTTGCACTAAACAAGCCCATTGCAGGATGATGCACGAAATGGTCTGAAACTCAAACAAACATGGTGCTTGGTCTAATAGAGTAGAGTGAAAACGTCTGGTGCGAAGAACTCAACATGCAATCTGGACGCACAAAATGGTGCATTAGTTGCACTAAACGGGCCTGTTTCGTGATGTTGTAAAAACTAGTTATGAAATTATCTGAAACTCAAATAGACATGGTTTTTTGTGTGACGAGTGAAAAACTCTACATGTAGTCCGTAAGCACAAAATAGTGCATTAATTACACTAAACGGGCCTGTTTCAGTATGTTGTAACGAAATGGTCCGAAACTCAAACAGACATGTTTTTTATCTAACAGAGTAGAGTGGTAACATCCGATGCAAAAAACTCAACAGACAGTTCGGACGCACAAATGGGTGCATTAATTGCACTAAATGGGCCCATTTTGGGTTGTTGTAAAAACTAGTTACAAAATGGTCCAAAACTCAAACAAACATGGTTTTGGGTGTAACGGAGTGAAGTGGAAACATCTGGTGTGAAAGACTCAACATGAAGTTCGGACGCACAAAATGGTGCATTAATTGCACTAAACAGGCTCGTTTCGGGATGTAACGAAATGGTCCGAAACTTAAATAGACATGGTTTTGGTGCAATGGAGTGGAGTGGAAACTTTCGGTGCGAAAAGTCTTTATGCAGTTTGGACGCACAAAATCATGCATTAATTGCTCTAAATAGACCCATTTTGGGATGCTGTAAAAACTAGTTACGAAATGTTCCAAAACTCAAACAGTCATGGTTTTTGGTCTAATGGACTGAGTGGAAACGTTCGGTGCCAAAAACTCAAGATGAAATTCGGACGCACAAAAGGGTGCATTAATTGCACTAAACGGGCCTGTTGTGGAATGTTGTAATGAAATGGTCCGAAACTCAAATAGACATGGTTTTTGGTCTAACGGAGTACAATGGTAACGTCCGGTGCAAAAAAATCAACATGAAGTTCGGACGCACAAATGGGTGCATTAATTGCACTAAATGGGCCCGTTTTGGGATGCTGTAAAAACTAGTTACGAAATGGCTCGAAAATCAAACAAACAAGGTTTTGTGTGTGACGCAGTGGAGTGGAAACATCTGGTGCGTAAGAGAACATGAAGTTCGGATGCACAAATGGGTGCATTAATTGAACTAAACAGGTCCATTTTGGGATATTGTAAAAACTAGTTATGAAATGGCCACAAACTCAAACAAACAAGGTTTTGTGTGTAACGGAGTGGAGTGCAAACATCTGTGCATTAGTTGCACTAAACGGGCCCATTATGGGATGTTGTGAAAACTAGTTATGAAATGGTCTGAAAGTGACATGGATTTTTGGTGTAACGAAGTGGAGTGGAAAAGTCCGGTATGAAAAACTGAACATGTAGTCCTGAGGCACAAAATGGTGCATTAATTGCGCAAAATGGCCCATTTTGGCATGTTGTAAAACCTAGTTACAAAATGGTCCAAAACTCAAACAAACATGGCTTTGGTTGTAACGGAGTGGAGTGGAAACATCTAGTGCGAAAGACTGAACATGAAGTTCGGACGCACAAAAGGGTGCACTAATTGCACTAAACGGACGCATTTCGAGATGTTGTAACGAAATGGTCCAAAACTTAAACAGACATGGTTTTGGGTGTAACGGAGTGGACTGGAAACATCTGGTGCGAAAAAGTCTATATGCAGTTCGGACGCACAAAATCATGCATTAATTGCACTAAACAGACCCATTTTGGGATGTTGTAAAAACTATTTACCAAATGTTCCGAAACTCAAACAGTCATGGTTTTTGGTCTAACGGACTAGACTGGAAACGTCCGGTGCCAAAAACTCACGATGAAATTCGGACACACAAAAGTGTGCATTAATTGCACTAAATGGGCCCGTTTTACAATGTTGTAAAAACTTGTTATGAAATGGTCTGAAACTTAAACAAACAAGGTTTTCGGTGTAACTGAGTGGAGTGGAAACATCTGGTTGGTATGAGAACATGAAGTTGAGACGCACAAAAGGGTGCACTATTTGCACTAAATGGGCCCATTATGGGATGTTGCGAAAACTAGTTACAAAATGGTCTAAAACTCAAACAGACATGGTTTTTAGTGTAATGAAGTGGAGTGGAAAAGTCCGGTGTGAAAAACTGAACATGTAGTCCGGCCGCACAAAATGGTGCATTAATTGCACTAAACGGGCCCGTTTCGGGATGTTGTAACGAAATGGACCGAAACTCAAACAGAGATGGTTTTTGGTCTAACGGAGTAGAGTGGTAACGTCCGATGCAAAAAACTCTAACAGGCAGTCCAGATGCACAAATGGGTGCATTAATTGCACCGAACTGGCCCGTTTTGAGATGTTGTAAAAACAAGTTAGGAAATGATCCTAAACTCAAACGATTTGGGTGTAATGGAGGGGAGTGGAAACATCTGGTGTGAAAAACTCAACATGAAGTTCAGACGCACAAAAGGGTGCACTAATTGCACTAAACGAGCCCATTGTAGGATGATGCAACAAAATGGTCTGAAACTCAAACAGACATGGTTCTTGGTCTAACAAAGTAGAGTGAAAACGTCCGGTGCGAAAAACTCAACATATAGTCCATTTATTGCACTAAATGGGCCTGTTTCAGGATGTTGTAAAAAGTAGTTATGAAATGATCCGAAACTCAAATAGACATGGTTTTTTGTGTGACGGAGTGTAAAACTCTACATGTAGTCCGGAAGCACAAAATAGTGCATTCATTGCACTGAACCGTCCCATTTCAGGATGTTGTAACGAAATGGTCCAAAACTCAAACAGACATGGTTTTTGATCCAATGGAGTAGAGTGGTAACGTCCGGTGCAAAAAACTCAACAGGCAGTTCGGACGCATGAATGGGTGCATTAATTGCACACGGGCCTGTTTTGGGATGATGTAAAAACTACTTACAAAATGGTCCAAAACTCAAACAAACATGATTTTGGGTGTAACAGAGAGGAGTGGAAACATCTGGTGCGAAAGACTCAACATGAAGTTCAGACGCACAAAAGGGTGCATTAATTGCTCTAAACAGGCACGTTTTAGAATGTTGTAAGAACTAGTTATGAAATGGTCCGAAACTCAAACAAACAAGGTTTTGGGTGTAACGGAGTGGAGTGGAAACATCTGCTGTGTAAGAGAATATGAAGTTCAGACACACAAAAGGGTGCATTAATTGCACTAAACGGGCCCATTATGGGATGTTGTAAAAACTAGATACAAAATGGTCTAAAACTCAAACAGACATGGTTTTTGGTGTAACGAAGTGGAGTGGAAAAGTCCGGTGTGAAAAGCTGAACATGTAGTCTGGCCGCACAAAATGGTGCAGTAATTGCACTAAACGGGCCCTTTTCGGGATGTTGTAACGAAATGGTCTGAAACTCAAACAGAGATGGTTTTTGGTCTAACGGAGTAGAGTGGTAACATCCGATGCAAAAAACTCTAACAGGCAGTCCAGATGCACAAATGGGTGCATTAATTGCACCGAACGGGCCCGTTTTGAGATGTTGTAAAAACAAGTTAGGAAATGATCCTAAACTCAAACGATTTGGGTGTAATGGAGGGGAGTGGAAACATCTGGTGTGAAAAACTCAACATGAAGTTCGGACGCACAAAAGAGTGCACTAATTGCACTAAACAAGCCCATTGTAGGATGATGCAATGAAACGGTCCGAAACTCAAACAGACATGGTTCTTGGTCTAACAGAGTAGAGTGAAAACGTCCGGTGCGAAAAACTCAACATATAGTCTGGATGCACAAAATGGTGCATTAATTGCACTAAATGGGCCTGTTTCGGGATGATGTAAAATGTAGTTGTGAAATGATCCGAAACTCAAATAGACATGGTGTTTTGTGTGATGGAGTGTAAAACTCTACATGTAGTCCGGAAACAAAAATAGTGCATTAATTGCACTGAACGGTCCCATTTCAGGATGTTGTAACGAAATGGTCTGAAACTCAAACAGACATGGTTTTTGATCTAGCGGAGTAGAGTGGTAACGTTTCGGTGCAAAAAACTCAACAGGAAGTTCGGACGCACGAATGGGTGCATTAATTGCCCTAAACGGGCCTGTTTTGGGATGTTGTAAAAACTAGTTACGAAATGGTCTGAAACTCAAACAAGCAATGTTTTGGGTGTATCGGAGTGGAGTGGAAACATCTGGTGCGAAAGACTCAACATGATGTTTGGACGCACAAATGGGTGCATTAATTGCACTAAACGGACCCGCTTTAGGATGTTGTAAAAACTTGTTATGAAATGGTCCGAAACTCAAACAAACAAGGTTTTGGATGTAATGGAGTGGAGTGGAAACATCTGGTGCATATGAGAACATGAAGTTCAGACGCAGAAAAGGGTGCATTAATTGCACCAAATGGGCCCATTATGGGATATTGCAAAAACTAGTTACAAAATGGTTTGAAACTCAAACTGACATGTTTTTTGGTGTAACAAAGTGGAGTGGAAAAGTCCGGTGTGAAAAACTGAACATGTAGTATGGACGCACAAAATAGTGCATTAATTGCACTAAACGGGCCCATTTTGGGAGGTTGTAATGAAATGGTCCGAAACTCAAACAGAGTTGGTTTTTGGTCTAACAGAGTAGAGTGGTAACGTTCAATGCAAAGAAACTCTAACAGGCAATCCGGAGGCACAAATGGGTGCATTAATTGCACTAAATGGGCCTGTTTCGAGATGTTGTAAAAAACAAGTTAGGAAATGATCCGAAACTCGAGGTTTAGGGTGCAATGGAGGAGAGTGGAAACATCTGGTGTGAAAAACTCTACATGAAGTTCGGATGCACAAAAAGGTGCATTAATTGCACTAAACGAGCCCATTGCAGGATGATGCAACGAAATGGTTCGAAACTCAAAAAGACATGGTTCTTGGTCTAACAGAGTAGAGTGAAAATGTCCGGTGCGAAAAGCTCAACATGTAGTCTAGATGCACAAAATGGTGCATTATTTGCATTAAACGGGCCTGTTTCGGGATGTTGTAAAAAACTAGTTATGAAATGATTCGAAACTCAAATAGACATGGTTTTTTCTGTGACGGAGTGAAAAACTCTACATGTTGTCCAGAAGCACAAAATAGTGCATAAATTGCACTAAGCAATCCCGTTTAAGGATGTTGTAACAAAATGGTCCGAAACTTAAACCGACACGGTTTTTGATCCAACAGAGTAGAGTGGTAACGTCTGGTGCAAAAAACTCAACAGGCAGTTAGGACGCACAAATGGGTGCATTAATTGCACTAAATGGGCCTGTTTTGTGATGACATAAAAACTAGTTACGACATGGTCCGAAACTAAAACAAACATGGTTTTGGGTGTAACGGAGTGGAGTGGAAACATCTGGTGCGAAATACTCAACATGAAATTCGGATGCACAAAAGGGTGCATTGATTGCACTAAACGGGCACATTATGAGATAACTAGTTATAAAATGGTCTGAAACTCAAACAGACATGGTTTTGGCTGTAACGGAGTGGAGTGGAAACATTAGGTTGAAAAAGTCT
>CM014271.1:47427755-47678218 GCA_004135705.1 Alloteropsis semialata
GATCAATAATATGCCTGTTGGACACTTCGATATTCTATATTTCTGATATACATGAGTCAACAAATGTAGTTTGCCCTATTGTATCATCAGTTAATTATATATGTTGTTGTTGAGCATGCAACTTCAGTTAATTCTGTTCTTGTTGCATGCAACTTGGGCAAACAAAATTCTTGATGGGCAATCAGAAACTATTAAGTAGGTGACTTTTGTTCAGAACTCTGGTGCTGAAATTTGCTGATTGCTGAATTAGCACAGTTTTCAGTGAGGTGCTGATTTAGAGGTTCACTAATAGGTGCCTTTCAAGTCTAGAGATAAAACATTAGATTGGTTTTTCTTTCTCTTTGCGTGTGAAAAGTGAATTGCTGTTTAGCATAAACTTACCAACTGTGGTGACTACTGCCGAGTCATCTTCTGCAGTCTAGACTGCTTAGTGCTTAGTTTCCTCCTATCTATCTGCTTTGGATGCAGATTCAGGGTCTGAAATAGTAGTATTGCAATGAGCCAGATGATGAGGGAGCTCATCGATGCCTGGATAAACTTTTTAAAATGCTGATTTGAAAAACCAATGCATGGCTCTACTACTCTAATATTACACCGTGCATGGCCTTTAGTTGCATCGGTTACTTTCAATCATGCATTAGTGACTGGAACTGAAGTTATTGGTTGTGAAATTAGAGCCTTAAGTCATTCTTTATCAACATGTTTGATCTAAATTTAAACTGACTGAATCTGGACCTTTCAACTGCTAAGGTCATCCAGAAGCTTGATTTAGCACGTCACCCAATTGGGTGTTGGTTTTCTTAAAACTGGCGTGTGGACTTCATCATAAGCTTGAGAAATTTTAGATTATAGTCCTTGCTCTTTGGCCTTCTGTTCAGTTGTAACCATATGTGCTTACTGCTTATAGTTATCTTGATTCTAGACTTTAAAAGGAGAATTTAAATGGCATGCACAATGAAACTACTATTCAGTTAATTTATTTCCACCATAAATGGCATAATTTCTCAAACACTGTGAGAATTGACCATGTTCAACCAGTGAATTATTTGTTGTAGCATCTGGTCTTTTAGCACAGGTTTTTGCTATGCCTAATTTCCATTTATAGACCATTGTGTACAATAATGTTAGTGTCATCATCTGAGATTCCCGTTAGATGCTCTTATCCATTATTATTTCCTTGGTTTCAGTTTTCTTCCAGCCACAATGCATGATGACTGGATATTGCAAATTTGATAAAAGGATATAACTGAATGTGTTCCTTTTATTATTCTACGACTAATTTTGACTGCAAATTTTCTGTGTACACATCTGACACCATTCGTTGTTGCAATTTCAGTTATTGAAGACGTTATTGACATTTCCCTTTGGAGTACAAGATGTTCGGTTTACCTCCTCTCCTGCAAGTGACATGGTGATTTGTTCAGCTACAAAGTGGTTGAAGTAACACGACTTGATGCTACTGCGCGCTACGTTCTGTTGTTTGTGTCCTGAAACTACTATAGAAACTTGGGGTGCTGTGCGATAATCTGTTACGATATTAGCATTATCTTTCAGGCATCCTGTATTCGTATAGATGCCTCTCACAGTCTTCATGAAACCTGATCAGTTTTGAAACGAAAACTTGTAACACCGTACCTGTGTTAGGTCGTCATCACGTTGCCGGCACTCTAGCTACTTTGCTGAAGGATACTACTTTCTTGAACTGCTGCTGAGAGATGTCCTTTTTTTTCTTTTTTTTTTGTAAAGGAAGCTGCATGGTGAGATATGTCCAGTACTCCCTGCAAATGAGGAAAGCAGATGAATCATTTCCGTGAGATTCTGTTGGCTTTCATTTGGCGTTCTATTACTGTTGTGTGTAGGTCAGTTGTCATCTCAGTGGAATGAGTGAGTATATAGATGTTAGTTAAGCCGCCCGATCTGAGTTATCCTCGGAGTGAAATCTCTATTGCATTGCATCCTCCGTCGTTGTCCTCCAATCTGCATGGCCAGCGCGCGCGACGGGTGCGACATAAGCATGTTTGTTTTCCGTTTATAATCAGTTTACCGGTGAAAATAAACGAGAATTGTTCAAACATCCTGCTTATTTTCGCTTATAAAATATTTGAGTTAATCTGGAACAACAGCTAGCGATAGAGATTGCTGTCCTAGTACATAACAGATGGATAAAGCAACGGATACCATATAATATGAAACGAATACTTTGTTTGAGTTATTTTGGGACAGCTAGCTCGCGTCAATTATATAAAAAAAAAGGTTATGAACTCGTAGGATTATCCTATCAAATGATTCCCATCACTACGGGGAAATCCCGAGTTTGCCGTGTGTCAATGTCGAGTGCAATTTTTCGGACACTCGGCAAACAAGTACTTTGCCGAGTGTATTTTAAAAAACACTCGGCAAAAAAAACACTCGGCAAAAATTGGGTTTGCCGAGTGTTTTTCAAAAAACACTCGGCAAAGATATTGTTTGCCGAGTGTCAAAAAAAGCACTCGGCAAAGTACTTGTTTGCTGAGTGTATTTTAAAAAGCACTCGGCAAAGATAAATTCAAAACACATTTTGAACTAATAAATCAATTCAAATTAAAATATTTTGAACTACAAAGTTGTATAACTTCTCAAGATGTACAACTTTTAGTTTGGTCATTTCTTCATTCGACAAATTCATATGAACGTTGTTCACAAAATCTATATCTCTCATAAAGTTTCCTGAAACTAGAAGAGAGATCTATAAGATATGCGAATAATGTTACTCTCACTACGTCGGATGAACAAATGACATATATGAAAGTTGTAGATCTTCAGAAATTATACAACTTTGTAGTTGAACTCTTTTTAATTTGAATTTGTTTTGCTAATGAAAAGTACATTTGTAGTTCTCAAAATTTGAAATTTGAGTTTTTTCAAACGACCTTGGATGAAGAAATAGTCAAAATGAGAGTTGTAGATCACAATAAGTTATGAAACTTTGTAGTTGATAACTTTTTCATTTGAAATCATCTTGTCAGCCTCAACTAAGTTTGAATGTTCTCAATTTTGA
This sequence comes from Alloteropsis semialata, assembly GCA_004135705.1. NCBI lineage: Eukaryota > Viridiplantae > Streptophyta > Magnoliopsida > Poales > Poaceae > Alloteropsis > Alloteropsis semialata. The sequence continues at coordinate 47,430,793 of CM014271.1, forward strand.
AATTCAAATTTTGTAAACGACCTCGGATGGAGAAACCACCAAAACCAAACTTGTAGATTTCAAAAGTTATGAAACTTTATAGTTGACAACTTTTTAATTTGAAATCGTTTAGGGCCTCAAACAAGCAATTTACACTCGGTTTAGTATAATATGGTAGGAATCAGAATAGCATAGAGGAGGTCACGCGCAAGGGAGAGGTCGTGGGTTCGAATCCCGTCGATCGCGTAGCGCGCGAATTTTTCGCGAAAAATGGCGCGACTTGCGACTTGCTTGGATGGTTGGAGGCCTTCCCACGTTGGACTAAATTTTTTTTGCTATTATTTTCAGTTTTTTTAAGCGCTGGAAAAATATCATGTGTAGCTACTAGTCCCTCGCCGCGTGAACCGGTCTGGCGCATTTTCAGTATAACGTAAGGTTCGCTGGCCTGGCGCCAACGGAACGATGCCGGTCGGGTCAGCTCAGTCAGCACTCAGCAGGCCGTGGATATATATATACTAATATACGGAAGAGGAAAATGGTTTGGACAATCAAGCAAAGGGTACTTCTACTTTGTCTTTACATGATAATGTGTTTCGGACAACTACCAGCAGTTAAGTCAAATAGCTTGGATTCCCGCCACGGACTGACTGAGAATCTATATTGAGTGAGAACCTTCTCTCATCTTCTCAAACACAAGCTTCCTGCTCAGATCCTCCAGCACTTGAAGATCCTGCGGTTATAGACGAGTGATCAGTTAGTTGAGCATAATGGGTTACATACATACATACATACATTGTGAACTCGATCTCTGAATCATTCTGCTGCAGGTCAATTGATCTGAATGCAATAAGCTGTATGAAGACCGCGCGCACCTTTTCACTTGTAGTCGATTGATGAGATGAAGTACTCGATGCAGTACTGCTCCTCAGCCACGACGACAGGGCGCCGCCGCTGGATCCCGGGGGATCTGCACTGTTTGGTGGGGCGACCGCCGGCGCCAGCACGCCAGTAGTATTCGCCCAGGTTGGGAGTGTCGGCTGGGAGGCGAACCGGGTGTCCCACTCGTCAGCCACCCAATCGGCGCCCTCGAACACCACGCCGATCGCGGCGCCGTAGAGCGCGTTCCCCGCGGCGGCGCGGCCGCCGGAGCGCATGGTCAGCAAGCCCAAGGAGGCGGCGACGGAGTTCCACGGATCGTCCCTCTGGCGCGCGACGGCCATGGCGCTCTTCAGGGCGCTGTACAAGGCGGAGTAGACGCCGAAGAAGCCGGCGATGCGGGGCGCGTCCACGCGGGCGGGCCGTCCGCCGGCGGCCGGCGAGCTGCGGAGGCCCCTGATGAAGTGCAAGGCTGAGCCGCACGCCACGCCGAGCAGAAAGCCCTCGCCCACGTAGTGGACGAAGCGGAGGCGGTGGTCCGGGATCTCATCGTACAACGGATCCGCCTTGCCCATCGATCGGCTGCCGGTCGCCGGCTGCGCCAACCTGCGTGTTTGGAAGGAGCGTGATCGCTAGCCTCGTGTGCCTACATATGGCCGTTGGTTTTAATCAAGGACATACTCGATCGTTCACACGGCACGAGTGTCCAATGTGGACACTGTGAACGTGAAACCGGGTCGAATTGTAACAGGATTTCAGGATCGTGTGCAGTAGTAGAATGGACGGACACGTACGGCGTGTGGCTGGACTTGTAATCGGCGGCGAGCATGGAGGTATATATATATACCCATAGGGATTTTGTTGTAATCGGAAAAGCATCCAACAATCGAGTTCTGACTTCTGAATGGACACGAGCCTCTAGCCGCCGACTGCCCTGGGGGCGAGCCGCGCCACCGCCTCACCGGGCGCGGGGCATCGGGGTGGGGGTGGGGGTGGGGGGAGGGGAAGGAGGCGGCGAGCCGCACTGCCACCTCGCCGGCCGCGGGCGGGACGAGCTGTGCCGCCGTTGGTCAGGACTCCCTTCTTCCTCTCCTCTACTCTTCCACTTGGGCACGGCAACAGACGTAGGGTCTGGGCCGGCACTAGCATGGTGAGTCGATAGTGCCGGGGCTCGGCACTACAAATGTGCCATAGGGTCATGCCTGGGCCGCAAGTCCGGCACGCAGTGCCGGCACAGCCCGGCACAAAAGAGCCTTAGTGCCTATGCGGGCCGAGCCGCTTCGGGCCAGGCCAGATAGTGCTAAGGGTTGGGCCGCCCATATGGCTAGCTATACCTTTGGCCAAACGTAATGTGACACATATGGTCGCGCTTGCATACCGTTGGCCTTGTCCCACTGCGTGAGTTTGAGCCAGCCGACCGACACGCACAGAGTTGCCGAATGATTGATAGCTGGGGAGATGACGGACGAGACGACGGCGCGCATGTCGTGGCAACTGGGCAAATCAAATCGCCATCCCGTTACGTTGACGATCGATCAGAGCATCCGGAGCAACTGCCTGATGGCGAATTCGCGATCAGTGCGCCAAGACGAGCAGATATTCACACCTTAACAGCTAGCTTGCTGCTCTTCTGTTTAGCAAGTTACAACGTCACAGATATTCACACCTTCCAAGTATACAGTCATAAGCTTGCATTAACATGATGTGGTAAAGTTTCTACCGATTAATAGCAAGTGATGTTGTTGGTATTAAAATATCAGTATACCACATTGTATTAGCCGTCACATTGCATTGTGATCAATATGCTCTTGTTCAGCACACAGATCAGCTCTAATTTTCTTACAATATGTCCATTTTCAGCACACAGATCAGCTCTAATTTTCTTACAATATGTCCATTTGAATAATCAGTTGTGGTTTGCATTCAACTCAGGCCTAGAAGTAAATTTGCACAAAAAAAAAACGTAACTCAGGCCTAGGAGCATACTTTTTGCAGAGCTGCGGTGCCAAGCTTTCCACTTCCCACCTTGCATCCTCCTCGTACCATGGCTTCCATGTAGTCTATCTACGTGCAGGTTATAGCCATTGTCACCCAAAAGATCGAGAATACGGAGCAGCATGGCATGATGAACCTCGACACTCTTAAAAATCAGCGACATCTTGGGTCTCTTTCCCCCTTAACCCCTCTTCACAAAACTCAACCTCTTGCATATTTATCAATACAATGTTCATGCCGGTAACCCTTCAAAAAAAATCAAAGCATCAAATTTTCAGCACAAGGGCGGTTGACAATTCTGAAGAAACGAGACCGAATGGACAAAGAAAATTTTCCAAATGCTAAATGCAGAGACCTCCTAGTACTCCAAAAAGTTGTGTACACCAAGCGGGTGTGGCCAGCGGAATCCCCTCCTCAACACCTTGGACACGCAACCGATTTCGTCGCACCCGGTAACCCACTTGGTGGGCCCCAGCTCAAAACCCACCCCTGCCCCCTGCGCTGCCTCGCTCGCCTCGCCTTCCCTTCCCTTCCACAAGAGCTCTCTCCACCACCACCACGCTCCCCGCCGCGACAAGCACCAACCACTCCACCATTCCACCCCCGCTGAGAAGCTTCTAGAGCGCCTAGGGTTCCCGCTCCCATGGATATAGATCTCTCCCTCTGCTACGACGCCTCGCTGTACGCCGCCGCCGCGGTGGTGGCCTACTACACCGCCGACATCCTCGTCTGCAAGGGCTGCATCCGCGGCGACGGCAGGATCAAGGAGTTCCTGGTGGGCTACGCCATCGCCTTCTTCATGAGGGCCGTCTGGGTGGTGGTAAGCGTCGCGGCCTCCTTGCCCGCCCCCTCCCTTCTCCCTCTGCTTTCCCCTCCGCTGGCTGCTTCGTTTCTCGCCGCAAATTTCTGGGGGTGGGGTTTGTGCGCGCGGCGGCGTGCTCACGGTTCGGTTCCCCATGGCAGGGCCGTAGGATCAGGATCGACTGGAACGACGAGTGGTACTACTGGCGGAACGTCACGCTCGCCGTCGTCATCGTCGCCGCCTTCACTAAGTACGTGGGGACCGTGACGTTGACGAGGGTGGGGGTACCGCCACCGGCACCACCAGCGCCTGAGCCTGCAAGGAGGGGACGCCGTGGACGGAGGAATTAGTGGGTGTGATCTTCCAAGGTATGAGCTCTCTGCTCTTCCAAGGCATCAGCCTGTACTGTATGGTGTCTTCGCGTCCATTCCAAGCTCTGATCGTTTCGTTGAGTACCCGCGCGGTTGTTTCGTGTTTTTTGTCGATTTGTCCAAAATAGAGTCAGTTTTCCAATCGTGGGTTCATGTTTGGGGAATTCTCTGTACAGATCGCATCTGGTGTGTACCGATTTGCTTGGTAGTTCGATTTCTGGGTGCTATTTTAGTGATGTCAGGTGCTGCTGCTTTGATTCATTGATTGCCATGCGATCTTTGCCCCAAATGGAATCCTCATAAATGAAACGTGGGCTCAACAGATTTTGTAGGTTCCATCTCCTTAACAGAGAACTTGCTGCTCCTCTGTTTAGTAAGTTACAAGGTGACAGATATGCACATCTGCCAAATATACAGAATCATAAACTTGTGTTAACATGATGTAGTGGCCTTAAAATTTTTGTGTCCATGTTGTTGTGATGTTGCTGGTATTAACAAGTCAGTATACCACATATATTAGTTGCCACGTACTGGTTTTTCTTTGAAAATGTTGTCATGATTGTGATCAATATGACCTGTTCAGCACACTGAGCTCTAATTTTCTGATAATCTGTCCAACATGAATAATCAATGTATGAGCTCTCTGCTCGTCTTCCAAGGTATCAGCCTGTATGATGTCTTGATGCCTTCATCCATTACAAGCTGATCGTTGAGTACCCACGAGGTTGATTCATGATTTTTGTTGATTTGTCCGAAACTCCAAATATAGTCAGATTTCCAGTATGGGTTCATGTTTTGGGGATTCTCTGCAGAGCTCACTTCTGATGTGTACTGTTTTGCTTGTTAGTTCAATGTCTGGGTGCTATTTTAGTGCTGTCAGGTACTGCTGCTTTCATTGCCATGCAACCAAATGGAATCTTCATAAAATGAAACCTGGGTTGAACTTTGTAAGTTCCATCTCCTTAACAGCAAACTTGCTGCTCCTCTGTTTAGCAAGTCAGAAGGTGACAGATATTCACACCTTCCAAATATACAGAGTCATAAGATTGCATTAACATGATGTAGTGGCCTTAAAAAGTTTGTGTCTGTTAAATAGCAATTGATGTTGTTGTGATATTGCTGGTATTAAAAATTAAGGATACCACATATATTAGTTGTCATGTACTGGTTTTCCTTTGCAAATATTATCATGATTGTGATCAGCACACTGAGCTCTAATTTTCTGGTACATCCAACATGAATATTCAAATTTAGTTTGCAATCAACTTGGGCCTAGAAATAAATTTGTGCTGCAGTAGTTAGTATTTCGTAATTGGCAGGCAGGACTAGTTAGGTGTCTTCTATTCATGAAAGTTAGGTGACTAGTTAGGACTAGTTAGACCTAGAAATAAATTTGTGCTGTAATTTTCATGTAATCAGTATATTCCTTACTTCAAAAGTTCAAATTGAATCCTCAGCTTGTTTAAGCATAACCCAAATGTTGGTTGAATATTTTGTTATTTCCTTTCTATTGGATGCTGGGCATACATTTGGGCTTCTCTTTTTGTATAGGTATTGGGATTCTCTGTTTTTATACATGAAAGTTCTATGATGGCGGATTGTTTGGATTCTCTGTTTTTATAGGTGATAGATCTTATCAGCTTCCATATGTGCGATGCGATAAGTTAGTAGTTAACATGGTGTAGTTCCCTTAAAAGTTTGTATTCATTTGTTGTTAAATATAGTGCAACTTTGATATTTATTATTCTTCCAGATAATGGATAGTTAATGTGCCATTAGTACTAGTTGCCAAATACCGTGTTTTCTGTGTAAAACATTAGCTGCACCCTAACCCATTAACCCTGAGTTAAAGGCTTGCTAACTACCATAGGGGCTACGCTATCTTGTGTTTTGTCATCTCTTTCTGTTTCATTCAGAATGACAAGCACTACAATGTTTCTGTACGAAAAGACTAGCTTTGAGTTAGACACATTCCACGGTTACTGTCAGTTCCACACTAGGAATCTGTTCTGACTGATCATGAGTGTCGAGATAGAGACAGATTAAGAGAATATATGGGGCAGAGAATGAATGGGAGCAAAATGATGAGACAGATAGATCTTAAAACCCAACTATTTATGCATTAACGACCTAAAACAATATTCTAGATGTATGTGAACAATAGGTTCACATGCACCACACTCATTACAAAGATCCAAATCACACAAGTTCACAAGAATAATAGAACAAGCACACATTGACACTGTTCAAACACTAAGACTCAGACGACTCAAACTCACAAGACTAGCGTTTTTATTACAACCCAAGATAATCTAGTTCTCATCTATGGTGGTGCGACTAGCAGCAGTCCCGTAGCGGGTCCTCTTGCGCGGTGGTGCTTCTCCAAAGTATTCTGGCTCCTCCATTGGTGGTTCAGCATTGGGATGCTCCAGCTCTGCGATCCTAAGCCTTGCTGCTTGCAGCTCTTCCCACATCCTGGAGTGCTCATCCAGCAGCGAGTCGAACTCTGTGTTGATGGTTGCAGCAAAGCCACGGTCTCCACAAGTCTTGCATTCTGCTCTCCAGCTGGGTTGGCGATCCTGCTAGCTCTCCTCCCACGTGGTACACGAGGAAGGTAGCGCTCTACCCCATCACCGACAGGGCTATAGTAGAGTCCACGATAGGCGTAGAGTGCCCGGCGAGCAGCATCACTGATGCCGGCCTTCTGAGTCTCCTTGGGAGCCAGCGCAGGGTGCTCTGACTCAGTCCTGGCGGCGCCCAGCAGCCGAGCAGACACTCGAACACACACCGTGGTCTTCCAAAAGTCAGTGTAGTGGTGATGAGTCCACCACTCACTGTGGTAGTCCACACTGACACGGCCATGTCCATAGTGGCGCTGATGTAGATGAAGCAGACGATGATGGAAGTAGCAGTCTGAAAGGACCTTGATGTCGCCTAGAGGGGGGGTGAATAGGCGAGACCTAAAAAATATTGTCACTTAAAACAAATTTATTAGTGACAATTAGATATTCCAAGTATCACTTTTAGAAGCTCAACAAATGAACATCTAAAAGGATCTTTGGAATCTCTAATTAAGACAATTAGGCGCCTAACGCAGCGGATATAAAGCACTGCCTTCAAAACCGGTTCTACCGGTTTTGCAAAACCGGTGCCACTGGTTTTGCAAAACAGGTAGAATGAAAATGCTAGGGAGTTCGGAAACAAACCAAACTTGGAGATGATGATTGAAATGCCTTTCTATGGTATATCTCCAAGTCCCTGCACTCAAAAACACTTATCCAACAATATCGAGCAATTTCACCAATTTGCAATATAAGCACAAGGAAGCTCAAACCAGCGAGGAGTGTGTTCTAAACAAAGGGCTTCAAGCCTAAGTGGCGAACGTGATTCGTCGGTGGTGCCGTGCCGCTTAGGATGAGAGGCAACTCCTTCGTCATACGACCACACTAGGTCAAGCTATTTCCTCCTTCCACTAGTTTACTTCTTCCCTTTCGGAGGCGAAGCACGACCTGCACAAACTTCCCGCAGCTCACCACACCTTGGTAGCTCACGGGCAACATCTAGCCGTCTAGAAGCGGAGCTCCAAGAGTAACAAATGAATCACAAAAGCTTGATGAAGTCCAACGGTGCTCAAGGTGCTTTTGGTGCTCTCAATCTTCACACAATGGCTGCTCTCTCAACTACCCAACACAAGGGATCTCACAATTGCAAGCAACCTCACAAAGAGGGGTTGGGGAGAGCAAGAATGGCTTTGGCTTGGCAAGGAAGAGCAGGGAAGCACTATAGCAACCTCAGGAACAGCAGCTTGCCACTGTGGAGGTCGTGGGGTATAAATACTCCACTCCTCAAAAACTAGCCGTTACAGACCCAGTGAAAACCGGTGCCACCGGTTCCTAAAACCGGTGCCACCGGAATTCAAGCCAACTAGCCGTTGGAGAATTCTGACACAAAACCGGCGCCACCGGTTTCCCAAAACCGGTGCCACCGGTTTTGCCCTGGCAAAACCTATAAGTGTGTACGTGAGGGTGTTGTGTCTCTCAACAACTCACATGGGTTCCTTGAGCACTTAGACAATTTCAAGGCTTCTTGTGATGCATCCCTCTTGATAGTACGGCATACCTAAACTCAAGATCAAATATAAATACAAATGATGCACTTGAGCTTCTTCACTTTGAGTCATGCCATACTTGATCAACATATCCACTTGAGAGTTGCATCCAACCTTGTCTCTTTTAATTGAGCACTTCAACCTTGAGCAAGTGACTTGAACCATTGTCTTTGAATGAAATCCACTTCTAGTTCAATTCACCTTTTCACAACTTACTTCTAGAAAAATTGATACTTCCCAATATGAACACCATATGTGACCAAGATTCATCAAGTTGAAATCCAAAGAAAGTTTCGTCACCCTAGCAAAGATACATGACTCAAGTCCGCAACTTGATCACACATTGCTTAGTCCCTAGAAACACATATAGCTTCACATTAGTGTGTATCATCGATGAACACCATTTCTTGATATGCAATATATCCACTTTACTTTGACATTTCTCTTCAATTAAAGTCATCATGTCTTGTTTGCAAGTCAATCTTCAAATATAGACCAAGAATGAGCCATATCACCATGTCTCTTGTCCATTCAACCAAACTTGCATTATACAACATTTTTGTTCACCATGACCTAAGATATCCCATATCAATATAAACAAGCTTTCATCAATTAAGAGACCAATATATCACATATGTCATTATGTCTCTTTCTTTATTGCACCATAGCTTGCCATCTTTCATATTCATATATAATGGGAGCAACCACTTAATTTATTCATGTCAACATGAGCCATCCACATTGAATTCAACCAATGACCAATAGTGAATCATCAATATATAATTTAATTCCTGCAAATTATCTTTGACAAACACGTTAGTTCTTTAATCGTTTTGTCATTCAATTCACCAAAACCCACAAGGGAGCCTAGATGCACTTTCAAGTTCGGACGCACAAAATCGTGCATTAATTGCACTAAACAGACCCATTTTGGAATATTGTAAAAACTAGTTACGAACTGTTCCGAAACTCAAACTGTCACGGTTTTTGGTCTAACAGACTCGAGTGGAAATGTCCGGTTCCAAAAACTCAACGTGAAATTCGGACGCACAAAAGGGTGCATTAATTGCACTAAACGGGTCCGTTCGAGGATGTTGTAAAAACAAGTTACGAAATGGTCCGAAAGTCAAACAAAAAAGGTTTTGGATGTAACGGAGTGGAGTGGAAACATCTGTTGCGTAAGAGAACATGAAGTTCAGACGCACAAAAGGGTGCATTAATTGCACTAAACAGACACATTATGGGATAACTAGTTATGAAATGGTCCAAAACTCAAACAGACATGGTTTTGGGTGTAACGGAGTGGACTGGAAACATCCGGTGGGAAAAAGTCTATATGCAGTTCGGACGCACAAAATCATGCATTAATTGCACTAAACGGTCCTATTTTTGGAAGTTGTAAAAACTAGTTACAAAATGTTCCGAAACTCAAGCAGTCATGGTTTTTCGTCTAACGGACAGGAGTGGAAACGTCCGATGCGAAAAACTCAAGATGAAATTTGGACCCACAAAAGGGTGCATTAATTGCACTAAATGGGCCCTTTGCGGGATGTTGTAACGAAATGGTCCGAAACTCAAATAGACATGATTTTTGGTCTAACGGAGTAGAGTGGTAACGTCCGGTGCAAAAAAACTCAACATGAAGTTCGGACGCACAAATGGGTGTATTAACGTGCCCGTTTTGGGATGATATAAAACCTAGTTACAAAATGGTCTGAAACTCAAACAGATAAGGTTTTTGGTCTAACGCAGTGGAGTGGAAAGGTTCAGTGTGAAAAACACAACAAGCAGTCCGGACGCACAAAGGGATGCTTTAATTGCACTAAACGGGTCTGTTTCAAGATGTTTTAAAAGGTAGTTATGAAATGGTCCGAAACACTAACAAACATGGTTTTGGGTGTAAGAGAGTGGAGTGGAAACCTCTGGTGCAAAAAAACTCAACATGAAGTTCGGACGCACAAAAGGGTGCGTTAATTGCACTAAATGGGCCCGTTTCAGGATGATGTAAAAACTAGTTACAAAATAGTCCGAAACTCAAACAGACATGGTTTTTGGTGTAACGGAATGGAGTGGAAAGGTCCGGTGTGAAAAATCAACATGCAGTTGTTGGTATTTCTTAACGTTTACATTATTCTGCAAGCACACAGAAGTACGTTGTAGCATTTCATCCAGGAGTATTCCAGAGTATTGTATTTGTTTTTCCGCAGAGAAAGCATTTAGTTAAAGGGAGATGTCATCTGATGCATTTACTTACAACATTATTAATCACCCAAAGTCTAAGCAGGGATAAAGGATATAAAAATTAGGGGTAAGGTGATACATAGAAGTTCATTGCTCATCGGTAAATAAGCCATAGTTAGTAAATAGATCATTAGTAAAAATCAAAGAGTGTTCATGAACATCATACATATGGAACTTGGATATACAACCTTATCCTATACAAGCTCAGTCAAGGGACATATGTTGGAGGACATATTGAGGTGTCCAGTGGTTCCCTCATCCAGGGACGACAGCAGGACATCTTATCATAAAGTCCTAACATCATCTCCCGAACATGGAGGATTACAAAGGTTGGACATCGCTTTCACCACCTGTTGCCTACCTCTACTAATCTGTGGGGCAGCGATACCTTCAATGGTATTCCTTATATCAAACACCATGGTTTGCATAAAGAAATACAACCCTACACATCTGGGACGTGCACGCCTAGAGGCGGTGCATCCAAGGGTCGGCCGACGCCCCCCTCCCCCTCCCCCTCAGCCGACCTGGGCCCACAGCCAAACAGCCTCAATCGCCTCTGGCCGGCTCTACATTGCCTATGGATGCTATAAATGCCTGCAAGAGCCTCTGCATTTGACACACATCAGAAGAAGAGCTCTCCTTTGCTACAAGCTTTGTCTTAGTCTTAGTAGTTGATCTTCTGAAGGGTTTCCCGAGGAGTCTTGGTAAGCTCTAGAGTTCAACTTTTGTATCTGTTTACTTACTTGTAAGACTTTGATCTTAATGGAATTATCTTCATACCTATGATGTATGACTCAACTTTACTCTAGGTACTTAGTATATACATCTTATGTCTTGCACCTTATTCAAGCTGACGTATGCTATGACATTGGCTCAATGTGCCTTATGGTTGCTCTGTCTATTAACATGATAGATAGAGTTGTATTTCTTTATGCAAGCATGGTGTTTGATATAAGAAATACCATTGAGGGTATCGCTACCCCACGAATTAGTAGAGGTAGGTGGCAGGTGGTGACACCCTATCCGTCCTTTGTAATCCTCCACGTTCGGGAGATGATATTAGCCCTTTATGGTAAGACGTCTAGTTGTCGTCCCTTGATGAGGGAACCCTCCGGATACCTCGATATGTCCTCTACATATATCCCTTGACTGAGCTTGTGTAGGATAAGGTTGTATATCCAAGTTCCATATGTATGATGTTTATGAACCCTCTTTGATCTTACTAATATTCTATTCACTAACTAAGACTTATTTATTGATGAGCAATGAACATCTGTGTGTCACTTTAACCCCTATAATGTTATAACCTTTACCCTTGCCTAGACCTTGGTTGATTAATAATGTTGTAGGTAAATGCGTTGGATGATATCTCCCTTTAACTAAACGCTTTCCCTGTGGATAAACAAATAACGATACTCTGGTAAATGTTAAGAAATACCAACAAGCATTTCTGGCGCCGTTGTCGGGGAAAGCAATGGTTAAAGAGTTTTCTTCATCCATGTATTTAATACAACATAATTAATCACCAGTACTCTAGCAGGTTTACCCCTTTTGCTCTGTTTCTCTGTGACGTGAAATAAGGTTGTGTATGACTGGTTTCCAATTACCTTCCAACTACGTTGAGAACCCGAACACTATCAGAAGGAGGGTACAAACTCGTGTCGTGATCCCTTAGGTGTTCTTGTCGGAGACCGTACCAGTCATCGGAGAGCCATCCGCTAAAGGAGGACAACCCGTTCTCGAGGCACCACTACCTCAAGAAGCTATGGCCGAGAGGACGATCCGTGACTACTCCGCTCCTTCCGCTGCCCACATCCCGATGGGTTTGGAAGTAGCTGTGGGTGACCATGCGTTCAAGCTCAAGGCCCTGCTCATCAATATGGTGCAGGCCAGTCCCTTCTATGGGAAGGCCAATGAAGACGCAAGTGCCCATTTGCACCACTTCCTGGTGCGTAGCACCATCACCATCCAGGGAGTCGACCATGAGGCAATCAGGCTTCTCCTGTTCCCGTTCTCGCTGCTTGGGAGGGCTAAGCAATGGTTCTACTCCAGCCAAGACATAGTGCACATCTGGACCAAGTGCTCCAACGCGTTCCTTGCCAAGTTCTTCCCCATTGGCAAAACTAATGCCCTTAGGGGAAGAATCTCTAGTTTCCAGCAGGATGCCGGAGAAACGGTGTCGGAAGCGTGGGATCGTTTCTAGGACTATGTCCTGGCATGCCCTCACCATGGCATGCAAGAGTGGCTTCTACTCCAAAACTTCTTCCATGGGCTCCCCAAGACGACCGGTGAACACATGGATGCTGCTGCTAGAGGAGCATTCTCTTTTTGACTGTGGCCGCCGAGCTGTTCATTGAAAAGATGGTGTCTAACCAAGCTTGGAACAATGAACGCCTTCAAGGGCGTAAGCGTGGTATGCACATAGTGAAGGATGTAGACATGCTGGCTGCCAAAATGGACCTCATCATGAAGCGCCTTGACGACCGCACCAAGGATGGGGTCGACAACAGCGAAGGACCATTAGACTCACACATGGCGTGTGAAGTCTATGGAGAAACTGGCCACTCGGGGAATGATTGCCCCGAGACACAAGTGTTGGGGGCTTGGCCTGCCAAGGAACTCCTCCATAGCAGGACCAACATTTATCTTCACCCTTTTGCCTTCTCTCATACACGAGGTGAACAGAATGCCTTTTACCCTCGAACTTTGTTTAATCCGAGAGATGTTGCCTTCGATGATAGTAATGCGAAGGCAAAGGAGGTGAAGGCAGTACAATATCCTTTCGGGTGCTGATGCATGACAGATGAGCACTGATACTACATTGGCTTTGGCACCAGGAGAAGGACGATGCCTGCACCCGAGATCAACTAAGGGCGACCAAGGCATCTGAAGTCAGGGGGATTGAAGCGAAGCCAACAGGACGGTTAGACGCGCTGCAAATGGTCAGGCCGTTCACACTATGAGATGTAAATGTACCACTATACCCCAGATTATCCAAGTTGTTTAGTCCTAAGGATGATGCCTAGTTTTCAGGGGTATAAGTGGAATGTAAAGATGTCCCTTGGCCTTCCTATAAAAAGGGAGCGCCCTCCAACCTATAAGGGGATGATTCCCGAGAATACTATTGATGAGTAATTTATTGTTGCTTGTCTCTTATTCTCTGTCTTAGCTACGTCTGTGCATATCGTCTTTGGCTATATCACAACAGTTGTGCCCACCATTTGTGGTATGCATGAAAATAGCCCACGAATACCACCATGCCACCAAAGAGAATACCAAGGAAAAATAACAAAGATACAACCTGTCACACCCGGATTTACGAAGGAAATCCGAGTGCTACTATATATGTACCCAGAATCTAAAATACACATATAGCTCTAGAATAAGGTAAATCAAAGTAAACCGATGCTCGAATTACAAAATAAACTATTACAAAAGACAAGGGTCTTAAAACAAACCACAGCGGATGTCTAATTACGATCTCTCACGATGAATCCTTCAAGTCACAGGGACAACGGCTATCCGGAGAGAGGGCAGCAAGGGCTATCCGGCGCTATATATAGGCCTAGGGTTCGGGTGGCTTTTATTTTTTCCTTATTTTTCTAATTTTGGGAATTAATTTCTTATTCAAAAATAATTACAGAAAATCCTGAAAATGCTTTTAAACATGGGAAATACTCAAAACCTCAGAAAAATTAGGGAAAAATCCTAGAGGCTTATTGGATCATGGTCAACCTAATAAAAACATATAGGGCTCATGCTAAGCTTTGTGGTCATCTCTAACGCAACGATTAAGCCAGGGGAAAGCGCGAGGAAATTCCCAGAAAATCTGGAAAAACTCCCGAAACACCGAGACAACTACTAGACTCCGTTAAAACAAATTTTATCACTCAAACACTATGCAGCTTGGCATGAATGCAACACTCACAACACCTTAAATAAAACCTATATTCATTAAATTTATTTAAAAAACTAACACTTATTAAGAAAAATTGCACAACTTCCTAATTAATTCTAACCAAATTTTTAGAATTTATTGGAAACCCTAGGAAGGCAAAAACTAGGGTGTGACAGATCTACCCCACTTAACAGGAATCTCGTCCCGAGATTCAAGAGGAGGCTAGCAAGAAAAAGATAGGGGTTATAGGCATGACTCATCTTCATGCTTCCTTGTGATCGTCATGTGTATATTCTAATCTGTTGAAGTTTTTCAATCACACCTCTTCCGGCTGTTTTCTTGACACCATGATCCCAATAGTTCCTTTCTTGAATCTTCCATGTGGACATAGGGTGTCCAAGAGTCCTCTTGTTTAAAGCTACTTGAATAGAGCTGGATCTACTACTCTACTATCATGTTAGGCTCACTTGGTGGTGATTCTTTCTCAGTTTGCTATAAACACACCATCCTATTTACTTGTGGAAGAATGTCGAAGAAGTTAGTATCCTTCCATGATGCACATCTCCAATGTTCAGGGAGAGTCCACTCTATGTTGAAGTCTTGTATTGAGATTTTCGTCATTCAGTGCATTTTTCTCCAGCTGGTGTTTCTCAATGATGAAGCTAGTTCTTTGTGTGCCTTCACTACATCTTTTATCCTTTGGAGCTCTTTGTGCACAACTCGTCTTGTCATGGAGATTTGTAAGAGCGACCTGGTGATACAGGCCTACCCCACTTAACATGAATCTCATCCTGAGATTCGTGAAAAGTTAGCAAAGGAGAATGTTGGTTGCTTCCTATAAACATCTACTTAGCTTGTCTTTCCTATTGTTGTATTCCTCCTTCTTTGAACCTTAACTCCATATCAATTACTTATGTATGATCACCTATCATCTGTATTATATCTCCTTTCTATAGCATTCCTTGACCTCTAAGGTGCCTCTCAATTGTTTCTGTTTTTCTTCTTGATCCACCACTTGACATCTTGTGCACCTCATGTGTTGCAGTAGAAGTGTGGCTCAGTACTACCCCACTTAACCAGATTATTCTATACCCCAAATTGAACTTTGGTGATAGTGGAATCTTGTCATACTCCATCTTGTTTTGAGGATAGGGTGTGAAAGAGATAAATTGAGCAAGGATTTGTAGACAATAGAAGGGAAGCCAAGGAGGAATATTCCCTAGCATCAAGGGGATGATCTCCACTCTCCCAAGTCTCCTCCACACTATAAATAGAGGGGTCCTCTCCCTTATTCAACACACAAGAAAGTGAAGCAAAGCTCAAGGCAAAGATCCAATGTAGTGTTAGAACAGGTGAGAGGTGAGGCGAGAGTCCGTGAGAAGCCGGGGATGTCGGCTTGATGAGCCCATGGCTCATCAAATTATTCAAACTCAGTTTACTGTAGATTCAAGCAACAATCTGAGAAATAACATTCTGTTACAATTTGGGTCATTATTATTTAAGGTGAAGCCTAACAAGGATCCTAACAAGAATTCTTGATGGCAGATGCTACGCCATGTAAGAAAATATTCATTGGTGCTAATCTACTGTGCAAAGGAGATGGTTTGCGCAAGAAAGGAAATAAACAAGAAACCAACGAGGTGTCAGGCTAGTAAAATTGTGGTAATCCAATGACGCTAGTAGTATTTGCATCCTGGCCGCATTATTTAATATTTCCTAAACAAGAGTCCTATTAGTTGTGTTATTAGTTGGTAACTTATATACGTGCGTGTGTTTTGGTCGGGTCAAGTCAAAATTGGGTCTGGTCCAGTAAGTCACGCCTGCGTGCGTTATATTGGCCAGGAGTCGGCCCTGTAAGGGGGATGAGATTTGTTCGTGAGTTTTGTTTGGTCGAGGATTTCTTCTCCTCCAGATTGAAACGGTGGCGCTGCTTCCTTGCCGTGGTGACGGCTGCCGATCCATTCAAGGATTGTGAAGAATTGTGTGCTCAGAGTCCCCTGGGTGGAAGACTGTGGGTGACCTTGCAGTTTGGTTCGATCTCGTCGAGGTCTCATCTTCTGATCGTGATTCCTTGTGACCGTGGGTGGAAGACCTATCTAGGGTTTGGTCTGCAAATCTTGTAAGTTGATCCCTATTTATCTATCTTTGCTACTGCTATATGGATTATTGAGGGATATATTTGAGTTGTTTATCCATTCGGTTGTGTATTGCTCTGGTTATTTTACTGGAGTTTTGACGTGAGGAATATTTGTGCTGCGGGCCTCACCTAATTACATTGCAAGTTTCGAGTTTGTGTGGTACTGCATCTGCTGTTCCTATTCAGTTCGGTTACCCTTATATTGCCGAGATATCTTGCTGCACTGGAATTTAATATCTCGTGGTTTCATTATTTGGGTATTAAATTATTGGTTGCTAAGTGCTGTTATCATACGTCCCCATATTCAAGAGCTTGCATTGGTCGGCTATTGCATGTGATCGTGCTGCCAATAAATATAGTCAAATTTCTATTTCTGCAAGATTCAGGGAAATATTGTTATCTGCTTATTGTGAGTATCATGAAAGATTGGAAAAAATCTTGGACATCATAAGTGTGTCCTTATCACGGCTCCTCTCCTCTTCTTGTACCTTGGCGGATGCGGCTCAGGTTCGAGTATCATCCGGGTATTTTCTTTGTATTTCTGGATCAATAATTAATTGAGTTCAGGCTTTACTTTATTTACTTGTGGGCTCCTCGCTGTGATAGGTGTCTTAGTACTTGCAAAGCTAAGATAGTACTTAATTTAATAGATGGATGTCTAGTCTGTTGAATACCTTGGAGTGCGCCTAATGCCACGGATTTGTAGTGGTAGCCCCAGGTGGTGACAGCCCTGACGGCTTATGTAGTCCACCACGTGAGAAGCACTAGAGAGTAGTAGGACCATTGCTTGGCTTGCCTAGCCCCCTTCTCATCCCTTTCCGGGCTAGGACGGTTGGGCGCCTCGAAGCAAGTAATACAGTAAATGACTTGAGCTATCCTTTTATTGTCCAGAATACGTAGAAATAACCCTCTCTACCTTCTACACATTTATCACTTCTATTGTCCTTGGTCGTTCTTAACTCGTCACTAGTACACACACGTTCCCTGTGGATTCGATACTCGGGAATACTCTCGGGTGAAAGATACATCGATATCCGTATGCTTGCGGATTTATCTGTGATCTTTAAAAATACCAACAACACACTCCACTCTAACGTCTCTGAGGCCGTTCCGCGGTTGATGAGCGTTTCAACCACGGATTGATCCGAGAAGAGGGCTGTTCTTTCTTTAAAATTCCACCCATCCTCTTCTCCCTACTCATCTGAGTTCTTCCTCGCCCACATTCT
Source organism: Alloteropsis semialata (assembly GCA_004135705.1). Taxonomy (NCBI): domain Eukaryota; kingdom Viridiplantae; phylum Streptophyta; class Magnoliopsida; order Poales; family Poaceae; genus Alloteropsis; species Alloteropsis semialata. The sequence continues at coordinate 47,448,426 of CM014271.1, forward strand.
AAAACTTCCTCGCCAAACCTCCCAAATCCACAAGAATGGCTGGAAAGAGCCGCCCTACCTCCCGATCTACCGTCAATCTTGACGGAGAACCCATTCTGGCGAACCAGTTGGTTCCAATAAACCTAGAACCAGCCATGGCCATGGTGGTACCAGGGGGTCGGCCGACCCCATAGGTCGAGCGACCGCCCCTGGTGGCCTCTCGGTGCCCTGTTCGGCGGCGCGATCCCACTCCCCAAGGAGGCCCCAGAGGCGCGAGGCACGGGCGTCAAGCCCGTACAGAAGGCCAATGACAGGGCAACTCACTCCCAAGAAGGCAATGGTGGCTACCCCCCACCAAAGGGGATGGATTCCCTACTCTTCAACCAGGGGAGAAACTGAAGGAGGTCGTCAAGAACAAATGGGAGGACGTTGTGGCGTATCATTACACGTCCGGCGTTTCCATTTACTCTCCCGCTAGCACCCCGGAGCCACGATTTCGGGTCTTCGGGGAAAGGAAACCCAGAGGCGGCTATGTGAAGGGCATGTTCCCCCTCTCACACCAGAGGAGAGGAAGGAGTTGGAGGAGTCGGTGGAGTCCTCACCCGCCGGCAAGATCAAGAGGCATATTAAGCCTCCTCCAATTCAGAGGCCAGGGGGTCACTATGAGAGTGATGAAGAAGAGAAGAAGACCCCCAAGGCCCCCTCCAATGCAGAGTTGCTAGAGCCGATCAACCAGATCGGTCGTGACCATGCTAAACTGGAGAAGAAGTTCGCTGAAGAGCGACTTGAGCATTTGAGCCTACAGGATGATTTTGATATGTTGCGTAGAGCAACAGTTGTCAAGCTGAAGCGCTTTGCTAAAGCCGTAGGAGATGAAACCTCTATAATGCACCTTGAACACCTTGGCTTTAGATTAGGATAGGCACATTAGTTTTAATTCATTAATTTATTTATTTCTTTCATTTATTAATTTGATTATTCTGTAATGTGCCTATGCTATTATGAATAAAATAAAAACCTTTAGTATGTTAGGGTTGTGTTTTTTGTTTCCACTTGTTTTTGAATAAAGGTACAAGTGTGGGGAAGCCCCTCGTCAGATGATCGATGGAAAACAGAGCGATGCACCGTGAAATAGTACAGAGCAGAATAAAACAGAGCAGCACGCAAAAGAGGAAGACCAGAAGGGTCACCCCCAGGTCGCCCGACCCCACCAGGTCGGCCGACCTGGCCTGGGCCCCTCCCGGGCTTCGTTTCTTCCTGCACGCTGGTTTGACCCTCCTATACGCTGTTTCAGTTGAACCTCTGCAGAAATGAATCCTGGAATTCAGAACATAAATAAAATTAACTCTTCACATCTCCCCATCACATGAAAAATATTATTAACTTACATATATTTTATTCCCTGCACCTTTTGGCTTGTGAAAATCCTCACATATTTAGGAACCATGTCATCTAAGTTATTGCACTTTGAGTTATGGCCTTTTCATGAAGGGTGCTCAGGGCCAAAGTGGCAAAAGAAGAGCAAAGTGGGCCCAAGGCCAGGTCGCTGACCCCACCAGGTCGGCCGACCTAGGCCCAGGTCCAACTGAGTCCAACCTTCTCCCATGCAGAAGAAGCATAGCTGGAGATCATCTTAACCGCTGAATCAACGTCGGTTTGTGCCAAGGGCATGAGATGAACTACCCATGGATTGAAGGGCCCACATGTGAAACCAAATGCACTCATGTCAAGCATACCCACTTGGAACCGACCTCAGGGCCCACAACTCAGCCACAGAGAAGAAGATGGGCCCGAGAGGCGGCAACTCCAGGTCGGCCGACCCCCCTAGGTCGGTCGACCTGGGCGCGCGCCCGAACCGGTCACCCTTTGACGCGTACTTGCAAATCGCCTCCAAGAGCAAATCTACGCCGTGAACAACCTAGGACGGTGGATCCTAGGGTCGGCCGACGCCACCAGGTCGGTCGACCTGGGCCCACCTCCAAACCGTCTCAACCTCCTCGTACCGACTCACAATCGCCTCTCCAAGCTATAAATACATGAACTCAGGGCAGGGCTAAGCATCATCGAGCTGGATTGAAGATTCAAGGTGAAGCCCTCCTCATATTTAGAGTAGAAATGGGGAAAGAGTGAGGGAGAGTCTGGAGGAGTCCCGGCGTGTGGCGACCCTCCACCTGTACCTCGACGGATGCGAGCTACTTAGTAAGTATCTGGGATCTCAACTAGTATTTAAGTCCGAGTTATAGAATGTTGAGTTGTCTATTGTGCTTGTTGGTTCGTTGCTTTATTTGTAAAGTATTCTAATCTCTAATCAAGGTTAGAATAGCTGATATTATCTTAGTGTTGGAATTTCTTAGGGTCGCAGATTAGCGCACGGATACCGTTGCAGCTTGCACCCGAAAGTATTCAGGGTATCGAATCCACAGGGAAGGCAGTGGTTGACTAGAGTAGTTATCCATTGTATTCAATCATAACATTATTAATGTACCAAAGTCTAGCAAGGGGTAAACATTGATAGATGGGTAGTGTGACATATAGAAGGTTTCATTGCTCAGTATATAAGTCTAGTTAAAATGAAGATCCTAAGAGAGAACCAGGGATTCTACATACTTCTCACTTATGAGTTACATACATTATAAGTGTACACTATACAAGCTCAGCAAGGGACACATGTTAGGGGGCAAATCGAGGAGTCGTGGGATCCCCCTCATCAAAGGGTACTGTCACGATGTTTATCCCTAAGGCCTACAAACGCCCAAACCCGAACGACGAGGATTACAAGGGCCTAGCGGGGCTGTCACCACCAGGGGGCTACCTCTAAATATGTGGGGTAGGGTATCCCCAATGGTATTTCATACCCCAAACACCATGTTTGTAATATGAAATAACTACTCTATTTATTGTCTAGATAAATAGAGCAACCTTGCGGTGCATTGGGCCATTGCCATAACATGCATCAGCTATACTAAGGTGCAAGACATACAACTTATATGATGAACAAACAAGGCAATAAACCAAGTAACATAAGCAAGATAGTAATTCCATTAAAAGCTCAAAGTCTTATAAGTAAACAAAAGATAAAAGATAACTAAGAGCTAGGCTTACCAAGACTCCTTCGGAAGCCCGTAGAAGCTCGACTCCTAAGACTACTTCACTACTAACTAAGACAAGAATGTGTGGCAAAGAGAGCTCTTCCTTCTTGGTGTGTGTTGAATTAGAGAGTGGAGGCCTCTATTTATAGTGTGAAGGTGACTTGAGGATGTGGAGATGCTTCATGGATTTTAGGAGAATATTCTCCTCCAATTCCTCCCCATGTGCCACCTAGCACCCTAAACCGACCTCCCTAGTCGGTTTGGCGCCAAACTCGCGCCCCCAGTCCTTCTGGCGACGTTTCCCACCTGAGGGCGTCAAAAACCGGTGTAAAACCGGATCCCAGGGGAGAAACCCACGCTGCTGTATGTCGGTTGGGAGAGAACCCGAAGAAAACCATCCAAAACCGGTTGTCGGCCTCTGTCCTCGCGCCGCGTGTCCTCAAGTCGGCCGGTTCTCGCGGAATCGCTTGCCGGCCGCTTGCTGCCCGCCATGTGTCCTGGCTCGGTCATCCTCACGCACGCCTCCGCGCCAAACTGGGCGTCGCCACCTGTCCTGGCGGTCGGGTCCTCCCCCGCCCGCGCGCGGAGCGCGCCCGGGCCCGCTTGTGCCCTTCGACGTTGGCCTGGGCTGAGTGGTGTTGGGCTGAGCGGTGCTGGCCTGGCTGGGCCGCGCTAGTTGCTCTCAGGGGTCGCTGATGTCATGATGACGTCAGCGGCCCTTTTAACTCCCCCTCCTTGTTTATTTTATATCTTTGCCAATTGAGCTCAGAACTATATGAATAATATATCCATTGAAATCGTCTTCACGAGCTCTACGCAATGGTGTATTCTAATTAGGCATCTGTGACACTTTATGATAATGGTATTTTTAACTCCCATTGCATCATGTCCTACATAACAAGGTAAAACACCAAAACTTGTGGAAATCATCAGTAATACACCCTACCACTATGTTTGGTGATCATATTTGACATATTCTCTGCAGGAGTTGACGGTCAAAAGTGGTACTTAACAACCGTCAACACTTAGGCGTGGTGCTTAGGTGTATATCTGCCCTTGTTTGCCTCATAGCCCCACGGATTAGTAGAGGTAGGCGGCAGGTGGTGACAGCCTTGTCCGTCCTTTGTAATCCTCCAGGAAATGCTACACGTGGATGATTGCATCTTCATTGGCCTTCCACAGAAGGGGCTGGCCTGAACCTTGTTGATCAGCGGGGCCTAGAGCTCAAATGCATGATCCCCCATAGCCACTTCCGGTCCTGTTGGGATCTGGGTAGTGGAAGGGGTGGAGTAGTCATGGATCTTCCTCTCGGCCATGTCTTCTTCGGGTTGGGGTGCTATGGGAACGGGTTGTTCTCTTTGGTTGGATGACTCTCTGATGACTGGCTTGGTCTCCAACAAGAACACTGAGGGATTATGACACGAGAACGTACCCTCCTTCCTATGGTATTCGGGTTCTCGACGTAGTTGGATGGTAGTTGGAAACCAGTCATACACTACCCTGTTTCACGCCACAGAGAAACAGAGCAAAAGGGTAAACCTGCTAGATTACTGGTAGTTAATTATGCTGTATTAAATACATGGATGATCAAGACTCTTTAACCATTGCTTTCCCCGGCAACGGTGCCAGAAATGCTTGTTGGTATTTCTTAATGTCACCACTAGAGTAGTGATGGCACTAGAGATGCCTCAATGTAAATCTAAACGTTACAGATATTCTGCAAGCGCATAGAAGTACGTTGTAGCATTTCACCGGGGAGTATTCCAGAGTATCATTATTTGTTTATCCGCAGGAAAAGTGTTTAGTTAAAGAGAGATGTTATCCAATGCATTTACTTACAACAACATTAATCTACCATAATCTAAACAGGGGTAAATGATATGGAAGTGAAAGGGTAATGTGACACACAGAAGATCATTGCTCATCCTTACGGTAGTCTTAGTTAGTCATAGAATATTAGTAAAGATTACGAAGGGTTCATTAGCATCATATAAATGGGGCTTGGACATACAACATTATCCTATACAAGCTCATACAATTGACATATGCAAGAGGACATATCGAGGTGTCCAGTGGTTCCCTCATCAAGGGTCGACAGGAGGACGTCTTATCATAAAGGCTTAATATCATCTCCTGAACGTGGAGGATTACAAAGGACGGACAGGGCTGTCACCACCTGCTTCCTACCTCTACTAATCCGTGGGGTAGTGATACCCTCAACAGTATCCCGTATTCCAAACACCATGTTTGCAATATGAAATACAACTCTATCTACCACGTTAATAGATAGAGCAACCATAAGGCACATTGAGCTAATGTCATAGCATACGTCAACTTGAACAAGGTGCAAGACATAAGTAGTATATACTAAGTAGATAAAGTATAAATGAGGCATACAACATAAGTATGAAGATACTTCCATTAAGCTTAGAGTATTAAAAGTAAGTAAGAGAATACAAGAACTGAACTCTAGAACTTATCAAGACTCCTCCAGAAGCCCTTCAGAAGATCTACTACTAGAACTATCACTACTAAGACTAAGACTAAACTTGTAGTAAAGGAAAGCTTTTCTTTTGGTGTGTATTGAGTACGGTGCCCTTTGCTGGTATTTATAGCATCCATAGGCGGTGGAGGATCAGCCAGAGGCAGTTGAGACCATTTGGCAATAGGCACAGGTCGGCCGAAGTGGGCAGGTCGGCCAACCCTTGGATGCACCATATTGAGCATTCCACGGTTGAGATGTACTCCCTAAGGCGGTTTACAGGTACTGGTCAAAGGAGGGCCGAGTCGGGCGCACGGGAAGGTCGGTTGACCTAGGAGGCTCAGCCGACCCTCCACAACCGCCTCTCGGGCCCACCTCTCTCTGGGAGACTATCTTGTGGGTCCAGAAGTCGGTTCTAGGTGGGTACCATCGATTTGGGTGCACAAAGCTCTGGTTGTGGGCCCTTCAATCCATGGGATTGACACGTGGCTCATCTTTTACGATTGACTTCAACCGACCATGATTCAGCGTCCACGATCATCTCTTAGTGTGCTTCTTTGCCTGCAAGAAAGTTGGGGTCGAATAGGCGCCAGGCCAGGTCGCCCGACATAGCCAGGTCGGCCTACCTGGGTCTGAGCCCATTTCCTTCCATCTTTTGCACCGTGGTCCCTATACTCAAATATATTCTATATATGCATGCTACAATATTATTTGAATACAAATGTCTAAGTTATGCTTTATCTTTATTGATTTTCTGAGCCTATTGACAGTCAGATTTCCGTTATAAGGACCGTCAATAGTTACGAAGCCGCAATAGCTTCGGCTGGAGGAGATGATGTGGTACTGGTAAAATCTTTCATCATTGTCTATGATGGCGTTGCAATGAGTTGGTATACGAAGCTGCCTGGGCTATCCATCAACAGCTGGTATGAGTTAAAAAGAGAAGTGATCAAGAACTTCAGCATCATGGGAGATCAAGCACTATCATATGCAGAGTTGACTGTACATCAGCAACCGAAAGAGCCTTTGAAAGAATACTTTGGTAGGTTTGTAACCTTAAGATCCCAAGCTCCTCATATTCTTGATGAAGCAGCCAAGTTTGCAGCTATTCAGAGGCTTCGGCCGGGACCATTTGCACAACATATTGCAAGAGAAACACCAGCTACCCTCAGTGACTTGTATGAAGAGTTCAAGAACTGCTGTCGATCTGACAATGATAACAGAACAAGGTTAGCAAGAGAAACTATTATAAAAAACCAACCCGGCTCCCAAAACAAGCAAAACCACTACAACCCAAGCCACTATCAGCGCTACCCATCTCAATTCATCATGAGTGTTGAGAGCCCACCTTCATTCCAAGAGACTAAGTCTTTGTACCAAAAGAACTCATATACAGACCCAAGGAGGGAACCAAGCCAAAGGGGAGGAAGAGCCAGCAGAGGCCTGAAGAGGAAGAGCTCCGCCTTCGAGCGCAGAGCTATTATGTCAATATCATGGCAAAAATCAAACCCATGGCACCGAGCAGTGCAGAGACATCAAGAAAATAGTAGAGAAGATGAAGGCAGACAAAATCCAAGCTCATCAAACGAAGACATCATCAGCTTCTTCAAGTAATTCTCAAACCATACAACCTTACTGCCCAGTTTTTCCATCTCTAAACTCAAATGTTTTACATCCAACAACTATGGCTGCACAATACTCGCCTTCGCCACAAACTTTCCAACACTACTTCCCACAAATGATGTATCCACAACTATACTCCCAAGCTGCCCATCCAACCACATCCCAAAATATCAAAGTTGAAGAACTACCACCGCCTCCTCAAAAACCGCAAGTACAAGAGCCAAATCCACCCAACCCTCTCTCAAGTTATGGTCACATTCTCCCCATAACTGGAGGATCTTCCTTTACGTTCGAAACAAAGAAACAAAGAAAGACCTACTTTCGGCAAGTGAACAACATCTCAGCGGATGGACTCTACAAAAAATCAGAATGGTCTCACATGCCAGTTACTTTCACCGAAGAAGATCTGAAATTGCGCAATTTTCCGCATAATGATGCAATGTCGATTGAAGCTAATATAGCTAGCTAGACAATTGGAAAGGTGTTAGTAGACACAGACAGTTCTACAGATATCATTTTAGCAAAGACATTGAGATCTATGATAAACATCAACCCAGATAATCTTGAACCATCTGACACACCACTGGTTGGCTTTGGAGGGAAGCGAATGAAGACATTGGGAAAAATAACATTGCCAGTATCTTTTGGCAATACATCCAATGTAAGAATAGAATACATCACCTTCAATGTTGTTGACATGATCTTTGATTATAATGTCATCTTCGGAATGGGAGTCATCGACATCTTCAACATCACTATCAGACAAGCCTTCTTGTGTATGAAAGTGCCAGCATTGAAAGGGGTTATCACCATCTTCGGTGATAAAAAAGAAGCCAAAAATATTGAATGGGCAACCACACCCGGGCAACATAATGTGCATTTGCTCAAGGACAGAGAGCCAATCTACCCAGAAGAGAAGCCAAAAATTGACAAAAGTAGCAAGAAAATGAAAGAAAGCCATAGAAACGAGGCAAGTGCAGTTGCAACCTGATGTATTTGACAGAAAAGTAATCATCGGCTCTGATCTTGAAGCAGAAGAAGAGGATACACTTATTGAATTCTTGAGGAACAACAAGGATGTCTTCGCATGGTTGAGCAAAGATTTGCCAAGTGTAGACAGAAAATAATCGAACACAAACTCGCAATTAGTCTAGATATGAGGCCGAAGAAGCAAAAGCTCAGAAAGATGTCTGAAGAAAAAGTAAATGCAGTCAAAGCCTAAGTGCAAAGATTGCTCGATGCCAATGTCATTAGAGAGGTAAAATATCCCAAGTGGTTAGCCAACAATGTGCTAGTACAAAAGAAAAACAACAAGTGGAGAATGTGTATTGACTTCACTGATCTCAATAAGGCATGTCCAAAAGATGATTTCCCATTGCCAAGAATTGACAAAATTATTGACCAAGCCACAACAAGTGAGATGATGTCTCTGTTGGACTGCTTCTCTGGTGATGTCCACCGGAGGAGTGTTGTGTGCATCCGAAGGAGTGATGTCCTCATCATCCTCCCCCTCTTGAATTGAAGTCGTCCTCGACACAAGCTCATCTTCTTCTCCCAAGTAAGGCCTCAAATCTAAAATTTTAAAGGTAGGACTAACCCCAAACTCGGGAGGCAACTCAAGTTTATATGCATTGTCATTTATTTTCTCAATTATTTTGAAAGGACCATCAGCTCTAGGCATTAACTTAGACCTCCTCAAATTTGGAAAACGATCCTTTCTCAAGTGCAACCACACTAAATCACCCGCTTCAAGTTTAACTTCTCTTTTACCTTTACTACCAGCAATTCTATACTTTTCAATCATCTTTTCAATGTTGTGCTTAGTTGTTTCATGCATTTTTGAAATAAAATCAGCACGTTCTTTAGCATCACTATGAATATTAAGGAGCACAGGCATTGAAACTATACACTACCTGAAAAGGACTTACCTAAGTAGTAGAATGTGTTTTACGATTGTATGCGAACTCCACATGTGGCAAAGATTCTTCCCACAGCTTCAAAATTTTCTTCAAAACAACCCTCAACATGGTTCCCAATGTGCGGTTCACGACCTCTGTTTGGCCATCCGTTTGTGGATGACAAGTGCTAGAAAATAGCAATTTTGTACCCAACTTGTTCCACAAAGTACGCCAAAAGTGACTCAAAATTTCGCATCACGATCTGAAACAATAGTAGCAGGCATACCATGCAAACGTACAATCTTTTTGAAAAAGAGGTCAGCAATATGAACAGCATCATCACTTTTATGACATGGTATAAAATGTGCCATCTTTGAAAAACGATCCACAGCAACAAAAATGCTATCCCTCCCCCTCTTAGTCCTAGGCAATCCTAAAACAAAGTCCATAGAAATATCTGCCCAAGGAATAGAAGGAACAGGAAGAGGCATGTATAAACCATGTGGATTCAAACGAGACTTAGCCTTTTAACATGTAGTGCAGCGACCAACGAACTGCTCAACATCTCTCCTCATCTTTGGCCAAAAGAAGTGTGTGGCCAAAACATCCTCCATCTTCTTAGCTCCAAAATGTCCCATCAATCCTCCTCCATGCGCTTCCTGCATCAACAAAAGACGAACGGAACCAACTGGAATGCATAGGCGGTTAGCTCTAAACACAAATCCATCATTGATCACAAACTATTTCCATGTACGTCCCTCTTTACAATTCAGCAACACATCTTTAAAATCAGGATCAAGCACATATTGTTCTTTTTTGATTCTAGCCCAAAAATCCGACAATCAAGCTGGGACAACAAAGCATATCGTCTAGACAAAGCACTAGTAATCACATTATCCTTCCCTTTCTTATGTTTAATGATGTAAGGAAAACATTCAATAAACTCGACCCATTTAGCATGTCTACGGTTCAAATTATTTTCAGAACGAAGATACTTAAGCAGGCCACAAATAATGACGCCACGTCTCTAAAGAACGTACAAGGGCATACAATCCTTTATCATACATAGAATAATTCAGAACAGGGCCATTTAATATTTCGCTAAAGTATGCAACATATTTACCTTCCTGCATCAAAACACCACCAATGCCAACTCCATTAGCATCACATGCAATCTTGAAAGTCTTACCAAAATTTGGAAGTTGCAGCAACGGTGCGTGCGTAAGCTTGTCCTTCAGAGTGGCAAAGGACTCCTCTTGTGCTTTTCCCCAATGAAACACCACACCTTTCTTTGTCAACTCATGCAGCAGCGCAGCAATGGTTGCAGGCATGGTTGCAGGCCATGTTGGCTCGAGTCACTGGATCCGCTCTGCATTGATTTGCCAACAGCGTGGGCAGCTGGGGCACAGAGGTAGCATGTGAGAGCGGGGAAGGTTGTGACAGGCACGGCCCCTAGCGCCGGCGAGCAGCAGGCAGAGACGGCCCCCTCACGAGCAGCAACATGGGCCGAAAAGAAGCGGCGATGGCAGCGGAGGAATGGCAAGCAACGACGAGGACGCAAATCTACAGGTCTACGTCTTGTATCCTCTCCCTCTATGTACCCTCAGATTCCATGACTGGAGATTGGGGCATACCTTTGCTGGTGCGGTCTGTCTAGGAGGCAATCAGTGACGCCCACTTTGGGCCAACTTGGAAAGAGAAGAGTGGAGGGCTTGCTCGTGCTCACCACCACCATGCCGTCCCCATGGATCAGTGGGCAGCGCATCGGCGAGGAGTGGGGAATCAGCGAGGGGAGAGGGAGGGGGAGGTGCTGCAGTGCATCGGTGAGGAGGGGGCGGTGGCGCAACGAGAGGGGAGAGGAGCAGCATGCAGATCTAAGTGAGGGAGCGGCTTTGCGTATCTGAGGGGATCTGAAACACGGCGGCGCATCGGTGCTGGTGGACACGAGGAGATGAGATGTTAGCTTTGAGGTGAAGGTTCGAACCCTCGGCTGCTACTTTTTTTTGAATTTAAATATATTTTTTCAAATTAAACTAAATTGCCTCATTACCAAATGCTATCACAACTAAATTAAATTGCCTCATTAGCAAATGTTGTCAGAACTAAATGACTGGTGCGGTGGTAACAAAAAAAATCAGCGCTGGGTTGAGCCCAAGAGAGGAATACTCCCAATAGCAAAAACCACTCGGGTGCTCATGGGCTGGGTCCAAATAGAGATAAGGTTTTTTTTTCTTTCCCCTGTAACAGGCTCAAAATTTATGCTAAGATAATAACGACACCTAAAATTATATAGTTTGAATGTTTACACTTGCTAGGACAGTATAACATTACTATAAAAAGTAGAAAAAACTCATGACAAAAAAATATCGTCATAAACTTCGTCACAAATATGGCACATGAATAGATTATGACGATTTCTAATTGGCATTAGTGACGCACGAAACATTTTCATCATTAAGTTGTCATGGCCCCTACAAAACATCATAAACAGAATCATTCAATGACGAATAGCTCGTTGTCATGAGAAATTCGTCACAAAAGGTTATATGTGTTGCAGTGAAAATCATGCATTAATTGCACTAAGCAGACCCATTTTAGAATGTTGTAAAAACTAGTTATGAAATGTTTCAAAACTCAAACTGTCACGGTTTTTGGTCTAACGGACTAGAGTGGAAATGTCCGGTGCCAAAAACTCAACATGAAATTCGGATGCACAAAAGGGTGCATTAATTGCACTAAACGGGCCCATTTTAGGATGTTGTAAAAACTAGTTATGAAATTATCCGAAACTCAAACAAACAAGATTTTGGGTGTAATGGAGTGGAGTGGAAACATCTGCCGCGTAGGAGAACATGAAGTTCAAACACACAAAAGGGTGCATTAATTGCCCTAAACGGGTCCATTATGTGATGTTGTAAAAACTAGTTACGAAATGGTCTGAAACTCAAATAGACATGGTTTTGGGTGTAACGAAGTGGACTGGAAAAGTCCGGTGTGAAAAACTGAGCATGTAGTTCGGACACACAAAATGGTGCATTAATTGTACTAAATGGGCCCGTTTTGGGATGTTGGAACGAAATGGTCTGAAACTCAAACAGAGATGGTTCTTGGTCTAAAGGAGTAGAGTGGTAACGTCCGATGCAAAAAAAACTCTAATAGGCTGTCCGGATGCACAAATGGGTGCATTAATTGCACTAAACAAGCCCGTTTCGAGATGTTGTAAAAACAAGTTAGGAAATGATCCTAAACTCAAAGGTTTTGGGTGTAATGGAGGGAAGACTAGAACTTTTGGGCTCAGTGGATCAAGAGTTGCTTCCTCATTACTCCTCAAAAGTACCAGTGGTTCAGCAAGACATTCTACCAAGAGTTGAATAAGCTAGTAAAATAAACTTCCCTTATTACCTTGGCCTCTTATGGGGCTTGTAGCTTCTCCTTGTCTTGGGCGGTTGGTAGCCAGAAAAACTTGGACTAAGCACCTTGCCTTCTACCTTGCTTGACAATCAAACGGAGGTTTTGAAGTTTTTCAAAAAGGCAGAGTTCCTTAGTTGATACTCTCGAGTCACTCAAGGTGTATGTCCTTACCAAGATCCTCTCTCAACTCTCATTTCACTCATTGAAGTGCTGGGAGAGTTTTGTAGCTTACTTGCATTGCACATATTGTAAAGTCAAAACCAGGATTTGAAGAGAAGTAAGTCATACTCTCAAACCAAGATATGCACGTGTGTGGATGGCATGATAAATGATAGCTCCCTTTTTTAGGTTCCTCTTCCCTTATAAAAGTTGCTTTTAGAGACATGGCTATTTTTCCTGAATCAAGAGCCTTCATGTGCTCTCTTTTTTTTACATACTTGGACCTTCATGTGTCCATATTTTTTTTTCATCAGCCCATGTCTCTTTTTGCAATAAAGTTGGGGAAGAGTACCATACTTTACGTAGAGCTTTTATTTAGTGGATGGATGAGTATCATGCTTACTTCCAGAGTAGAAGTGTAACATGTATATGGCGGCGTGTGCGTGACCTTGGTTTTAAAAGCATGAAGTAAGTCTCTAAGAATCACAATGATGTTGACAAAACTCAATGCATCAACAAGTAGCTTTTGTAGGGGTTTGAACAATATGAGCTCTGGTAGGAATTTGAATCACCATAAGGAACTCTTTAGTTTATTCTTTTTAAAAGAAAACTCCGGTTATCAAGTCTTGCTTGGTACGAACTTAAGGTAACGCAAGCATTATCATATCGCAGCTAACAATAATCTAGACTAGAGCTTGCATATGCTACCCACAAACAGACTAGATAACAGAAAAGATCATGCTCAACCAGCAAACTCAAAGCTTAGGAGAATAGCAGGTTGAAACATAGGTACAAGAGAGAAATAAGAGCAACTATTCATCATATCCAAAATAAAGACGTAAGCAAAAACTTCTGACATTAAGGAACTAACCTAGATAGCTCTCATTTACTAATTTTATTCTAAAAGAAAATTTTATTCATAAATGCTTACCTGAACTTACCTGATTGGGGGTCCTCCCCCAAGCTATTTTGTTGACACCGATGAACCTGTCGGCGCAGGACTCGTGTTTTACGTCGTCGAGTGATGACGTCTCCTTTGTCGGATTAGCTTGATGAAGCAGCATCTAACCCTGGAGATGAGGATACAGATGATTTAACCCGCCATACCTATTTTACCTTCTTCTGGCGGTCGACAGCTTGTTCCAGTATCTTCTTTGCTTGTGCTTTCGCACCTTGAATAGGCTTCTTGTTCTTTGCATGGTACCGGATGGGGAATTCCTTTTCCCAGAACTTCTCCATGAACTTTATCAAGTTGTCTTTTTCTGGAGGTGTAACCTCCACCTCCTTCACGTTTTGACTGTTCCTCCCATACTTGATTTTGATCATGGAGCATTGCTCCACCTTTGGCCTGAACTCAAACTTCACCTTCTTGCCATTAATTTGGAGCTGGATCTCTCCAGCACCCACATTAATGTGAGCGTCTGCAGTGCTCAAGAAGGGTCGCCCAAGGATGAGCGACGAGTCATTGCTCACATCCATATCCAGCACCACGAAGTCGACAGGGACGAAGCAATCCCGGATGCGCACCGAAATGTCCTCGGCTATCCCCTCCAGGCAGCGGACCGTGGAGTCGGGAAGCTGCAGTCTCATGGAAGTAGGGGGCAAGGTTGTATAGTTAAGGCGGTCAAAACTACCTTTGGCATGACGCAGACGCTTGCACTACACTCCTCTGTTAACTTTACGACCTCTGTACTTGGGAGTGGGCGTTTGTTGTTCAATATGTTCTTCAAGTACTTGGCATAGGTCGGCACCTGCATAGCATCCAGCAACAGCACATGTATGTTTAGCTTTTCTATTACCTCTACGAACCTGGCGAATTGCTCGTCCGCCGATGGCTTCTTTTGGCGTTGAGGGAAAGACAGGACGTTGGTGTCATAGAACTCGTGCGGCGCAGTTTTTCCTGCTGGTGCTAGCTCGACTTCAGGCTCTTCTTCCTCTGTTGGAGTCTCCTACCTAGGCACTGTTGTCTTTCCTGCATGGTTAGGTGCGACTGGGTCCCGAGTAGCCTTACCGCTTCTCGTAGAAACAGCCTTTACATTTTCAAAGGAGGAATCCGGTTGCCCGGGAATTCACCCCTTGTCTCCAGAAGGAACAGCGGTAGCTAGCTGAGCTAACTTGGTTTCTAGCATCTTATTAAAGCTCAGCTGGCTCTGGAAGGTGGAGGACAAACTTTCCATCTTAGAGTTTATGCCCTCCAGAGCATTATCATTTGCAGCAAGCCTTTTTGAAATAGATTCATTGATTTTGGCCTGACCAAGGACCGGATCTTTTAGAGAGGGTTGGTTAGAAAAGGAGTTGTTATTATTACCTCCCTGGTAGAACGGGTGTTGCTGATTCCAGTTCCCTTGAGGCCGGTACCCGTTGTTGCCATTCACGAACTGTACCTCCTCTTGTGTCTCGGGGCAGTTGTTTCCCGAGTGGCCGGTTTCTCCATGTTGGTGGCTCTTAATGACAAAATATTATCGCCAACAGAGATACAAAAGAATAGTAAAACAAATAGACATAGGGTTATTTACTAATTAATTCCACTAGTTTTGGTGCATATGTGCTTGCAGGGACAAAGTGGCAGAAGAAGAGCAAAAGTGGGCCTAGGGCCAGGTCGCCTGACCCCACCAGGTCAGTCGACCTGGGCCCAGGCCCAACTGAGTCCAACCTTCTCCCATGCAGAAGAAGCACACCTAAATATCATCTTAACCGCTGAATCAACGTCGGTTTGCACCAAGGGCATGAGAGAACTACCCATGGATTGAAGGGTCCACATTTGAAACCAAATGCACTCATGTCAAGCGTACCCACCTGGAACCGATCTCAGGGCCCACAGCTTGGTAACAGAGAAGAAGATGGGCCCGGGAGGCAGCAGGGTCGGCCAACCTGGGTGCGCGCCCGAACCGGTCACCCTTTGACGCGTACCTGCAAACCGCCTCTAGGAGCAAATCTACACCGTGAACGACCTAGGACAGTGGATCCTAGGATCGGCCGATGCCACCAGGTCGGCCGACCTGGGCCCACCTCCAAACCATCTCGCCCTCCTCGTACTGACTCACAACCGCCTCTCCAAGCTATAAATACATGAACTCGGGGCAGGGCTAAGCATCATCGAGCAGGATTGAAGATTCATGGCGAAGCCTTCCTCATATTTAGAGTATAAATAGGGAGAGAGTGAGGGAGAGTCTGGAGGAGTCTCGGCATGTCGGCGACCCTCCACCTGTACCTCAATGGATGCGAGCTACTTAGTAAGTATCCGAGATCTCAACTAGTATTTAAGTCTGAGTTATAGAAAGTTGAGTTCTCTATTGTGCTTATGGGTTTGTTGCTTTATTCATAAAGTATTCTAATCTCTGATCAAGGTTAGGATAGCTGATATTATCTTAGGCGTGGTGCTTAGGTGTATATCTGCCTTCGTTTGCCTCGTAGCCCCACGGATTAGTAGAGGTAGGCGGTAGGTGGTGATAGCCCTGTCTGTCCTTTGTAATCCACCACATACGGGTACGGCGTAGAGCTGTATGTCGGCAATTTTCTAGAGGTCTAGGATACCTCGGTGCCCAAAGCAAGCATAGGAGAACTCCCTTCGCTATATTCCCAGCCTTAGTGCTAAGTTATCCTCTCTACCCAGCCTTCATTTAAACTCGATCGATACGGTCAACTTTAGTAATTAGACAGTGACTTCACGTTCCCCGTGGATTTGACACTTGGTTTACTCACGGGTGAAAGCTACTACGACAGTCGTGCGCTTGCAGACTTTCTGTTTGCCACCGCTGGTGTCAACAAGCTTTCTGGCGCAGTTGCCGGGGATACAGTAGCTGTTGTCTAAGAACTACGGTTGCCCGTTTATCTTTTATTTTATATTTCTTTTATTTTTGTTTTCAACCATGGATTCCACCCAAATTCATGAGTTCTCTACTCCAAAGGGTGAAAATTATTGGAGCCGCACCCCTCATCAAATCCTATATTAACAGATAGCTATGAACTTCGCCCTACCATCATAGCTATGGTCTAGGAGAAATCCTTCTCGGGAAGTGATGGTGAAAACCCATACTGTCACTTGCACGAATTTGAGTTACTCTGTTCGTGTCTGGTTATATCTGTCATGACATAGGCAACGACTAGATGGAAGCTCTACCTGTTCTCTCTCAAAGAGAGGGCGAGGAAGTGGTATGACCATACCATTGGGCTAATGAACGGTGAATGGGGAAAGTTACGGGACAAGTTTTGTCTTGAGTACTTCCCTGCTCACCGGATCTGTGCACTTCAGAGAGAGAAGGAAATGATCGCGAAAGCGTGGGACCGGTTCCAGGACTCGTGTCTAACCGGAATGGATCTAGGTTTCCCAGACTACATGCTCATGCATCATTTTCGGTCTGGGTTAAATAGTGAAGATGCCCGGTACATTGACATAGTAGTCGGAGGATCATTCCTACATATAACCCTGGTTAGAGTAAAAAAGTCCTGGCAGCAATCCGAGAAAACTCTCCTGCTGATGCGGATGAAGCTGAGCAAGAAGATCCCCAAGTAGAACCTACTTTACCCATAGACTTGCCCAGTCCAAACCCAGTTCCTGAGACCCCATTCATAGAGGAAGAGGAAACTCAACCTCTCGGATTACCTTTTATTTCGAGGAAGATCTCTTTGAAGACTTCGGGAATACCTCGAACTACATAGTGTAGAAAAGGCCTACGGTAGAGACCCCCTCCATTCAATTGGAGACAGAATTTCTGAACGAAACAGTGAGGGAACTTATTTCCATCCTAAACACGGAATGGTCAAATGAAGTGGAGCCTTCTTCCGAAGTCATTCGGATTAACTCACCTTCACAAACCATTCGAGGTTTCATAAGCAAGGTGGCCGTAGAGATCCTTTATAATCCAACCGTTGGGGCCAATATCATGTCTAGTTCCTTCGTGTATATCCTTGGACGCCGTAAAAAGCTGGCCCCAACACCAAAACTCCTTAGAACACCCTCTGGTCACACTCTCAAGAATCTCGGTTTAGCACGAGACTTTCTCCTCAAACACAACGGGATACAGATGGCTCTGGACTTCTACGTCTTTGAGACATCAGATTTCGACGTCATGATAGGACATCCTATCGAGGGCCTCCTTCAGGATGTAACCTCAAAAGGAAATCTCCTAGCCAAAGTAGGAAGAAATCTCTTCACCATTCCTTTAGCTAGGGTCAAAAATTCTATAATCGAACCATTACAGAGCCTGACCCAGCTGAGGTAGTGAAGTCCCTTCAACCAAATGACCCATTTGAGTCATTCCTCGAAGAGCATGTCCACGACTTTATTGAAGAAGAGGATGACGTGTCTGAGCCACTTGAAAATAAGGAGCCACCCAAGTCACACATAGAGCTAAAACCCTTACCCGCTGGCCTCCGCTATGTCTTTCTAAATGAGGACAGGGATACCCCTGTTATCATTAGTGACAAGCTGTCGCGGGATGAGAGTGATAGACTCATCAAGGTGCTCGAGAAACACCGCCTGTTATCATTAGTGACAAGCTGTTGTAGGACGAGAGTGATAGACTCATTAAGGTGCTCGAGAAACACCACTCGGCGTTCGAGTACTCCCTCAAAGACCTGAAGGGAGTAAGCCCCGCGCTCTGTACCCATTGCATTCCCATAGAACCGTCTTCTACACCATCACGGGAGCCTCAGCATAGGCTAAATAATGCGACGAGGGAAGTCGTGAAGAAAGAAGTCTTAAAACTTTTGCACGCCGGGATCATCTATCCCGTCCGTCATAGTAAATGGGTCAGCCCTGCCCAAGTAGTACACAAGAAGGGAGGAATGACCGTCGTAAGTAACAAGAAAAATGAGCTGATTCCTTAGCGTACCGTTACTGGGTGGCGGATGTGCATTGACTATCGCCGACTCAACAAGGTGACAAAGAAGGACCACTTCCCGCTCCCCTTCATCGATGAGATGTTGGAGAGACTCGCGAACCACTCCTTTTTCTGTTTCCTTGATGGGTATTCCAGCTACCATCAGATTCCCATCCACCCCGACGATCAAGAAAAGACCACCTTCACATGTCCTTATGGAACATATGCATACCGCAGGATGTCATTTGGTTTATGCAATGCGCCAGCATCGTTCCAAAGGTGCATGATGTCCATCTTCTTAGACATGATAGAAGAAATTATGGAAGTTTTCATGGACGACTTTTCAGTCTATGGAAAAACCTTTGATCATTGTCTGCAGAACCTAGATAGGGTGCTACAAAGATGCTGAGACAAGGATCTGGTGCTAAATTGGGAAAAGTGCCACTTCATGGTCCGAGAGGGTATAGTGTTAGGACACTTAGTGTCCAAAAGGGGGATAGAGGTGGATAGAGCAAAAATTTAAGTTATAGAAAACTTCCACCTCCTACCAATGTCAAGGGGATCCGTAGCTTTCTTGGACATTCGGGGTTTTATCGGCGTTTCATTGAGGACTTTTCTCAGATAGCCAGGCCCCTAACTAGCCTATTAGCTAAGGATGTACCCTTTGAATTTGATGATAAGTGTTTACATGCTTTTACAATCTTAAAGAATGCTCTCATCTCAACGCTAGTCATTCAACCCCTTGACTGGACGCTACTTTTTGAGATAATGTGTGATGCTAGCGATTATGTTGTTGGTGCTGTCTTAGGATAGACCAAGAATAAAAATCATCATGCTACCTCCTATGCTAGCAAGACATTGATAGGAGCTCAACTTAACTATGCTACCACTGAAAAAGAGCTCCTGGCTGTGGTCTTCGCTATAGACAAGTTTAGATCTTACTTGGTAGGGGCTAAGGTAATTGTTTACACTGATCATGCTGCCTTAAAATATCTGCTCACCAAGAAAGATGTTAAACCACTTCTTATCCACTGGATTCTCTTACTCCAAGAATTTGACTTAGAAATTAAAGATAAGAAAGGAGTAGAGAATTCAGTAGCAGATCATTTGTCGCGTATGCAGTTCACTGACATGCAGGACTTACTGATAAATGACTTCCTACGCTAGTGACAGCCTCCGACCCCTGGTATGCAAATATTGTGAATTTCATGGTTGCAGGATATGTACCGCCAGGGAAGAACAAGAAAAGGTTTATCCACGAAAGTAGGCTCCACCTATGGGATGAACCATATCTGTACAGGGTATGTTCAGACGGCATGCTCAGGCGATGTGTACCAACAAATGAAGCAAGAAAGATCATCGAGCAGTCATGCAGCCCCATATGGAAGTCACTATGGGGCGTTTAGAACAAGGTCAAACATATGGCAAAGTGGATTCTACTGGCCCACAATGTATGAGGATACAAAAGAATTCATTCGATAATGCCAATAATGCCAGAAGCACGGAGGGATCATATCAAGAGATGCAATGCCACTCACAAACAACTTGCAAGTTGAGCTGTTTGATGTGTGGGGAATTGATTTCATGGGCCCCTTTGTCAGATCATACGACAGTGAGTACATCCTGGTGGCGGTTGATTATGTCTCGAAATGGGTTGAAGCAATGCCATGTCGAGCCGCTAATTCCAAAAACGCGCGAAAGATGTCCCATGAAATCATCTTTCCATGTTTTGGAACCCCCAGGATGGTATTCAGTGATGGAGGGTCGCATTTCATCGACAAGACCTTCCGAAAGTTTCTGGCAGAACTGAGGGCAAGGCACAACATAGCTACACCATGCCACCCCCAAACAAGCGGTCAAGCAGAAACATCAAACAAGCAGATCAAGAACATTTTGCAGAAGACTGTGACAGAAATGGGAAAAGGATGGAAGAGCAAGCTACCAGATGCTCTATGGGCATACCGGACGGCATACAAAACGCCGATCGGGATGTCTCCATATCAACTGGTTTATGGCAAGACTTGCCACTTACCGGTTGAGCTAGAGCATTGGGCACACTGGGCCATAAGAAAATGGAATATGGACCTTCCAGCAGCCCAGCAAATGAGGAAAATGCAGTTATCAGAGTTAGAAGAGTGGAGAGACAAAGCATACCATAGTGCCAGAATCTACAAGGAAAGAACCAAGAGATGGCACGACAAGAGGATCAAGGTGAAGGAGTTCCACCCGGGGATAAGGTACTACTCTTTAATTCTAGGGTGAAGCTATTTGGGCATGAAAAACTTCGAAGCAAATGGGAAGGACCATTCGTTGTGGTGGAGACTTCGTCGCACGGGGCTATCACACTCCAAGACGATGAAGGTAACCCCTTCAAGGTAAATGGTCAGTGTTTAAAAGTTTTCCTTGAACCTGATAATAAAATAGAAGAGGAATTTGATGTGATCAATTTGGTCATGGACACTTCTTCTCTATAATTACCCTTCGCATTAATGTCCTTAGCCCCTAGAACCCATCTGCACACATTCTGGGGCATTTTGGACCTGCCACGTACTGCACAAAAAAAATAAAGGCGACCGGGCTCAGGGCCAGGTCAGCCGACGGCCCCCTGAGCCTTATCAACCCTATCTTTTGCACACGCTCCACTCCAACGTCTCTGAGGCCATTCCGTGGTTGATGAGTGTTTCAACCTCTGATTGATCCGAGAAGAGGGCTGTTCTTTCTTTAAAATTCCACCCATCTTCTTCTCCATTCTCATCTGAGTTCTTCCTCGCCCATATTCTAAAACTTCCGAACCAAACCTCCCAAATCCACAAGAATGGCCGGAAAGAGCCGCCCTACATCCCGATCGGCCTTCAATCTTGAGGGAGAACCCATTCTGGCAAACCAGTTGGTGCCAATAAACCTAGAATCAGCCATGGCCGTGGTGGTACCTCCACTAGCCAGTCTCCCACCGGAGGAGGACGAGAGAAGGTGCACCAGGGGGTCGGCTGACCCCACAGGTCGGGCGACAGCCCCTGGTGGCCTCTCGGCGCCCCGTTTGGCGGCGCGATCCCACTCCCCAAGGAGGCCCCAGAGGCGCAAGGCACGGGCGTCAAGCCCGTACAAAAGGCCGATGACGGGGCAACTCACTCCCAAGAAGGCGACGGTGGCCACCCCCCACCAAGGGGGATGGACTCCCCACTCTTCAACCAGGGGAGAAGCTGAAGGAGGTCGCCAAGAACAAGTGGGAGGACGCCGTGGCGTATCATTATACATCTGACATTTCCATTTACTCTCCTACTAGCACCCCAGAGCCACGATTCAAGGTCTTCGGTGAAAGGAAACCCGGAGGCGGCTATGTGAAGGGCTTGTTTCCCCCTCTCACACTAGAGGAGAAGAAGGAGTTGGAGGAGTCGGTGGAGTCCTCACCTGCCGGCAAGATCAAGAGGCATATTAAGCCTCCTCCAATTCAGAGGCCAAGGGGTCACTATGAGAGAGTGATGAAGAAGAGAAGAAGACCCCCAAGGCCCCCTCCAATGCAGAGTTGCTAGAGCTGATCAACCAGCTCGGTCGCGACCATGCTAAACTGGAGAAGAAGTTCGCTGAAGAGCGACTTGAGCATTTGAAGCCTACAGGATGATTTTGATATGTTGCGTAGAGCAACAGTTGTCAAGCTCAAGTGCTTCGCTAAAGCCGTAGGAGATGAAAACCTCTGCAATGCACCTTGAACACCTTGGCTTTAGATTAGGATAGGCACTCATTTATTTATTTCTTTCATTTATTCATTTGATTATTCTGTAATGTGCCTATGCTATTATGCATAAAATAAAAACCTATAGTATGTTAGGGTTGTGTTTTTTCCACTTGTTTTTGAATAAATGTACAAGTGTGGGGGAGCCCCTCGTCAGAAGATCGATGGAAAACAGAGCGATGCACCGTGAAACAGTACAAAGCAGAACAAAACAGAGCAGGACACAAAAGAGGAAGACTAGAAGGGTCACCCCCAGGTCGCCCGACCCCACCAGGTCGGCCGACCTGGCCTGGGCCCCTCCCGGCCTTTGTTTCTTCCTGCACGCTAGTTTGACCCACCTATACCCTGTTTCAGTTGAACCTCTGCATAAATGAATCCTGGAATTCAGAACTTCAATAAAATTAACCCTTCACATCTCCCCATCACATGAAAAATATTATTAACTTACATATTTTTTATTCCCTGTACCTTTTAGCTTGTGGAAATCCTCACATATTTAGGAACCATGTCATCTAAGTTATTGCATTTTGAGATATGGCCTTTTCATGAAGGGTGCTCTTGCTTATTCAAGTACTTGGAATTTATGAAAAGTTTTAAAAACTTTCTAACCTTGCCATGCTCCTCATGAGTTTGAGTGACAACTAGTTATAATCATAGTCAAGCATATCCATTGAGCTTTGACTTGTTTCAAGGTTTATGACCCTTGTTAGAGATACTTCATGTTTTTAAAGTCAAGATCACGTATACTCCACCACAAAAAGCTAAACCTTTACACTGAGGGTAGAGCAAAAACATGCCTTTGTTTCGTACTCATGAATAAATACTCCTAAAATGGCTCTCTTCCCAAAGCAAAGAAGAAAAGAAGATATGGGCTATATGCATAGAAAAGAAGAAAAAAAAGAGAGACTCATGCTAAAAAGCATAAAACTGCAAAAAGAGAGAAAGTGCAATAGCCCACATCCAAAAGAAAAGAAAAAGGGAAAAAGGTCAGACAAAGGAGTACCATTACATTTCCACTTTATATCATACACTTGCACATCTTGACTTGATTGCATGACTTACCTCTGATTTGGATCCAACCCTTGGAATGACAACACAAGTGAAAAAGGTATGTATCCAGAGAGCTCCACATATAAAGTTTTATCTTGGAGAGAATGAGTGTTGTCCAATCACCAATGAATACCCAGAGAGGAACTCTTTGAGGAGCAAAGCAATGGTTTTTCTTTGCAAAAAATCTTAAAACCCAAGTACTTGGAGGTGAGATGTGTCATGTCATAAAAGAGGCTGTTCCTTTCTGCAATAACCTAAGAAGGCATGTTAGCCACTCATATAATTCCACTAAGCCTGAATGTTTGGAAATAACCTATATGTTTGTTTATAATTATTTCTGTGATGAATCTTAGTCTTTACTCGAGGACGAGCAAAGGTTAAGTGTGGGGGAGCTTGTTGGCGGCTCTTAATGATAAAATCTTATCGCCAATAGAGATTTAAAAGAATAATAAAACAAATAGACATAGGGTTATTTACTAATTAATTCCACTAGTTTTGGTGCATATGTGCTTGCAGGGACAAAGTGGCAAAAGAAGAGCAAAAGTGGGCCTAGGGCCTAGGCCCAACTGAGTCCAACCTTCTCCCATGCAAAAGAAGCACACCTGGAGATCATCTTAACTGCTGAATCAACGTCGGTTTGCACCAAGGGCATGAGACGAACTACCCATGGATTGAAGGGCCCACATCTGAAACCAAATGCACTCATGTCAAGCGTACCCACCTGGAACCGACCTCAGGGCCCATAGCTCAGCCATAGAGAAGAAGATGGGCCCGAGAGGCGGCAACTCCAGGTCGGCCAACCCCCCTAGGTCAGCCGACCTGGGGGCGCGCCCAAACTGGTCACCCTTCGACGCGCACCTGCAAACTGCCTCCAGGAGCAAATCTACGCCATGAATGACGTAGGACGGTGGATCCTAGGGTCAGCCGATGCCACCACGTCGGCCGACCTGGGCCCACCTCCAAACCATCTCAACCTCCTCGTACCGACTCACAACCGCCTCTCCAAGCTATAAATACATGAACTCGGGGCAGGGCTAAGCATCATCGAGCTAGATTGAAGATTCAAGGCGAAGCCCTCCTCATATTTAGAGTAGAAATAGGGAGAGAGTGAGGGAGAGTCTGGAGGAGTCCTGGCATGTTGCGACCCTACACCTGTACCTCGACGTATGTGAGCTACTTAGTAAGTATCCGGGATTTCAACTAGTATTTAAGTCTGAGTTATAGAAAGTTGAGTTCTCTATTGTGCTTGTGGGTTCGTTGCTTTATTCGTAAAGTATTCTAATCTCTGATCAAGGTTAGGATAGCTGATATTATCTTAGGCATGGTGCTTAGGTGTATATCTGCCCTCGTTTGCCTCGTAGCCCCACGGATTAGTAGAGGTAGGCGGTAGGTGGTGACAGCCCTGTCCGTCCTTTATAATCCTCTAGGAAATGCTGCAGGTGGGCGCTTGCATCTTCATTGGCCTTCCCACAGAAGGGACTGGCCTGAACCATGTTGATCAACGGGGCCTTGAGCTCAAATGCATGATCCCCCAGAGCCACTTCTGGTCTCGTTGTGATCTGGGCAGCGGAAGGGGTGGAGTAGTCAAGGATCGTCCTCTTGGCCATGTCTTCTTCTGGTTGGGGTGCTATGGGAACGGGTTGTTCTCTTTGGTTGGATGACTCTCCGATGACTGGCTCGATCTCTGACAAGAACACCTGAGGGATTACGACACGAGAACGTACCCTCCTTCCTATGGTATTCGGGTTCTCGACGTAGTTGGATGGTAGCTGGAAACCAGTCATACACTACCCTGTTTCACGTCACAGAGAAACAGAGCAAAAGGGTAAACCTGCTAGATTACTGGTAGTTAATTATGCTATATTAAATACATGGATGATCAAGACTCTTTAACCATTGCTTTCCCAGGCAACGGTGCCAGAAATGTTTGTTGCTATTTCTTAGTGTCACCACTAGGGTAGTGATGGCACTAGAGATGCCTTAATGTAAATCTAAACGTTACAGATATTCTGCAAGCACACAAAAGTACGTTGTAGCATTTCACCCAGGAGTATTCTAGGGTATCGTTATTTGTTTATCCACAGGGAAAGCGTTTAGTTAAAGAGAGATGTCATCCAATGCATTTACTTACAACAACATTAATCTACCATAATTTAAACAGGGGTAAATGATATGGAAGTGAAAGGGTAACGTGACACACAGAAGTTCATTGCTCATCATTATGGTAGTCTTAGCTAGTCATAGAACATTAGTAAATATTACGAAGGGTTCATTAGCATCATACAAATGGGACTTGGATATACAACATTATCCTATACAAGCTCATACAATTGACATATGCAAGAGGACATATCGAGGTGCCCAGTGATTCCCTCATCAAGGGTTGACTGGAGGACGTCTTATCATAAGGGCCTATTATCATCTCCCGAATGTGGAGGATTACAAATACCATGTTTGCAATATCCTGGGGTAGCGATACCCTCAACAGTATCCCGTATTCCAAATACCATGTTTGCAATATGAAATACAACTCTATGTATCACGTTAATAAATAGAGCAACCATAAGGCACATTGAGCCAATGTCATAGCATACGTCAACTTGAACAAGATGCAAAACATAAGTAATATATACTAAGTAGATAAAGTATAAATGAGGCATACAACATAAGTATGAAGATACTTTCATTAAGCTCAGAGTATTATAAGTAAGTAAGAGAATACAAGAACAGAACTCTAGAACTTACCAAGACTCCTCCGAAAGCCCATCAGAAGATCTACCACTAGAACTATCACTACTAAAACTAAGACTAAGCTTGTAGCAAAGGAGAGCTCTTCTTCTGGTGTGTATTGAGTACATCGCCCTTTGCAGGTATTTATAGCATCCATAGCCGGTGGAGGATCAGCCAGAGGCGGTTGAGGCCATTTGGCTGTGGGCCTAGGTCGGCTGACCCTTGGATGCACCGTCTTGAGCATTGCACTGTTGATATGTACTCCCGAAGGCGGTTTACAGGTACTGGTCAAAGAAGGGCTGAGTCGGGCGGACGGGAAGGTCGGTCGACCTAGGGGGGGTCGGCCGACCCTCCACAACCGCCTCTTGGGCCCACCTCTCTCTAGGAGACTGTCATGTAGGTCCTGAAGTCGGTTCTAGGTGGGTACCGTCGGTTTGGGTGCACGAAGCTCTATTTGTGGGCCCTTCAATCCATGGGATTGACACGTGGCTCATCTTTCACCATTGACTTCAATCGACCATGATTCAGCGTCCTGGATCATCTCTTAGTATGCCTCTTTGCCTAGAGGAAAGTTGGGGTCGAATGGGCGCCAGGCCAGGTCGCCCGACCTAGCCAGGTCGGCCGACCTGGGCTGGGCCCATTTCCTTCCATCTTTTGCACCGTGGTCCCTATACTTAAATATATTCTATATATGCATGCTACAACATTATTTGAATACAAATGTCTAAGTTTTGCTTTATCTTTATTAATTTTCAGAGCCTATTGACGGTCAGATTTCCGTTATAAGGACCGTTAATAGTTACGAAGCCGCAATAGCTTCGGCTAGAGGAGATGATGTGGTACTGGTAAAATCTTTCATCATTGTCTATGATGGCGTTGCAATGAGTTGGTATACAAAGCTACCAGGGCTATCCATCAACAGCTGGTATGAGTTAAAAAGAGAAGTGATCAAGAACTTCAGCATCATGGGAGATCAAGCACTATCATATGCAGAGTTGACTGTACATCAGCAACCGAAGGAGCCTTTCAAAGAATACTTTGGTAGGTTTGTAACCTTAAGATCCCAAGCTCCTCATATTCTTGACGAAGCTGCCAAGTTTGCAGCTATTCAGGGGCTTTGGCCAGGACCATTTGCACAACATATTGCAAGAGAAACACCAGCTACCCTCAGTAACTTGTATGAAGAGTTCAAGAACTACCGTCGATCTGACAATGATAACAGAAGACGGTTAGCAAGAGAAGCTATCATGAAAAAACAACCCGGCTCCCAAAACAAGCAAAACCACTACAACCCAAGCCACTATCAGTGCTACCCATCTCAGTTCATCATGAATGTTGAGAGCCCACCTTCGTTCCAAGATAAGTCTTTGTACCAAGAGAACTCATATATAGACCCAAGGGGTGAACCAAGCCAAAGGGGAGGAAGAGCCTGCAGAGGCCTGAAGAGGAAGAGCTCCGCCTTTGGGCCCATAGCTATTATGTCAATATCATGGCAAAAATCACACCCATGGCACCAAGCAGTGCAGAGACGTCAAGAAAACAATAGAGAAGATGAAGGCAGACAAAATTCAAGCTCATCAAACGAAGACATCACTGCCCAGTTTTTCCATCCCTATACTCCAATGTTGTACATCCAACAACTATGGCTGCACAATACTCGCCTTCGCCACAAACTTTCCAATACTACTTCCCACAAATGATGTATCCACAACTATACTCCCAAGCTGCCCATCCAACCACATCCCAAAATTTCAAAGTTGAAGAACTACCACCACCTCCTCAAAAACCGCAAATACAAGAGCCAAATCCACCCAACCCTCTCTCAAGTTGTGGTCACATTCTCCCCATAACTGGAGGATCTTCACTTACATTCGAAACAAAGAAACAAAGAAAGACCTACTTTTGGCAAGTGAACAACATCTCAGTGGATGGACCCTACAAAAAATTAGAATGGTCTCACATGCCAATTACTTTCACCGAAGAAGATCTAAAACTGCGCAATTTTCCGCATAATGACGCAATGTCGATTGAAGCTAATATAGCTGTCTGGACAATTGGAAAGGTGTTAGTAGACACAAGCAGTTCTACAGATATCATTTTAGCAAAGACATTGAGATCTATGATAAACATCAACCCAGATAATCTTGAACCATCTGACACACCACTGGTTGGCTTCGGAGGGAAGCGAATGAAGACATTGGGGAAAAATAACATTGCCAGTATCTTTTGGCAATACATCCAATGCGAGAATAGAATAAATCACCTTCGATGTCATTGACATGATCTTTGATTATAATGTCATCTTCGGCAGGGGAGTCATCAACACCTTCAACATCACTATCAGACAAGCCTTCTTGTGTATGAAAATGCCAGCATTGAAAGGGCTTATCACCATCTTCGGTAATCAAAAAGAAGCCAGAAATATTGAATGGGAAACCACACCCGGGCAACATAATGTGCATTTGCTCGATGACAGAGAGCCAATCTACCCAGAAGAGAAGCCAAATATTGACAAAAGTAGCAAGAAAATAAAAGAAAGCCACAGAAATGAGGCAAGTGCAGTTGCAACCAGATGTATTTGACAAAAAAGTAATCATCGGCTCTGATCTTGAAGCAGAAGAAGAGGATACACTTATTGAATTCTTGAGGAACAACAAGGATGACTTCGCATGTTTGAGCAAAGATTTGCCAAGTGTAGACAGAGAATAATCGAACACAAACAATCAGTCCAGAGATGAGGCCGAAGAAGCAAAAGCTCAGAAAGATGTCTGAAGAAAAAGTAAATGCAGTCAAAGCCTAAGTGCAAAGATTGCTCGATGCCAATGTCATTAGAGAGGTAAAATATCCTAAGTGGTTAGCCAACATTGTGCCAGTACAAAAGAAAAACAGCAAGTGGAGAATATGTATTGACTTCACTAATCTCAATAAGGCATGTCCAAAAGATGATTTCCCATTGCCAAGAATTGACAAAATTATTGACCAAGCCACAGCAAGTGAGATGATGTCTCTGCTGGACTGCTTCTCTGGTGATGTCCATCGGAGGAGTGTTGTGTGCATCCGAAGGAGTGATGTCCTCATCATCCTCCCCCTCTTGAATTGAAGTCGTCCTCGACACAAGCTCATCTTCTTCTCCCAAGTAAGGCCTCAAATCTAAAATGTTAAAGGTAGGACTAACCCCAAACTCGGGAGGTAACTCAAGTTTATATGCATTGCCATTTATTTTCTCAATTATTTTGAAAGGACCATCAGCTCTAGGCATTAACTTAGACTTCCTCAAATTTGGAAAACGATCCTTTCTCAAGTGCAACCACACTAAATCACCCGCTTCAAGTTTAACTTCTCTTTTACCTTTACTACCAGCAATTCTATACTTTTCAATCATCTTTTCAATGTTGTGCTTAGTTGTTTCATGCATTTTTCAAATAAAATCAGCACGTTCTTTAGCATCACTATGAATTCTTTCACTAGTAGGCAAAGGTAGAATATCAATAGGAGCACAGGGATTGAAACCATACACTACCTGAAAAGGACTTACCTAAGTAGTAGAATGTGTTTTACGATTGTATGCAAACTCCACATGTGGCAAAGATTCTTCCCACAGCTTCAAAATTTTCATCAAAACAGCCCTCAACATGGTTCCCAATGTGCGGTTCATGACCTCTGTTTGGCCATCCGTTTGTGGATGACAAGTGGTAGAAAATAGCAATTTGGTACCCAACTTGTTCCACAAAGTACGCCAAAAGTGACTCAAAATTTCGCATCACGATCTGAAACAATAGTAGCAGATATACCATGCAAACGTACAATCTTTTTGAAAAAGAGGTCAGCAATATGAACAGCATCATCACTTTTATGACATGGTATAAAATGTGCCATATTTGAAAAACGATCCACAACAACAAAAATGCTATCCCTCCCCCTCTTAGTCCTAGGCAATCCTAAAACAAAGTCCATAGAAATATCTGCCCAAGGAATAGAATGAACAGGAAGAGGCATGTATAAATCGTGTGGATTCAAGCGAGACTTAGCCTTTTGACATGTAGTGCAGCGACCAACGAACCGCTCAACATCTCTCCTCATCTTTGGCCAAAAGAAGTGTGTGGCCAAAACATCCTCCGTCTTCTTAGCTCCAAAATGTCCCATCAATCCTCCTCCATGCGCTTCCTGCATCAACAAAAGACGAATGGAACCAAAAGGAATGCATAGGCGGTTAGCTCTAAACACAAATCAATCATTGATCACAAACTAGTTCCATGTACGTCCCTCTTTACAATTCAGCAACACATCTTTAAAATCAGGATCAAGCGCATATTGTTCTTTAATTGATTCTAGCCCAAAAATCCGACAATCAAGCTGGGACAACAAAGCATATCATCTAGACAAAGCATCAGTAATCACATTATCCTTCCCTTTCTTATGTTTAATGATGTAAGGAAAAGATTCAATAAACTCGATCCATTTAGCATGTCTACGGTTCAGATTATTTTGAGAATGAAGATACTTAAGCGTATCATGATCAGAGTGTATGACAAATTCTTTAGGCCACAAATAATGACGCCATGTCTCTAAAGAACGTACAAGGGCAGCCATTCAATTTTTCGCTTAAGTATGCAACATGTTTACCTTCCTGCATCAAAACACCACCAGTGCCAACTCCACTAGCATCACATGCAATCTCGAAAGTCTTACCAAAATTTGAAAGTTGCAGCAACGGTGCGTGCGTAAGCTTTTCCTTCAGAGTGGCAAAGGACTCCTCTTGTGCTTTTCCCCAATGAAACACCACACCTTTCTTTGTCAACTCATGCAGCAGCGCAGCAATGGTGCTGAAATCTTTGACAAAGCAGCGGTTGAAACCTGCAAGACCAAGAAAACTCCTCACCTGTGTGATGTTTTGGGGCAGCGGCAAGCTCTCAATGGCTTCAATTTTGTTCTCATCCACCTCAATTCCCTGTGGAATAACAACATAGCCAAGGAAAGAAACTCGATCGGTGCAAAAGATGCACTTCTCAAGGTTAGCAAACAAACGCGCAGCTCTCAACACGTCTAAAACAACACATAAATGTTCAATATGTTCATCCAAAGACTTGTTGTAAACAATATATCATCAAAGTAAACCACCACAAATCGACCAATAAAAGCCCTCAAAACCTCATCATCAAGCGCATAAAAGTACTAGGTGCATTAGTTAAACCGAAAGGCATTACTAACCACTCATACAAGCCGAATTTGGTTTTAAAAGAAGTTTTCCATTCATCTCCAAGTTTCATTCTTATTTGGTGGTAACCACTACACAAATCAATCTTTGTGAAAATTATAGAGCCACACAATTCATCAAGCATGTCGTCTAGCCTAGGAATAGGATGACGATATCGAATAGTAATATTATTAATGGCTCTACAATCAACACACATACGCCAAGTATCATCTTTCTTAGGAACCAAAAGCACTAGAACAGCAAAAGGACTAAGGCTCTCACGTACATGCCCGCGGTCCGAAAGGTCTTGGACTTGTCGCTGAATTTCCTTAGTCTCTCGGGGTTGGTTCTATAAGCAGCACGGTTTAGCAAAGCGGCTCCTGGGATCAAATCAATTTGATGCTCTATCCCTCTCAAAGGTGGCAGCCCTGGGGTTATCTCAGCTGGAAAAACATCCTCATACTCCTGCAAAATGTTAGAGACAGCATGAGGCAAAGAGCTGGCAATATCATCAAGCGAAAACAAGGCTCATTTGCATATCAAAACATAGCAAACATCATCATCAGAAATTTCAGCAAGGTCACATTTTCTTGCTAGCATAAATCCACCCCTAATTTAATTCCCTCGGCCTTAGAATTAGGTGTGAGCTTAGCCTTTTTAGGTGGGAAAACAGAATTTGCAACTTGCTAATTTTCAGATTTATCGTTGTTCAAACTAGCAGCTCTTTCTTTGTCAGCTTGTACAATTTCAGCAGGGGTCAAAGGAACCAAAGTAATTTTCTGTCCTTTATGCATGAAGGTGTAGTTATTACTTGTACCATAGTGTATAGCATCATTATCATGTTCCCATGGACGACCCAACAAAAGAGAACAAGCTTGCATAGGTACCACATCGCAATCAACAAAATCAGCATATGTACCAACGGAAAAATAAACTCTACAAGTTTGTGTTACCTTAGCTTTTCTAGAGTCATTTAACCAATGAACATGGTATGGATGTGGATGTGGTCATGTGGTCAAGCCAAGCTTCTTGACCAGATCCGAACTCACCAAGTTGTTGCAGCTTCCTCCATCAATAATCACACACGCACACCGGTTCTTGATGATGAAGAAAGTCTGGAACAAGTTGTGGCACTGCAACCTCTCAGGCTGCTAAATTTGCGTGCTAAGCACACGTTGAACAATAATGTTCATGAAGCCCGAAGTATCTCCACCACTAAGGACATGTCCCTCGGCGTTGTCGGTAGCGGCATCATCATCGTATTCTTCTATGTCGGAGGTGCTTATGTAACCTCCATCTTCTGTCGCCACATATGCCCACTAACTTGGACAATCCTTCTTCACGTGGCCAATCCCATGGCAGCGATGGCGCTGAATGCCGGAATTGTGTCCCGTCGATGTGACGGATGAGGCACTTGGAGCAGGCACCTGCACAGATTTTTTACCTGAATCTACAGCACATGTGGAAGACATGTTCGGTGCAGCAGAAACGCCGCTCGCTGCAGGCCGCTTGTCCACTGCTGGAGGCAGCCGAAAAGAGGATGGCTTGGGCAGCCCCAGCGATGGCACCGTGCGCTGGTGTGGTGCCAGCCTTGCTCTTATAATCCTGCAAATCACGGCCCTGCAACTCCTTTTTTGCAAGCATAGCATACTGAAACAACTGGTTGACAGTGCTAAATTCCTTATAATCCACTATGTCCTGAATATCGCGCCGCAAGCCCGAGTAAAAACAACAAATAGAATCCTTGGTTCCCTCCACTATGCCGCAACGCATCAAACCCTTTTGAAGCTCACCATAATAATCTTGTACAGATTTGTCTCCCTATTCTAAGCGCATCAAATTCTTACGCAAGTCTCTATGATAAGAAGGGGGAACAAATCTTTCACTCATAGCAATTTTAAGTTCTTCCCAAGTAGTAGGTGAAACACCCACTGCAACTAAACCAGTCTACCAAATGATAGCAAAATCCTTAAATTCACTAGTGGCTTGTCTGACTCTATGTTGCTCAGGCACAAGGTGGGCATTAAATTTTTGCTCAATTGTCATCTCCCAATCTAGATATCCCTCAGCATCATAATGTCCTGAAAAAGAAGGTATAGTAAATTTAACCTTAGCATAAGGGTCATCGGGAGCACGGTTATGAGTACCACCCATACCCCTGGTGTTGATGCAAAGACGACGTCGTAGTCGTGCTTGTCACGTAGCTGCTTCATCTATATTACCATTGGCATCATGCACAACGTCCTCATAATCATTGGTCGGTGCATGAGTTTCCAACACAATAACCCTGTCGGTTAGTGTGGATACTCGTTTGTCCAACCTCTCAATGATGTCAGGGAGCTTGAGGTCTCTGTTCGTGGTGGTGATTGCCTGTGTGACCATCTCTGTCATCACCTTCTGCCCATCCTCGATGGCAGCTTGTAGTTGCCCTTGACTCACACACTCGTTGAAATCCTTAGGAGTGTTATTTTCATCGTCACCTGCCATTGTAGACATCAAAATAGGAACAAATAGTGAAGGTTATCCCTAATAATGTACTATGCAGGTGTAATGGTGCCTCTCAATCAAACACAGCAAAAGGGAACACCTTACAAAGCTCTTACAAGGTTCTTACCAGCAAGGCAAAGGACACCTGGGAGGCGTAGTCCGCGATTGCAAGGGTCAAAAAACCTGCTGTCTAGAAGTAGTATGTGGAGCTATAGGAAGGCCAAATATGTGAGTGAAACACAATTCAATAACAGATAGTAATGCTGAATAAATGTCCAAAGCTACTTGTCCTTAGTTGCTGGTCTACTCGTGTTCTAAGAACAATAGTGTCAACAAGAAAGGAACAAGGATGATTATGATGAACAACAATGACAATATCAGCAAGTATCCAACAGCACACACCAAAATAGCAAGTGTATCCTCTCTAGGCCTCGTGCTGTTTCGTCTTTTAGCACTAGTAGAAATCGGAATTTTTTTTCTTTTTCCTTTTATTTTTTTGATATTTTTTCTCAGCCAAGAGCACAAGAATAGGAACATCACCAAGTATCAACTCAAACCGATGTAAGATGTAATCTATAGAAAATCATGAGCCTTCTCAAAAACTGGTGCTGGAACTTCGGAGCTCGAATCGATTCCCTTCCTGATTTGTTTTTGAATTTTTTGAAATCGTCGTGACCGGCAAAATTGTATGTGCAAAATTTTGAGAGCTTTTCAAAAAAAAAAGAATGCCTCAATCGGAGTTCAGAGCAAAAAGTTATGCCTGTTGCAAGGAGGACCCTCTGAATTAGGTTTTGTGATGGTCAAATCGGAGTCGGATGCGAATCGGGTGAGGGAAAAATTGTGGGATGATGGCAGCGGAATATGGGATCACACGATCGAACTTAAACATGAACTAAACCAGCAACAAAGACATGAACTAGGACATGAACTCAACACTACGGACTCTGAAAGAGAATTATGCAAAAGGCTAAACACGGTTTGGGACGGGGAAAATTTTTATTGTGGCTTTTCTGTGATAAGGCAAAAATAAATCTAACTAGGGTAAGGGTGAACCTAATGGTATACCTAAAGCTCTGATTATGACTTAATGTGAACTAAGGTTCCTGATCTTCCAAAAGGTTCTGGTAACTCTCGATTTGATGGAAACTTGACACATGTCGATTCGGCTTTCGAACAACACGTCCTGAACTCCGCAATCGCAGCACCACGTCTCCTCAGGTTAGTGACCAGTGGTTGACCTCACCAAGAAGGCTAATCCTTGCCTGTGAATCGAAGAACACAAGAAAGAACAAGAAGAATGCAACTGAATTGCTGAGGTATGATTAAACTCACGAGTTGGAGTCTCACAAACGATGAACGGCGACACTGTACATGACAGATTCAATCTAAGCAAAACCCAAACACTAACTTGGGTGATGGCTATGGAATTATAGAGTCTAGGGTCGCCGTCAACCCCCCCGGATGCACCCCTAATGGGCTCTCACACGATACACGGCCCAAAGGCCAAAATACGGCGATGCAGCGCCGGGACAGATTTTGGACATCCATTTGTTTTGATGATTCCTAATGACTCTGAAGGAATTTAGACTTGGGACCAATGCCACTGGAAGCTCTATCAAATTATCTTTCCATCCATATATAGAATGTCGAAATCAAACTCCGTATGCGGCCTGGGAATCCAATCTAAGACAGACTGCTCCTGAACTCCGAGATGGACTCGAACTCGAGTTGTATTGGACCTCCACATGTCTTGGTCGACCCTTGCTGGTCATCCATGCCTCCAAGCTCCTCTCCATGCATCCCCAGTCCTCTCCTTTGTTCCTGTTGACACCAGATTTTGACTCGGATAGGATTATGCATGATAGAGTTGCAGTTGAGGCCGAGTCCGATTCTGGGTTAGTCTCCGATTCTGATCGGAGTTCGTCTGATAGAGTCCGATTCCGATCGGAGATCATTCGATAGAGTCCTGATCAGACATGGAGCAGAGAAGGCCGGAGTGCATACGACTTCTAAAGGGGAGATGCGTCTGGAAGATTCTTCGAGGCCTGATTGCGCGACAAGTTGTAATAATTTTGGTAGATTACGATTAGTTTGCTTTAAATAAATTAGAGATATTGTCATAGCCTACAAGGATTAGTTAGATTTCCAGGGTATAAATATAAACCCTGCGCCATTGTAAAAAAAGTTCACACAACCATACAATACAACACAATTTTCGGCCTCACGTGCCAACAAACTTTTCGTCGAGTTCTTCAGCAAGCAGGGCTGCATCATCTTGACCTCCGGTTTGTCTGTAAGTGCGACACCCTATTGAATTAATCTAGGCTTTAGATTGAGGCGTATCGCCCTTCTTCGTTTAGTTAATTCACCAATTTACCGAGTTGTTCTAGGCTTTAGATTGAGGCGTATCGCCCTTCTTCGTTTAGATCGCTCACCCTTTACCGTATCTTGTTGATTTTATCCTATCGGCTTACATCTGTTTGGAAGATCTATTCTGCTTTATCATAATTCAAGCTTATAATAGATCTATTTTTATTGTTTATATAGCTGATTTAGATTTAATAAGCAAGTTACAAATAGATCTGACTTAAACGAATTCTTTTATAAGTATCAATCTATCAGAGTAAGCAAGCTAATCGGTGCCCTGCTAGCAACGCTGTCTCGAAATCGATCCGATTGTTAGTGACATGAAATTCAGTTTATTTATTGCCTTTGGAAAGATGCATATTAAAGAATGACTTTTGAGTTAGATTTATCTCCGATTCGGTTTCCATAGCCGATGGTTTATTTTAATATATGTCATATCTTCACGAATCGGACTCAAGGCCGATGGTTCATGCTCTCGAATCGGACTCCCCTTTGCGCTGATCCGATTTGTTGGAACGAATCGGGGCTTTGGCCGATGAATTCCTTGTGGTTTACTGATTAATCTCTACCTTGTCAATTTCAGGTCAAATTGACTGGCACGCCATGAACCTCAAGATTTTAGACCTGCACTGAAGTTTATGCAAATCTTCCAGGCCACAGTGTTAATTTTGGAGAGTCAACGCCTGACTTTTTGGATGTCAACACATTTTGGCACGCCTGGTAGGACAAGAAAGCTTCTGCGATGGCACCTCCTGAGATCCCTGCTGTGACGATGGAAGATCTTAGCGATGAGCAGAAGAAGCTCGTGGAAGCACAACTTGAAGAATTGAAGAACCTGTGCCTCGACTCATTCAGCAAAACTCGCAATGCTGTGATCAAGAAAAATCAGTTTCCTACCCCCAGGAAGCGTTTGATCGGATCACGGCCGAGGAGAGAAAATTCTTTCTAGACTACGTAGATGCTGGTATGAGTCATGCTTTGATTAACCAATCTGGGATATTGGTTAACACGGTGGTGGGATTGATCGCCAAGTTGCTGGATTGAGCTGTACTGAAAAATGTCCAGAAGGGACCTGCTTACTTTGATACTAGTGCTTCTTCAGCAATTAAAGATCTCAAGAAGAAAATGGTGCAGATCAATTCCTCTACATCACCAGAAACACATCCTGAGTGCTATGAAACTCCCAAGGCAAAAGCCAAGGTGGTGGAGGGAGGTGAAGAAGAGGAACAGGAAGAAGAAATAGAAGACAAAAATTATGGCGGAACTCAACATATTGATCAGTTTGGTAGCCGAATTCCTGTAGTTGATGGCAAGATGGTGTACCCTGCTTACTTCAACACCGAAAATCCATTAAAGAATAAGGGAGCTGACTATCGGGAGCCGTCGATCGGACCTGAAGCACCAGTTATAATGACTCGTGCTCCGATTGGTCAGGGAAATTGCACTCAGGAAGATTGGACAGATAAGATTGCTGATGTCATGAAGAATCAGTTTGGTTTAAAGCCTAAGGGACAATCTTATCTGTATCGGAAGCCGTATCCGGACTGGTGTGACACATTGCCTATGCCAGCCCGATTCAGGATTCCAGATTTCTACAAGTTTTCTGGACAGGGAGATGTTACCACCATTGAGCATATCAGTCGTTACACAATTCAGTGTGGTGAAGTAGCATCAATTGACCCATTGAAAGTTAAGTTATTCCCTATGTCGCTTTCTGGTTCGGCCTTTTCGTGGTTCTCATCATTACCACGAAATTCCATCAGTAATTGGGTCGATTTGGAAAAGTAATTTCATGCTTATTTCTTCATGGGAGTACAAGAGACCAGACTGTCCGATTTGACAGCGCTCCGACAGAGAAACGGGGAATCGGTTAGCGAATTTGTCCAAAGATTCAGGGATGTTCATAGCCGATGCTATTCGTTGAATCTATCGGAGGGACAATTGGTTGATTTGGCTTTCCAAGGATTGTTGCCTCAGGTCAGAGACCGATACACAAGTAAAGATTTTGAAGGCTTGGGGCACATAATTCAAAAGCTCTCCCAGCATGAAGGACGTGGTAATGAATATCGGAGGGAGAAGTTTCAGAGAAAGATTGCTAATATCGAGTATGACTCCGATGGGGATGAAGCTGAGATCGATTTGGCTGAATGGACCAAGAACATGAATTATGTCGCCTGTCCGTGGGTGAAGGTCGAGCCAGAGAGGTACAGTTTTGATATTACTAAAGCCGATAAAATATTTGATTTATTATTAGCAGAAAAACAAATCAGGCTTTCCCCAAATCATACAATTCCTTCTGCCGAAGAATTAAAGAAAAAGAAATATTGCAAGTGGCACAATTCAGTATCTCATCATACCAACGATTGCATAGTGTTCCGCAATGAGATTCAATCGGCGATTGAGAAGGGAATCATTAAAGTTGAAACTGGTAAGAAGCCAATGAAGATTGATGGACACCTGTTCCCTCAAAACATGGTTGAAATCGAAGCACCCGATAGGAAGTTGAAAGCTAAAGTCCTCACATCGAAGCATGCGAAGAAATCGGGAGCTGTCGATCTAGATTGCCAGGTATCGGCTGATGATGTGCAAAATCGAAACTACCGAAATTATCGAGAAGATCGTCAGTACAGGGAGAAGCCCAAGGTTAAATCGGGGCAGCTCATTGACAAGTACATGCGCCAGCAAGAGAGGGATCGGAGTCCTCCGATGAGAAGATTTGATAATGAAGACCATTGGGATGTCCGTTCTTCAGATTCTGTTGGAATAAAAAATTGAGACTCCCATCGATTTACGATTGTCCAGAATGCAGTGATCAATATGAACGTTATAGGGATTCGAAAAGGCAACGTCATTCTGTACATGACCAATTGGATTTTGGGCGCCGATGCAGCTGGCATGATGAGGTAGCTTATTAACAGGAGCGCAAAGATTGGCGTAAATACCATGATCGGCGTGAGTATGAGACTCGGTGTTATGACTGATGGGACAATGATCGTCGAAGGTATAATGATCGCCAAAAATATAAAGGAGACCATCTTTCTGTGTATGATCGTCTGGTATATAGGAAAAAGGAGATTATTCAAAAGCCAGAAGATGCACAGGAATCAGAGGAGGATCTAGAGGTCAAATCAGACCTGCGTCCAGGGGTCAATCCACAATGGTGTTCTGAAGGTTTGACCAAGACACAAAAAAGGAGGGTTCAGCTTCTCTGATTCAAGAAATTGCTCAAGGAAAAGCGCCAGGGAGATGAAAATTCCAAGGTCTGGAGAGCTAAGCCTAAGCGCGATGATGAAGGACCATCGACATCGGTGAACATGGCTTTTGTGCTGCCTGCTGAGTATAATGTTAGTTCAACCGATGATGAGGCCGATGATGTTGAAGAAGCTATGGCACAGTTGATTTTGCAAACTCAACAAGCTGTGTTTGAAAAACCAGTTGATGAAAAGTATCGGCATTTGAGGCCTTTATACGTCAAAGGATATGTTGATGGCAAGCCGATGACAAAAATGCTTGTTGATGGAGGAGCTGCAGTAAATTTGATGCCGTATACCACATATCGGAAGCTTGGCAAAGGCCCTGATGATTTGATCAAGACCGATATGGTGCTTAAAGACTTTGGTGGGAATCCATCGCCGGCTCTGGGGGCATTAATTGTTGAATTGACGATCGGAAACAAGACACTGCCTACTACGTTCTTCGTCATCGACGGTAAAGGGTCTTACAGTTTGCTCTTGGGGCGTGATTGGATTCATGCTAATTGCTGTGTGCCATCTACCATGCATCAATGTCTCATCCAATGGCATGGAGATCACATTGAGACTGTCCAAGCCGATGAATCAGTCAGCGTTGCTACCGCCGATTTGACAGTTTGGGAGTTCGAAGGAATAGAGTGCTTATCGGGCAGGAATTGGGAAGGCAATTTTATCCAAGTGTTCGATGATGGTTTAAAGCCGATCCAAGCAGTCGGCTCTAAAAGTTTGTATTAATGGAAGAGTTTATCGAAGATGAGGGTAAACTTGATCAGGGGTTTATGTCGGCCGATGAGTTAGAAGAGATAGATATAGGTTTAGGGGATAGACCTCGGCCGACATATGTAAGTGCGAAATTGGATCCTGAGTTATTAAAAGAGTATCGTGATTGTTTTGCTTGGGAATATTATGAAATGCCAGGTTTAAGCTGATCTATTGTTGAACATCGGCTCCCGATCAAACTAGGGTATCGACCTTTTAAACAAGCGCCGAGACGATTTAAACCTGAGTTAGATAAAGAAATAAAAGCCAAAATAATTCGATTATATGAAGCTAAGTTTATTCAACCTTTCCGATATGTTGAATGGATATCTAATATCGTTCCTGTTTTCAAGAAAAATGGGAAATTGCGAGTTTGTGTGGATTTTAGGAATCTTAACAAGGCGACTCCGATGGATGGGTATCCGATGCCGATTGCTGATATGTTGGTCGATGCAGCTTTAGGACATAAGGTGATTAGTTTTATGGATGGTAATGAAGATATTCCTAAGACTGCATTCCGATATCCTGGTGCGCTTGAACTGTACGAGTGGGTTGTAATGACCTTTGGTTTGAAAAATGCTGGTGCTACGTAACAAAGGGCTATGAATTATATATTTCACAAGTTGATCTGCAGGATTGTTGAAATTTATATTGATGATGTGGTGGTGAAGTCCGATGGATATAAGCAGTATCTGGCCAATTTGCGGGAAACTCTTGAATGTACAAGAAAGCACGGTTTGAAGATGAATCCTAACAAGTGTGCATTTGGAGTATCGGCCGGATAGTTTTTGGGTTTCATGGTTCATGAAAAAGGCATTGAAGTCAGACAAAAGAGTATGAAGGCTATAAGAGATGCTAAGCCACCGACCGATAAGACGAGTCTTCAATCGTTAATCGGTAAGATTAATTTTGTTAGAAGGTTTATTTCAAATTTATCTGGAAGAATTCGTCCTTTTTCCCCGCTGCTGAAATTGAAAGTCGATGAAGAATTCGTGTGGGGAGAAGATCAACAAAAAGGCATTTGATGAGATAAAACAGTATATGATGACGCCGCTAGTTTTGATTCCACCTCAGAGAGATAAGCCATTCCAATTATATTTGTCGACCGATGAGTTGTCAATCGGGTCTGTTCTTATACAAGAATTTGAAGGAAAAGAAAGAGTGATTTATTATTTGAGTCAGAAATTGATTGATGCAGAAACAAGGTATTTGCTAGTTGAAAAGTTATGTTTGTGCCTATATTTTTCATGCACTAAGTTGAGACATTATTTGTTATCTTCCGAGTGCACAATCGTTTGCAAAATCGATGTGATCAAGTATATGCTGTCCATGCCGATGCTGAAAGGAAGAATCGGAAAGTGGGTATTGGCATTATCGGAGTTTGATTTGAAGTATGAATCGGCTAAAGTAGTAAAAGACAAGTGATGGCTGATTTTGTAACTCAACACATCGGAGATGGAGTTAAAATGGTTGAGCCGATACCTTGGACATTATTCTTTGATGGGTCTTCGTGTGGCCAAGGATGTGGCATCGGAATCGTTATTGTTTCGCCTCGGGGGGGCAAATTTTGAGTTCAGCTATCCAATGGATCCAAGTTTCACCAATAATCGGGTTGAGTATGAAGCGTTACTTAAAGGATTAAAATTATTGTTGGAAATCAGAGCTAAAGCTGTTGAGATTTTTGGAGACTCCCAGTTGGTGATTTATCAATTAATTGGTAAATATGAATGCAAGGATGATATTCTAATTCATTATTTTGAAGAGTGCCGATTATTATTGAAAGAATTTGTGATGGTTAATATTGAACATATCCCCAAGGTTCAAAATCAGGAAGCTAACAATTTGGCGCAAGCTGCTTCTGGTTATCGACGTTTTCATGAGATCATGACGATAGACCAGAAATCGGAGATTGAAGGTTTGAAATTATAAATTATCTTAAGGATCCGTCACAAAAGGTTTCCAGAAAGTTAAGATTCATGGCTGTTAAATATGTATTGCTTGACGATCAATTATATTATAAGACGATTGATGGTGTATTGCTCCGATGTTTGAGTAAATCGGAATCCAAAGATATGATGGATGAAGTGCATGAGGGGGTTTGTGATGCGTATCAATCGTCTTATAAGATGAAGTGGATTATTAGAAAGATAGGTTGTTTTTGGCCAATGATTTTGGAAGATTGTTTTAAGTATTATAAGGGTTGCCAAGAATGCCAGAAATTTGGAAATGTGCAAAAAGCGCCTACATCAGCCATGAATCCGATTATTAAACCATGGCCTTTTCGAGGATGGGGAATTGATTTGATCAAAAAATTTATCCATCGTCGAGCAAGGGTCATAAATTCATATTGGTGGCAACAGATTATTTCACTAAGTGGGTTGAAGCGATTCCTTTGAAGGTTGCTGATTCCAAAAATATGGTGGAATTCGTTAAGGAACATATTATATATCGGTTTGGTATCCCTCAAACTATCACGACCAATCAGGGGACTATGTTTATGTCTAACGAATTTCAAGATTTTGCTGCCAGTATGGGGTATTAAATTATTAAATTCTTCTCCTTATTATGCGCAAGCCAATGGTCAAGCAGAAGCTTCGAATAAGAGTATTATCAAAATCATCAAACGGAAGATTGATGAACAACCAAGATGATGGCATCTAACGTTGACCGAATCGTTATGGGCATATCAGATGGCATGTTATGGCTCTACCAAATTGTCCCCATATCATTTGGTTTATGGACATGAAGCTGTTTTGCCTTGGGAAGTCAAAATTGGATCTAGACGTATATCGGAACAAGGGAACTTGACTGCCGATGAGTATAAAAGTTTGATGAATTTTGAGTTGGACGATTTGGCTGAAACTCGTTTGAGGGCTCTGGAAAACATTGAAAATAATAAGGCACGTATTGCCAGGTATTATGACAAAAAGGTTAAGCCAAAAGAGTTCATCGAAGGTGAATTGGTTTGGAAGCTGATTTTGCCGATAGGGACTAAAAGTTCTAAGTTTGGAAAGTGGTTGCCTAATTGGGAGGGTCCCTATCGTGTGAATCGGTGCGTTCCTGGAAATGCGTATATTTTGGAAACATTAGAAGGAGAAGAATTCTCGAAAGCGCTTAATGGAAAATATTTGAAGAAATACTATCTAAGTATTTGGGTTGATTCTTAAAGCCGATATTCTAATAAGAAGTCGACTAAGATAGCCGATATGATATGTATCGCCTTAAGGGTAAAAATATTTACAAAATAAGCGTTCATCGACGATTAGCATCGTCGGATCAAACAAGTTCATCGATGATCAATGTCATCGGAGCAGTACAGCCAGACTTTGATATTACAAGAATTTGCGGATCATTTCGATCGCGCTCAATCAGATATTGTCGATCTGGATTTCTTCTAGATCTTCCACATCGGAGCCGGGAACATTCTTGATGCTTTTGTGGACTTGGCGGACCTCCTCCAAACGTTTATTCAAATTGTCCCGCGCCGATGCGATAGATGCTGGAATTTGATTAAGCTAATCTTGGGTCTCCGACATCTCTTTACAGACTTCATCGAGTCGTTTGAGTAGTTATGCTTCAATGCCTTGGAGATCTTTGATCCGATTCTCTAGTTGCTTTGATTTGGCTTCCAGGATCTTGATTTGGGCTTGTATAGTTTTCAATTCATACCGGCCGTCGTCACGTTTTTTGGTCAAGTCTTGTTGAGCCAATCGCTTTGATATCCTTTGGCGAGCAGCAAAGACTTGAGGCTGGTGGCCTTCAATAAAAGCGGCAGGGATGATTGCGTTTTCTAACTCCGATGGCATTTGGCATTTCAATTCTTTGAAGATTTGGCGAATCGGCTCTGCATCTTCTATGAGGATGGCAATGCTCTTGTTGAGATAGTTCAACATTTCTTGAAGTCTTGCCTTGACCTCATCGGAGATGGTGGTGGAGGATTGCGCAGAGTTGACTTCTTCATCTCCGATTGCGGCGTCCAAGTCGAATGATGCAAAGCTCATGGCCGAAGAATCGTGTGCTTGAAATAAGATGTCAATAAATAGGAGTTATTAATATAATAAGAGGACACATGAGGTTAAATCGGTACCAGTTTAAATTGACCCTCCCGAACATAATCGGGGATTACTTGAGGCTGAGCAATGTTTGTGCTAGCTTCTATTTGAAGCGTATGGGCTGGCTCAATCGGAGGTGGCACTGGTGTTGTTGTTTGTTGTTCAGGAATGACTTTCGATTGAACATTTGCACTTGGATCCTCAGCAATGGGTTGCAGAGTGGCAGTCTATAGATGAATCGGTTAGATCAAGTATATATATTTGAAAGGGATATAAATTGAGTTGAGATTACCTGTTGGGCTGATTCTGTTTGGATGTCTTGAGCCGGGGCTGGTTGGAGATCGGGCAATGTGATATTTGTTTACTGAAAAGGGAATTGTTATTACCAATTTATGTTGAAAAATACAAGATATGAATGGAATCAGATTATTACCGATACTGCCTCAAGGAGCATTCTGGCGCCTTCAGTAGCTTTCTCTGCAGTTTCCTCGGCAGCCCTGGAGGTTGATTGGCCAAGAATCTTTCCGGTGGGCTGTGTACAAGAGAAGTTATTTTCCTAGGCTGTAAATCGGAAAGAAGAATCAGAAGTGTGAAGAAATCATACCGTATGGCTTTTCTTCAATTTCTTCTGTGCACCCGCTTTGGTGGGGGCGGTTTTCCTCTTGCCTTTGCCATCCATGATATCTGCCAGAGATGGTGCAGAAGAGCCGATTCTTGGGTCTGGAGTTCTGACGGCGTATCGAATCGGTTTACCACTGTTGCTCACCACCGGCACATTTTCT
Source organism: Alloteropsis semialata (assembly GCA_004135705.1). NCBI lineage: Eukaryota > Viridiplantae > Streptophyta > Magnoliopsida > Poales > Poaceae > Alloteropsis > Alloteropsis semialata. Next base: position 47,493,291 of record CM014271.1, read on the forward strand.
TCGATTGGTTGTTAGAAGTTTGAAATTTAAATTGTGGAGAATTCATTTGAATGAAATTGAATAAAGATGGAAAGGTTTCAAAGAGAACTTATAGGATTTTCCATGGCCTCAAAATCGGAGTCTATGAGAGTGCAGAAGGTGATGGCCGGAAGTCTGAATAAGTGAAGACACAGTTCTTTCCACCAAGTTCTAAAAAGTCTGGATGCAAAGCTAGTGCATAGCCATTCAGGTATGTCAAAATTGGCTTGGGGATTAAAAGCCATAATCCGATCCATCTGCAGGTCAGTTGACACCGATTCACGGTGTTTGATTTTATCTGCAAAATAGAGGCCGATCGGAAGTTGACCGAATCCAAGCTGACGAGCTGCTGCCGATGGATTGTAAAATTCGTAAGATGAAGTCTTGCGGCCGTATGCAATATTGCTGCCAAGGATAGCCGGTGTAATAAAAGATTTCAGAATCGGCATGATCGCTGCATGTTCATTCTGGATATTGAACAAGGGCAGTTCATAATTACGATCGGGATCGGCGTAACCAAAATAGTCAAAGCGCTCCGATGCGATCCCGTGGTAGAAGCTTTCAACGTAGGTGGCCATATTCTTTGCATCGAGCCTTGATCCAGGGCACACCGACGCTGCTTCTCCAAATGACATGCATCGGCGAACGGTTGCATCTTCTTCTTCTGTATGATAATTTGGAAATTGGTGATTTTTGAAGTTGAACTGAAGAGCAGATCGGAACTGGGTATGTAACCACAACTGGATAAACCACCAGGGACCTCCGATATGTCCGACTGCTTGGCCTTCCGAGAGCTTAGCCAATACTTGGTGGAGCAGATGGTAAACTGCGCCAAGGAGGAGACGGCCGAGTGGCACCGATCCGCCGCGAGCCAGTGTCTCTGCAATGGATTGCATATTGGTTGTGGCGCCAAGAGTTGGTCCGCAGAATACGAATCTTTCTAGCCGCATGTTGAGAAAAATTGCATGCTCTCTGTCTCCAATAGTGCCAGTTTTGCAGTGATCGGCAACGTATTTCTTCCAACTTTTGGAGCATGTGCCGACCAGTCTGTGCTCCAAATCACGGATAAGTTTTCTTGGGTTGGATTTTTCTGTGGTGTTGAGGCCGATCAGCATGTGCACGTCCATCAATGTTGGGGTCATCGGGCCATGGCCAAACAAATAAGCATTGAGGGCATCGGACTAGAAGAGGGAGCTAGAGGCGAGTAAATTTTCATCTTTGGCCATGTCAGCAAGGGATAAAGTAAGGCATTGGTTTATATTCTTCTCATCCCAGAAGGCCGATTTGGCAGCTTGAATTCTTAGAAACCAGTTTCTCCATCCTAGGACCATTCCGGGCCATGATCGGAACTAGCCTGCCTAATCGGAGACTTGAAGGTCCGATCCTTTGAATGGAATTCTCTCCGATTCCATGTTTATCAGGTCTGTCGGATCGGGTCACCCATCGGGCCAAGATAATACCCAGCCTCAACATGAGAGACGGGGATGACAAGATTGTTCTTAAGATGCTACATTCAGGAGAAATAAAATAATGAATATAGATATGGAGGCTCGCAGGAAGTCTTAGAAGAAGAATGCAAGAATTAAATGAGAGGATTTTTTGGGCATTTTTACCTCAGGAACTTGTGTGTGGTCCACTTTATCAGCTGGAGCTACCATTAATGGTGAAATAGATCTACAATGAACAGTGAAACGAATGTGAGATTTGAGGAAATCACGTAGAGATGCAGTAAAGTCCAGATGCATAATGTGGATCATATGCGGGGGAGTTCCTTACCTGGTTCGCGGTGAAAGACTGAAGGATGATGACCAGGTGTTCACCGGGCAGGAGCTTGCAGAGACGGCAATAGCGGAATGTGCGTGCGATAGCAGATGCGAGTTGGGGAAGGAGACGACAGTTCGTAGGGCTTATGGGAGAAGGAACAGCCCGAGGACCAAGGCACCGAATCCGCACAGGAATTGAGGACCATAACAGTGAAAGGGTGCGACTTTCCATATGCTGTTCACTGCCAGGGTTATCATTGCTCGGGAGAATTTTGGAATAAAATAATATTTTATCCCAAAATTGGGGGGCATGTGTTGATACCACATTTTGACTCGGATAGGATTATGCATGACAGAGTTGCAGCTGAGGCCGAGTCCGATTCTGGGTTAGTCTCCAATTCCGATCGGAGTTCGTCTGATAGAGTCCGATTCCGATCGGAGATCGTCTGATAGAGTCCTGATCGGACATAGAGCAGAGAAGGCCGGAGTGCGTACGACTTCTAAAGGGGAGATGTGTCTGGAAGATTCTTCGAGGCCTGATTGCGCGATAAGTTGTAATAATTTTTGTAGATTACGATTAGTTTGCTTTAAATAAATTAGAGATATTGTCGTAGCCGACAAGGATTAGTTAGATTTCCAAGGTATAAATATAAACCTTGCGCCATTGTAAAAAACGTTCACACAACCATACAACACAACACAATTTTCGAGCTCACGTGCCAACAACCTTTTCGTTGAGTTCTTCAGCAAGCAGGGCTGCATCATCTTGACCTTCGGTTTGTCTGTAAGTGCGACACCCTATCGAATTAATCTAGGCTTTAGTTTGAGGCGTATCGCCCTTCTTCATTTAGTTAATTCACCAATTTACTGAGTTGTTCCAAGCTTTAGATTGAGGTGTATCGCCCTTCTTCGTTTAGATCGCTCACCCTTTACCGTATCTTGTTGATTTTATCCTATCGGCTTACATTTGTTTGGAAGATCTATTCTGCTTTATCATAATTCAAGTTTATAATAGATCTGTTCTTATTGTTTATATAGCTGATTTAGATTTAATAAGCAAGTTACAAATAGATCTGACTTAAACGAATTCTTTTATAAGTATCAATCTATCGGAGTAAGCAAGCTAATCGGTGCCCTGCTAGCGACACTATCTCGAAATTGATCCGATTGTTAGTGACATGAGATTCAATTTATTTATCGCTGTCGGGGGTAGACCCCCAGGGGTACCCAGCAGGCGGATTGGCCCAACCATCAAAGGGCGGCCCAATCCGAGTACATCTGGATCGGTTTGTCGGACTAGGTGGCCCACCAGTCGGAAGGCCCACCAGTCGGGCGAACCGGATGGGCGCGACGACGCGCGCGGCAAGGAAAGCACACGGCGTATCCCGCAAGAAGATCGGAGATCAAGATAGACTAGCCGGAATTGTAGGGAAAGATATCTGTAATCGTTATGGGATCAAATCCTTGTATTCCGGGTAGGTTACGATCTCTGGCCGACTTGTAACTCAAGGCAGCCGGACTATATAAGGCGCCCTGAGACCCCCCTCCAGAGGACGAAAAACTACAACCTCTACAACCCTAGGACAGAACCCAACTACGGAGATCCTTCAGGAACTTCATACACAGCAATACAATCGCCGCCAACACAGGACGTAGGGTGTTACGTCATCTCGACGGCCCGAACCTGTTCAATCTTTGCGTCTTGTGTTACCATCGACTTCTGATCCTCGATCTGCCCCTCGACAAATCAACCACGTAGGCTACCCTGTGTGGACTGCCGGGTCCAAACATCCGACAGTTGGCGCGCCAGGTAGGGGTTGATCGACGAGATCAATCTGCAAGCTCGATGGCATTCACTTCCGCCGTCATCACGCCGGCGACCACGAAGATTTCCATCGCTGAAGTGATCTGAGAACTAGAAAGGAATCTCTGTTGTCATCCCTCTGCAAACTTGGAGGAAACAGCCTTCGATGTGTCTGTATTTATGACAATGTTGCTGGTGGAGATTGTTTTGCGGATTTATGGTGCCATCCACCGCGCCTCCTCCAAAAGTTTATTCATATCAGTAAATACTTCAGATTTCCAAAGTGGATTAGTTCCAGTCTCTGTGATCTCACCTACTTGGATATACTTGTGCAAAAAATGGAAAGGGAATATCTACGTANACGTAGAGATGCAGTAAAGTCCAGATGCATAATGTGGATCATATGCGGGGGAGTTCCTTACCTGGTTCGCGGTGAAAGACTGAAGGATGATGACCAGGTGTTCACCGGGCAGGAGCTTGCAGAGACGGCAATAGCGGAATGTGCGTGCGATAGCAGATGCGAGTTGGGGAAGGAGACGACAGTTCGTAGGGCTTATGGGAGAAGGAACAGCCCGAGGACCAAGGCACCGAATCCGCACAGGAATTGAGGACCATAACAGTGAAAGGGTGCGACTTTCCATATGCTGTTCACTGCCAGGGTTATCATTGCTCGGGAGAATTTTGGAATAAAATAATATTTTATCCCAAAATTGGGGGGCATGTGTTGATACCACATTTTGACTCGGATAGGATTATGCATGACAGAGTTGCAGCTGAGGCCGAGTCCGATTCTGGGTTAGTCTCCAATTCCGATCGGAGTTCGTCTGATAGAGTCCGATTCCGATCGGAGATCGTCTGATAGAGTCCTGATCGGACATAGAGCAGAGAAGGCCGGAGTGCGTACGACTTCTAAAGGGGAGATGCGTCTGGAAGATTCTTCGAGGCCTGATTGCGCGATAAGTTGTAATAATTTTTGTAGATTACGATTAGTTTGCTTTAAATAAATTAGAGATATTGTCGTAGCCGACAAGGATTAGTTAGATTTCCAAGGTATAAATATAAACCTTGCGCCATTGTAAAAAACGTTCACACAACCATACAACACAACACAATTTTCGAGCTCACGTGCCAACAACCTTTTCGTTGAGTTCTTCAGCAAGCAGGGCTGCATCATCTTGACCTTCGGTTTGTCTGTAAGTGCGACACCCTATCGAATTAATCTAGGCTTTAGTTTGAGGCGTATCGCCCTTCTTCATTTAGTTAATTCACCAATTTACTGAGTTGTTCCAAGCTTTAGATTGAGGTGTATCGCCCTTCTTCGTTTAGATCGCTCACCCTTTACCGTATCTTGTTGATTTTATCCTATCGGCTTACATTTGTTTGGAAGATCTATTCTGCTTTATCATAATTCAAGTTTATAATAGATCTGTTCTTATTGTTTATATAGCTGATTTAGATTTAATAAGCAAGTTACAAATAGATCTGACTTAAACGAATTCTTTTATAAGTATCAATCTATCGGAGTAAGCAAGCTAATCGGTGCCCTGCTAGCGACACTATCTCGAAATTGATCCGATTGTTAGTGACATGAGATTCAATTTATTTATCGCCTTTGGAAAGATGCATATTAAAGAATGACTTTTGAGTTAGATTTATCTTCGATTCGGTTTCCATAGCCGATGGTTTATTTTAATATGTGTCATATCTTCACGAATCGGACTCAAGGCCGATGGTTCATGCTCTCGAATCGGACTCCCCTTTGCGCTGATCCGATTTGCTGGAACGTATCGGGGCTTTGGCCGATGAGTTCCTTGTGGTTTACTGATTAAACTCTACCTTGTCAATTTCAGGTCAAATTGACTGGCACGCCACGAACCTCAAGATTTTGGACCTACACTGAAGTTTAAGCAAATCTTCCAGGCCACAGTATTAATTTTCAAGAGTCAACTCCTGACTTTTTGGATGTCAACAGTTCCTAATCAAAACATAATCATTAGGTAGCAATCGATTCTCAAATTCATAAAAGAAAGTGCTTAGGAACGAGCTCATCCGATGGAGTGATGTCCATCGGAGGAGTATTGTGTGCATCCAAAGGAGTGATGTCCTCATCATCCGTCTATCATCAAATATGGATGAAGAAGGAAGATGAAGAAACAACAAGCTTCATCACACTAAGTGGGCACATTTTGCTTCATCAGAATGCCCGAAGGGCTTCACAACGCTGGCATTACCTTCTGCCGCATGTCCACCACTGTGTTCAAAGAAGAGTGTCGAGTTTATATTCGACAAATATTTGTCCGGCAGGCACCGCGCTTCGTGCAAAGTTCGATCACAGTAGATGAACAAAGAGACTCAGTATTTTATACTGGTTCGGGCCCTCGAGATCGAGTAAAAACCCTACGTCCAGTTGCTTGCTTGTATTATCTCGGCGAGTACAAATTACAATTGTGCAACAAGTACCCTCGGGTGGATTGATGAAAGTTGGGATACCCTCTATGTGCAGGACCCCCCAATATTTATATCCGGGAAGACTTGCCTTACAAGACAAAATAGACCTAAACCTAGTAGGACTATAACTATCTTCGAGCCTTCCTCCTTTGGTCCAGCTGCCGTGTCCTGTTGGGAGTCTTCTTCGCGTGAATTCAGTAGTCGGTAATCCTTGTGATCAGGCACCCTGGTATTATGGCCACAACAGTAGCCCCCGAGCTTATCTTTTTTAGAAAAGGTTGTTTCTTGAATTGCCTTCGGGCTTTTTTGCTCTTCGGGCAATTTTGGTTATGTTAAGTATCTCGCAGCACTCTTAGATGAGAACTTGAAAAAGATCCCGAACAACTAATGGTATAACCTGCATCTGAATGATAAGGTCAGAGAAAATAGCAGCCATAGTGAAAGTGAATAAAGAAATACTTAATCTCAAAAGTTGAACCACCACGGGCTATTGAATTCTGTTCCGCGCATTTAAACCCCACTCCGCACGCCTCCTGAAACTCTAGTAGCGCACGCGCCATAAATCACAGCACTGTACTGGCTCCTCGATCTGCACGTGAAGCGTCGCCTCTGGGTCTTTAAATACACGATCTCTTGGATAGATCCACATCAGATCTTTCCCCACTAAGCTCTCCTCCTCCCAGCCATGGGGAAAAAGAAACTTAGCCACCGGTTCAAGATGTCTTGCCTTCTCTTCGGAGATTCTCCCCGTAGCTCCGCCGAGCCTACGCCCAGCACGCCGGAGAGGCTATCGGCGGCGACTCCGCCCTCTGCTTCTCCTCAAGGCCTGCTCTCAGCTCTCCCCTGGCACGGGGATGAGCAAGTCGAGGCCCCGAGGCCGCGCCGTCAAGCGCTGCCACCGGGAAAAGGCCAGCGCCGCCGTTTCCAACCCTAGCGTCCCCCATCACCATCCCCTCTGACGATGAGTCAGAGCATGGGATGAGCAAGGCTCGTCCTGGGCCGGAGTCCTCACATGCAGGCATGTGTTCATCTTCTGCTCCGGTCGACACCAGTGGTGATGAGAAGTTCGCCAGGCGCCTCTTCGTCTCCCTGAACCGTGAGCTGATCGGGATTCCAGGAAACGACGCGTTCGTGGACCTCGTCAGCGACTCCGAGGAGGAGGACACGGAGAAGCCCCCACCGCCTGGTGCCGCGGTGCCATCATCCTCGCCGATGAACTAGGCTCGCGCGAGGATGATTTATTTTAAATTTTTAGTTTCAGGATAGTAATCGATCTCCTGCAAACTGTACCCCTTTTGAATGAAGTCATCTTGCTTGGAAAATTATTACCATTTCTCTTTGTATTCGGAACTTTCTGTTAATCTGTTTGCAAGATCATTTGTTCAGATCACACAATCCTGAACAAATCTTTGCCTGGCAGAAAAACTTAAGTCTATGACATGTTCAGGAAACCTGCCCCCGGTCACGGATGGTCAGGATATTTTCTCACAATATATTATATTTGATCATTTAAAACTGTTAGCTTATCTAGTAAGCTAGCAGTCCCAAATGCATTGAATTTGACCTACACATTTTTTGAAATGACACCTGTTGTAGAGAAAGGAAAGAATCTTTTGACCCAACAGTGACCGTGCACAACGCGGATCAAACCCAGCTTTCTCGGGGTTCATGCTCCCTCTCGAAACTATAAAGCCCCAAGGGCAGCCGCCTGGTCACCATTTGAGCCTTCGTCTTCCTCGCTCACACAGGCAACAGTCGCCATCTTAGATTGATTTCTTGCAATTTCAACCCCCAGCCAACCCTTCGCCCTCATGGCCTCCTCTCGTCAGTCCGCATCTGGGTACGAGTCGTCCAGCGAGCAGAGCAGTGCCGCCGCCCTCGGGAGGGAACTGCGAAGCAGAACCGGCATCTGCACCGCCGAAAAGTACTGGGAAAGATCTACCACAACGGTGAAGCAGTTGTAGAAACTGGAGGATCTTGGACTCCTCCCCGACACCACCACATTCCCCCGCCGGCCGACTAAATGAAAGCTTTACATGAGGCCCAACACTCTGGAGCTTGTGGTGTTCATCGAGTTCTTCTACTGTGGGTTCGGGGTCTATCCGTTAGATTTCCTCCACAAGTTCTGCGAGTTTTACCAGATCGAGCTCATGCACATAACGCCAGGCGCCATGGCAATGCTTAGCGTCTTCGCCTTTCTGTGCGAGGCTTGGTTACGAATTAAACCGTCATTGACCCTGTGAGGCATTTTTACACCCCTGCATATTACAAGGACCAACTCATGATCGGGTCGATTAGCTTTTCCTTGAAAGATCGGGAGCTTTATATCCCTTTCCAGTCAAAGATTCCTGAAAGGGATATCAACGTCATTGGTTCTACATTACCCTTCCCCAAGCCTCATTGGTGAAAGAGAAGTATCTGATGCCATATCTCAAGGAAGAAACCAAGGCCCTCCCAAAAATTACCCCTAAGATGTAGAAGCACATTGATCGGATTTACTTTCTTTGGGAGAAGGGGCTGACTGTAGTTCATGTGGCGGAGACCTTCATCTGATGGAGGTTTGAGATACTGACCCGAATAGAACGAAACCTGAAGGTAAGTAGTGACTTCAATTTCTGGTGGTGCTCGGTCATTTGTAATCAATGATTCTTTAACCAGCAGTTGTCCCTGAATTGGAGGTGGCGAGTTGCCTGAAGAAAATGCTGAACGCCGATCTTTCCAATTGGGCAGGTGTCCCTGCACCCTTCAGCCGTGACAACCCCGCTCCAGAGGTAACTTTGCTTCCAGAACTATCCCTCTTTGTTTGTTATCGAGGAACTTATTTCTTCTCCCCATCAGGCCCCTCCAGTTGTTGATGCTCCCCTCCACGGTGGAGCTATCAACCTGGAGGACGAGGCAGAGCCGGCATCAGCTCTGGGTGACAAAATCCCCTGGCCGAGATGCCCGAACAGCCTCCTGCTGAAGAGAAGAAAGACCCGACTAGCACCAAGGTCATCGTCCACTCACACTCTCGCAAGTGCTCGAGGGGCGCAAGTGCAGAGAAGATGACGACTAGATCGGGCTCTATTGGGACTCCGGGTGATGTTGAGCTGCCCACCATGCGCGACCCGCCTCAGCCTGGAGACCAGATACTGCTCATGATCGTATTTGGGCGTTTGTTCGCAACTTTTGCACACATAACCAAACTTAATCGTGTTCGGGAGGTTTCTCGCCAGGAAACTCGTTCCGCCCAGACATTGTCAAAGCCTTCTTCTATTTCGCGGAAGAAGTTCAAGGTTACCCTCCTAGGAGCCGAGTAAGGACTTTGACCTTTTTGATTTCTTCTTGATCATTTTCCCAGGGGAACTCTTTAATTATTTTGTTCAGGAATGCAGGCCCTCCAAACCCACAGCTTCCCCTCTGGTCCAGCCGTCTGACAAGGAGAAAACTCTCGATCAAGGCATGACGGCTGCGCCCAACCAAGAGGAGAAGTCAGCCGAGGTCACAGAACCCATCCCGATGACCTTGGGCCCGATAATCGCTTTGCTTTCCGTAGTAGAGGAAAAATGGCACTCGTTGGACGCTTGTGCTATGGCTGCGGAAGCATCAGTAGCTAGACTGGAGGCCCAAGTTGCTCTCTTGCAGTCCGAGAAAAAAGGTACTTGATTTACTGTGTATATTGGTCCTTGTTCCTTATTCTGCAAACTGTTACTAATATAGTGCCTATAACCCTGTAGCTAACTTCGAGAGCATTGAGACGCTCAAGAAGAAAAGCTCAGATCTAGGAGGCCAACTCGTAGCTTGGGACAAGGAGATCGCCGACCTCAGCACTCAACTCAAAAGCTTCCAAGGAGCACGGCCTGACCCTGGAGAGCAAACACATGGAGGGTGCTGTCGTTGCTGCGATGCACACCCTGGGAGCCTTGAAAGGCCACATTCCAGAGGTTGATGCTGCACTGCTCGCCCAGGGTTTCAAGTGCTCGACTGAGGAGGCATAGGTTTTATTCGATGATCTTGCTCCACTGGTTGAACCATTCGTCCAGAAACTTGGCCTTCACTTGTCTGATTCTGAAACCTCATCCTGAACTTGTGATGGATTCCTATAATAGGGCAAGAACTTGGTAGTTTTAGTTTGCAAACTTTTAATCCTTTTGTTGAACATATGCGTGCATGTTTCAATTAGGAAATAGAGATGTTCGAGCTTTTATGCTACTTTTTAAATGACAGGCTTAACGTAGCTAACTATTCCATTACCATGAGCTATTCTAGAATTGTTTAGTTGCAGAGACACTAGCGGTCTTCTGAACTGTCTAATTCCTTGTAGTCATAGTGTCTGGTATTTTTAGCTTAGTTTGACTTTTTGATCTAAAAAGCCTAATTCCTGTGCGGTAATGGTACCATAGTAGCCCTCGGGATCTTTTTTTTAGCATGAAGACATGCTAGAAAAGAGTCTAGAAGTACATGCCACAAGAATTACTCGAACATAGGGGAGCCCCCGAGCGTTGCACTCGAGGTCTGTAGAATAGGTCTGAAAATTTTCAGCATGGTAGTCCCCGGCTCTTTATTATTATATGCGGGATGGTAACAAAGAGTAGAAACTGAATAGAAAAATGAAAACCTAGCCCCCGAGTGTAATTGCGAGGGTGAGTAGAGTGTATAGAACTTATCTTTCTTTTGTTTGGTGCCGGATGTGACGCGGATGATGGCGACTCGTGCCAAATTGTTGGATAGGCTTGAACTTGCTTGATTACCTTGATTCAGACGTAGAATCAGCATAGTTAATCCATATTCCACGCGTTCGGTAGTACGTCTCCATCTATCTCCGCGATCCTGTAGGCTCCTGGTCGTGCAATGTCCACCACGATGTAAGGCCCATGCCATGGAGAGGACAATTTGGTCTTGTCCTTAGTGCGTTGATCTAATTTGAGCACCATATCTCCAATGCATAGGCTTCTCTTGCAAACGTTAGCATCGTAGTATTGCCTTAGCTTTTGTTGATATTTCACCACTCTGAAAGCGGCTGCATCGCGAGCCTCCTCAAGGAGGAGCAACTCGTCATTGCGCCAGTTAGGCTCTTCAGTTTTTGAAAACAGTGCCACTCGTGAGGCTTGTAACCGGATATCGGAAGGTAGAATTGCTTCAGCACCGTACACCAAGAAAAAGGGTGTTTCTCCTGTTGCTCTGTTCATTGTGGTTCGCATGGACCACAAAACTGTTGGGACTTCGTGAATCCATCGTTTGTTGTAAGCTTGCAATCTGTTGAAAATCCTCTTCTTGATGCCCTAGAGTACGATGCCGTTAGCTCGTTCCACTTGCCCGTTCGTCTTCGGGTTATTTACCGATGACCGATCATGTGTGATCCCATAGTTGTAGCAGAAATCGGTGAACTTTTTACTCTTGAACTGTGTTCCATTGTCAGAAATTATCCTGTTTAAGACCTCGAATCGAACGACAATACTCTGTAGAAATTTGACAGATACTGCTTTTGTTATTTTCTGAACTGGTTCGACTTCAACCCATTTTGAGAATTTGTCGATGCCAACGAACAGAAACCTGTAACCCCCAATGGCCCTTAGAAAAGGACCGTGGATATCTATTCACCATGTGGCAACGGGCCATGACAAGGGAATAGTGTTTAAAGCTTGCGCATGTTTAGTTATTTTCCGTTCGAAGAATTGGCATGCCTCACACTTCTTTACTAACTCGGTTGCGTCTTGAAGAGCTGTAGGCTAGTGGAAGCTATGTCGAAATGCTTTCCCCAATAGATATCGAGGAGAAGCGTGAGATCCACAGATTCCTCCGTGAATATCGTGGAGCAAACTAATGCCCTCGGCCTGTGTGATGCATTTGAGGAGTACTCCATTGCGTGCTGCTTTGTGTAGTCGTCCGTCAACCAATCGGTAATTCTTGGCTTTATGATTTATTTTCTACAGTGCCGCATCATCGTCGAGTATAGCTTGGTTTGTGAGGTATGCCCGGATTGGTTCCAACCAGTTCTCCTCGTTTCCAACTAGAGCGGCAGCTCGAGCCGTATCGACCAACATAGGCTCCTTGGTGGATTCGTTGGTTGTTGAGACTGTGCCTTTGTCAAGCGCAGTTTTTTGGTTCGGTAAAGATACCAACATAGAAGGTTTAGTAAGAACTTCAGGTAACACGTTACCTGGAAGCTGTGTGCGTTCGGCAGCTGCTTTCGCAAGTTTGTCTGCGTCGCCATTGTACTCCCTTTTGACGTGTCGTACTTCAAGCCCATCAAATTTGCTCTCCATCCTCCTATATGCTTCCAAATACTTGGCCATTACATCGCTTCGTGCATTGTACTCTTTCATGACTTGCCTAGCAGCTAACTCGGAATCCCCTTTCACGAGAAGCCTCTTAATGCCCAAAACGCAACTATGCAAAGTCCTCAAAAGCTCTTCATACTCGGCAACATTGTTAGTAGGGGTTGGATCAACAAAGTTGATTTCTAACGCGTACTTGATAATGTCATCGTGTGGCGAAATAAGGACTACCCCAGCCCCCGCGCCTGCTTTGCAAGATGCTCCGTCATAGAACATGGTCCAGTGTTTGGGATTTTGGGCACTTTCTTCGGGTTCGGGATTTGTCTACTCTGCAATAAAATCTGCCAGAGCCTGTGACTTGATAGCAGTTTTGGTATGAATTCTACATCATAAGCCCCCAACTCCACAGACCATTGTTCAATTCTACCCACAGCATCTCGATTATGTAAAACGGTGCCTAGGGGGTAGGTTGACACAACCTTGATCTTGTGGCTCAGAAAATAATGCTTGAGTTTCCTGGAAGTCATTAGCACAGCATATAATAATTTCTAAATCTGAGGGTACCTTGTTTTTGCATCATGCAACACCTTGCTTACAAAGTAAACAGGGTGTTATGTTGTCGACTTTTCTATAGGCCGTTCGACCACCAGAACAGTACTGACAACAGTTGGTGTAGCTGCTACGTATAACGTCTCTTCTCTGGGTTCTGAAGGGACTAGTACGGGCATTTTCCGCAGGTATAGTTTGAATGCCTGGAATGCCTCTTCTACCTCTGCTGACCACTCAAAATGATCAGTTTTACGTAACAATTTATAGAATGGCATACCTCGTTCGCCTGACTTGGAATGAATCTACTTAGGGACGCCGTCATTCCTGCTAGCTTCTGGACTTCATGGCGGCTGCGTGGAGCCTTCATGTCATCGATTGCCTTGATCTTGTGCGGATTTGCCTCTGTACCTCACTGAGACACGAGATAACTGAGGAGCTTACCCGATGATACACCAAAGGTGAACTTGGCGGGGTTGAGCATCATCCTGTTTTTGCGCAAGTTGTTGAATGTTTCAGTTAAATCGGCGATTAGGTCGCCCTTTCACTTACTTTTCACAACGATATCATCTATGTAAGCTTCCACATTACGACCGATTTGGCTTTCGAGAACAATGTGAACACACTTTTGATAAGTACAACCTGAGTTTTTCAGACCGAAAGGCATCTTTATAGAACAATAAACACCAAAGGGAGTTGCAAATGTAGTTTTCTCCTCATCATCAATGCACATGCTGATTTGGTGATACCCCGAATAGGCATCTAGAAAAAAAAGCAGCTCGCATCCTGAGGTTGAATCTATAATTTGATCTATCCTAGGCAATGGATACTCGTCCTTCGAGCATGCTTTATTTAATCGGTGTAGTCCACGCACATTCGCCGCATTCCGTTGGGTCTCTTCACCATGACTGGATTTGCCACCCACTCCGGAAAAGGGACTCTTCACCATGACCCTGGGGATCCTATTTGTCATCTAGACCCATCCCCACTTGCGTGGTTTTGGTCGGATCCGTTTTGTCGAACGCTACCGCTTTGGTGCCTAGCTCGACACGCTTCTATATGGGAGTGATCGAGGAGGCCTCGGCCACCATGAACTTAATCAGGGAGTAAGCGAAGTGCACGACCACCGTGAACTTCTTCAAGAACGGTATGCCCAAGATGCAGTTGTAAGTTGACGTGAAATCTGCTACCTCAAAGGTGAGGAACTCTAATCGGATATTTTTCCCTTCCATGAGGGTTACTTGCAGATCAATCCTCCCCAATGGGATAGCTTGAATGCCTGGTATCACCCCATAGAACGGTTTGTCCACTGGTGACAATGACCTCCTCGGGATACCGAGCTCGTTGTAGGCGTTGACGAAAAACAGGTTGAGGATGCTTCCACTGTCGATCAAGGTTCGCCCGACCTTGCATGAGCCGATCCAAGGCTAGATGCACAGTGGTAGCAATGGCCCATTGTATAGTGTGTTGGGATGGTCCCTTTGATCGAAGGTGATCGGGACATCAAACCATCTTAAGGGCTGCTTGTAGGGTTCGATGCTTGCGATTTGCCTCTCGACCAGCTTCAGCTGGGATTTGGAGGTTCAAGTTGAGCAATCACCGAATATGGTGGCGATCTCCAGGTCCTCGGGGAGTTGTGACTCGTCGTCGCCATCCATGTAGTTGGCCTGACGAGGATGCTGAGAGTTCTGGTCATGCGGTCCCCCCTGTTTCTGGCTTTCTTCTTCCCGCCTCTATTACCTCCCTGGGGATCCCAGGCATATCAGATGGTTCCCAAGCGAACACGTCTGCGTTTGCCCGGAGGATAGCAATGAGCTCAAGTTCCTATTTGTCATCCAGACCCGTCCCCACTTGCATGGTTTTGGTCGGGTCCATTTTGTCAAGCGCTACCGCTTTGGTGCCGGGCTCGACACGCTTCTGTATGGGAGTGATCGATGAGGCCTCGGCTGGTGAGTCGCCCGTGGCTGGTGGTGGTGTATCCTTGTTTTTTGGAGTTTCCACCATACTTGGCTTCACAGCGACGTTGTTGTCCACCACGAGCACAAGTTGTGCTTTTGCCCTTGATCGAGCTTCTGCTACTCGAGAGGTCTCAGCGATAGCGGCCTGCCCGGCACTGCTTGGTTGACTCTTGGGCTTTTTCCTGGCAGGTTCCGCAGCCTTGGCTGGGTCCTTCTCTCCTCCCTTGATCATGTCCAGGGTTTTTAGATCACATTGTGTTGACGTCCAAAAAGTCAGGCGTTGACTCTCAGAAATTAACACTGTGGCCTGGAAGATTTGCTTCACTTCAGTGCAGGTCCAAAATCTTGAGGTTCACGGCGTGCCAGTCAATTTGACATGAAATTGACAAGGTAGAGTTTAATCAATAAGCAACAAGGAACTCATCGGCCAAGGCCCCGATTCGTTTCAGAAATCGGATCGGTATAAAGGGAAGCCCGATTTCAATAACATGAACCATCGGCTTTGAGTCCGATTCATGAATCGGCTATGTAAACCGAATCAGAGATAGATTTAATCTAAATTTATTCTTTAATATGCATCTTTCCAAAGACGATAAACAAACTAAATCTCATGTCACTAACAATCGGATCGATTTCGAGACAGCGTTGCTAGAAGGGCACCGATTTGCTTGTTTACTCCGATAGATCAATTTATATCAAAGAACTTATTTAAATCAAATCTATTTGTAACTTGCTTATTAAATCTAAATCAGCTATGTAAACAACATAAACAGATCTATTATGAAATTTGGATAATAATGAAACAGAATAGATCCTCTCTGATAGATGTAAGCCGATAAGATAAAATCAACAAGATACGATAAAAGGGTGAGCTATCTAAACGAAGAGGGGCGATACGCCTCAATCTAAAGCCTAGAACAACTCGATAAATTGGTGAATTAACTAAACGAAGAAGGGCAATGCGCCTCAATCTAAAGCCTAGATTAATTCGATAGGGTGTCGGACTTACAGACAAACAGGAGGTCAAGATGATGCAGCCCTGCTTGCTGAAGAACTCGACGAAAAAGTTTGTTCGCACGTAAGGCCGAAAATTGTGTTTGATTGATTGGTTGTGTGACATTTTTTACAATGGCGCAGGGTTTATATTTATACCCTAGAAATCTAGCTAAAACTTGTCGGCTACGACAATATCTCTAATTTATTTAAAGCAATCTAATCTTAAACTACTAAAACTATTATAATTGCCGCATCACGAGGCCCTGAAGAAGCTTCCAGACACATCCTCCCTTGATAGTCGCACATGCTCCGGCCTCCCTTGTCTCGTGTCCGATCAGGACTCCTATCGGACGATTCCCAATCGGAATGGGATGTATGACTCAGAATCGGACTCGGCCTCTGCTTGGACTCTGTTACACACAATTTCAGCCGAGTCAAAATCTGGTGTCAACACATGCCCCCCAATTTTGGGATAAAATATCATTTTGTTCCAAAATTCTTCCAAGCAATGATAACTCTGGCAGCGAACAGTATATGGAAACCCGCGTCTTTGTACTGTTACAGTCCTCGATTCCCGTGCGGATTCGGTGCCGCGGCCCTTGGGCGGTTTCTTCTCTTGTAAGCCCTATAAATATAGAACCGAACGGTCGTCTTCCTCACCAGTTCACATCTGCTATCACGCACATGCGCCCGCCATTGCCATCTCCGCAAGCTCCGTTCCTGCGAACTTCTAATCTTCACGCCTCGACCTCTCACCGCGAATCAAGTAAGGAACTTCCCCGCATATGATTCATACCATGCATCTAAGTTTTACTGCATTTCCCACGGTGATTTTCTCAATCTGTTCATCCCCATCACTGTTCATTGTAGATCTATTCCGTCAATGGTGGCTCCTCTTGATAAGGCTGATACCGACCAAGTTCCTGAGGTAAAAATCATCCAAAATCCCCATTTTAATTCCTGCATTTTTCCTCCAGAACCATTTATGAACCTCCACATCTGTCCTTATAATTCTATTTCCTCCGAATGTAGCATCTTAGGAACAATCTGATCATCCCTGTCTCCCATGTCTAGGCTGGGTATTACCTTGGTCCGATGGGTGACCCCGATCCGACGGACTTGATCAACATGGAATTGGAGAGAATTCCTTTCAAAGGATCGGACCTCCAAGTCTCCAATTGGGCAGGCTCGTTCCGATCATGGCCCGGGATGGTCCCAGGATGGAGAAACTGGTTCCTCAGAATCCAAGCTGCTTAATCGGCCTTCTGGGATGAGAAGAACATAAGCCAATGCCTCACTTTATCACTAGCTAACATGGCCAAAAATGAAAATTTACTGGCCTCCAGCTCCCTCTTTTGGTCCGATGCCCTTAATGCCTACTTGTTCGGCCACGGTCTGATGTCACCAACTCTAATGGATGTACACATGCTGACCGGCCTAAACACCGTAGAAAACTCCAACCCAAGAAAATTCATCCGTGAATTGGATCACAAATTGGTTGGAACGGGCTCTAAAAGCTGGAAGAAATATATTTCCGATCACTGCAAAACTGGCACAATCGGAGACAGAGAGCACGCAGCTTTTCTCAATATATGGCTAGAATGATTTGTATTCTGTGGACCGACTCTGGGCGCCACGACCAACATGCAATCGATTGCAGAAGCTTTAGCTCGTGGCGGATCGGTACCACTTGGATGCCTCCTGCTTGGTGCAGTTTATCATCTGCTTCAGCAAGTATTAGCAAAACTTTTGGAAGGCCAAGCAGTTGGACACATCGGAGGCCCTTGGTGGTTTATCCAGCTTTGGCTACACACCCAATTCTGATCTGCTCTTCAGCTCAACTTCAAGGACCATCAGTTCCCAAATTATCACACGAAAGAAGAAGAGGCCACCTTCCGTCGGTGCATGTCATTCGGAGAGGCAGCATCAGCATGCATCGGATCAAGGCTTGATGCAAAAAATATGGCCACTTATTTTGAAAGTTTTTATCATGGTATTGCATCGGAGCGCTTCAGCTATATCGCTTATGCTGATCGCAATCGTGGATATGAGCTGCCCTTGTTCAAATCATGCCGATTCTCAAGTCTTTCATCACACCGGCTATCCTCGGCAGCAACATTGCTTTTGGCCGTAAGACTTCTTCTTACGAATTTTACAATCCATCGGCAATGGCTCATCAACTAGGATTCGGTCAACTTCCGATCGGCCTATATTTCTCCGATAAAATCAAGCACAGGGAACCGGTCTCAACAGACCTAGAGATGGACAAAATTTTATCACTTGCCCCTCAAGCTGATTTTGAAATATCGGAATGGTTGTGTACTAGCTTTTCATCCGGACTCTTCAGGAATTGGTGGAGAGAGTTACGTCTTCACGTATTCAGACTTCCGGCCATCACTTACTGTACCTCATAGACTCCGATTTTGAGGCCATGGAAAATCCTGTAAGTTTTTTTCTTTGAATCCCTTTTATTCATCTTTTACTCAAATAATCTCTCCATAATTCAAACTCCACCCCTTTTAACAGCCACTTGAAGAGAATGTGCCATCGGTGAGTAACAGTGGAAAATCGATTCGGTATGCCATCAGGACCCCATATCCATGAATCAGCTCTTCTGCGCCATCCCTCAAGGACATCATGGATGGCAAAAGCAAAAGAAAGACTGCCCCCACCAAAGCGCACCAAAGAAATTGAAGAAAAGCCATGTGGTATGATTTCCTCTTTCTTCCGATTCTTCGTTCCGATTTTTTTCTTTCCGATTCTTCTTTCCAATTCTTGTTCTAAGCAAATGATTACATGTATAGCCTCTCGAAAAGATTCTCGGTCAATCCACTTCCAGAGCCGCTGAAGAAACTGCCCAGAAGGCTGCTGATGGTGCAAGGATGCTTCTCGATGCAGTATCGGTAACGATTCGATCCTATTCATCTTATTTTTAATATGAATCATCAATAATAACCATTCTTTTTCAGCAAACAAATATTACACTGCCCGAGCATCAATCGCTTCCAACCCAAGATATTCAAACTGAATCAACCCACCAGGTAATTTTAATCTAATCCATATTTTTAAGCATACATTCTCAAGCTAACCGATTCAATCTATAGACTCCTGCTACTCTGCAACCTATCATCGAGGAGTCACATGCAAATGTCCAATCGGAGGCAATTCCCGAACAACAAATCGGAGAACCGGCTGCGAACATCCAATCGGAGGCCACTCCTGAGCAACAAATCGGAGAACCGGCTGCAAACATTCAATCGGAGACCATTCCCGAGCAACCAACGACAACCACTCCACTGATGTCACCTCCGATTGAACCAGCCCATACTCCCCAAATAGAAGCCTCCAGCACAAACATTGCCTTGCCTCAAGTAATCCCTGATTACGTCCGAGAGGGCCAATTTAAACTGGTACCGATTCATCCCCTTGTGTCAATATTCATTATTTTAATAACACCTGTTCATCAACACTTTATTTCAGGCGCACGATTCTCCGGCCATGAGCTTCGCATCGTTCGATCTAGACGCCACCATCGGAGAAGAAGAAATCAGCTCTGCGCAATCATCTTCTACCATCTCCGATGAGGCCAAAGCAAAGCTTCAAGAAATGTTGAATCATCTGAACAAAAGCGTTGCCATTCTTGTGGAAGATGCCGAGCCAATTCGCCAAATCTTCAAGGAACTGAAGGGTCGGCTGCCATCGGAGCTAGAGAATGCAATCATCCCCGCTGCCTTTAGCGAGGGTCATCAACCCCAAGTCTTTGCTGCTTGCCATAGAATATCGGAGCGGCTGGCCCAGCAAGACTTGACCAAGAAACGCGACGACGGCCGAGATGAGTTGAAAACTATGCAGGCCCAGATCAAGACCCTAGAAGCTAAACCAATGCAGCTGGAGAATAAGATGAAACATCTTCAAGGCATTGAAGCTGAACTGCTCAAACGGCTTGAGGAAGTCCGTAAAGAAATATCGGAGACTCAAAATGAGCTCAACCAGATTCCAGCTTCCATCCAATCGGCACAGGAAAATTTGAACAAACGCCTAGAGGAGGTCCGCCAAATTCATAGAAGCATCAAGAACATCCCCGGCTCCGATGTGGAAGATCTGCAAGAGATCCAGAAGATTGATAACATCCGGTTGGGCGTGATCGAGATGATCCACAAATTCTTGTAATATTTAAACTCTTTAGTTGCACTGCTCCGATGACATCAATCATCGATAAACTTGGTTGAAATCCGACGATGCTGGTTGTCGATGAACACTCATTTTTTGTACATATTTTTGCCCTTAAGGCGATACATATCGCATCGGCTATCTTAGACGATATTGCTCAGAATATCGGCTTCTAGGAATCGATCCAAATACTTGGATAGTACTTTTTCAAATACTTTCCGTTAAGTGCTTTTGAAAACTCTTCTCCTCCCAATGTTTCCAAAATATATGCATTTCCTGAAACACACCGATTTACACGATAGGGACCCTCCCAATTAGGCGACCATTTTCCAAACTTAGAACTTTTAGTCCCTATCGGCAAAATCAGCTTCCAAACCAATTCACCTTCGATGAAATCTTTTAGGTTAACCTTTTTATCATAATACTTAGCAACACACGCTTTATTATTTTCAATATTCTCCAAAGCTATTAATCGGGCCTCAGCCAAATCATCCAACTCAAAGTTCATCAAACTTTTATATTCATCGGCAGTCAAGTTTCCTTGTTTCGATATTCGTCATGACCCAATTTTGATCTCCCAAGGCAAAAACAGCTTCATGCCCATAAACCAAATGATACAGGGATAATTTAGTAGATCCATGACACGCCATCCGATATGCCCATAACGATTCGGTCAACGTTAGATGCCATTGCCTTGGTTGTTCATCAATTTTTCGCTTGATGATTTTGATAATACTTTTATTTGATGCTTCTGCTTGACCATTGGCTTGCGCATAATAAGGAGAAGAATTTAACAACTTAATACCCATACTGGCAGCAAAATCTTGAAATTCGTTAGACATAAACATAGTTGCTTGATCGGTCGGGATACTAAACCGATATATAATATGCTCTTTAACGAATTCCACCATATTCTTGGAATCGGCAACCTTTAAAGGAATCGCCTCAACCCACTTAGTGAAATAATCTGTTGCCACCAATATAAATTTATGACCCTTGCTTGATGATGGATAAATTTATCCGATCAAATCAATTCCCCATCCTCAAAAAGGCCACGGCTTGATAATCGGATTCATGGCTGACGCAGGCGCTTTTTGCACATTTCCAAATTTCTGGCATTCTTGGCAACCTTTATAATATTCAAAACAATCTTCCAAAATCATTGGCCAAAAACAACCTGTTTTTCGAATAACCCCCTTCATCTTATAAGCCGATTGATGCGCACCACAAACTCCCTCATGCACTTCATCCATCATGTCTTTGGGTTCCGATTTACTCAAACATCGGAGCAACACACCATCAATCGTCTTATAATATAATTGATCATCAAGCAACACATATTTAACAGCCATGAATCTTAATTTCCTGGAAACCTTTTGTGACGGATCCTTAAGACAGCTTACAATCTCATATCTCCAATCTCCGATTTCTAGCTCAATCGTCATGATCTCATGAAAACGCCGATAGCCAGAAGCAGCTTGTGCCAAATTGTTAGCTTCCTGATTTTGAGCCTTGGGGATATGTTCAATATTAACCATCACAAATTCTTTCAATAATAATCGGCACTCTTCAAAACAACGAATCAGAACATCATCTTTGCATTCATATTTACCGATTAACTGATAAATCACCAACTGGGAGTCTCCAAAAATCTCGACAGCTTCAGCTCTGATTTCCAACAATAATTTTAATCCTTTAAGCAATGCTTTGTATTCAACCTGATTATTGGTGAAACTTGGATCCATCGGATAGCTGAACTCAAAATTTGCCCCCTGAGGCGAAACAATAACGATTCCGATGCCACATCCTTGACCACACGATGATCCATCAAAGAATAATGTCCAAGGCATCGGCTCAACCATTTTGACCTCATCTCCGATGTGTTGAGTTACAAAATCAGCCATTACTTGTCCTTTTACCGCTTTAGCCGATTCATACTTCAAGTCAAACTCCGATAATGCCAATATCCACTTCCCGATTCTGCCTTTCAGCATCGGCATAGACAACATATATTTGACCACATCGGTTTTGCAAACGATTGTACACTCAGAAGATAATAAATAATGCCTCAACTTAGTGCATGAAAAATATAAGCATAAGCATAACTTTTCAATTGGCAAATATCTTGTTTCCGCATCAATCAACTTCCGACTCAAATAATAAACCACTCTTTCCTTTTCTTCAAACTCCTTATAAGAATAGATCCGATTGACAACTCATTGGTCGACAAATATAATCAGAATGGTTTATCTCTCTGAGGTGGAATCAAAACTGGTGGTGTCATCATATATTGTTTTATCTCATCAAATGCCCTTTGTTGATCTTCTCCCCAAACGAATTCCTCATCGGCTTTTAATTTTAGCAGCGGGGAAAAAGGACAAATTCTTCCAGATAAATTTGAGATAAATCTTCTGAAAAAATTAATCTTATCAATTAACGACTGGAGACTCGTCTTATTAGTAGGTGGCTTGGCATCTCTTATAGCCTTCATGCTTTTCTGTCCGACTTCAATCCCTTTTTCGTGAACCATGAAACCCAAAAACTGTCCGGCTGATACTCCAAACACACACTTGTTAGGATTCATCTTCAAGCCATGCTTCCTTGTGCATTCAAGAGTTTCTCGCAAATCGGCCAGATGCTGCCTGTATCCATCGGACTTCACTACTACGTCATCAATATAAATTTCAACAATCCTGCCGATCATTTTGTGAAATATATAATTCATTGCCCTTTGATATATGGTGCCAGCGTTTTTTAAACCAAAAGTCATTACGACCCACTCATATAATCCAAGTGCACCAGGACATCGGAATGCAGTCTTAGGAATATCTTCTTCTGCCATAAAAATTTGATTATATCCTGCATTACCATCCATAAAACTAATCACCTTATGTCCTGAAGCTGCATCGACCAACATATCGGCAATCGGCATCGGATACCCATCCATCGGAGTCGCCTTGTTAAGATTCCTAAAATCGACGCAAACTCGCAATTTTCCATTTTTCTTGAAAACAGGAACGATATTAGATATCCATTCAGCATATCGGCAAGGTCGAATAAACTTAGCTTCATACAACCGAGTTATTTCGGCTTTTATTTCTTTATCTAACTCAGGTTTAAATCGTCTCGGCGCTTGTTTAAAAGGCCGATACCCTGGCTTGATCGGGAGCCGATGTTCAACAATAGATCGGCTTAAACCTGGCATCTCATAGTATTCCCAAGCAAAACAATCATGATACTCTTTTAATAACTTTATTAATTCTTGTTTAAACTCAGGATCCAACTTTGCACTTACATATGTCGGCCGAGGTCTATCCCCTAAACCTATATCTATTTCCTCTAGCTCATCGGCCGACATAAACCCTTGACCAAGTTTACCCTCATCTTCAATGAAATCATCCATTAATACAAACTCTCAGAACCGATTGCTTGGATCGGTTTTAACCCATCATCGGACACTTGGATAAAATCTCCTTCCCAAACCTTGCCCGATAAGCATTCAATCCCTTCAAACTCCCAAACTGTCAAATCGGCGGTAGCGACGCTGACTGATTCATTGGCTTAGATAGTCTCAATGTGATCTCCATGCCATTGGATGAGACATTGATACATGGTAGACGGCACACAGCAATTAGCATGAATCCAATCACGCCCCAGGAGCAAACTGTAAGATCCTTTACTGTCGATGACGAAGAACGTAGTAGGCAAAGTCTTGTTCCCGATCGTCAATTCAACATTTAATGCCCCCCGAGCCGGCGATGGATTTCCACCAAAGTCCTTGAGCATCATATCAGTTTTGATCAAATCATCAGGTCCTTTGCCAAGCTTCCGATATGTAGTATAAGGCATCAAATTCACAGCAGCTCCCCCATCAACAAGCATCTTGGTCATCGGCTTGCCATCAACATATCCTTTAACATATAAAGGCCTCAAATGCCGATACTTTTCATCAACTGGCTTTTCAAACACAGCTCGTTGAGGTTGCAAAATTAGCTATGCCATAGCCTCTTTAGTACCATCGGCCTCATCATCAGTTGAACTAACATTATATTCAGCAGGCAGTATAAAAACCATGTTTACCGATGCCAATGGCCCATCATCATCACGCTTGGGCTTAGCTCTCCAAACCTTAGAATTATCATCTCCTTGGCGCTTCTCCTTGAGCAGTTCCTTGAATCGGAGACGCTGAACCCTTCTTTTCTGTGTCTTGGTCAAACCTTCAGGACACCATTGCGGATTGACTCTTGGACGCAGGTCCAATTTGACCTCCTCCTCCAATTCCTGCGCATCTTCTGGTTCTTGAACAATTTCCTTTTTCCTGTAAACCAGACGATCATACACAGAAAGTCGGTCTCCTTTATATTTTTGGCGATCATTATACTTTCGGCGATCATCGTCCCATCGGTCATAGCACCGATTTTCATACTCACGCCGATCATGGTATTCACGCCAATCTTCGCGCTCTTGTTGATAAGCTACTTCATCATGCCAGGTGCATCGGCGTCCAAAATCCAATCGGTCATGTATAGATTGCCGTTGCCTCTTTGAATCTCTGTAACTTTCATACTGATCGCTGCATTCTAGACAATCATAGATCAATGGAAGCCTTAACTTTTCATTCCAATAGAACCTAAAGAACGGACATCCCCAATGGTCTTCTTTGTCAAACCTTCTCGCCGGAGGACTCTGATCCCTTTCCTGCTGACGCATATATTTGTCAATGAGCTGTCCCGATGTAACCCTAGGCTTCTCCCTGCGTCGGTGGTCTTCGCGATATTGCTGATGATTCCGATTTTGTACATCATCGGCCGTTACCTGGCAATCTGGATCAACAGCTCCCGATTTCTTCGCATTTTCCGATGTGAGGACTTTAGCTTTCAATTTCCTGTCGGGCGCTCCGATTTCCACCATATTTTGAGGGAATGGGTGTCCATCGAGCTTCATTGGCTTCTTACCAGTTTCAACTTTGATAATCGCTTTTTCAATTGCCGATTGAATCTCATTGCGAAATACTTTGCAATCGTTGGTATGATGAGAAACTAAATTATGCCACTTGCAATATTTCTTTTTCTTTAATTCTTCGGCAGAAGGAATCATATGATTTGGGGAAAGCCTGATTTGTTTTTCTGCTAACAATAAATCAAATATTTTATTGGCTTTAGTAATATCGAAACTGTACTTCTCTGGCTCGACCTTTATCCATGGACAGGCGACAGAATTTTTGTTTTTGGTCCATTCAGCCAAATCGATCTCAGCTTCATCTCCATCGGAGTCATACTCAATATTAGCAATCTTCCTCTGAAGCTTCTCCCTCCGATAATCATTTCCACGTCCTTCATGTTGAGAGAGCTTTTGAATCATGTGACGCAAGCCTTCAAAATCTTGACTTGTATAACGATCCTTGACTTGAGGCAGTAATCCTTGGAAGGCTAAATCCACCAGCTCTCCCTCCGATAAGTTCAATGAATGGCATCGGCTGCGTATGTCTTTGAATCTTTGGACAAACTCTCTAACCGATTCCACGTTTCTCTATCGGAGTGCAGTCAAATCGGACAGTCTGGTCTCTTGTACTCCCATGAAGAAATAGGCATGAAATTGCTTTTCTAGATCGGCCCAATTACTGATGAAATTTGGTGGCAATGAAGAAAACCACAAAAAGGCCGATCCAGAAAGTGACATGGGAAATAGCTTAACTTTCAATGGATCAATAGATGCTACCAATGGTGGTAACATCTCCCTGTCCAGAAAATTTGTAGAAATCTGGAATCCTGAATCGGGCTGGCATAGGCAGTGTATCAAACCAGTCCAGATACGGCTTCCGATATAGATATGATTGTCCCTTAGGCTTTAAACCAAACTGATTTTTCATGACATCAGCAATCTTATCTGTCCAATCCTCCTGAGTATAATTTCCCTGACTGATCAGAGCACGAGTCATTATGACTGGTGTCTCAGTAGGTCCGATTGATGGCTCCCGATTGTCAGCTCCCTTGTTCTTTGGTGGATCTTCGGTGTTGAAGTAAGCAGGGTAAACCATTTTCCCCTCAACTACAGGAATTCGGCTACCAAACTGATCAATATGTTGAGTCCCGCCATAACTCTTGTCTTCCGATTTCTCTTTTTGTTCCTTTTCTTCAACCCCATCCACCGCCTTGGCTTTTGCCTTCTTTGCCTTGAGAGTTTCATAGCACTCAGGATGTGTTTCTGGTGATGTAGACGAATTGATCTGCACCATCTTCTTCTTTAATTGCTGAGAAAGCACCAGTATCAAAAATAAGCAGGTCTCTTCTGGACATCCTTCAGTATAGCTCCATCCAGCAACTTGGCGATCAATCCCACCACCATGTTAACCAATATTCCAGATTGGTTAATCAAAGCATGACTCACACCAGCATCTATATATTCTTGGAAGAATTTTCTTTCATCGGCTGTGATCCGATCAAACGCTTCCTGGGGAACAGGAAACTGATTTTTCTTGATCACCGCATTGCGAGTTTTGCTGAATGAGTCGAGGCACAGATTTTTGAATTCTTCAAGCTGTGCTTCTACGACTTTCTTCTGCTCATCACTAAGATCCTCCATTATGACAGCAGGGATCTCAGGGGGTGCAATCGCAGAAGCCTTCTAGTCCCACTAGGCGTGCTAAAATGTGTTGACGTCCAAAAAGTCAGGCGTTGACTCTCGGAAATTAACACTGTGGCCTGGAAGATTTGCTTCACTTCAGTGCAGGTCCAAAATCTTGAGGTTCGCGGCGTGCCAGTCAATTTGACCTGAAATTGACAAGGTAGAGTTTAATCAGTAAGCAACAAGGAACTCATCGGCCAAGGCCCCGATTCGTTCCAGAAATCGGATCGGTATAAAGGGAAGTCCGATTTCAATAACATGAACCATCGGCTTTGAGTCCGATTCGTGATAATATAACATGTATTAAAATAAACCATCGGCTATGAAAACCGAATCGGAGATAGATTTAATCTAAATTCATTCTTTAATATGCATCTTTCCAAAGGTGATAAACAAACTAAATCTCATGTCACTAACAATCGGATCGATTTCGAGACAGCGTTGCTAGCAGGGCACCGATTTGCTTGTTTACTCCGATAGATCAATTTATATCAAAGAACTTATTTAAATCAAATCTATTTGTAACTTGCTTATTAAATCTAAATTAGCTATGTAAACAACATAAACAGATCTATTATGAAATTTGGATAATAATGAAACAGAATAGATCCTCTCTGATAGATGTAAGCCGATAAGATAAAATCAACAAGATACAATAAAAGGGTGAGCTATCTAAACAAAGAGGGGCCATACGCCTCAATCTAAAGCCTAGAACAACTCGATAAATTGGTGAATTAACTAAACGAAGAAGGGCGATGCGCCTCAATCTAAAGCCTAGATTAATTCGATAGGGTGTCAGACTTACAGACAAACCGGAGGTCAAGATGATGCAGCCCTACTTGCTGAAGAACTCGACGAAAAAGTTTGTTGGCACGTAAGGCCGAAAATTGTGTTTGATTGATTGGTTGTGTGAACATTTTTTACAATGGCGCAGGGTTTATATTTATACCCTGGAAATCTAGCTAAAACTTGTCGGCTACGACAATATCTCTAATTTATTTAAAGCAATTTAATCTTAAACTACTAAAACTATTATAATTGCTGCATCACGAGGCCCTGAAGAAGCTTCTAGACACATCCTCCCTTGATAGTCGCACATGCTCCGGCCTCCCTTGTCTCGTGTCCGATCAGGACTCCTATCGGACGATTCCCGATCGGAATCGGATGTATGACTCAGAATCGGACTCGGCCTCTGCTTGGACTCTGTTATACACGATTTCAGCCGAGTCAAAATCTGGTGTCAACACATTGAACTGCACCCTTCGGTCACCACAGACGATGATCAGGCCTAAAGGCCCTGTGATCTTAATCATGGAGTAAGCGAAGTGCACGACCACCATGAACTTCTTCAAGAACGGTCTGCCCAAGACGCAGTTGTAAGTTGAAGTGAAATCCACTACCTCAAAGGTGAGGAACTCTGATCGGATATTTTTCCGTTCCATGAGGGTTACTTGCAGATCGATCCTCCCCAATGGGACAGCTTGAATGCCCGGTATCACCCCGTAGAATGGTTTGTCCTCTGGTGACAATGATCTCCTCGGGATACCGAGCTCATCGTAGGCATTGATGAACAACAGGTTGAGGACGCTTCCACTGTCGATCAAGGTTCGCCCGACCTTGCGTGAGCCGATCCAAGGCTTGATGCACAGTGGTAGCAATGGCCCGTCGTATAGCGTGTTGGGATGGTTCCTTTGATCGAAGGTGATCGGGACATCAAACCATCTCAAGGGTGGCTTGTAGGGTTTGGTGCTTGCGATTTGCCTCTCGACCAGCTTCAGTTGGGATTTGGAGGTTCGGGTTGAGCAACCACCGAATATGGTGGCGATCTCCAGATCCTCGAGGAGTTGTGGCTCGTCATCGCCATCCATGTAGTTGGCCTGACGAGGATGCTGAGAGTTCTGGTCATGCGGTCCCCCCTGTTTCTAGTTTTCTTCTTCCTGCCTCTATTACCTCCCTGGGAATCCCGGGCATATCAGATGGTTCCCAAGCGAACACGTCTGCATTTGCCCGGAGGAAAGCAATGAGCTCGGGTTCCTATTTGTCATCCAGACCCGTCCCCACTTGCGTGATTTTGGTCGGGTCCGTTTTGTTGAGCGCTACCGCTTTGGTGCCTAGCTCGACAAACTTCTGTATGGGAGTGATTGATGAGGCCTCGGCTGGTGAGTCGCCCGTGCTTGGTGGTGGTGTATCCTTGTTATTTGGAGTTTCCACCGTACTTGGCTTCGCAGCGACGTTGTTGTCCGCCGCGAGCACTAGCTGTGCTTTTGCCCTTGATCGGGCTTCTGCTGGTCAGGAGGTCTTAGCGACAGCGGCCTGCCCAGCAGTGCTTGGTTGACTCTTGAGCTTTTTCCTGGCATGTTCCACAGCCTTGGCTGGGTCCTTCTGTCCTCCCTTGATCATGTCCAGGGTTTTCATATCACATTGAACTGCACCCTTCCGGTCACCACAGATAGTGATCGGGCCTAAAGGCCCTGGGATCTTAATCATGGAGTAAACGAAGTGCATGACCACCATGAACTTCTTCAAGAACGGTCTGCCCAAGATGTAGTTGTAAGTTGACGTGAAATCTGCTACCTCAAAGGTGAGGAACTCTGATCGGATGTTTTTCCCTTCCACGAGGGTTACATGCAGATCGATCCTTCCCAATGGGACAGCTTGAATGCCCGGTATCACCCCATAGAACGGTTTGCCCACTGGTGACAATGACCTCCTCGGGATACCGAGCTCGTCGTAGGCGTTGACGAACAACAGGATGTGGACGCTTCCACTGTCGATCAACGTTCACCCGACCTTGCGCGAGCCGATCCAAGGCTTGATGCACAGTGGTAGCAATGGCCCGTCGTACAGCGTGTTGGGATTGTCCCTTTGATTGAAGGTGATCGGGACATCAAACCATCTCAAGGGCTGCTTGTAGGGTTTGGTGCTTGTGATTTGCCTCTCGACTAGCTTCAGCTGGGATTTGGAGGTTTGGGTTGATCAACCACCGAATATGGTGGCGATCTCCAGGTCCTCGGGAGTTGAGGCTCGTCATTGCCATCCATGTAGTTGGCCTAACGAGGATGCTGAGAGTTCTGGTCATGCGGCCCCCCCTGTTTCTGGTTTGCTTCTTGCCACTTTTGTTTCTTTTACACCGTGCAGTCAACAAAGTTATGCTTTGTCGAACGGTGAATAGGGCAGTATATCGCGAGGTCCTCAGGTTTTCCTTGGCAACGGTACGTGGGTTTCCTGTCTACTGCCCGAACTTCCTCACCCTTGGTCTGGCCAAATACTGGAATGTCTGGTATTAGCAAATGAGATCGAAGCCAATGCAGATAAGATCAATGCAATTCTCGCCATGGAAGAGCCAAAGTGCATAAGGGATGTACAGAAACTCTCAGGGAGAATTGCGGCCTTGAATAGATTTATCGCAAAAGCAGCTGAATGAAGCCTTCCTTTCTTCGCAACTCTTAGAAATGCAACTAAGTTTGAGTGGGGAGAAGAACAATCCAAAGCTTTTCAACAGCTAAAGCAGTACTTGATGCAATTGACGAAGCTAACAATACCTGATCCGAAGGCACCATTGCTACTATACATTGCAGCTTCGCAATCAGCGGTAAGTGCAGCATTGATAGCTGAGAAAGAGGTGGGGAAATAGAAGGTGCAACAACCAGTGTATTATGTGTCAGAGGCATTAGCCGGCTTGAAGCTATTCTACTCAGAAATCGAGAAAATAATCTATGCAGTGGTGATGGCATCAAGGAAGCTAAGGCATTATTTTGAAGGACACAACATCAGAGTACTCACTGATCAACCAATAAATGAGCTGCTTAACAACAAAGAAGCTTCTGTAAGGCTACGCAAATGGACAGCGGAGTTATCAGAATACGTGTTAGATTTTGAGCCAAGAACCGCCATAAAATCACAAGTCCTAGCTGACTTCATCGCAGAATGGACATCTCCTTCGGCAGAAAGATCAAATATAGAGGAATGCTGGCTGATATATTGTGATGGTGCTTGGGGGATAAAGGAGCTGGGATTGCAGCGATTATAACATCGCCTTCGGGTGCAAAAATGAGATACACAGCAAACCTAGAGTTCTGCAAGAATAGCGACAGAAGCACAAACAGCGTCACGGAATACGAAGCTGTCTTATTGGGGTTGAGAAAAGCAAAGGCGCTGGGTGCAGAGAGATTCATTGTGAAAACAGACTCGAAGGTAGTAGCTGACCACATCAAAAAAGAAAGCACTATAAAGCAGCCAGAATTGATCAAGTATTTGAGCACAGAAAGATCAATGGAGAAAAAGTTCATGGGATTCACAGTTGAATACATCCCAAGAGCTAGAAATGATGAAGCCGATGCACTGGCCAAAGCAGCCGCAAGGGGGGTAAGTTATCGCCAAATGTGTTCTTTCAAACAATCACAACACCTTCGATCAAAGATCTGGATGAGCAACCTGGAATGATCAATACAATAAACTCAGAGGATTAGCGATCACCAATAATGGCTTACCTTCACGGATATTATGAGCCAGATGATAAAAATGACCTCAAATGCATGCAACAAAGGGCCAGATCCTACCAGATCATTGATGATATGCTATACAAGAAAGGAGTAGTAGCTCATTGGCTTCGCTGCATTTCACATAATGAAGGCAAAGAATTGATTCATGAAACACACAGTGGCTTATGTGGAGCACACTTTGGGGCAAGAGCTGTCATGGGAAAGGCAATGAGGCAAGGTTTCTATTGGCCGTCGATCATCAATGATGCCACTAACATAGTCAAGACATGTGATGAGTGCCAAAAGTGTGCAGCCACACGCAAGGCGCCTTTGGAACTATCTCAGTTGATCACACCGACCTGGCCTCTGCAAAGATGGGGGATAGATCTTGTGGGCCCTCTTCCCATAGAACAAGGAAATCTAAAATACGCAATAGTGGCAGTTGAGTACTTTACCAAGTGGATCAAAGCCAGGCCATTAGCCAATATCACAATGAAGACAATTTTAAAGTTCTTTTGGTAGCAAATAGTTTGTAGATTTGGAGTTCCAAGGGAAATCACGGTGGATAACGGAAAGCAATTCGAATGTGAAGAATTTAGACAATACTGCATGTCCATTGGGGCGAAGGCAAAATTCGCATCAGTATACCATCCACAATCTAATGGTGTAGTAGAAAAGGCAAATGGCCTAATCTTTTCTGCTATCAGAAAGTGCCTAGCAAATTGCAAAAGAAAAGGCAAATGGGTGGAGGAGATGCCGAAGGTAATATGAGCTCATAACACTACCACATCATGAACTACCAAATTCAATCCACTCAAACTACTATATGGAGAAGAGGCAGTTTGCCCGGAGGAAATCCTGCACAAGGGGCTTCGTACCCAGCAGGAAGCCCCAAAAGATAGCAAAGCCATTAACAAAGATGTTGAGGAAATATACAGGCTGCAAGCAGCAAAGAATATTTCAAAGTACCAAGCAGAAACCAAAAAATGGCGAGACAAGAAAGTAACCAGAAAAGACATTGGCATTGGCGATTGGGTGCTAAGAAAAAACCCAAGTGAGCCTTCGGGTAAGCTACACACCAAGTGGGAAGGACCATTTCTGGTGGTCAAGACCAATAGGCCAGGATCATTCCATCTAGGTGACGAAGAAGGAAATGAGATGCCACATTCATGGAATGTGGACAACCTACGAAGGTATTACCTGTAAAAGATGTAAATATTGGCTTCGTGATCTATAAATGAAGTCAATACTAGAATAGTTTTCTTTTTTCAAAAGCCCATACTCTTTTCCTCACAGGAGAACCCTTACTAAGGGGTGAGGTTTTTAATGAGGCGGTGCTATCTGTAACTTGTGTAAAATATACAAGTAGCTTTACCCAGAAAAAACAACTTGAATCGAAAGCGATTGGCTTTGGACAAATCGCTGATATTCGATAACCAAAATAGAACTGAATTGACGCTATTCAGATAAGGCCAATTCAGATCTAAAACAAACTACCTCAAGGAGCGAATGAAGCCAAAGCTTCAAATACAATGCTTACTCCAAGGAGTAAAAGGAACCTAAAATGCTTTGGGTTTATTTTATCAAGTACAACGAAAAATGCTTACTCTATAGAGTAAAAGGGGCTTCGCATGTCCTAACTAATTGTCCCATTCATAACAAGAATGGCTTCGCGTAAGCAAAATAAAACAGCTCCAAACGAACGAAGATGAACTATGAGCAAAAACAAACTCTCTTCGGGGGGAGGAGGCGTTTCTTCAAAAATGAAGGCACATCGAGTTCACCTTTAATCATAATAACACAAGTACAGTTACAAAACAAGGGCAAGTCCCAGTACAAGATACATTACAAGGTTCCTCAAAACATCTCAAAAACATAACCACTAAACTCTTTGCTAGAGGCACCAAACCAAGGTGCATTGTAAACATAAACAAAGTCTTCAGTGCCTGAACCAAACTCCAACGGCTCCATTTTGGGCACGGCACAGCTTCGACATTCTTCCTCGCAGCATCGGCAACACGCTCTGAACCTTGAGCAATAAATAAAGTAAAAAAGCCATACATTTCAAACTCATTGCGAAGATAAAAATTGTGGCAAAAATCCCAGAATTTGGAAAGGGAAGAATCGGGATGGCGACACTAATATTCCTTCCAAGCAAAGCCGAAAACACAGATTGGGCCATCACGCATTCCCAGTGGAACAGGTTCAAGTACATCACCCTCGTCAGGGATCTGTGCATACACAAATTTACAAGATCAAAAGATCAATCCACTTAACAAAGGTCTAAATCTGTTTACATTCTAAAATTCCTTTACACATGGGGATCTATGCCAGGTGCGCCATGACTACTCTGTCCACGGGAAGCGGTCGCCTTCGCAGCAGCTACTTCCGCAGCGGCTTCACCTTCGGCTCTCTTCTTTTCACGCAGCTCCTTTGCCTGAGATAGCATAAGCTGTCAAGCAAAATGACATGAAACCACGAACAAAAATTCTAAAAACAACAACGAAGGCAACCAAGATAGTACCTTTGCTAGCCGCTCGAAGGCAGCCTTGCAGGGTGCCTTGCGCCCGGTCACAACCCAAAATTACTTGCAACAGAGCGCTCTGGCGGCAAGTATGGCTTCGTCAAATACAACCTTATCGCTGGGATCTTTGGCTTTGGGAAAATTATAACCTCTCTTCAATAAAGCTTTGTGATGGTCACAACTTTGGTTCGCAAGTATCTTAAAGATATTGCAAGAATAGACCGAAGCAGCGTAATCACCAATAGACTGAAGGATGCTGGGAAGCGACTTGAACTCAGAGTAGATCTAGTCAAATAGATTCGTAAGACCATACTCTTATGCAGGAAATGGAAGAGGCTTGGCACCACAATGGAGCAATGCACTCTTGTAAGCATGAAACAGCTTGAGGCCACGTTCCCAAGCGATGTTGATAACGTCTTCGTGCTCCTTCCGAATGGAGACAAGGGAATCGCGAACAGAGCTGATCACTCATTCAACAGTTTTGGTGCATGAGCGAAAGTGATCAACATCACGACTAAGTTTCTCCTTCTCACCTCCAAGGGTGCTGACCTCGCTCTTGAGAGTAGCAATAATAGTTACATCATCGGCAACTTGTTGGTGAAGGTTCTCAATAATGCCATCTTTGTCCACCACTTGGATTTCCAAAGTGGCAACCTTATCTTTAAGGGCCTCGATTTCGCTAGCAGTCGCCTCTCGGTCTTGCCGAAGCCAAGCCTTCTCATCTTCCAAATCCTTCTTGATCCTATCAATATTTGTTTGTATGGAAAGGAGCTCCACATTCTCCTTCCTCAACCTCTCAAGTTCTTGACACTCAGAGAGAATGGAGTTGAGTCGAGGAGGAAGGCGATCATGCAGATCGTTGATGGCAATAACAGTCTACAGAAAAACAATAGTTAAAGCAGCAAAGCCAGCAAGGCAATTGATGCAAAGAACAACTAAACACAACCAAAGAAAATAAGAAAGAACGAAGACAAACCTTAAGACCCGCAGTTAAGATGCTAGATCCCAAAGTCTCCATGTCAAAAGACTTGAGAAGTTGTTCATATTCTATAAGGAAAATAAGACAATAAGTACAATGAAAATGGAAAAAGTTAATTATTGATGCCAGGAACCATTACCTTCGCAGATGAAGTCAGGCATATCATCAATAGAACAAAAGCCCGAAGCCTCGCGCCTGAGCAACCTATTTTGGGGACCCCCGTCACCACCTGATTCACAAGCTTTTCAACATCACCCCTAATCACTCGACAGCTTCCATCGCTGGAGCTAGAGGAGGAGGAGTTGCTATTAGAACTACCTTTAGAAGGCGAAGACGGGCCACCTTGCCCAGTGACGTTCACCTTGGGCAAATAAGGGTTGTTAACCTTTTCAATGCTGGCTTCGACCTCTTTCCCTTTCCCCTAGCTTCTCCAGCTGCTTGAGCCAAAATGACTAGAGGGTCTTGTATCCAAAGAGGCAAAGATAGAGGAAGGGATGAGCTGCTAGTAGCCACATTCACGATAGGGGGCACTGGAGCAGAAACTTGTTCCTCTTGACCGAATAGGCTCAAGTCAATATCATCGAAGACATCAACCATTCGATCATCTCGAGGCGTTTTCGGAACACCTTCACAAGCAATATCAATATAAATGAAAGGATTCTTGAACATATACCTTCATAACATATACAAACTGCTACCTTCGAAAGAGTTCCTAAAGAGTTCCATCTCACCAGCAAATGCAGCCTCGGAGTCATCATGCCCAGGGGTCGAATGTAAGGTGGTCGGGGCGACGTGAACATCCACAATCGGAGTCGAAGGCAAAGTAGCCTGGGTGACGGGAGCAGCCGCAATAGGAGTTGCCGAAGGCACTTGAGGGGCCCGAACAACATTTAAGGCCGAAGAAGGGGCGCGAGGAGGTTGGCAAGTAGGTGGAGCAGGTGCTGCAATAGACAAAGAAACGGTAGCAATGGCCTATTCCTGTCGATGCCTCTTCTGCGCAGTCTCCAAAGAACTTGTATTGCTCCGCTTCGCTGGAGTAGTCGAAGGCATCGTCTTCATACTAGAGGATTTCTTCCTTTGACCACGGCCACTACCTTGCCCATGACCGCCGCCTCGACCAGAACTCCTCCCCTTCCATGAGATGCCCTCGAAGGTACATCAGAACTAGGATCATCAGAAGTTTGTGATTTCTTCTTCAACGGAATAGGAGCCTCGTGATCAGAATGAGCAATCCCCAGCTCCTCAAAGACCCTGTTCAGTCTTTTTCCGTTGACAAATTCAAGATAGCTTCGATGCTCTTTCATATTGTAAGTGCCCAAAATGTCTTCAGCACCTCGTTCAACTGAATGAACAAACTCGTGCTCCGACATACCTTCATGGACTTTCGCCACAAACAGAGGAAATGCAACCTTGTCATGACCACCGAAAGGTTTGTACACAACCTTATACGGTTCCCAATCAGCAGACAGAAAATTGACCCCGGCGGTGAGACCTTCCTCAATAAGATCACGGCTGCAATTCACACACGAAGCTGCACGGAAGGCTTGCCAACACTTCTTAAACCCATCGCTGTGCACATCAAAACGGGGCAAGAAGTACCTCAACTTTTCCATGCAATGGGTAGGTCAACGTCTTCATCCCATCAGCCGCCGTGACCTCATCCGAAGAAACCTTAACATACAACCAATATTTCTGCTAGTGCTTACTCCATCTATTTCTTTGAGCAAAGGAAAGCTCTACCTTCACGAAGGAAGAACCACGACGACGACTGCTAAAAGTAACGCAGCCGAAGTCAGGCTCAAATAGTTCACCATCAACTTCGACAGACTTGCTCTGATTATGACCCTCATACAACCGAAGAAAGCCATCCACATTCACTTGGGCATCATTGGTCTTCACTGCCCAGAAGAAGTGAAGAAGATGAGTGATGGCATTGGGCGTCAGAAGATGTAGCCTCAAGCCGTAAGGAACCAACATCTTGTGAACAATGTTGTCAACTGACAACCTCAATCCAGCGATGAAGAAGTTGTAGAACACCACGGCTTTGTTCTCGTGGGGATCAGGGACAACGCCTTCACCCGGTGCACGGCCATGTCCGACCGGAAAGTACCCTTTGCTTTCATAGAACGTAATACCTTCCTTGCCAACCTTCGACTTGCCAAAAACAAGAGTCTTTAGTTTCTTCGAGGAGTCTATAAGGTCCTCAGGATCAAGTTATCCTCTCTACCCAGCCTTTATATACACTCGATCTATCCGGACATTCTTAGTGATTAGACAGCCCTTTATGTTCCCCGTGGATTCGATACCTGGTTTACTCACGGGTGAAAGCTACTATGACAGCTGTGCGCTTGCGGACTTTCTGTTTGCCACCGCTAGTGTCAACATCCACCCCGTCGCCCCGCACGGGTTCGGCACCTCAACTGCTACCTTGCCTCGCCGAATGGGAAGATGCGGACACGGACGCCCAGGAGGGCATGGACGCCGCGTAGGCCAAGGTACGATGAGTAGGGCTGAGGATATTCTTGGGTTACAAATTGTTGAATTATTAGTCATAGTAGTGTCAGCAGTTTAGTTTAGTACAATCTAACACATAAAATTTGTTGCCAACATTAAGAACCTCCAATAACTGATTATAAGCGGAAGCATGAGGCCACTGTCAAGGATAATCTTAGAAGAATGGCTGAATTGGGGGTTTGTGATATAGCAGCATATCTTAGACCAGCCTCAAATCCATTACCAGATCACGGCAGCAACTTCTAGTCCTATCAAAGGATCTGATTCATCAGATTAGCTCCCCGAAGCTGAAGAAAATGTTCAGGGGCCATGTGCTTGATGGACCAAGATCCATGGGAGTCTTTATGGGCTGCAGGCCCACACAGAGATTGGGCCGCCAACTCTGACAGATACAAGGAAGAGACGTACAGGTTAAGGAAACTAGTCGGCTACTAGGAAACAACCCGGCCTACTCATGTTAGGACTCTATGTTTAGTATCCAACTAGGAATTTGTATTATTAGCCTTGTAGACCCTGTCTCCCGAGTATATAAGGTGAGGCAGGGACCCCTTGTAAAATCATAACCATCAACACGAAGCGATCCACGATACAGGACTTAGGTATTACGCTCTCTTTCGAAGCGGCCTGAACCTGTCTAAATTGTCTCATGTTCACCATCGTGCTTCTGGTTCCGGTGAGGCCCTTGCAAATAACTCGACTACTCAGGGACCCCCTATAGTAGGCTAGTCGGTATAAAAAACCAACAGCTGGTGTGCTAGGTAGGGGCTCTCGTCGAGAATCGTCAAGCAAGCTTGATGGGACTAGTCATCATCTCCTGCAACGGTGACATGGCGTTCGAGAAGCGCGCCACCTTCATCTTCGGCTCATGGGTCTGCTCGGCGGATAGCGCGGGCAACATCGATCGCGTCCTCAAGCCGGCGACTTTGGAGCAACTCACCGACAAGCTCTACGAGATCACACCCCCGAGCCCGACATCAACTCGGACTCACGGAACTTCAAGTCTCAGTTTGAATTCAACTCAGACTAAGAATTCTCCAAAGCGGACTAGGCAGTCTAAG
Source organism: Alloteropsis semialata (assembly GCA_004135705.1). Lineage (NCBI taxonomy): Eukaryota > Viridiplantae > Streptophyta > Magnoliopsida > Poales > Poaceae > Alloteropsis > Alloteropsis semialata. Next base: position 47,531,431 of record CM014271.1, read on the forward strand.
TCGGTCTCTGAACCATCGGTCGTGTCAAAATCCAATGAATTCAAGACCCAGAAGAAGAGGGGCTTAGCCACTGCTAGACGCGAAGCCAATACCCCGAGCCGAATTCCCTTCGGTCTCGCGGGAACCGCCTTCGTCTACCAGGCGGCGTCATCAAAGCAACTCCAATCTCTGGTTGAATTCAACAAACTCCCCCTGGGCGGGAAACAAGTTCGTAATCACCGCAACTCCAGAAGGGAGATTCGTCCATTGGCCGGGACGCAAGCCAAAGCAACTCCACAAGAAGACTTGGACATGTCTCGCATCATTGCGTGCATTGATCCACTGCCTTTTCAGCACAGAGAGACGTTGGAGCCCTCGAGCGAATGTGGCTCCATTCTCCCTACATTGAGCCCATAAGGACTCCCATGGATATTGGTCCCTAAGTACGAAGGATCGCCTTGATTAGAACTTCCTAAGAGGGCTTCATGTCGCTGCACAAGCTTCAAGTTCACGGACGAGAAGCACCAGGCCCGGGGTTGTAACCCTGCGACTGTCAGTAGGCTTTCTGCTTGTCCTGGGCACGCTACAGCATGGTTGTGATGTTGTCGAGCTGCTCGTTCGTCTGCTGCTACCACGCCCCCATCTCCTAGACATGTGCATTGAGTGTGTTTTGGATCTCACCTGTCCGGACGTCGAGCTCATCTATTCGGCTCGTGAGGTCCGCGATGTCACGGGGGCCTCGCAACGACTAGGAGTGACGGCCACCGGAGAGCGGTGGCGGCCCACTGGAGCTAGAAGTAGAGGGGACAACAAAGTTGCTGTTCTCCCAATCGGCGCTGCCTGCACTGTGCCAGCCTGACCTTCCAGCCTCGTAGGAGTGTGGTGCCTGATCCCACCTGGACTGATACCCGGGCACATACCCCGGCATCTATCCCGCCGAAATCCACCCCACCGGGTACATCTGCTGAGTGGCGTGTGTTGGTATTTCTTACGGTCACAGATAAATCTGCAAGCGCATGGATACCGTTGTAGCTTTCACCTGAAAGTATTCAGGGTATCGAATCCACAGGGAACGAGATGGCACTGTCTAATCACTAAGGTTGGCCGGATCGATCGAGGTTATCTGAAGGCTGGGTAGAGAGGATAACTTAGCACTAAGATGGGAATATAGCGAAGGGAGTTCTCCTATGCTTGCTTTGGGCACCGAGGTATCCTAGGCCTCTAGGAAATTATCGGCATACAGCTCTACATCGTACCCACACGTGGAGGATTACAATGGACGGACAAGCTGTCACCACCTGCCGCCTACCTCTACTAATCCGTGGGGTTATGAGGCAAACGAGGGCAGATATATCCTAAGCACCATGCTTACGATAACATCAACTATCCTAACCTTGCGCAGAGATTAGAATACTTTATGAATAAAGCAACGAACCCATAAGCACAATAAAGAACTCAACTTTCTATAACTCAGACATAAATACTTAGTTGAAATCCCGGATACTTACTAAGAAGCTTGCATCCGTCGAGGTACAGGTGGAGGGTCGCCGACACACCAGGACTCCTCTAGACTCTTCCTCACTCTCTCCCTATTTCTATTCTCATTTGAGGAGGGCTTCGCCTTGACTTGTTGCTTCAGCTCAATGATGCTTAGCCCTGCCCCGAGCTCATGTATTTATAGCATGGAGAGGCGGTTGTGAGTCGGTACGAGGAAGTTGCGCAGTTTGGAGGTGGGCCCAGGTTGGCCGATCCGATGGCGTCGGCCGACCCTAGGATCCACCGTCCTAAGTCGTGCACAGCGCAGATCTTCCTCTGGAGGCATTTTGCAACTACGGGTCAAGGGATGACCGATTCGGGTGCGCGCCCAATTCGGCCGACTTGGAGTTGCCGCCTCTCGGGCACATCCTCTTCTGAGTGACTGCTTTGTGGGCCTTGAGGTCGGCTCCAAGTGGGTACGCCTCATTTGTGTGAGTATAGATGTAGATGTGGGCCCTCCAATCCATGGGTAGTTCATCTATGGCCCTTGGTGCAAACCGACGTTGATTCAACGGTTTAGATCTTCCTTAGATGTGCTTCTTTGCATGGAAGAAGGATGGACTTGGTTGGGCCTGGGCCCAGGTCGGCTGACCTGGTGGGGTCGAGCGACTTGGCCCTAGGTCGAAAGGTCCTCCTCTTTTGCCATTTAATTCCTGCACTCACATATTCACCAAAACTTGTGGAATGGATTAGATATAAGCCCTATAGCTATGGCGAATGCATTTTTGTATATATTTTCTGTAGGAACTGACTGTTAAAAGTGGTACTTAAGGACCGTCAACAAGCTCCCCCGCACTTACCCTTTGCTCATCCTCGAGTAAAGCTTTAGGACTAAGGTGGAAACCATGACTCCTTCTGATATGAAGCTAGCGTATAAGTTATTCAAAGACATACCTGAACTTGTGAATTTTGAAGTGTCTACCATGTCATCTTGGATGGTTGAGGAACGGAACGGCCCTGATTCAAGTCATCTGCAACCTTCTGTTAAGTGACTTGGGTTTTTGATAAATTTCAAAAACACAACCTTACCTAGCTTCTCAAATGATTCTCTTAGATCGCTCATTGTGTATGATTCCTCACCCAGGCATTTCTTTGCCTTCTTTCACCTTACTTCTAAAAGGCTTATGTGGAGCTCAAGGTAGGAGTAAAGATAAGGCATACTTGCATCACATATATTGCAAAGTCAAAGAGTGGTTCCAAGAAGAAAACAATTCATACAGTCTGATCAAGATGTGCATGTGTGTGGAAGGAAGGAGGGTGTATGAAAATATGACGACTCCCTTTTTGTATGATCTCTCTCCTTTTTCATCTGTTTTGAGAACATGGCTAAAAAATATTCTTCTCTCTTTTTTTCATAGCCTTCATGTGCCCACACATTTCTTTTTATGCTTGGACCTTCATATGTCCACATATTTTTTTTCTATGGCCCATGTCTCTTTTTGCAGTAACACTTAGAGAGAAGATCAACACTTAAATGGAGTATTTATTTTGTGGACGGATGCAATGTATGTTGCTAACTTCCAATATAGAAGTTTAGCATGTGTATGCGGATTGTACGTGATCTTGATCATGAAAGCATGAAGAGAATCTCACCAGGGTCATAACAATTTGACAAAGCTCAATGCAATAGCAAGTAACATATGTGTATAGGCTTTGCAATGTGAACATCATATGGCTTTGGTAGGAATAAGGCATCACTGAGGAGCTTTGTAAGGCTTTTGATTTTAAGCTTTACTAGAAAAACATCCCAAGTATTTTATACAGAAAGAGCAAGATTTCTTTCATCATACCATATCTCATTAATCAACCACTTAGATAAACATGTTTTCCTAAAGATATATATGTTCACAACCAACAAGTGTATGTGCAAGGAATACAGAATATGCAAGCCAATCAAGGATAGACATGTAAACCAAAGGAGCATCAAGGTTCATCTTATCATGAGTGTAATTTTAGAGATCATCTAAAGACAGGAATGAATTAACTCATGAATCAGAGAGGACGAGGTATAGGGTGCGTAAACCATCGCTCTGGAAGAAAATGGAGGCGAGAGGCACCAAAGGGCCTTGGGCCGACCTAGGGGGTCGGCCGACCCCTTCTGGGCCCTTTCCACCTTGATCTTTCTTGTGTAGTCTTGTGCGATGTTGTGCAGCCTGTCTGTGGGTGGTCTCAAACATGTGTGCATCAAAAAGCTTGAGGGACCCCCACACTTGATCTTGTACCTGTATTTATTTAGACATGGTGGAAACAAAATAAGGGCTCTTTGGTTCTAAAGACCAAGAGCCTTTATTGGAACTAATTTGTTTTCAATGAGCAAGAACTAACACCATCTTTTTACCGAAGTAATATTTGGCACAGAAGGAACTTACTCGGGATACTCACATATCTCCCCCACACTTGGAGTTTGTAGTGCAACGCAACATAACTGAAGTGTGTGGAGTTCAAAATTCTTTTGTAATCTTTCCCAAACCAAAACTTACCGAGGTTTTCGTAGCTGGTGTAGCTCCATGTTCTTAAGCATCACATGTCCATCGTTCTTCTTAATCTCTACCTGAAATGGTTAGTGACCAAAAATACCCGAAGGAAAGATTATACTAAAAACATGTTCTTGCTTTTTATTCGAAAGGAAAATAAATGATAATGCGGGCTATCTCCCGATAGTGCTTTGTTTATGGTCTGAAGCTGGACCATGAGGAATCCTTACATTGCAGCTATCCTTGGTGATGTAGTTTCCATGCTCATCGCCAATTGTTGATGTGTTATTGAAGCTTTAGCTACAAGGTTAGTGCCACAAATGCAAACAAGAAATTTGCAATGTTTATGATAAACAAATACATCTACAACCAATCTTCTAAACATTTTAGAATTTATGACCTCAAGGTGGTTGTAGTCCTCGTCTGTGCTTGTAGCACAAAGCATAGTAAACTCTGGAGATTTGTTAAGTGAGCATTCTTGTGGAATTTCGAATGAAAAGGTTTCATGCTCATTTATAGAATCCTTTTGCTCGGATTCCAGAGTCAACACTTCAAGCCTGCCCATGGCCCTTGTGTTCTCCAACTCAAGAGATTTATTGTGCATGATCGGGGTTGATTCTTGACTGTTGTCGAGAACAATGTCCTGAGGGCCATGGGGCCAAAACTTTCGCTCATTCGAGATGGAAATTGTTCGTGTTCATGGAGATGAGATGTCGGTGTGAATGGCGACACAAACATCACCTTCTCGAGTGAGTTATGCTTGGAAGATGACTTTGCCCTTGGAATTTCTGGGCAAGAGATACGAGTGGCAAAAGCAGCTTTCCCAAGCGTATCTGAAAGCTCCTATGAGATGCTTCTCCTTGGAGAAGCTTTTCTAGCGGATAGCCTAGGAGTAGATCAAAATCAAGGGTGTCAAAGATGTGGAAATCTAAATTGACCTCAATTTTGTCTAGCGTGATTGTCACGGCACTAGCGATCCCCCGACAATGAATGATGTGTCCACAGGGACAACTTTTGAGGAGCTTGTCGGAGGGCCTTAGCGGAACATTTCCTAAGAGAGTGTGCACAATGTGCCATGACATAATGTTGACATCCATGGTGAGGTTGAGATAGGTTTCTACGGCAATCCCTCTTATAGAACATGGAAGGATCATGGAAAGTGAACTATTCCAAATTGCTTCAGAAAAGTGGCACATTCCATCCGACCATTCCTCCTTTATGTATTTCATGAGAAATGCTTCATGGGGAGGTTCAGGAGGATGAGAAATAGGGGGGTGTAGCAGCCTTCTTGTGCCTTGAGTAATCCGAGGTGTTTCCATGATGTTCAAAGAGATCATCCTCGAAGTCAAAAGGTAATCCGAAAGGCTGAGTTTCCTCTGCCTTAACGGGTGGTGTCTCAGGAGCTGGATCTGGGCTGGGCAAGTCTACGGGTAAGATAGGATCTACTTGAAGGTCTTCTTGCTTAGTTCCATCCATAACAGCGGGAGAGTTCTCTCAAATTTTCTCTATGACCTCTCTCACTTCGGTCGACATTATATGTAGGAATGATCCCCCGGTGGCTATATCGACGAATCAGGCAGCTTTGCTAGTCAAACCAGACCAAAAATGCTGCAACAGCATGCAGTTTCGGAAGCCTAGACCTGTTTCGGCAAGACATGAGTCCTGGAAACGGTCCCATGCTGCCGTGATCGTTTCCTTCTCCTTTTACTGGAAGCTAATGATTTCCTTCCGAAGGGCACAGATCCGATGAAAGGGGAAGTACTCAAGACAGAGCTTGTCTCGTAACTTCTCCCATTCACATTCGTTAGCCCAATGGTATGGTCATACCACTTCCTTGCCTTCTCTTTAAGAGAAAACAGGAAGAGCTTCCATCTAATCGTTGATTGTGTCATGTCTGATATGATCAGACACAAGCATAGCAACTCAAATTTGTGCAGGTGATGTTATGGATTTTCATCATGTCCTGAGAAGGATGTCTCCTGGACCATAGCCACGAAAGCAGGGCGAAGCTCATAGCTATTTGTTTGTATAGGATTTGATGAAGGGTGCGGCTCCAATAATTCGTCCTTTGGAGCAGAGAAGTCATAGATTTCAGGGTGGTCCATGGTTAAAGAATAAAATAAAAAAGAATAAAATAAAAAGATAAATGGGCAACCGTAATTCATAGACAACACAGCTACCGTTCCTCGGCAATGGCGCCAGAAAGCTTGTTGGTATTTCTTACGGTCGCAGATAAATCCGCAAGCGCACGAATACCGTTGTAGCTTTCACCTCGAAGTATTCAGGGTATCGAATCCACGGGGAACGAGATGGCACTTTCTAATCACTAAGGTTGGCCGGATCGATCGAGGTTATTTGAAGGTTGGGTAGAGAGGATAACTTAGCACAAAGCTGGAAATATAGCGAAGGGAGTTCTCCTATGCTTGCTTTCGGCACCGGGGTATCCTAGGCCTCTAGGAAATTGCCGGCATACAGCTCTACGCCATACCCTTGCATGGAGGATTACAATGGACGGACAGGGTTGTCACCACCTGCCGCCTACCTCTACTAATCCGTGGGTTACGAGGCAAATGAGGGCAGATATATCCTAAGCACCACGTTTACGATAACATCACCTATCCTAACCTTGCACAAAGATTAGAATACTTTATGAATAAAGCAACAAACCCACAAGCACAATAAAGAACTTGTTGGATCGAAGCCCTCTAATATTAGCTATCAGAGGGGGGGGGGAATGATAGCACAAACTGCAGCGGTAAATATTTTCATCCTAAGATAGATTCTGGATGGTCCACTAAAATGTGTGTCTCTCTCTGATCGTAACTCCTAAATATGTGATTTTCAGTAAAAAATAACTTATCAAATTATGAAACTAACGCAACAAGAATTACGTTAATTGGAAGTCTACAACTTGAGATATTAATAAAACAAGCAGACCCTGTCAGATGGCGTCGCGAATAGGTTAAACCCTAATTTCAAGATTAAACAAAATATATTTAGGGACAATAAACCAAACCTCTCAGATCACTAGCATGAAGACCTAGCACGGTTTTGGATGGATCAAAACAAGTCTAATCACGTTTATGAATAAATCAATCTAAAACCAAAACCGTAGACAAGATCAAGCATGCAAAACAAAGATCGGAGAGAAGGAACGAAATTACCAACACATCAGTTGTCAAACCTTGATCTTTATTGCATAGATGTGTTCAAAAGATGCCAATACATGCATCCATACAAAGATCTCCACGAGATCCAAAACCCTAGACTCTATTAGGAAAAACAGAACCAAAGCCGCCACCTCGCTTCGTCGTCTGCCGTCTCAGTCTCGCACACCGAAAACCCTTTGATCTCCTCTTCCTTTTATTCTCCATGAGTCCGACGCATACACCTGAACGTGGACCCCTTTTTTTCTGCTGCCCACCAGCAGCAAGTCGTATCCAACATGGACACGAGCCAAACCATAGTCAAGTGCTTTTGAACCCTCCTTGACCCACCCATGTAGCTGCTGCCTTGCCGGCCAAAACAAATCCAGAAACAAAGTCCTGCTCACGCACATGCATGCATGGAACCTGAGGCCATGCACATGCACACAGCAAACGCACCCTCCACTAATTAATTTAGCAACAAGCTAATTAACTAGCCTAACACATGTGTATGTATGCCACACATACACATATCCGTCTTCACGCCACGCTTCAACATGACGCCATCCTGGCCAACCGTTGGCAGTTGCAGTTAGACCAAATCCGTCGATGCCGAGTCACACACTCGCACTTCGACGATCCTTCACATGCATCATTCTCTAGCACGAACGTCCCACGTGACATCCTTGACCAATAGGACCTCAGTTTCTCTCTGAACTTAGTCCCAAAACCTCAGTTCCTCCCGAACCTAGTTCCAGTCCGTCACCGACCACGTTCCGCCTCAAGCAACACCTGCACATGAACAAACACACATCCGTGTACGAGCACAAGTCCACGACTTCACTCAAGATCAGTCCATGCAACACCACTCCCATGAGTGCATCACATATAACAAAACCACCTACACTACCACAAGTGTACCATATTAGAACACAAGCATATTACCCTATGCCATTATGCTAATCACTTTGCAATGCCAATTTCAATACAATCCAATTTTTCATCACACATGATTTCACAATCTCCCCCTTGATGAAAACATTGGCAACATTATATAAACATTGAACATTGGCAATTAAATTCCATAAGAGTTTTTTAATCAAAAGCAAAGTGAAAAGATCATCACAAAAGATCCAAAATTCTCCCCCTTTCTTTAAAAGAAAAATCTCCCACTGTGAGAAGCAAAGAAGAAAGCAAAAGAAAATCTCCCATATGTGAATATGTAATGTGTGTGCAATGTGGAAAACTCTCCCGCTTTGACAATGGATTCATCAAGAACACAAAAGAGAAGAGAACAAATCTTTTTGTAAATTTCAGATTTATATTTTTATATATGAGCATCACAGATTATTCATGTATGTAACAAATACTCATCCAAACCATGCTAGAAAATAGTTGCAGCATTACATCCATACATATACAATGTAAATTTCAGCACAACTAAAAATCAAGTGCCATTAAAAATTTATTTCATGACATGGTCTCCCTTTCTCAACTACTTCAATACTTGAAAAAACCGTAATTTATGCACTTCAGTGGTGCTTGAAAAACTGATTTACAAATTATTGCACCAAAAAATAAATTGCAAGGAATTATATGCACCATCAGCTTTACTTTTCAACCAAGTCAAGCCTATGTCACATTGACAATCAGAAGCTTAAGAGCAAGGTTTCAGTCATACACAACTCCTTCCAAGTTCATATCAAGGTGCAATGATAAGCAATCTCGTTAAGAAGAAGTGCGATAATGCATATTTCCTTGATCTTTCTCATATCATTTTTTTCATATCATATAATTCTAGGATTTTAGAATTAGAACTTTTAAATCAAGATCAAAATAGTTAAGAAAGTTCAACCATGGCAAGATTTAATTTAGGTTTTCATTCCATTTAGATAGTCATGCCAAAGACTGCACCATGCATGTACAGATATGAAGTTGCAAAAATTCTAGAGCATAAGCATGGCTTCAAATGTCATATATGAATAAATTATAATGCTCATTATCTTTTCACAATGTTCAGATTTTTTTATCAACACTGAAAATAATCAAATTAAAATCCAAAGAGTCACAAAGCTCCCCCTCAAAACATCCATATCACAAAAAAACTAATCTTCTCAAAAACCCAATGCTCCCCCTGAAATGAATAACCAATGAATCAAGAGAGACATAGTGAGACACATGTGTTTTGAGTTATCTTGGTATATTTCAGCTAAGCACAAGCATACATTTGATGAATAGATACTAAGCATGAAAAGGCACGATATGATATATAACATGATCAAACATGCTAGGGGATAAATATGAGCATACAAACAAGTATCTCATCTCATACCACAAATGGACATAACTGATTGTAAAAGGTATGAGTATAATTAGCTCACAAAGTAGTTGGCACAAATGCCTCTTGAAAACCATCTCAAAGGTATAGAGAACCATCCAAGTCTTGATCACATCCAAAAGACCAACATACATTAAGCTCTTGTTCTCGATCATGAATCTGAAATACCTACATAGAGCTATAAGATGTCGAGGCCTTGGTACTGGGGTTAGTAATAAAAAATTTAGGAATCCAGTACTTAGACACACGACTAAAACCAGTAGGTACAACACGAGTATTTTTATGATAAAAATCAGATTTGGCATTACTCATGTTTCTGTCAACAAAAGGTGTTTGCTTCACCTTATGCACAAAGTGAGGAGTCACAACCTCACGAGGAACAAAATGTGCACTCCTGAAATTAGATCTAGCCTTAGCCCTTTCTTTTCTTTGTTGTTTAGCAAGTCTAAAGAAAAACTCTATCTTATGTCCATCTCTACCACAATGAGTGCAAGTATATTTAACTTTAGGTTTAACTTGAGAAGTAGAAGTTGCACTTGCATTCATTGTGCTAGTAGATGACATAATTCCAGCAGATTTAAAAACTATCTTTTTAGGCTCATTATGCGTTGCAAATTTTCCACTACCAATAGATTTAACAACAGTAGGAGCATCATTCTTGGAGTGAGCATAAGGATCAAAGCCTAAACCAGTTTTATGTATTTGTGAGCTTGTCTTTTGTTCCAAAATCTGATTCAAACTTTTAGTTCCTATTTTATTTTGCAAATATTCAATACGCTTCAAAAGGGTGAAACAATTATGACAATAAATATGCATGGATTTCTTTTATTTAGAACAGTTAGAGCAAGAAAGAATCTCATGTGTAGAAAAATCATGTTTCAATTGATCAACTCTAGCATTTGCATTTTTAACTTCAATTCAAGAACATTGCAATTATCACAAGAAGTTGGTTCATCAATTACACAAACATGATTCTCATTTTTCTCTTTTTCATATTTAAGTTGCTCCATCAAAGCACAATATTCATCTCTAAGAGTAGTAAGCTCACCAAAAATTGAGTCATATGATTTGCAAGAATCATCATTAGGAATTAAAGACTTAAGTCTACCAATTTCAGCATTCAAAGATTCAATAACGTAATCATGTTTCTTAATTGTGTTATTACGCTTATCAATCAATTTACCAAGACGAACAACAGCAATAGATAAATCATCATAACTAGGTTTTACCTCATTATCGCTGTCATTGTCGGTGTCACTATTGGTGAAGCTCTTGTTGCTTTCCATGAGACATAAACTACTCAAATTGTGCCCCTTCTTTGCTTTAGATGTTGCATCTTCATCATTGCTGTCTGAATCAACATCGCTCATATTAACTTGCACAAGAGAGGAAAGAACTTGATGCACCACCTTGCGGTTCAAGTAGCTATTCTTCTTGTTGCTCTTAGATGTGTTCTTCTTATAACTTTCAGCGTCCTCTTCATCCTCATCATCATCTTCAACCCTTGAAATTCTTGCCAGAAACATTGGACACTTAGGACAAATATGTTTAAGCGATCCACACTCAAAACATTGTGGAGCAGAATTTCCTCTATTTCTTGATCTCACATTCTTCAAAGCTTTATTAATGTGTCTAGAGAGGAGTGCCAATTCATCTTCTGGGAGTTGGTCTAGCTGTTCATCGGTTAGTGAAGACAAATAAGACAAAGCATAGCTAGAAGAAGTATTATTATCAAAAGACTCGCTGGATTGTGAAGTTAAAGCAATTGATTTTGAACCATACTTCCTAGCAAGCACATCTAATTCATGAGTTTTCAATTTAGAACAAAGCACATCTAATGTAAGGGTACTCATGATAGTTGATTCTTGAATAGAGGTTACTTTCATCTCCCAAACAGACATGTCCAATGCTCCAAGTAATTGACGTGCATTTTCAGCATCAGTGAAATTAACATTAACAGCACGTAAATTGCTAAGTACAATATTAAAGCGTGCAAACAAGTCATCAAGTGATTCACCAGGTTTCATCTCAAAACGCATATATTCTTTTTTAAACATATCTTGGCATACCTCTTTAATATTGGATGAACCTTCATGATACTCACAAAGTGTTTTTCATACCTCATATGCCGACTTGTGATGCACCACACGATCAAAGTCGCTTCTTCCTAGCCCTTGTATGATCAAATTTCTTGCCTTGCTATTGTTCTCCACGGCAGCTCAATTACCATCATTAACTTGATCAGGCACAACAAAAGGATTAATCACCTTCTCCCAAATCAGCGACTCCTGTGCTTGAATGTATGCTTCCATCTTCGCTTTCCAAAACTGAAAATCAACACCATCGAAAACACACGATTTTGTGGAATACCTATACATTACTAATAATTCTAATCACCGGCTAAGATCAATTAGAACAAAAACAAGCTCTGATACCACTTGTAGGATCGAAGCCCTCTAATATTAGCTATCAGAGGGGGGGGAGGGGGTGAATGATAGCACAAACTGCAGCGGTAAATATTTTCACCCTAAAATAGATTCTGGATGGTCCACTAAAATGTGTGTCGCTATCTGATCTTAACTCCTAAACATGTGATTTTCAGTCAGAAACTAACTTATCAAATTATGAAACTAACGCAACAAGAATCACATTAATTGGAGGTCTACAACTCGAGATATTAATAAAAAAAGCAGACCCTGTCAGATGGTGTCGTGAATAGGTTAAACCCTAATTTCAAGATTAAACAAAATATATTTAGGGACAATAAACCAAACCTCTCAGATCACTAGCATGAAGACCTAGCACGGTTTTGGATGGATCAAAACAAGTCTAATAACATTTATGAATAAATCAATCTAAAACCAAAACCATAGACAAGATCAAGCATGCAAAACAAAGATCGGAGAGAAGGAACGAAATTACCAACACATCAGTTGTCAAACCTTGATCTTTATTGCATAGATGTGTTCAAAAGATGCCAATACATGCATCCATACAAAGATCTTCACAAGATCCAAAACCTTAGACTCTGCTAGGAAAAACAGAACCGGCGCCGCCACCTCGCGTCGTCGTCTGCCGTCTCAGTCTCGCACACCGAAAACCCTTCGGTCTCCTCTTCCTTTTATTCTCCATGAGTCCGACGCATACACCGGAACGTGGACCCCTTTTATTCCGCTACCCACCAGCAGCAAGTCGTATCCAACATGGACACGAGCCAAACCATAGTCAAGTGCTTTTGAACCCTCCTTGACCCATGCATGTTGCTGCTGCCTTGCCGGCCAAAACAAATCAGGAAACAAAGTCCTGCTCACGCACGTGCATGCATGCAACCTGAGGCCATGCACATGCACACAGCAAACGCACCCTCCACTAATTAATTTACCAATAGGCTAATTAACTAGCCTAACACATGTGTATGTGTGCCACACATACACATATCCATCTTCACGCCACGCTTCAACATGATGCCATCCTGGCCAACCGCTGGCAGTCACAGTTAGACCAAATCCATCGATGCCGAGTCACACACTCGCACTTCGATGATCCTTCACATGCATCGTTCTCTAGCACGAACGTCCCGCATGACATCCTTGACCAATAGGACCTCAGTTCCTCCCTGAACTTAGTCCCAAAACCTCAGTTCCTCCCGAACCTAGTTCTAGTCCGTCACCGACCACGTTCCGCCTCAAGCAACACCTGCACATGAACAAACACACATCCATGTACGAGCACAAGTCCACGACTTGACTCAAGATCAGTCCATGCAACACCACTCCCATGAGTGTGTCACATATATCAAAACCACCTACACTACCACGAGTGTACCATATTAGAACACAAGCATATTACCCTATGCCATTATGCTAATCACTTTGCAATGCCAATTTCAATACAAACCAATTTTTCATCACGCATGATTTCACAGAACTCAGCTTTCTATAACTCAAACTTAAATACTTAGTTCAAATCTCAGATACTTACTAAGAAGCTTGCATCCGTCGAGGTACAGATGGAGGGTCACCAACACACCGGGGCTCCTCCAGACTCTCCCTCACTCTCTCCCTATTTCTACTCTCATTTGAGGAGGGCTTCGCCTTGACTTGTTGCTATCCAGCTCGATGATGCTTAGCCCTGCCCCGAGCTCATGTATTTATAGCATGGAGAGGCGGTTGTGAGTCGGTACGAGGAAGTTGCGGCGGTTTGGAGGTGGGCCCAGGTGGGCCGATCCGGTGGCGTCGGCCGACCCTAGGATCCACCCTCCTAAGTCGTGCACGGCGCAGATCTTCTCCTGGAGGCAGTTTGCAACTACAGTCAAGGGACGACTGGCTCGGGTGCGCGCTCAAGTCGGCTGACCTAGGGGGGTCGGCCGACCTGGAGTCGGGCCCATCCTCTTCGGAGTGACTGCTTTGTGGGCCCTGAGGTCATTTCCAGGTGGGTAGGCCTCATTTGTGTGAGTATACGTGTAGATGTGGGCCCTCCAATCCATGGGTAGTTCATTTATGGCCCTTGGTGCAAACCGACGTTGATTCAACGGTTTAGATCTTCCTTAGATGTGCTTCTTTGCATGGAAGAAGGTTGGACTTGGTTGGGCCTGGGCCCAGGTCGGTCGACCTGGTGGGGTCGAGCGACCTGGCCCTGGGTCCAAATGTCCTCCTCTTTTGCCATTTAGAATTCCTGCACTCACATATTCACCAAAACTTGTGGAATGGATTAGATATAAGCCCTATAGTTATGGTGAATGCATTTTTGTATATATTTTCTATAGGAACTGACGATCAAAAGTGGTACTTAAGGACCGTCAACAACGTGCTGGGAGTGCGGCGGCTGGTACTGAGGTGGCTGATACTGTGGTGGCATAGTTGCTGGTTGGTGAGATGATGACGCCTCGTGCCGTGATTGGCTCCATGTCAACCTGCTGCTGCTCCTGCTTGGTTCCTCTTTTTGGGCAAAAGGGACGGTTAGCTCCCAACACTTATACAAGTGAAGATCCAGGTTAGGTAACCTATTTCATTTGTATAGCCGGGGAAGAAAAATATAATGTTCTGGTGCGCATCGTGTTTGAGAGTGTGCCCTTGCACTAGATGCCTCGTTGATGAAGACTCGGGTAGTGGGATATAAGAGATGTTGAAATCATCTAGTACCCCGAGCTTCGAAGCAATTCTAGTGATCAAGGACGTGCACTCTATAGGACCAGACATCCTAAAATGTTTTAACCATTATGTAATCATAGGCTGAATAGGAGATACACAAATTTTCTTAACCATGACATATAAAATCTTAAGCTCATCATTACACACAGGCCTAACATCATCTATAGGAAAAAGCGAAACAGCAAGCCACTTATGAATAAGCCTCAAAGTTGGATTATGAGGCAATGGGACTGGATGGTGAGGAGGTGTGAACCTTCCTCCGAGATAGGCACAAAAGAATCCCATCCAATAGCATGCCAAATGGTGGCGAAATCAACATCCATACCTATGCGCTCGAGGAGGTCCGTGTCAAAGGCTTCGGTGTGAGCGAAGACTCGGTCCACTATGATTGTGTAGGCTTGCATCTCACGTTCGCCCCTTAGGTTGATCTCAGGATACACCTCCATGGCTTGTGGCTCCGATTGCACCTCATGTTGGGCACACCCCTCCTCATCCATGGAGCTAGGCGTGTAGTCTCCGGAGCAAGGGGTGCTTCCACTCCCGTGAGAGTGGCTTGAGCTTGAACCCGCCAACTTCTTGAGTGCACCAGAGAACCTCCGACCGATTCCCCTCATGGTGATAGGAACAAAAACACTAGCGCATGGGTTATGTTAGAGAAAAATGAAATGAACAACCCGTGGACGTAAACTGTGTTGACCTTAGGCAAGACGATGGCAAGAGGGCGCAGCGCACTTACACGAGTGGGCGGGAGAGCGAGAGTGAGATCTTTGAGCAAAAGTGAGAGAGGAGATGGAGAAGAGAGTGCGTGAGGGAGAATAACTCCTCCCGGGCTCTATTTTTAGAGCCAGGAGCTCACATGGTCGAAAACAGTGGAGAGGGCAACCACTAATAGCCGTTCGAGGTGGGCCATTCTAAGCAACGGTCAGCCTGGGTCGACCGACCTGCGGTTCGGCCGAACCTGGCTTGGGCCCACCTGCCTGCTTCATTTTCCTGCTGCTTCCAACAGCTCTTTTGACCCTATGTGCTTGATGATTGAAGACATGAAACTTTTGCAGGAGGTTAGGAGAAAGAATTTTATATTTTTGAGTTTACAAATTTTTATATTTTTCATTCAAGGTTTTTAATTAAATTGCTGAATAAAATTTTATTATATAGACATTATTTATACATTAAAATTTAAGAAAATATTTTTGTTTTCAAAAAATAAACATGAGATAAATACCAATTTACCTTTGGCAAGGGCTCACCGTTTTAAGTCCGTCATTCAGACTCTCCTCGCATCGATTAATGTGATACGTCCGGGCTCAGAGGAGCGGCTGCGGATGTCTTGACTCTCCACACCTGCTTGATCTTCTTGGGTTTCGCAGGCGGTGCGGGAGGAGTTGCTGTGGACCTTGGGGCTGGAACTTTCTTTTTCTTAGGCATTTGATTCTTCCAGAGCCCTGGGTGACCTTCATTTATTTTCTCCTCCTTTTCCTAGAAGAAGATCATGAATTTTATGTGACTGTCCATCTATCGGGGTTGTGGTGCGACCTCGGTCTTCTTTGTGCCATGCATGTTCCCTTCATGCTTGTTTTTGACCATGGAGCATTGCTCCTGCTTAGGGCGGAACAGAAACTTCTCCTCTATGCCATTGATGTTGAAGCGGATTCTCCAGCTCCTACATCAATCCGGGCACCCGCGGTGCTCAGAAATGGCCGCCCAAGGTGTTGACGGTCTTTACAACAGAAAATCCGACCGTCAATAGCCTTAGAAAATGAATAAAGGCTAAGCATAACGTAGGCATTTATACTCAAATAATATTGTAGCATGCATATCTGGAATGTATAAGAGTACGGGGACATTGGAGCAAAAGATGAAGGCTGTTGGGCCTAGGCCCAGGTCGGCCGACCCGGTTAGCTCAGGCGACCTGTCCTGGCACCTACTCGAGCCCATCTTCCATGCAAGTCAAGAAGCACACCAAGGGATGATCGTGGCCACTGATTCAAGGTTGGTTGATGTCAAGGATGAGGGATGAGCCACGTGTCACTCCAATGGATGGAAGGGCCCACATCTCAACTCTAAAGTACTCAATCCAGGCGTACGTACCTGGAACCGCCATAGAGACCCACTTGACAGTCTACCAGAGAAGTGTGGGGCCGAAAGGCGGCAGGGCTAGGTTGGCCGACCTAGCCAGATCGGCAGACCTGATCCTGCGGCCGTTTCGCTCCACCCTTGACCAGTACCTATAAACTGCCATTGGGAGAACATCTGGGCCATGCATAGCCCAAGGCGGTGCATCTAAGGGTCGGCCGAGGCCCTCCCCCCTAGGCCGACCTAGGCCCACGGCCAAATGGCCTCAACCACCTCTGACTGGCTCTACACCGCCGATGGATGCTATAAATACCTGCAAGAGCCTCTGCGTTCGACACACACAATAGAAGAAGAGCTTTCCTTTGCTACAAGCTTAGTCTTAGTCTTAGTAGTGATAGTTCTAGTGATTGATCTTCAGATGGATTTCTGGAGGAGTCTTGGTAAGCTCTAGAGTTCAGCTCTTGTATCTCTTTACTTACTTGTAAGATTTTGATCTTAATGGAGTTATCTTCATACTTATGTTGTATGCCTCAACTTTACTCTACTTACTTAGCATATACATCTTATGTCTTGCACCTTATTCAAGTTGACGTATGTCATGACTGTAACACCCTAAAGTGCAGGCATAAGTGAAACAGAAGAAAGCAAGGAAAAGTTTTAATGTTCACCCAAATAACTGGGATTTCTTTTTAAACAATTCAAACCTTAGATACCAAAGTGAGAGCACATGGCTCCCAAACAAAGAAAATAAAGCTCATATAAGCTAAATCAAAGGGCTTTGCATAAACAAATCCTTGGAAATTCTTTTTGATGAGGACATGACAACCATGGATATGGCCATGATTGTTTATTTTGAAGGAGTCTAACATGGGTTTCTAAGTCAAGAAGAAGGCCTAAAGTTGACTCGGATCGAGTCCCCAAGATGGAGGCCCAAAGCAACTCAAGTTCGAGTCCACCTCGGAGCCCAGAAGCAGCACGCACTAAAAACGATGCCCAGGTCGCATACGGAGACCATTTTGGACGTTCTTTATATGGATGGAAAGATAATTTTATAGAGCTTCCAATACAACTGGTCCCACATTAAAATTCCATCTGAGGCAACAGGAATCGTCAAAACAAGTGGACGTCCAGAATATATCAGGATGCTGCGCCACCGTCTTTTGGGCCGTTGGCCCATGTATCGTGTTGGAGCCCATAGGGGCGAGTCCCAGGGGGGAGGGGTCATGCACGACCTAACCCTCATATATTCAGTAGCCGCCACCACATTAGGGTTTGGGCTTTGTTTAATCAAGTTTTCGAAGTCAAAACTGTGATAGATTCATTGTAACTGTGGCGACAAGTCCGTTTACAGTGATCCAGGGCCCCCATTCTTGTTCTACAACCCTGTGTCGATTAGTCCTTTGTTGATCAGAGCTTGAACCCCTCTTATATTCGCTTTATACAGATCTACAATTTCAGATTGCGTGTTTATCATTCTCTTGCTTGTGTTCTTTGATTCGCTTGCAGGGAAAACCTTCTCGGTGAGGTCAATCAAGTTGTGCTTGGTTGATAACCAACGGAGCAGTGGTGTAACAGTTGAAGGGTTTGAATCGTGTCTGATTTGAAGCTAGATCGCCAACGTTGAGTTCTCCACCAATCGAATTTACCATCTACCTCTCGGAAGATCAACCAGCTCCTTATCACTTTTCCCATATGAAATCAACCTTATCACATGTGAAAAACAATTAATAGAGTTAACCTCTTTAAGAGCCCTTAATAATTAAAATCTGTTAAATAACTTAGGAAACTACCTATATAAAAGTTATAGAGCAAAGTACCCTCTCTAACCCTGACCAGGTCTTGGCCTTTGAAAGTTTTGCCAAACCCTGCAAAAACCCGATCAAAAACTAGTCAAACCTAAGCCAAAAACCCTTTTTCTCAAATTTGCTAAGTCTGGAAAAACCGGTGTTCAATCCATTTTGGCACCGCGTTCCAGCTCGATTTAAGAATGATTTCATACAACAAACTTTGTGAAGTTTGAAGCCTATACTACCAGCTCCAACTTTTATATTTGGACATTTCAAACTTCAGTTGAAAAATCCTGAGAAAAACTGCCGTAAATGCAGCCGGTTTTTGCAAAACTAGTGATGTGACGCAGGCCAAACCCGTGGTCACCGCGATCACCCCACGCGCCTGACAGCGCCTCCATGCGGCGACCGGCGTCTGCGCGCTCGCCGAGGTTGGCCAACGCGCGCCGCCGACCAGCCGACCGAGCCTCGCCTCCACCAATCCGAGCGCGCGCCTAGCACCTGTCCTGACAACGGATAGCCGCTGGTCAACCCGCGCCACCGACCAAACGGCCAGAGGGTCGAGGTGCGCCCAGTCGCAGCCAGGCAGGGCGTCGCCTACCGGCGATCACCGCCGTGCCGACCAGCCGGCCCCGCGAGGCTTCGCGTTGAAGCTTCCTCGCCTCGACCGAGCCCCCAACCGCGCCTATAAAAGGCCTTTCAACCCTTGGCCGGAGCTCCACACCTCCGCCACCGCCCGCCACTGCTCGCCGAGCCACCTCGCTGGCGAAGTCCCTCCTCCGCACCACCACCAACGCATCCGAGCCTCCCAGAGCCACCGCCCACCGCCATGCGACCTTGCCGAGCCGCGCATTGCCAGTCGCAGCCATCGCCATCACCGGAGTCGGAGCCAAAGCGGCCGCGTCGCCATTGCTCTGACGACGAGCACCGCCGCCGCTTCGCCGACCTCGCCGTCGCCCCCAAGCCGAGCCGTGGTGAGTCCCTGAACCTCCCTGGCCTCCTTCCGCCGCCGGTCCGGGACCTTGCCGGCCGGAATTGCGCCGCCGCGCCACCGGCCGGGCCGAGGGACCCAATTGCAGAGATCAAAGCCTTTCTAGGGATCTGTCTATAGGAGTTTAAAAGCCCAGGTGGTCATCTGTAAATCTGCTAATGAAATTTCCTTTAATAAATGAATAAAAAGCTAAAACTTCAATAAATCATATAAAATCATAGAAAAATGCTAAAAATGCCAACCTTTGTGACCAGATCTACACAATGGTGTAACATGAACTCCTGGAAGCAGAACAGAAATATTTCTTTTAATTTCTCTAAGAAAATGCTAATAAAACTTAAGAAATGCTAGTAAATCACAGGCACCAGAGAAAAATATGAAACCTATTGGTGATGCTTTGTTTTAGTACCTAGATTTTTATGATCCTTTTGCTCAGTACCTTTTGCATGCTTTTTGTATTAGTTTTCTTTTTGTTATGTTTAATCTTATTTTAATCCTAGAATTAGTTCTGAGGCTCATTAAAGGTTATCCTTTTTTTAGACCTATCTGAGTAGCCTTATGAGCCTTTAGAAAAATTTATGCAGCCATAACATGCTTCTAGAATTAGTTAGAGTTTTAATTATTTCCTAGCTTATCTCTGGTATTTAATTCCTTAGATATTTAGTATAGCTGATAAAAATCTGAAAAATTGCTGTTAAATGCCTTTGTCCATGCACCACCTACAGTAAAAATTAATTATCTAAATATGATAGATGGTTTTCTAAATTTGATCCTTATGGAATTAGTTATTGTTTTCTAGTTGTTTTACCTTGTGGTTGTCTTTTAAATTAATTATCTAAATATGATAGATGGTTTGATAGCTTAAAGTAGCTATTACTACTGTACTTAGGACTTGTTTGCTTGCTGCATTTTATTTCTTTTCCTAAAGTACTTAAAAAGGTGCTTTATGAATGACATAATAACTTTAACCTAATTAAAAATCTTTAGTAACCAGGAAAAGCTGAGTTTTCAGATTCAGCCTTAGGATCCTAAATATGAACTCAACCTTAACACACATCACCCCCGCTCTCTTAATGAGTTGCTAACAACTTAATAACTACTCCGTAAATGGTTGCCTAGATGTATAAGTGAGTTGCTACACTCACATAACCCCCAACCCCGCTTTCTTTGTGGAGTTGCTTGAACATTTAGAATCTGTATAAGTGAGTTGCTGCATATATATGAACCTAAGGGTTATCAGGGAAAAGAGCACCCTAACTCAACCCATATGCATGCGTGTAGATCCCTCTCTAGACGAGGGAACCTACGAGTTGGTGGCCCGAGAAGTGAACGAGTCCACGGACGACGTCACTCTCTCCGCTAACCTGCCGAATCAAGACCCTGAGGGTGTGAAGCGTTTCGCTGAAGGCAAGCACCGAAGCATAATCCTTATTTCAAAATATCATTACATTTCCATGTTTACCTTGATTGCGCATTTAAGTATTAGGAGTTGTTTGGAACCATAGATGCATGATCATAGGTACCTAAGTTCCTTTTAGTAATGGCTTGGTCGATAGCTGCTATGCTTAAAGATAGGAATCAGTAGAAGTCGAGTGATTTCTCGTCACTCGCGAGATATAGATTTTCCCCCTTATGTTGGAATCATGAGGAAATCTTGGTGGACGGGTTTTATGCAACAACCCGTAGTGATTGATCGTCCCGCCTACCTACCTTTAAATTGGCTAAGGATGAACATGTGATGAGCTGGTCAAGCTTTTGAAAGTACTAGTCGTATGCCGTGAAATAATGGAAAGCGGTAAACCGATTATTGACGGTCCTTATAATAAAAATACGACCGTCAATAGCCTCAGAAAATGAATAAAGGCTGAGCATAACTTAGGCATTTAAACTCAAATAATGTTGTAGCATGCATATCCAGAATATATTTGAGTACAGGGATATTGGAGCAAAAGATGAAGGAAAGTGGGCCCAGGGCCAGGTCGGGCGACCTGGCCTGGCACACCCAATCGAGCCCATTGTTGACACCAGCGGTGGCAAACAGAAAGTCCGCAAGCGCACGACTGTCATAGTAGCTTTCACCCGTGAGTAAACCAGGTATCGAATCCACGGGGAACGTAAAGGCACTGTCTAATCACTAAAGTTGACCGGATCGATCGAGTGTATATAAAGGCTGGGTAGAGAGGATAACTTAGCACTAAGGCTAATTATAGTGAAGGGAATTCTCCTATGCTTGCTTTGGGCACCGGGGTATCCTAGGCCTCTAGGAAATTGCTGACCAAGTGGAGGATTACAAAGGACGGACAGGGTTGTCACCACCTGCCGCCTACCTCTTCTAATCCGTGGGGCTACGAGGCAAACGAGGGCAGATATACACCTAAGCACTACGCCTAAGATAATATCAGCTATCCTAACCTTGATCAGAGATCAGAATACTTTACGAATAAAGCAACGAACCCACAAGCACAATAGAGAACTCAGCTTTCTATAACTTAGACTAGTTGAATCCCGGATACTTACTGAGTAGCTTGCATCCGTCGAGGTACAGGTCGAGGGTCGCTGACACGCCGGGACTCCTCCAGACTCTCCCTCACTCTCTTCCTATTTCTACTCTAGATATGAGGAGGGCTTTGCCTTGGATCTTCACTTCAGCTCGATGATGATGAGCCCTGCCCTGAGTCCCTCTATTCATAGCTTGGAGAGGCAGAGTAGCGGCGGTGCGTCGAACAGCAGTCGGTAAGGAGGTGGGCCCAGGTCGGCCGACCTAAGGGGGTCGGCCGACCGTGGGATTCACCGACGTTGGTGATGCATGGCACGGATGGCTTCCTGGAGGTGGTTGACAGTTGTGGGTCAAGGCAGTGGCAGTTTGGACGCGCGGCCAGGTCGGCCGACCTGGCCAAGTCGGCCGACCCAGGGTTGTGGCCCCTCGGCCCCACTCTGCCAGGGACACTTTCTTGTGGGCCCCATGGTCGGTTCCCGGTGGGTATTCGCGAAGATGTGTACGTTAAGTCAGGGATTTGGGCCCATGGATCTGTGTGCTTGCCACATGGCCCAATCCCATCTCTTTATTTCCACCGACTTGATCTCAACGTTTCTGATCATCCCTGAGTGTGCTTCTGTCATTGGGTCAAAGCTGGACCTCATTGGGCCTAGGCCCAGGTCGGCCGACCTGGTGGGGTCGGGCGACCTGG
This sequence comes from Alloteropsis semialata, assembly GCA_004135705.1. Lineage (NCBI taxonomy): Eukaryota > Viridiplantae > Streptophyta > Magnoliopsida > Poales > Poaceae > Alloteropsis > Alloteropsis semialata. Next base: position 47,554,093 of record CM014271.1, read on the forward strand.
TCCTGGGCCCATTTTGGTCCTTCTTTTGCCACCTTATCTCTATAAGCACATATGCACCAAAACTCATGGAATTCATTAATAAATAACCCTATGTCTATTTGTTTTATTATTCTTTTATATCTTTGTTGGCAATAATATTTTATCATTAAGAGCCGCCAACAAGCTCCCCCACACTTATCCTTTACTCGTCCTCGAGTAAAGACTAAGATTCATCACAGGAGTAATTATAAACAAACATATAGAATATTCCCAAACATTTAGGCTTGGTGGAATTATATTGAGTGGCTAACATGTCTTCTTGAGTTTTTGCAGAAAGGAACAACCTCTTTATGACATGACACACCTTACCTTCAAGTACTTGGGTTTTTAGAATTTTGCAAAGAAAACCAATGCTTTGCTCCTCAAAGAGTTTCTCTCTGGATATTCATGGTGGTTGGACAACACTCATACTCTCCTGAAAGTAACTTTGTATGTGGAGCTCTCAAGATACATACCTTATGTCACTTATGTTGTCATTCCAAGAGTTGGATCCAAATCAGTGACAAGTCATGTAATCAAGTTAAGATATGCAAGTGTATGACATGAAGTGGAAATGTAATGGTACTCCTTTGTATTGGCTTTCTTCCCTTTTTCCTTTCTTTTTGTTGGATATGGGCTATTGCGCTTTTCATCTTCTTCTTTTTTTTCCACGCAATGCTTTTTTAGCATGAGTCTTTTTTTCTCCTTTCTCTTTTTTTTCTCTATGCATATAGCCCATATCTTCTTTTCATCTTGATTTTGGGAAGAATGCCATTTTAGGAGTATTTATTCATGAATATGAAATGAAGGCATGTTTTACTTCACCCTCAGTGTAAGGGTTTAGCTTTTTATGGTGGAGTGTACGTGATCTTGACTTTAAAAACATGAAGCATCTCTAGCAAGGGTCACAAAATTTGGAACAAATCAAAGCTCTAAGGATATGCATGACTATCAATGTAAGTGGTTGTCTCTCAAACCCATGAGGAGCACAGCAAGGTTAAAAGTTTTTAAAACTTTTCATAAATTCCAAGTACTTGAATAAGTAAGAGCATCATCCATATTAAAGCCATATCTCAAAATGCAATAACTTAGATGACAAGGGTTCCTAAAAACATGAAGATTTCCACAAGCCAAAAGGTATAGGGAATAAAGTATATGTAAGTTAATAATTTTCCATATTTTTAGGAACCTTATGTCAAGTTCTGCAAGGATTCAACTGAAATAGAGTAAAAGAGAGTCAAACCAGCGTGCAGGGAAAAGTGGAGGCCAAGAGGGATCCAGGCCAGGTCGGCCGACCTGGTGGGGTCGGGCGACCTGGGGGTAGCCCCTCCGGTCCAGCTTCTTTGCGTGCTGCTCTGTTTCATTCTATTCTGCTCTGTTTTGCGTTGGATCACTCTGTTTCCATTGCAAGTCTCCCCCACACTTGTACTTTTTATTCAAAAACAACTGGAAACAAAAAACACAATCCTAATGCACTAAACATTTTATTCATTATAGCATAGGCACATTATAGAATAATGAAATAAAAAATGAAATAAATGAAGGAATTTAAACTAATGTGCCTATCCTATTCTAAAACTTAGGGTGCCTAAGGTGCATTGTAGAGGTTTTCATCCCCTACGGCTTTAGCATAGCGCTTGAACTTCACGACTGTTGATCTACGCAGCATATCAAAGTCGTCTTGAAGATTTATGCGCTCAAGTCGCTCTTTGGCGAACCTCTTCTCCAACTTGGCATAGTCGTGACTGAGTTGATTAATCAACTCTAGCAACTCTGCATTGGAGGGAGCCATGGGGGCCTTCTCATCATCACTTTCATAGTGACACCCAGGCCTGCGAATTGGAGGAGGCTTGATATGCCTCTTGATCTTGCCGGCGGGTGAAGACTCCACTGACTCCTCCAACTCCTTCCTCTCCTCAGGTGTGAGGGGAGGGAACAGCCCTTTCCCATAGCCGCCTCCGGGTTTCCTTTCCCCGAAGACCCGGAAACGCGGCTCCGGGGTGCTAGCGGGAGAGTAGATGGACACGTCGGATGTATAGTGATACGCCACAATGTCCTCCCACTTGTTCCTGACCACTTCCTTCAGCTTCTCCCCTGGTTGAAGCGTGGGGAGTCCATCCCCCTTGATAGGAGTGGCCGCCGGCGTCTTCTTCGGAGTGAGTTGCCCCGTCGTAGGCCTTCTGTATGGGCTTGACGCCCGTGCATCACGCCTCTAGGACCTTCTCGGAGATTGAGACCGCGCCGCCGAGCGGGACGCCGAGGGGCCACCAGGACCGGTCGACCGACCTAAGGGGTCAGCTGACCCCCTGGTGCGGCCTCTCGCGTCCTCCTCTGGCGGGAGGCTGGTCAGTGGGGATACGACCATGGCCATGGCCGACTCCAGGATGATGGGCACCAGTTGATTCGCCAGAGTGGGCTCTCCGTCAAGATCAAAGGTCGATCGGGATTTGGGGTGGCTCTTTCCAGCCATTCTTTGGGGAATTGGAAGGTGTGGCTCGGTGTTTTCAGAATGTGGGCGAAGAAGAAATCAAATGGGAGGGGAGAAGAGGATGGGTGAAAATTTAAAGAAAGATTGACCCTCTTCTCGGATCCATTAGAGGTTGAATCACTCATCCACTATGGAATGGCTTCAGAGACATTGGAGTGGAATGTTTGCAAAGGATAGGGCTGATCGGGCTCAGTGGCCCATCGGCCGACCTGGGGGGGTCGGCCGACCTAGCCTTGAGCACGGTCGCCTTCTCCTTTTTTGTGCATTACGTGACAGGTCCAATATACCCCAAAGTGTGTGCATATAGGCTCTAGGGATTAAGGACTTCAGCGTAAGGCAAAATTATATGGGAATTTTCCAAGACCAAGTTGATCACATCAAATTCCTCTTCTACTTTATCAGGTTCTAGGAAAACTTTTAAACGTTGGCCATTTACCTTGAAGAGGTTACCTTCATCATCTTAGAGTGTGATTGCCCCGTGTGACGAAGTTTCCACCACAACAAACGGTCCTTCCCATTTGCTTTGAAGTTTTCCATGCCCAAAGAGCTTCACCCTGGAATTAAAGAGTAATACCTTATCCCCGGGGTGGAACTCCTTCACCTTGATCCTCTTGTTGTGCCATCTCTTGGTTCTTTCCTTGTAGAGTTTGGCACTGTGGTACGCTTTGTCTCTCCACTCTTCTAGCTCTGATAGCTGCATTTTCCTCATCTGCTGGGCTACTGGAAGATCCATATTCCATTTTCTTATAGCCCAGTGTGCTCGATGCTCTAATTCAACCGATAAATGCAAGTCTTGCCGTAAACTAGTTGATAAGGGGACATCCCGATTGGTGTTTTGTATGCCGTTCGGTAAGCCCATAGAGCATCTGGTAGCTTGCTCTTCCATCCTTTTCCCATTTCTGTCACGGTCTTCAGCAGAATGTTCTTGATCTGCTTGTTTGATGTTTCTGCTTGACCGCTTGTCTGGGGGTGGTACGGTGTAGCTATGTTGTACTTTGCCCCCAGTTCTGCCAGAAACTTTCAGAAGGTCTTGTCGATGAAATGTGACCCTTCATCACTGATTACCATCCTGGGGGTTCCAAAACATGGAAAGATGATCTCATGAAACATCTTTCACGCGTGTTTGGAGTCAGCGGCTCGACATGGCATTGCTTCAACCCACTTCGAGATGTAGTCCATTGCCATCAGGATGTACTCACTATCATAGGATTTGACAAAGGGTCCCATGAAGTCAATGCCCCACACATCAAACAACTCAACTTGTAAGTTGTTTGTGAGTGGCATTGCATCTCTTGCTGTGATCCCTCCATGTTTCTGGCATTGCTGGCATCGTCGAATGAGTTCCTTTGTATCCTCATACATTGTGGGCCAATAGAATCCACTCTGCCAGATCTTTGATCTTGTCCTGAACACCCCGTCGTGACCTCCATATGGGGCCGCATGGCACTGCTCGATGATCTTTCTTGCCTCATTTGTTGGTACACATCGCCTGAGCATGCCATCTGAACATACCCTATACAGGTATGGTTCATCCCATAGATGGAGTCTACTCTCGTAGATAAGCCTTCTTTTGTTCTCCCCTGGTGGTACATATCCTACAACCATAAAGTTCACAATATTTGCATACCAGGGGTCGGAGGCAGTTACCTTGAGTAGGGTGTCGTTGCGCAGGAAGTCATTTATCGGTAGGTCCTGCATGTCAGTAAACTGCTTAGATTATGGTACATTAATGTTGTTGTAAGTAAATGCATTGGATGACACCTCTCTTTAACTAAACGCTTTCCCTGCGGATAAATAAATAACGATACTCTGGAATACTCCCGGGTGAAATGCTACAACGTACTTCTGTGCGCTTGCAGAATATCTGTAACGTCTAGATTTACGATGAAGTATCTCTAGTACTATCACTACTCTAAGTGGTGATGCTAAGAAATACCAACACTTACCTAGCTCCTCAATTGATTCTCTCAAATCGCTCAATGTGTATGATTCCTTACCAAGGCATTAATTTGCCACCTTTCACCCTACTTCTAAAAAGGCTTATGTGGAGCTCATGGTAAGGGTAAGGATAAAACATACTTGCATCATATTTATTGCAAAATCAAAGAGTGGATCCAAGAAGAAAACTATTCATACAATCTGATCAAGATGTGCACGTGTGTGAGAAAATGGAAGGTGTATGAGAACTCCTTTTTTGTATGATCTCTCTCCTTTGAATTTATGTTGAGAACATGGCTATCTCTTTTTTTCTCTTTCCTTCTTTTTTTTATGCTCAATGCTTTTATGAGCATGTATATATTTATTTTTTTCTTCTCTTTTTTCTTGGACATTCATGTGTCCAAAATATTTTTTGATAGCCCATGTCTCTTTTGCAAAGGATTTTTGGAGAGAGATTCATAAAACATATGGAGCATTTATTTGGTGGATGAATGGATATTGCTAACTTCCAGTGTAGAAGTTTAGCATGTGTATGTGGAGTGTACGTGATCTTGATCAAGAAAGCATGAAGAGCATCTTACAAGGGTCACAACAATTTGACAAAGCTCAATGCAATAACAAGCAGCATATGTATAAGGTTTTCAATGTGAACAACATATGGCTTTGGTAGGTATGGAATATCATTGAGGAGCTTTGCAAGACTATTGATTTTAAACTTTTGCAAGAAAAACATCCCAAGTACTTTATACAGAAAGAGCAAGATTCATCTCATCATACCATATCTCTCATTCGTCAACCATTTAGATAGCATGCTTTCCTAAAGATATAAGTTCACAAGCAACAGTTGTATGTGCAAGGAATAAAGAATATGCAAGCTAATCAAGGATGAACATATAAGCCAAAGGAGCATCAAGTTTCAGTTGAGTTTAATTTTGATGATCATTTCAAGATTATTTTAAACTCATGAATTACAGGGAGTGAGGGATTGGGATGCAAACCATCGCATTGGATGAAGTGGGAGACGTGGTGTGACAGAGGGTCTTTGGTTGACAAGGGATTTGTTCGAGCTCCTCTGGTGCCCGACCATCGTGATCTTTTTCATGTCGGTCCATGCGATGTTATGCGGCGTAGTTCTGGGTGGTCTTGAATGATTGAACCTCAAGAAGCCTGAGAGACCCCCACACTTGATCTTGTACCTGCGTTTATTCAAAACACAGTGGAAACAAAACAATGGCTCTACTGGCCTTACAAACCAGGGAGCCTGATCTTTATTTGAATTCAAATATTTTTGGTTTTTTATGTTATGCAAACTTATATTAATTTTCTTTTTTTCACGGCAAACAAATCTTGCAAGGTAACTTAGTAGGGAGATTATGGAAAAGTAAATGTACAGAGTGTTTTGGATACTTCCCTGGCGAAATTCCCCCAAACTGAAATCTTGCAGGTGAATGCGAGATTTGAGCTTAAGAGTGCCAGAAGGTTTCTCCATGTCATGTTGCTTCAGTGTGCAAATTTCTTCCATGTGACTAAAGGTGTTGAATGTTGAAGTTATGCTCACCATCCTTAAGTCAGCACTTCATCCCTGCAAAAAGTTAGTGGACAACAAATACCCGAAGGATTATATGGAATAAATCATTGTTGCCATCGGGTTAGTTCACATCCACGTTTAAAGAAATAGATTGCTCCTCAACATATTAAGCATAGATCCTGTTTGCCATTATTTTGTTATTTGTTTTCAAATGTTCTCTTTTTTTCCAAATTTTATTTTCACCACATAACTTAAACAAGACTGAATTTAAATTGCATCAACATGATCACAAGGGGGTTTTGCAATATACTCACGGTGGACCTTCAAAAGGTGATGTACCTCCTTGTATGTTGTGCAACATTGTTGTAGTGCATCCAATGTCTTGGTTTATCTCCAGTTTGAATCAAGCCTGATGACTTACCCGTTCGAATTTAAAATCTTTCCTACAGGGGTTAGTCCATATATATACAACCAATATCTATCAAAGCATTACTCCAAGGTTCATTAATCAAAATTCGACACCATGTCTGCTTTTGCTTTAAAGAAGACCATTTTAACCTAAGCACCACGCTTAATTTAAAAGGTCTATGAATGTACTTTAGGGGTACATTCAAACCAGAGCATACGAGCATAGATAAAGGAAACATAAGAACATGGTCAAGATATTTTTTTTTCAAATGGAGATAACAGGAGTATATAAATGGTGAACTTCGGGTTACCTCCTGGAAGAGCTTTCTTTAATGTCAAAAGCAGGACATTTCACTTACCTTAGCATGCTTACCACTAGCGTTGGATGATGAGTTTAGGATTTCCATCATGGTACCTCCTTGGATCTTGATGACATCATTAATGGTGACGTGGTCGCGCGTGGATAGCATGTGTGCGCTAAATGTTGGGGTGTTTCCAACAAGTAGCTGGCACATATGCAAAACACGAGCATCCAACAAGCACCTTTTCTCTTAAAAGCATGCACAAGTGTTGACACCAGCGGTGGCAATCAGAAAGTCCACAAGCGCATGGCTGTTGTAGTAGCTTTCACCCGTGAGTAAACCAGGTATCGAATCCATGGGCAACGTAACGGGCTGTCTAATCACTAAGAATGTCCGGATCGATCGAGTATATATAAAGGCTGGGTAGAGAGGATAACTTAGCACTAAGGCTATGAATATAGCGAAGGGAATTCTCCTATGCTTGCTTTGGGCACCGGGGTATCCCAGACCTCTAGGAAATTGCCGGCAAACAGCTCTACGCCATACCCGAACGTGGAGGATTACAAAGGACGGACAGGGCTGTCACCATCTGCCGCATACCTCTTCTAATCCATGGGGCTACGAGGCAAATGAGGGCAGAAATACACCTAAGATAATATCAGCTGTCCTAACCTTGATCAGAGATCAGAATACTTTACGAATAAAGCAACGAACCCACAAGCACAACAGAGAACTCAGCTTTCTATAACTCAGACTTAAGTACTAGTTGAATCCCGGATACTTACTGAGTAGCTTGCATCCATCGAGGTACAGGTGGAGGGTCGCCGACACGCCGGGACTCCTCCAGACTCTCCCTCACTCTCTCCCTATGTCTACTCTAGATATGAGGAGGGCTTCACCTTGGATCTTCACTTCATCTCGATGATGTTTAGCCCTGCCCTTAGTCCAGGTATTTATAGCTTGGAGAGGCGGTTTAGAGTCGGTGTGCGGCGGTTGAGATGGTCCAGAGGTGGGCCCAGGTCGACCAACCTAGGGGGCTCGGCCGACCGTGGGATTCACTGACTTCGGTGATCCACGGCACGGATGGGTTCCTAGAGGCGGTTGACAGTTGCAGGTCAAGGCGGTGGCGGTTTGGACGCGCGGCCAGGTCGGCCGACCTGGCTAGGTCGGCCGACCTGGGGTTGTGGCCCCTCGGCCCCACTCAGCCAGGGACACTTCCCTGTGGGCCCCATGGTCGGTTCCCGGTGGGTATTTGCACAGATGTGTAGGTTAATTCACGGATGTGGGCCCATGAATCCATGTGCTTGCCACGTGGCCCAATCCCATCTCTTTACTTCCACCGACTTGATCTCAACATCTCTGATCACTCCTGAGCGTGCTTCTGTCAATGGGCTAAGGATGGACCACATTGGGCCTGGACCCAGGTCGGTCGACCTGGTGAGGTTGGGCGACCTGGCCCTGGGCCCCCTTTAGTCCTTCTTTTGCCATTTCATTCCTGTAAGCACATATGCACCAAAACTCATGGAATTCATTAGTAAATAACCCTATGTCTATTTGTTTTATCATTCTTTTATATCTTTATTGGCAATAATATTTTATCATTAAGAACCGCCAACAAGCTCCCCCATACTTATTCTTTACTCGTCCTCGGGTAAAGTCTAAGCTTCATCATAGAAATCATAAACAAACATATAGGTTATTCCCAAACATTTAGGCTTAGTGGAATTATATGAGTGGCTAACATGTCTTCTTGGGTTATTGCAGAAAGGAGCAGCCTTTTCTATGACATGATACACTTTACTCTCAAGTACTTGGGTTTTCAGAATTTTGCAAAGAAAACCAATGCCTTGCTCCTCAAAGAGTTTCTCTGAATATTCATTGTGGTTGGACAACACTCATGTTCTCCAAAACAGAACTTTATATGTGGAGCTCTCAAGATACATACCTTATTTCACTTGTGTTGTCATTCCAAGGATTGGATCCAAGTCAGAGACAAGTCATGTAATCAAATCAAGATGTGCAAGTGTGTGATAAGAGGTGGACATGTAGTGGTACTCCCTTGTCTTGACTTCCTTCCCTTTTCTTTTCTTTTTGGATATGGGCTATTGCACTTTTGCTCTGCTCTTTTTTTCTCACTCAATGCTTTTTAGCATGAGTCTCTTTCTTCTTTCTCTCTTTTTTTGCCTATGCATATAGCCCATATCATCTTTTCATCTTGATTTTGGGAAGAAAGCCATTTTAGGAGTATTTTATTCATGAGCATGGAACAAAGACATGTTTTGCTTTACCCTCGGTGTAAGGGTTTAGCTTTATATGGTGGAACATACATGATCTTGACTTTAAAGACATGAAATATCTCTAATAAGGGTCACAAGACTTGGAACAACTCAAAGCTCAAAGGAAATGCTTGATTATATTTGTAAGTGGTTGTCTCTCAAACCCATGAGGAGCATAGCAAGGTTAAAAGTTTTTTTTAAAACTTTTTCATAAATTCTAAGTACTCAAGTAAGCAAAGGCATCTTTCATAATAAAGCCATATCTCAAAATGCAATAACTTAGATGACATAAGTTCCTATAAATATGAAGATTTCCACAAGCCAAAAGGTACAGGGAATAAAATATATGTAAGTTTAATATTTTCCATGTGATGGGGAGATGCAAAAGGGTCAATTCTTATTAAGTTCTGAATTCCATGATCAAGTTCTGCAAAGATTCAACTGAAACAGGGGTTAGAATGATCAAACCAGCGTACAAGAAGAAGCAGAGGCCAGGTGGGACCCAAGCCAGGTCGGCCGACCTGGTGGGGTCGAGCGACCTGGGGTTGACTTCTTTGATTCAGCCCTTTCGCATGCTGTTCTGTGTCGTTCTGGTATGCTCTGTTTCGCGTTGGATCTCTCGGTTTCCCGTTGCGAGTCTCCCCCACACTTGTACCTTTTATTCAAAAACAAGTGGAATACACTAAACATTTTATTTTATTCATAAACTCAGAGGCAAGTTACATGATAATCAAATGAAATAAATAAATGAAATAAATGAATGAATGAAAAAAGACTAATGTGCCTATCCTAATCCAAAGCCTAGGGTGCCTAAGGTGCATTGTAGAGGTTTTCATCCCCTACGGCTTTGGCATAGCACTTAAGCTTCACGACTGTTGATCTACGCAACATATCAAAGTCGTCTTGAAGGTTTATGTGCTCAAGTCGCTCTTCAGCGAACTTCTTCTCCAACTTTGCATAGTCACGACTGAGTTGATTAATCAACTCTAGCAACTCTGCGTTGGAGGGAGCCATGGGGGCCTTCTCATCATCACTTTCATAGTGACCCCCAGGCCTGCGAATTGGAGGAGGCTTGATGTGCCTCTTGATCTTGCCGGCGGGTGAAGATTCCACCGACTCCACCAACTCCTTCCTCTCCTCAGGTGTGAGGGGAGGGAATAGCCCCTTTCCATAGCCACCTCCGGGTTTCCTTTCCCCAAAGACCCAGAAACGAGGCTCCGGGGTGCTAGCAGGAGAGTAGATGGACATATCGGACGTATAGTGATACGCCACGACGTCCTCCCACTTGTTCCTGACCACTTCCTTCAGCTTCTCTCCTGGTTGAAGCGTGGGGAGTCCATCCCCCTTGATTGGAGTGGCCGCCGGGGTCTTCTTTGGAGCAAGTTGCCCCGTCGTCGGCCTTCTGTACGGTCTTGATGCCCGTTCATCATGCCTCTGGGTCCTCCTTGGAGACTGAGACCACGCCACCGAGCGAGACGTCGAGGGGCCACCAGGGCCGGTCGCCCGACCTAGGCCGTCGGCCGACCCCGTGGTGTGCCCTCTCGCGTCCTCCTCTGGCGGGAGGCTTGCCAGTGGGGAACGACCACTTCCATGGCCGACTCTAGGTTGATGGGCACCAGTTGGTTCACTGGAGTAGGCTCTCCATCAAGATCAAAGGTCGATCGGGATTTGGGGTGGCTCTTCCCGGCCATTCTTTGGGGAATTGGAAGATGTGGCTCGGTGTTTTCAAAATGGGGATGAAGAGGAACTTAGATGAGAAGGGATAAGAGGATGGGTGAAAATTTAAAGAAAGATCAACCCTCTTCTCGGATCAATCAGAGGTTGAATCGCTCATCCACCACGGAACGACTTCAGAGACGTTGGAGTGGAACGTTTGCAAAGGATAGGGCGGATCAGGCTCAGTGGCCCGTCGGCCGACCTGGTGGTATCGGCCGACCTGGCCTTGAGCCCGGTCACCTTCTCCTTTTTTGTGCACTACGTGACAGGTCCAATATACCCCAAAGTGTGTGCATATAGGCTCTAGGGGTTTAGGACTTAGCATAAGATGAAGTTATAGATGGGAATTATCCATGACCAAATTGATCACATCAAATTCCTCATCTACTTTATCAGGTTCAAGGAAAACTTTTAAACGTTGACCATTTACATTGAAGAGGTTACATTCATCATCTTGGAGTGTGATCGCCCCGTGCACAACGAACGGTCCTTCCCAGTTGCTTCCAAGTTTTCCATGCCCAAAAAGCTTCACCCTGGAATTAAAGAGTACAACCTTATCCCCGGGGTGGAACTCTTTCACCTAGATCCTCTTGTCGTGCCATCTCTTGGTTCTATCCTTGTAGATTCTGGCACTGTGGTACGCTTTGTCTCTCCACTCTTCTAGCTCTGATAGCTGCATTCTCCTAATCTGCTGGGCTGCTGGCAAATCCATATTCCACTTTCTTATGGCCCAGTGTGCCCGATGCTCTAACTCAACAGGTAGATGGCAAGTCTTGCCGTAAACCAGTTGATATTAAGACATCCCGATTGGCGTTTTGTATGCCGTTCAGTAGGCCCATAGAGCATCTGGTAGCTTGCTCTTTCATCCTTTGCCCATTTCTGTCACGGTCTTCTGCAAAATTTTCTTGATCTGCTTGTTTGATGTTTCTGCTTGACCACTTGTCTGGGGGTGATATGGTGTAGCTATGTTGTGCTTTGCTCTTGTCAATGAAATGTGACCCTCCATCACTGATCACCATCCTAGGGGTTCCAAAACGTGGAAAGATGATCTCATGGAACATCTTCCGCGCGTGTCTGGAGTCAGCGTCTCGACATGGCATTGCTTCAACCCACTTCAAGACGTAATCCACTGCCATCAGGATGTACTCACTGTCGTAGGATTTGACAAAAGGTCCCATGAAGTCAATCCCCCATACATCAAACAACTCAACTTGTAAGTTGTTTGTGAGGGGCATTGCATCTCTTGCTGTGATCCCTCCGTGTTTCTGGCATTGCTGGCATCGTCGAATGAATTCTTTTGTATCCTCATACATTGTGGGCCAGTAGAATCCACTCTACCAGATCTTCGACCTTGTCCTAAACGCCCCATAGTGACCTCCATATGGGGCTGCATGGCACTGCTCAAGGATCTTTCTTGCCTCATTTGTTGGTACACATCGCCTAAGCATGCCATCTGAACATACCCTATACAGGTATGGTTCATCCCATAGATGGAGTCTACTCTCGTAGATAAGCCTTCTCTTGTTCGCTACTGGCGGTACATATCCTGTAACCATAAAGTTCACAATATTTGCATACCAGGGGTCGGAGGCAGTCACCTTGAGTAGGGTGTCGTCGTGTAGGAAGTCATTTATCGGTAGATCCTGCATGTCAGTAAACTGCATACGCGACAAATGATCTGCTACTGAATTCTCTACTCCCTTTTTATCTTTAATTTCCAAGTAAAATTCTTGGAGTAAGAGAATCCAGCGGATAAGGAGCGGTTTAGCATCTTTCTTGGTAAGCAAATATTTCAAGGCAGCATGATTGGTGTAGACAATCACCTTATCTCCTACCAAGTAAGATCTAAACTTGTCTATAGCAAAAACTACGGCCAGGAGCTCTTTCTCAGTGGTAGTATAGTTAAGTTGAGCTCCTGTCAAAGTTTTACTAGCATACGAGATAGCATGATGGTTCTTATTTTTGGTTTGTCCAAGGACAACACCAATAGCATAGTCACTAACATCACACATAATCTCGAAAGGTAGCGTCCAGTTAGGGGATTGAATGACTGGAGTTGATATGAGAGCGTTCTTTAAAATGGTGAAAGCATGTAAACACTGATCATCAAAGTCTAAGGGTACATCCTTCGCTAATAGGCTAGTGAGGGGCCTGGCTATCTGAGAGAAATCTCTAATAAAGCACTGGTAAAACCCCACATATCCTAGGAAGCTGCGGATCCCCTTGACATTGGTAGGAGGTGGAACCTTTTCTATGACTTCAATTTTCGCTCTATCCACCTCTATCCCCCTTTCGGACACCAAGTGCCCTAGAACTATACCCTCTCGGATCATGAAATGGAACTTTTCCCAGTTTAGCACCAGGTCCTTGTCTCGGCATCTTTGTAGCACCTTGTCTAGGTTCTGCAGACAATGGTCGAAAGTCTTTCCATAGACTAAAAAATCATCCATGAAAACTTCCATGATCTCTTCTATCATGTTTGAGAAGATAGACATCATGCACCTTTGGAATGATGCTGGCGCATTGCATAGCCCGAATGACATCCTGCGGTACGTATACGTTCCATAAGGGCAGGTGAAGGTGGTCTTTTCTTGATCATCAGGGTGGATGGGAATCTGATGATAGCCGGAATACCCGTCAAGAAAACAGAAGAAGGAGTGGTTCGCGAGTCTCTCCAACATCTCATCGATGAAGGGGAGCCAGAAATGATCCTTCTTTGTCGCCTTGTTGAGTCGGCGGTAATCAATGCATATCTGCCACCCAGTAACGGTACGCTGAGGAATCAGCTCATTTTTCTCATTACTTACGACGGTCATACTTCCCTTCTTAGGTATTAGTTGGACAGGGCTGACCCATTCACTATGAGGGACGGGATAGATGATCCCGGCGTGGAGAAGTTTTAAAACTTTCTTCTTCATGACTTCCCTCATCGCATTGTTTAGCCTACGCTGAGGCTCCCTTGATGGTGTAGAAGACGGGTCTATGGGAATACGATGGGTACAAAGCGCAGGGCTTACTCCCTTCAAGTCTTTGAGGGAGTACCCGAACGCCGAGCGGTGTTTCTCGAGCACCTTTACGAGTCTATCACTCTCATCCTGCGATAGCTTGTCACTAATGATAATAGGGGTATCCCTGTCCTCATTTAGAAAGACATAGCAAAGGCCAGCAGGCAAGGGTTTTAGCTCTACGTGTGTCTTGGGTGGCTCCTCAGTTTCAAGTGGCTCAGAAGCATCATCCTCTTCCTCTATAAAGTCGTGAACATGCTCTTCGAGGAATGACTCAAATGGGTCACTAGGTTGAAGGGATTTCACTTTCTCAGCTGGGTTAGGCTCTACCAAAGGTTCGACTATGGAGTTCTTGACCCTAGCTAAAGATATGGTGAGGAGGTTTCTTCCTACTTTGGCTAGGAGGTTTCTTTCCGAGGTTACATCCTGTAGGAGGCCCTCGATAGGATGTCCTATCATGAGGTCGAAATCTGATGTCTCAAAGATGTAAAAGTCCAAAGCCATCTGAATCTCGTTGTGCTTGAGGAGAAAGTCTCGTACTAAACCGAGACTCTCAAGAATACGGCCCAAGGGTGTTCTAAGGAGTTTTGATATTGGGGCTAGCTTCGTATGACGTCCAAGGATATACGCGAAAGAACTGGATATGATATTAGCCCCAACGGTTAGGTTATAAAGGATGTCTACGGCCACCTTGCTCACGAAACCTCGAATGGTCTGTGAAGGTGAGTCAATCCGAATGACTTCGGAAGAAAACTCAGCCTCATTTGATCATTCCATGTTTAGGATGGAAATAAGCTCCTTCACGGTTTCGTAAAGAAATTCTGTCTCCATAAAAATGGAGGGGGTCTCTACCGTAGGCCTTTTCTGTGTTGTGTAGTTCGAGGTATTCCCAAAGTCTTCAAAAAGATCTTCCTCGAACTCAAAGGGTAATCCGAGAGGTTGAGTTTCCTCTTCCTCAACGGATGGGGTCTCAGGAGCTGGACTGGGCAAGTCTATGGGTTCTACTTGGGAGTCTTCTTGCTCAGTTTCGGTTGCGTCCGCAGGAGAGTTTTCCCGCATGGCTGCTAGGACTTCTTTTGCTCTAGCCGGGGTTATGTGTAGGAATGAGCCTCCGGCTGCTATGTCTATATATACCGGGCATCTTCACTATTCAACCCAGACCGAAAATGCTGCATGCGCATGTAGTCTGGGAAGCCTAGATCTGTTCCGGTTAGACATGAGTCCTGGAACCGGTCCCATGCTTTCGCGATCATTTCCTTCTCTCATTGTTGGAAGTTAATGATCTCCTTCCGAGGTGCACAGATCCGGTGAACAGGGAAGTATTCAAGACAGAACTTGTCCCGTAACTTTTCACATTCACCGTTCGTTAGCCCAACGGTATGGTCATATCACTTCCTTGCTCTCTCTTTAAGAGAGAATGGGAAGAGCTTCCATCTAATCGTTGCCTGCGTCATGCCTGATATGACCAGACACGAACAGAGCAACTCAAATTCGTGTAGGTGACGGTATGGGTTTTCACCATCACTTCCAGAGAAGGATATGTCCTGGACCATAGCTATGAAGGCAGGGCGAAGTTCATAGCTATCGGTTAAAATAGGATTTGACGAGGGGTGCGGCTCCAATACTTCGCCCTTTGGAGCAGAGAACTCATGAATTTGGG
This sequence comes from Alloteropsis semialata, assembly GCA_004135705.1. Lineage (NCBI taxonomy): Eukaryota > Viridiplantae > Streptophyta > Magnoliopsida > Poales > Poaceae > Alloteropsis > Alloteropsis semialata. The sequence continues at coordinate 47,569,432 of CM014271.1, forward strand.
TGGAATTCAAGGTTGAAAACAAAAACAAAAGAAATATAAAATAAAAGATAAACGGACAACCTTAGATCTTAGACAACAGCTAACGTTCCCGGCAACGACGCCAGAAAGCTTAATGACACTAGCGGTGGCAAACAGAAAGTCCGCAAGCGCACGGCTGTCGTAGTAGCTTTCACCCGTGAGTAAACCAGGTATCGAATCCACGGGGAATGTAAAGGGCTGTCTAATCACTAAGAATGTCCGGATCAATCGAGTGTATATAAAGGCTGGGTAGAGAGGATAACTTAGCACTAAGGCTGTGAATATAGCGAAGGGAATTCTCCTATGCTTGCTTTGGGCACCGGGGTATCCCAGACCTCTAGGAAATTGCCGGCAAAGAGTTCTACGCCGTACCCGAACGTGGAGGATTACAAAGGGCGGACAGGGCTGTCACCACCTGCCGCCTACCTCTTCTAATCCATGAGGCTGCGAGGCAAATAAGGGCAGATATACACCTAAGTATCACGCCTAAGATAATATCAGCTAACCTAACCTTGATCAGAGATTAGTATACTTTACGAATAAAGCAACGAACCCACAAGCACAATAGAGAACTCAGCTTTCTATAACTTAGACTTAAGCACTAGTTGAATCCCAGATACTTATTGAGTAGCTTGCATCCGTCGAGGTATAGGTGGAGGGTCGCTGACACGCCGGGACTCCTCCAGACTCTCCCTCACTCTCTCCCTATGTCTACTCTAGATATGAGGAGGGCTTCGCCTTGGATCTTCACTTCATCTCGATGATGTTTAGCCCTGCCCTGAGTCCAGGTATTTATAGCATGGAGAGGCGGTTTGGAGTCGGTGTGCGGCGGTTGAGACGGTCTGGAGGTGGGCCCAGGTCGGCCGACCTAGGGGGTCGGCCGACCGTGGGATTCACCGACATCGGTGATCCACGGCACGGATGGCTTCCTGGAGGCGGTTGACAGTTGCAGGTCAAGGCGGTGGCGGTTTGGACGCGCGGCCAGGTCGGCCAACCTGGCTAGGTCGGCCGACCCGAGGTTGTGGCCCCTCGGCCCCACTCAGCCAGGGACACTTCCCTGTGGGCCCCATGGTCGGTTCCCGGTGGGTATTTGCGCAGATATGTAGGTTAATTCAGGGATGTGGGCCCATGAATCCATGTGCTTGCCATGTGGCCCAATCCCATCTCTTTACTTCCGCCGACTTGATCTCAACGTCTCTGATCACTCCTGAGCGTGCTTCTGTCAATGGGCTAAGGATGGACCACATTGGGCACCCAGGTCGGCCGACCTGGTGAGGTCGGGCGACCTGGCCCTAGGCCCCTTTTAGTCCTTCTTTTGCCATTTCATTCCTGTAAGCACATATGCACCAAAACTCATGGAATTTATTAGTAAATAACCCGTCTGTTTGTTTTGTCATTCTTTTATATCTTTGTTGGCAATAATATTTTATCATTAAGAACCGCCAACAACAAGTACCAAGGATGCAAGGCAAGGTGCAACCAGGCGGCATATGGGGACTACCGAGATGCAACGCCACAATGGTATGTACACCCGGATGTCTTAATCCCACTGAGACTCGTCAGCTACAATTTTTTTAATAATGCAATCATGGTTGGGAAACAAATATGCCAACTAACTTAAAATGCATGAACAAAACAAATATGCTGGGTGATTGAAAAGTCCAAATAAGGGAAATTCAAAACATGATATGCAATTTGTAAGAAACTCGAGGCCTGGCCTTTCTCAAAGCGTGAACTGGTCAACCCTTAGATCTAAATGATGTGGTGGGAGCCAGTTCCATTTAACCCTATTGATCGGTCTACCAACCACGTTCTGGCAATTAACCGACCCTGTAGGGGCTGCATGAGTTGGACTAGGAACCCGAATAGATAGGTGATGAAAGATTTCGCCACCCACCTAGACTAGGCACAGTGTCTGAATATAGTTCAAAGTGAGGAGCCACCCATTCAAAAAGAAGGCACAAGAGTTTGCTTGCAAATGATGTGCAATTTGAATGCTTGGAAACAAATATGATGTGCAACATGAATGCTTCAAAATGCAAGGGATAATGCCTGGTTAACTCCAGGCAGGCATTTGTGAATTTTTTACATTTTTTTCTTTTTAATAGCAAGAAAGGATACATGAACTAGCATTATCTATAAACCAAAGATAAAATTTGGCATTAATGGAACTTATCATGAGATAGTACAAACCTCCCCCACACTTGGATTTTTGTGTCACGGGACAACAAAATCAAGTGTATGTCAGCCTCCTTCGAATTTGTTTGCATCACCAAAACTTACCAAGGGGTTCCAGATGATGTAGCTCTCATGTTCTTAAGCTTCGTACACCCATCGTTCTTTTTAGTTTCAACCTGTACTGGTTAGCGACCAAAAATACCCGAGGGAGAACTTAACTGAAGAACATGCTCTTGCTAATTTTTTTTAAATGTGAAAGATGGATGGGTAGTGATGAAAATGAATGGTAAAGATAAAACAAATGATGTGATGGCATGGATGGGGATACATGGGCGAACTCGGTTCGACACTAGTACAAGAACCATTCCCCGGCAACGGCGCTAGAAAGCTTGTTGGTAATTTTTAATGATCACAGATAAATCGAGCGTACGGATACCGATGTAGCTTTCACCCGAGAGTATTCCAGGGTATCGAATCCACAGGGAATGTGTGTGTACTAATGATGAGTTAAGAACGACCAAGGACAAAAGAAGTGATAAATGTGTAGAAGGTAAAGAAGGTTATTTCTAGGTATTCTGGATAATCAAAGGATAGCTCAAGTCATTTACTGTATTGCTTGCTTCGGGACGCCCAACCGTCCAAGCCCGGAAAGGGATGAGAAGGCGGCAAGGCAAGCCAAGCAATGGTCCTACTACTCTCTAGTGCTTCTCACGTGGTGAACTACGTAGGCCGTCAGGGCTGTCACCACCTAGGGCTACCACTACAAATCCGTGGCACTAGGCGCACTCCAAGGTATTCAACATGATTAGACATCCATCTATTCTATTGAATACTATCTTAACTTTGCAAGTACTAAGACACCTATCACAGCGAGGAGCCCACAAGCAATTAAAGTAAATCTTGAACTTAATTAAATATTAATTCAGAAATACAAAGAAAATACCCGGATGATACTCGAACCTGAGCCGCATCCGCCGAGGTACAAGAAGAGGAGAGGAGCCGACATCCCCTGCTTCTCTCGGACTCTCGCCTCACCTCTCACCTATTCTAACACTACATTGGATCTTTGTCTTGAGCTTTGCTTCACTTTCTTGTGTCTTGAATGAGAGGGTGGAGAGGAGACTTGGGGGCGTGGACCCTTGATGCTAGGGAATATTCCTTCCTAATTCCCTCTCCTAGCGACACCTGGGGGCGAACCGATGTGGGAACATCGGTAAAAACGTCCCTGACCTCATCACAGTCACTGGAGGACGAAAACCGCATTGAACCGCGGAGAACTGGGTGAGAATTGGTCAGGAACCGAAGAAAACCGCGCCCTGTAGTGTTCTGTATACGTCGGTGCAGTAAAACCAACAGATTGCGTGTTCGGCAGCCCGGGACAAAAAATTGTCCCGGATTACTGTCGCATGCATGAGGGCCTAAATGAAGTTTATTTACAAAACCTTTTCACAGATGAGTGCAACTTTGCGCGACGAATCTACTGCACCTAAGAGCGTGTTCGTTTGGGGATCAAAAAATTGATCCTCCATTAAATGCACCTTTGACCATTAATTAAAGGTATTAAATAAAGCCAGTTTACAAAACTACCTCCACAACCCCCTGTCAAATTCGCAAGACGAATCTAATGAGGCCTTTGACCGCACGATTAGAGGATGATTACTGTAGCATTACTGTAGCAAATCATGGATTAATTAGGTGCAGTAGATTCGTCGCGCAAAGTTGCACTCATCTGTGAAAAAGTTTTGCAAATAAACTTCGTTTAGGGCTTCATGCGGGCGACAGTAATCCGGATCAATTTTTTGATCCGGCCAAACGAACACGGCCTAATTAATCCATGATTTGCTACAGTAATGCTACAGTAGTCATCCTCTAATCACGTGGTCAAAGGCCTCATTAGATTCATCTCGCGAATTTGACAGGGGGTTGTGGAGGTAGTTTTGTAAACTGACTTTAGTTAATACCCTTAATTAACGGTCAAAGTAGCATTTAATGCAGGGATCAATTTTTTGATCCCCCATCCGAACACGCCTAGAAAACCGGAAGAACCAGCGCCAAAACTGGCTGCTCGGAATTAAAATCGGCTCTGACCCACGCCTAACCGGCCGTCCACCTCTCATGTGGCACCACGTGGCCAGGTCGCTGGCTCGCCCCGCCTTCCGTACTCACGTGCAAAACTGGGGGCAACCTGCCTGGCAGCTGGACCCTGCAGGACATGCGCCTCCTCCTCTCGGAGCTTGCCACCCGGCCCGGGGACGGCGTCTCCCACGTCGAACGCCGGGAGGGAGTCCACGCCATCGCGCTGGGCTGGCTCCTGCGCCTCCCTCTCGCATGATGCGCGAGCGTTTCCGCTGCTGGGCCAGGCCTCCTCGCCTGGTGGTTGGGCCCCGCCTGGGCCTGACCCGGCCGCTGACTTCGGCAGCCGTAGTGCTGACATCATGCTAATGTCAGCACTGCATTTTCAATTTATGATTTTTGTATCATTTTATTCCGAGTTTCAAAATATATAAATAATATGTCCATTTCGATCGTCTCGATGAGCTCTTCACAATGGCGTACTCCAATTAGCCATTTGAGATAGTTTTTGATGATGATATATTTGGATCCCATTTGAAGCCCATCATGCACCATAGTTGTAGATGCTAAATTTAGTATCATCCAAGGCATTTCCTACAAGTCAGTCAAAACACCAACACTTATGGAATTCATTAATTTTAAACCCCATCACTATGTTAGGTGTTTATATTTGATATATTTTCTGCAAGAATTGATGGCCAAAAGTGGTACTTAAGGACCATCAACAGGCAGCTCGTAACTGCGATTAGGATTGGCATAAGCAAAGTATAGCAGGTACTCCGATGCAATGCCTTGATAGAAAATTTCGAAAAAACTGGCCATGGTGCCGGATTCGAGCCCTGATTTTGGGCAGGCTGACGCCGCTTCTCCGAAGGCATGCATCGGTGACTGGTCGCGTCTTCTTCTTCAGTATAGAAGGCTGGGAACTGGTGATTTTTGAAGTTAAGGCGCAGGGCAGATCGGAATTGGGTGTGCAGCCAAAATTGAATAAACCACTAGGGGCCTCTGATATGACCGACGGGTTGACCTGCTAGAAGCTTGGCCGATACTTGATGCAGGAGATGGAAAACTACACCGAGGAGTAAGCGGTCGAGGGGGACCGATCCACCACGAACTAAGGCTTCAGTGATTGATTGCATGTTGCTGGTGGCTCCAAGTGTTGATCTGCAGAATACAAATCGTTCTAGCCACATGATCAGAAAGGCTGCATGCTCCCTATCTGTGACTGAACCAGTTTTGCAGTGATTGGCAATATATTTTTCCACCCTTTGTAGCCTGGGCTGACTAGCTTGTAATCGAGATTGCTTAGGAGCCTCCTTGGATTTGAAGCGTTCATGGTGTTGAGGCTAGTCAACATATGGACATCCATTAATGTCGGAGTCATCGGTGCATGGCCAAAGAGATAGGCGTCTAGTGCATCAGACCAGAATAAAGAAGTGGCTGCCAATAAGTTTTCATCTTTGGCCATATCGGCAAGATATAGGGTGATGCATTGGCTTATATCCTTTTCGTCCCAAAAAACTGCTTTGGCAGCACGGACTCTGAGAAGGCAATTTCTCCATCCGGGGATATTACTGGGCCATGATCGGAAAGAGCCGACCCAATTGGAGGTTTGCAAACTTGATCCTTTGAAAGGGATTCTCTCCGATTCTAGATTGATGAAATTCGTTAGATCGGGATCGCCCATCGGGCCCAAGTAATAGGCCGATTGGAGGTGGGAGACAGGAATAACAATGTCGTTCTTAAGATTCTACAATGGAAAGAAAATAAAACAATAAATAAAGACATGGTAGTTCACAGATGATTTTGAGGACAAAATGTGGTAAAATAAGATGCTAAAATCTTGAAGGAGGTGCTGCGATGAGTCTTACCTCGGGGATGTGAGTGCTGCCAGCTCTGTCATCTGAAGCCGCTGTTGGGTTACTAGCCGAAGCCAATAAGCCCAAGCAATAGCCAAGACAGAGAACAGAGACAAGCAACAGTAAATTACTTATCAACAGTGTTCTCGGGAATCAGCCCTTTACACGTTGGTGGGAGGTCCCCTTTTATAGGGAGGTCAAGAGGCACATTTTACATTCCCCTTATACCCCTGAAAATCAGGCATCATCCTCTAGACTATACAAGCTATGATTCCTAGGGGCATAAGGGTACATTTACACGTCTCAATGTGAATGCGTAGACCAGTAACTCCGTCTTTGACTCGGTTTGGACTTGATCCACGCTGCCTTCACCGTGCCTCCTATGACCTTCGTTGCCTTCACCACCCAGAGCTCCTTCATAGCCGAGCGACGCCTTCTCCCGCTTAGAGAAGAAAGGACCGCCGCGCCATCATCCAAGCCTGTCTTGAGCCTGTATAACAAGATGAACCAAGTATTCACAAGTAATATCTGGGAATTGCCTTCGCATCCTCACAAAATGGATCAGGGTAGCGAAGGCAATAAATCACTTTATGATGCCTTCGCATCTGTATCAGACATCCATTAACACCAGGAGCAACGGATCGCCCCTCGGTGCCCAATCTCTTAGCGAAAAAGAAAGAAGCCGAACTCAGGCGTGGTATTCGTATGTGGCGAAGGTAATAGACTTTCAAATACAGCGAGCGAAGGCAAACTCCAAGAGCTCAAACACAAAGTCACGGGTGAAGGCATTTCTTGGACTGGCCAATCCCCCAACAGTAGCCCCTCGCGGATGAGGGCTTTCTCCAACAGGCCGATGTCCTCGAAATATTCCGGATTGCTTTCGCCTGCTCCAGAGAAACGCCTCCTCCCGTTGGAGTAAGTCCCGAGCCGATTACTTTCGCTCCAAGTTTGGCTTCGCATTTTGCATTTTTCTTTTCATTTTCCGCTTTATTTTTATTTTTATTTGTATTATTTTTTTGGAATTCTCCGGGCCGTTTTGATTTTTGAGCCGCGGTAACAGTTATATTTTTACTGCCATATAAATAGGACCGAAGGGGTCCCCCCTTTTTACCTTTCTTTGGTTTCGCTGTCAATCATTTTCTGCTTGCGTAAGCTTCTTTGCTTGACATCTGCTTTCGCTATCGTGTCGGCTTTTGCCTTGTGACACATACTTTTTTACAAGTAAGGTTCTCTGGCTGTATTTCGATACTTTGTTTTCACTGATTTCCTTCGCTGGGGAATTAACAGTTATTGTCATTCTTGCAGCGGCACGCACCAGGCAGACTGCTGTGCTTATTGACATGGCTGGCGAAGGCATCCCCGAGGCACAACAAGCAGGTCGCTCTCCCTGTCCTGGGATGGATGATATTGAGGCCGAGCAGTTTGCTCAACGGTTGAAAGATGAAACTCCGACTGTGGAGGAAGATGACAAGCTGGTGAGGATGAAGATCTGGAAGATGTCGAAGCCAATGTGGAGGATCTAGTGGATCTCAGTAAGAGGGTGAAGACACTTGTGTTTGGCAAGTCCAAGGTCGGCCAAAATGATATCTGATTTTATGAAGAGAAGGGGTACTTTCCTAAGGGTTGGGGCCGTGCTCCCGGCACTGATACTACCCCTAACCCTCGCGAAGACGAAGTTGTAGTCGTCACGGATTTTTTCATTGCGGCCTTAAGATGCCCATTGACAACATCATCGCGAAGATGATTGCGCCTTATGGCCTGCAATTGCATCATCTGACGCCCAATGCTATCAGTCATCTCCTTCGCTTCTTCTGGGCTGTAAAGACACATGATTCGGCGGTTACGGTTGATGGGTTCCTTCGGCTATATGAGGGGCACAATCAGAGCAAATCATCTGAAGTCGAAGGCGAGCTATTCACTCCAGATTTTGGCTGTGTGATATTTACTGGGCGCCGCCGAGGTTCTCATTTTGCGAAGGTGGAAACTTCCTTCGCTCAGAGGAACAAGTGGACCAAGGACTGGTAGAAGTACTGGTTTTACGTGAGGGTACCTTCGGAGGAAACTATTCTGGAGGATGGTACAAAATCTGTCTCTTATCCTCTCCACAGCCAGATTGATTGGCTTAAGTTTGTTTCCTGCCCTATTTTTAATGCGGAGAGCCCTGGCTTCACCGAGTGCTGGAAGGCCTTTCGAACGGCTTCGCAGACGTTTTGTAGCTGAGACCTTGTCGAAGAAGGTGTTGCAGCTGATCTTGCTTCTGGGGTATATTTTTGTTTGCTGACTGGGAGCCTTACAAGGTTGAGTGGAAAGCTTTTGGTGATCATACTAAGGTTTCTTTTCCTTATTTTGGGGCGAAGTTACCCGAAGGCATGTCAGCGGAGGAATTCGTTGCCATAGTGGAACGGTGGGCCATAGATATTCTTGGTCCATATACCTCAAAGGAGCATCGTATCAACGAAGACAACTATGTTCATGTAAGATTGAACAGAGTTTTTGAAGAGTTGAAAGTTGCTTATGGGGCTCGTGAGGTTCCCATCCCCACTAAGGAGAAGAAGAAGGAAAAGAAACAAAAGAGGGGGAAGGCGAAGGCGAAGGAGCAGGATGAGGATGTATCTGTGCCTTTGCGCGCTCCTCGTGGAGGTGGTCGGACTGGAAGAGCTAGGGGTCGTGGCCAAGGTCGTGGTGAAAAAACTGTTGCGAAGGCGACCTCTTCCACTACCCCAGCGAAGCGGGCAGCAGCAGCTCTCATGAGGCTGCTGAGAAGAGACGTCGCCAAGAGCCGCCAATTGCTGCTGTTCCATTGGCAGTTGTGGCTCCAGCTACTGTGGCCGCTTCTTCGGCTTTGCATGGTGGTCATCCGACAGTTGTAGCTGTTTCCTCTGCTTCACGTGGTGGTCGGCCGCCTCTACCTCCTCGGGCACCACCGGCGGCTCCGGCTCCAGCACGGTTGCCGGCTTCGCCTGTGACTAGTTTTATAAGCTCAGCTCCCCGAAGTGGAGATGATATCTTCTTAGGTGAGATTGCTCTCTTTGGGAATTACTTTCAGGGCACGAGTCTTCCTTTGCTAGGAAGCTACCTAGCGCAGAATCCATTTGTTGATATTAACATTGCTTGTGAAGGAATTCCTGAGACATCTGGGAGTGCCCGAGTGCCTGATCCTTTTGATGACGGTATTGATATTAGCCAGTTTGATGATACCCCCGTTCGGGATGTTCCTATTGCCGAAAATGTTCTTGAAGGGGTTAATGTCGAAGATGAAGCTGAGGAGCCCATCGCCGAAGCCCCTGTGGAAATTAAGCCAGTTAGTCCTCCATCACCTGCTTTGGCTTCTCCCCACCTTGCCACAGATTCTTTGGAAGTTTTGGACCATATTGCCAGAACCGTTGAAGTGGATGCTAAGCTGAGAGGAAGGAGATTGCCGAAGCTGGGACTTCTGAGGCCGCTGAGAGGGCTACTGCTTCTCAAGCGGATATGGATGTTGATGCAGGGGCGAGCATTCCTCCTTTTCCCCAAGGTACTTATGATATTGCCTCTGATTTTTTCCTTTAGTGACATTAGTTATTCTGTTGTTTGGTGCTAATGCGAAAGAGATTTGTTTAGTAGGTGGCGAAGAAGAGGGGCCGGCTCGCATGCGTGAAGGTGGGCCTCTTCAAGACTTTGATTGGGAAGGTGTCTTATTTGATCAGGGTTATAGCTAGTATTTACCTTTAGCTATTTTTTGCAAAGATAATAATGTTGACATTATTTTTTGTAGAATATCAACGTCTTGTGCGAACCTTGGATCCTGAGAGTATCAGTTCCAAAATTTTGGCTGCAGGATTAAAGGTGTGAATTCCATGCCTTCGCTTTCTATTTTATTACTGACTTGGCTTCGAGTTGCTGATCTCGTAATACTGATCGAGGAGATTGTTTTCTCTCGCAGGTTGTTGTAGCTATCAATGAATTGCATGCTCAGGTTCCAAACCTCAACTTGATTGCTGCTGAGCGTGAGGAGCTGGTGAGGTTGCGAAGGGAAAAAACTGAGCTTCTCCAGATCCAAGCAATTGTTGACAGGATCAAGGAGGATCTTGAGAAAGAAAAGAATCTGTTTCGCCAGGACCGGGAGTCCATTATTAGTGAGAACAAATCTTTAAAGGATAGGGTTGCATCCCTGGAAGCTCAGGCCGACGAAGCCAATTCGCTTAAGAAAAAGGTTGTTGCCTTGGAGGCTCAGGTTGTGGACAAGGATGGTGTCCTGGAAGGCCTTCGCAAGAAAGTTGTCAAGGATACTGACATTATTTCTGTCTTGAAGAGCGAGGTTAACACTCCCACTGTGGTGAAGGAAAAACTTTTGCGCGATGCCGAGTCATATCGGTCTCGCAGCGAGAGCGTGAGGCCTTGTTGCATGGGAATGCGGCCTGAAGCTATATCGCTTGTATAAGGAGGCCTTGCGACAATTTGGAGCGGAGCCTGTTCCCTTCCCCACTAAGGAGTACAGCTTGGACAAACTTTTTGGCTGGATACAGCATGAATTTGCTTCGCTTCCCACAATCATTGAGTCGGTCAGTGACTTCGCTGTCAACCTGTGTTCTTGCAATTTAATGAAGATTCTGTCAGACAATGGCTGTGATCATTATAATGCCTTAGTTCGGAAAGGCTATCCTTATCCGGCGCCTAAGGATCCTGCCGACACTGATTATTTTCCAAAACAAGTGTTGCTTGCGAAGGCACTTTTCTTGAAGCATTTCTGGGTTGCCAGTGGACATCAAGCGGCTCAGAATATTATCCGTGACCGACTTGCGAAGGTACTTTGTTAGTTACCATCATGATCAACCTTGATTTATTTTTATTTTTAATTTTGTATTGTTTTATTTGATAGCTTATGTATTCTCAGTCAAAGGAGCTGAAGAAACAAAAAGCTGAAGCCGAAGCCGCTGCGAAGGAAGCCGCTATCAAGGAAGCTGCCGAAGCCGGTGCTGGAACAAGTTCTGTTGTGACCGGTGCTGCTGCTGGCGAAGCCGATGGTTCTTCTTCTTCGCAAGGAGAAAGTGGCCAGGGGGCCCCCGGAGTCGATCCACAGGTCTAAGGACCTTTTAAATTGTAGTTAGGACTTATTGAGCAGGCAGTCCTTTTGAACTTGTACATTTGTGTATATTCAGGGTGATGAAATGCTTGAACTCACTCCACTAGCCATGCGTGATGGGCCGCTTTGTATTTTTGGCTTCGCATGAAAGGAGTTTCAATGGCTTTATCCGAACTCTAGTCATCATGACTTTTTGGAGTATTGTCACGGGTTTTATCGTCGCACGGAATTCAGTGTTTTTGATTTTTTCACAGCGTTTGTTGCTCGCGGCTCAGATCGAGTTGAGCTCGCTGCGAAGAAGAATGCCGAAGCTGTTTCCCTGGGCGTTCCAAAGATGGAGCCGTTGGAAGTTGGTCCTGATGTTAAGGACTTTGCTTGCGTTTACAACGCTCCTCGCTTTAGGAGGTCTGGCGAGCAGTTTTATGGATATGTGTTTGAAATATTTTGAGAATGCTTGGTGTAAATGTATGGAACTCTTGATTTAATTATATCTTCGTATGAATGAATATGAGCTCGATTTGTCTTCTTTTTTGAGAGAAACGCCTCCTCCCCCTGAAGTGAGTTTGTGTTTATTCATGCGAAGACGAATATATTTATGATGTGCGAAAACCGTTCGCGTGTAGAAGTATGCTCCGTTTGAACAAAAAAGATCAAGCTCGATTTGCCTTCGCTTTTGAGAGAAACGCCTCCTCCCCCCAAAGCGAGATTGTGTTTTTCGTTCGATGTACTCTTTGGAGTTCATGCTCCAATTGGCGTTTTTGATTTTTTGAGAATGATTTGAGCCGAAGCCCCTTTTACTCTTTCTAGAGTAAGCATTAGCATACAAGGTTTAATCTGAGCCGAAGCCCCTTTTACTCCTTAGAGTAAGCATTTTAGATCTAAATTGGCCTTACCTTTGGTAGGGTCAATTTAGTTCTACTTGGTTTATCAAATGCCAGCGATTTGGTCGAAGCCAATCGCTTTCGATGCCACTTTTCTAGGGAGTAGCTCGTTCATATATTTTACACGAGTTACAATTAGCACCGCCTCGTGAAAAACCTCACCCCTTAGTAAGGGTTCCCCTGTGAGGAATAGAGTACAGGCTTTTTTGAAGGAAAAATTAAAAATCTACTTCACTAATTGACTTCGTTTATAGATTACGAAACCAATTGTTACATTGTGCTCACAGGTAGTACCTTCGCAGGCTGTCCGCGTTCCAAGAATGCGGCAGCTCATTGCCTTCTCTGTCCCTCAGGTGGAATGATCCTGGTCTGTTACTCTTGATTACTAGGAATGGGCCTTCCCATTTGTTTTGCAGCTTTCCCAAAGGCATACTCGGGTTCTTCCTTAGCACCCAGTCGCCTATCTTTATGTTTTTCCTTACCACTTTCTTGTCACGCCATCTCCTGGTTTCTTCTTGGTACTTGGAAATGTTTTTAGCTGCTTGTAGCCTATAAATTTCTGTGAGATCTTTGTCTATAGCTTCGCTATCTTCGGGTGCTTCCTGCTGGGTGCGAAGCCCCTTGTGAAGAATCTCCTCGGGACACATTTCTTCTTCGCCATATAATAGCTTGAATGGTGTGAACTGAGTTGCTCTTGAAGTGGATGTGTTGTGAGCCCAGATTACCTTCGGCATTTCCTCTACCCATTTGCCTTTTTTCTTGCAATTTGCAAGGCATTTTCTGATGGCGGTGAAGATGATGCCATTTGCTCTCTCAACTGCGCCATTGGACTGCGGGTGATACACTGATGCGAATCTTGCCTTCGTCCCGATGGACATGCAGTACTGTCTAAATTCGTCGCAGTCAAACTACTTCCTATTATCCACTGTGATTTCCCTTGGGACTCCAAATCTGCAAACTATTTGCTGCCAGAAGAATTTGATAACTGTCTTCGCTGTAATGTTTGCTAATGGCTTTGCCTCAATCCACTTGGTGAAATATTCCACTGCAACTATTGCATATTTCAGATTTCCTTGAGCTGTGGGAAGAGGACCCACCAGATCGATGCCCCATCTCTGCAATGGCCAGGTTGGAGTTATCAACTGTGATGTCTCTGAAGGTGATTTTTTGGTTGCAGCACATTTTTGACATTCGTCGCAAGTCTTGACCATGTTGGTTGCATCATTGATAATTGAAGGCCAATAAAACCCTTGTCTCATTGCCTTCCTCATGATTGCCCTCGCTCCAAAGTGAGCTCCGCATAGGCCACTGTGTATCTCTTGTATTAGCTCTCTGCCTTCGCTTATTGACACGCAGGGAAGCCAGGGAGCCACTACTCCTTTTTTGTATAGAATGTTATCAATGATTTGATATGACCTTGCTCTCTGCTACATGGTTTTGAGATCGTCTTCATCGATTGGTTCATAATATCCCCTGAGATATGCCATTATGGAAGACTGCCAGTCTTCTGAGCTTATTGCGTTGATCAGGTGCGACTGCTCATCGAGTTCTTTGATCGAAGGCATTGTTAGTGTCTGAAAGAAAACATCGAGTGGCAACTTGTCCCCTTTTGCTGCTGCCTTCGCCAGCGTGTCAGCTTCTTCATTGTTCACCCTCAGAATGTATTCGACTGTGAAGCCTTTAAATTTTTTCTCCATTGCACGGACTGTACTGAGATATTTGATCAGCTCAAGTTGCTTTGCAACGCTCTCTTGTCAATATGGTCTGTTATCACCTTTGAGTCAGTTTTCACAATGAAGCGTTGAGCCCCCAGCGCCTTCGCTTTCCTGAGCCCCAATAGCACAGCTTCATATTCAGCAACATTGTTCGTACTCCTATCGCTGTTTCTGCAGAACTCTAGGTTCGCTGCATATCTCATTTTGACGCCCGAAGGCGATTGTACAATTGCTATGATGCCAGCTCCTTTGTCCCCCCAAGCGCCATCACTGTGTATTAGCCAACTTTCCTCTCTGGTCAGGTTTCCTGGCGAGGGTGATGTCCACTCTGCGATGAAATAGGCCAGGACTTGTGATTTGATTATTGTTCTTCGTTCGAAATCCACCACATATTCCGACAGCTTTGCAGCCCATTTGCGTATTCTTACCGAAGCTGCTTTGTTACTCAATAGCTCTTTTAGGGGTTGATCTGTGAGCACTTTGATGTTGTACCCCCTCAAAATAATGCCTTAGCTTTCTGGATGCCATTACCACGGCATAGATCATTTTCTCAATCTCAGTGTAAAACAGCTTTGACCCAGCCAGTGCCTCAGAGACATAGTACACAGGCTGCTGTATATTTCTGCCCTCAATCAGCTTCTCTGCAATGAGTGCAGCACTAATGGCTGATTGCGAAGCTGCGATGTATAATAGTAAAGGTGCCTTCGAGTCAGGTGTTGTCAGCTTCGTGAGCTGCATCAGATATTGCCTTAGCTCATGGAACGCCTTCGACTGCTCTTCTCCCCATTCAAACTTTGATGTATTTCTGAGAGTTGCGAAGAAGGGTAAACTGCGTTCAGCTGCCTTTGCAATAAATCGGTTAAGTGCTGCGATTCTGCCAGAGAGTTTCTGCACATCTCTAATGCATTTTGGCTCTTCCATGTTGAGAATTGCATTGATCTTGTCAGGATTGGCTTCGATTTCATTGGCTGACACCAGGCAGCCTAGAATATTCCCTTTGGTTACTCCGAAGACACATTTCTCCGGGTTGAGCTTGAGACCCGCTTGTCTCATTCTTGCGAAGGCAACTGCCAAATCTAAGTCATGATCTTGTCTTTTGACACTTTTGACCAAGATGTCATCAACATATGCAAGTATAGTTTTGAAGAGTTCTTCTTTGAATACGGTACTTAACATGCGACAGAAAGTGGTACCAGCGTTTCGAAGCCCCTCGGGCATTCTGTTGAAGCAAAATGTGCCAACAGGAGTGATGAAGCTGGTTTTTTCTTCGTCTTCTTTCTTCATCCATATCTGATGATAACTGGAGAAGCAGTCTAGCAGAGATATCATCCCCCTTGCAGCAGCTTGATCAATGCTTTTGTCGATTCATGGGAGTGGGAAATCATCCTTGGGGCATGCCTTATTGATGTCGGTGAAATCAATACACATTCTCCACTTGCCATTTTTCTTTTTCTCTGGCACCGTGTTTGCTAGCCATTGGGGGTATTTGACTTCACGTAAAACATTTGCGTTTAGCAGCCTTTGCACCTCAGCTTTAACTGCACTCACTTTTTCTTTGGACATTTTCCTCAGTTTCTGCTTCTTCAGCCTAATCTCAGGGCTGATTGCAAGTTTGTGCTCAATTATGCTCCTGTCAACGCCTGGTAAATCTTTGCTTGACCAAGCGAAGACGTCTTTGTTGTTTCTCAAGAACTCGATGAGTCTTTCTTCTTCGTCGGGCTCAAGATCAGAGCCAATAATGACTTTCCTGTCGAAGACATCAGGCTGTAACTGCACCTCTTTTGTTTCTGTTACGCCTTGCATGCTTTTATCTTTCTCAGCAATCGGCTTCTCCTCAGCGTAGATAGGTTCTCTTTCTTCGAGCACAGGTACTTTTCGCTGGCCTGGGGTGTTGGCATATTCAATCTTTCTTGCTTCTGTTTGGTCACCGAAGATAGTGATGACCCCTTTGAGAGCTGGCATTTTCATGCATAAGAAAGCTTGCCTTATAATGATGTCGAAGGCGTTTATGACTCCTCTGCCGAAGATAACGTTGTAGTCGAAGAACATGTCAACGACGTCGAAGGTGATGTACTCCGTTCTTGCATTTGATGTATCGCCAAAGGATACTGGCAATGTGATTTTTCCCAAAGTTGCAGTGCGCTTCCCCCCGAAGCCAACCAAGGGTGTATCTGATGGCTCTAGATTGTCTGAGTTGATGTTGATCATTGACCTGAGTGTCTTCGCCAAGATGATGTCTGCAGAGCTGCCTGTGTCCACTAGCACTTTCCCAATTGTCCAGCCAGCAATGTTGGCTTCAATCGACATTGCGTCATTGTGTGGAAAGTTGTGGAGCTTGAGATCTTCCTCGGTGAAGGTAATTGGCATGTGAGACCATTCCGATTTCTTGTAGGGACCGTCAACTGAGATGTTGTTGACTTGGCAAAAGTAACTCTTTCTTTGCTTCTTCGTATCAAAAGCGAGTGAGAATCCTCCAGTTATAGGCATAATGATGCCATAACTGGGCAAGATATTTGCTGTGGTTTGTGTTGACACCAGCGGTGGCAAACAGAAATTCCGCAAGCGCACGGCTGTCGTAGTAGCTTTCACCCGTGAGTAAACCAGGTATCGAATCCACGGGGAACGTAAAGGGCTATCTAATCACTAAGAATGTTCGGATCGATCGAGTGTTTATAAAGGCTGGGTAGAGAGGATAACTTAGCACTAAGGCTGTGAATATAGCTAAGGGAATTCTCCTATGCTTACTTTGGGCACCGGGGTATCCTAGACCTCTAGGAAATTGCCGGCCAACAGCTCTACGCCGTACCCGTATATGGAGGATTACAAAGGACGGACAGGGCTGTCACCACCTGCCGCCTACATCTACTAATTCGTGGGGCTACGAGGCAAACAAGGGCAGATATACACCTAAGCACCACGCCTAAGATAATATCAGCTATCCTAACCTTGATCAGAGATTAGAATACTTTACGAATAAAGCAACGAACCCACAAGCACAATAGAGAACTCAGCTTTCTATAACTCAGACTTAAGTACTAGTTGGATCCCGGATACTTACTGAGTAGCTTGCATCCGTCGAGGTACAGGTGGAGGGTCGCCGACACGCTGGAACTCCTCCAGACTCTCCCTCACTCTCTCCCTACTTCTACTCTAGATATGAGGAGGGCTTCGCCTTGGATCTTCACTTCATCTTGATGATGATTAGCCCTGCCCCGAGTCCAGGTATTTATAGCATGTAGAGGCGGTATAGAGTCGGTATGTGGCGGTTGAGACGGTCCGGAGGTCGGCCCAGGTTGGCCGACTTGGGGGGATCGGCCGACCGTGGGATGAACCGACTTCGGTGATCCACGGCACAGATGGCTCCTTGGAGACGGTTGACAGTTGCTCGTGAAGGCGGTGGCGGTTTCGTCGCTCGGCCAGAGCCAGGTCGGCCGACCCGGGGATGTGGCCCTTCTGCCCCACTCTGTCAGTGTTACTCTCCTGTGGGCCCCATGGTCGGTTTCCGGTGGGTAATCGCGAAGATATGTAAGTTAAGTCAGGGATGTGGGCCCATGAATCCATGTTCTTGCCACGTGGCCCAATCCCGTCTCTTCAGCTCCACCGACTTGATCTCAACGTCCCTGATCACTCTCAAGTGTGCTTCTGTTGATGGGCTAAGGTTGGACCTCCCTAGGCCTGGACCCAGGTCGGCCGACCAGGAGAGGTCGGGCGACCTGGCCCTGGGCCCACTTTAGTCCTTCTTTTGCCACTTTGTTCCTGTAAGCACATATGCACCAAAACTTGTGGAATTCATTAGTAAATAACCCTATGTCTATTTGTTTTATCATCCTTTTGTATCTTTGTTGGCAATAATATTTTATCACTAAGAACCGCCAACAAGCTCCCCCACACTTATCCTTTACTCGTCCTTGAGTAAAGTCTAAACTTCATCATGGAAATCATGAACAAACATATAAGTTATTCCCAAACATTTCGGCTTAGTGGAATTATATGAGTGGCTAACATGTCTTCTTGGGTTATTGCAGGAAGGAACAGCTTTTCTATGACATGATACACTTTACTATCAAGTACTTGGGTTTTCAGAATTTTGCAAAAAGAAAACCAATGCCTTGCTCCTCAACGAGTTTCTCTCTGGATATTTATGGTGGTTGGACAACACTCATACTCTCCAAAATAGAACTTTATATGTGGAGCTCTCAAGACTCATACCTTATTTCACTTGTGTTGTCATTCCAAGGTTGGATCCAAATCAGAAACAAGTCATGTAATCAAGTCAAGATGTGTAAGTGTGTGATATGAGGTGGAAATGTAGTAGTACTCCTTTGTCTTGACTTCCTTCCCTTTTCTTTTTCTTTTTGGATATGGGCTATTGCACTTTTCTTCTCTTTTTTTTCACTCAATGCTTTTTAGCATGAGTTTCTTTCTTGTCTCTCTCTTTTTTTATGCATATGGCCCATATCTTCTTTTCATCTTGATTTTGGGGAAGAAAGTCACTTAGGAGTATTTTATTCATGAACATGGAACAAAGGCATGTTTTGCTTTACCCTCAATGTAAGGGTTTAGCTTTTTATGGTGGAGTGTACGTGATCTTGACTTTAAAACATGAAGTATCTCTAATAAGGGTCAGAAGACTTGGAACAACTCAAAGCTCAAAAGGAATGCTTGATTATAATTGTAAGTGGTTGTCTCTCAAACCCATGAGAAGCATAGCAAGGTTAAGAATTTCAAAAAAAAACTTTTCATAAATTCCAAGTACTCGAGTAAGTAAAAGTATCTTTCATATTAAAGCCATATCTCAAAATGCAATAACTTAGATGACATGAGTTCCTAAAAATATGAGGATTTCCACAAGCCAAAAGGTACAGGAATAAAATATATGTAAGTTAATATTCTCCATGTGATGGGAAGATGCAAAAAGGGTTAATTTAATTAAGTTCAGAATTCCATGATCAGGTTCTGCAAGTATTCAACTGAAACAGGGGTTAGGACGATCAAACCAGCGTGCACGAAAAAGAAGAAGCCAGGTGGGACCTAGGCCAGGTCGGCCGACCTGGTGGGGTCGGGCGACCTGGTGGTAACTCCTCTGGTTCAGCCCTTTTGCATGATGTTCTGAGTCGTTCTGGTATGCTCTGTTTCACGTTGTATCACTCTGTTTCCCGTTGCGAATCTCCCCCACACTTGTACCTTTTATTCATAAACAAGTGGAAACAAAAAGACACAATCCTGATACACTAAACAATTTATTTTATTCATAAACTCAGAGGCACATTTCATGATGAACAAAAGAAATAAATGAAATGAATGAATAAAAA
Organism: Alloteropsis semialata; assembly: GCA_004135705.1. NCBI lineage: Eukaryota > Viridiplantae > Streptophyta > Magnoliopsida > Poales > Poaceae > Alloteropsis > Alloteropsis semialata. The sequence continues at coordinate 47,588,530 of CM014271.1, forward strand.
GACTAATGTGCCTATCGTAAACCAAAGCCTAGGGTGCCTATGGTGCATTGTAGAGATTTTCATCCCCTGCGGCTTTGGCATAGCGCTTAAGCCTCATGACTGTTGATCTGCGTAGCATATCAAAGTAATCTTGAAGATTAATGCGCTCAAGTCACGCTTCAGCGAACTTCTTCTCCAACTTTGCATAGTCACAACCGAGTTGATTAATCAACTCTAGTAACTCAGCGTTGGAGGGAGCCTTGGGGGCCTTTTCCTCATCACTCTCGTAATGACCCCCAGGCCTGCGAATTGGAGGAGGCTTGATGTGCCTCTTTATCTTGCTGGCGGGTGAAGATTCCACCGACTCCTCCAATTCCTTCCTCTCCTCAGGTGTGAGGGGAGGGAACAGCCCCTTTCCATAGCCACCCCCAGGTTTCCGTTCCCCAAAGACCCAGAAACATGGCTCTGGGGTGCTAGCAGAAGAGTAGATGGACACGTCGGACGTATAGTGATACGCCACGACGTCCTCCCACTTGTTTCTGACCACTTCCTTCAACTTCTCCCCTGGTTGAAGCTTGGGGAGTCCATCCCCATGATTAGAGTGGCTGACGGCGTCTTCGTCGGAGTCAATTGCCCCATCGTCGGCCTTCTGTATGGGCTTGATGCCCGTGCATCACGCCGCTGAGTCCTCCTCGAAGACTGGGACCGCATCGCCGAGCGAGACCTCGAGGGGCCACCAGGGCCGGTCGGCCGACCTAGGCTGTCGGCCGATCCCCTGGTGTGTCCTCTCGTGTCTTCCTCTGGCGGGAGGCTAGCCAGAGGGGATACGACCACCTCCATGGCCTGCTCCAGGTTGATGGGTACTAGTTGGTTCGCCAGAGTGGGCTCTCCTTCCAGATCGAAGGTCGATCGGGATTTGGGGTGGCTTTTGCCGGCCATTGTTGGGGATTTGGAAGGTGTGGTTTGGTGAATTCAAAATGTGGGCGAGGGAGAACTCAGATGAGTAGGAAGAAGAGGATGGGTGGAATTTTAAAGAAAGAATGACCCTCTTCTCGGATCCGTCAGAGGTTGAATTGCTCGTCCACCGCGGAACGGCTTCAGAGATGTTGGTGCGGGACGTTGGCAAAGGATAGGGCTGATCGGGCTCAGTGGCACGTCGGCCGATCTGGCCTTGAGCCCGGTCGCCTTTTCCCTTTTTGTGCATTACGTGACAGGTCCAATATACCCTAAAGTGTGTGCATACAAGCTCTAGGGGTTAAGGACTTAGCTAACAGTGTAATTATAAATGGAAATTATCCATGACCAAATTGATCACATCAAATTCCTCATCTGCTTTATCAGGCTCAAGGAAAACTTTTAAATATTGACCATTTACCTTGAAGAGGTTACCTTCATCATCTTGGAGTGTGATTGCCCCATGCGATGAAGTTTCCACCACAACGAACGGTCCTTCCAATTTGCTCCGAAGTTTTCCATGCCGAAAGAGCTTCACCCTGGAGTTAAAGAGTAATACCTTATCCCCGGGGTTGAACTCCTTCACCTTGATCCTTTTGTCATGCCACCTCTTGGTTCTATCCTTATAGATTCTGGCACTGTGGTACGCTTTGTCCCTCCACACTTCTAGCTCTGACAGCTGCATTCTCCTCATCTGCTGGGCAGCAGACAAATCCATATTCCACTTTCTTATGGCCCAGTGCGCCCGATGCTCTAGCTCAACTGGTAGATGGCAAGTCTTGCCATAGACCAGTTGATATGGAGACATCCCGATTGGCGTTTTGTACGCCGTTCGGTAGGCCCATAGAGCATCCGGTAGCTTGCTCTTCCATCCCTTGCCCATTTCTGTCACGGTTTTCTGCAGAATGTTCTTGATTTTCTTGTTTGAAGTTTCTGCTTGACCGCTTGTCTGGAGGTGGTATGGTGTAGCTATGTTGTGCTTCGCCCCCAGTTCTGCCAGAAACTTTCGGAAGGTCTTGTTGATGAAATGTGACCCTCCATCACTGATCACCATTCTGGGGGTTCCAAAACGTGGGAAGATGATCTCATGGAACATCTTCCGCGCGTGTTTGGAGTCAGCGGCTCGACATGGCATTGCTTCAACCCACTTTGAGACGTAGTCCACTGCCACCAGGATGTACTCGCTATCATAGGATTTGACAAAGGGTCCCATGAAATCAATGCCCCACACATCGAACAACTCAACTTGTAAGTTGTTTGTGAGTGGCATTGCATCTCTTGCTGTGATCCCTCCGTGTTTCTGGCATTGCTGGCATCATCAAATGAATTCTTTTGTATCCTCATACATTGTGGGCCAGTAGAATCCACTCTGCCAGATCTTCAACCTTGTCCTAAACGCTCCGTAGTGACCCCCATATGGGGCTGCATGGCATTGCTCAAGGATCTTTCTTGCCTCGTTTGTTAATACACATCGCCTGAGCATGCCATCTGAACATACCCTGTACAGGTATGGTTCATCCCATAGATGGAGTCTACTCTCGTAGATAAGCCTTCTCTTGTTCTCCCCTGGCGGTACATATCCTGCAACCATAAAGTTCACAAGCCTTCTCTTGTTCTCGTAGATAAGCCTTCTCTTGTTCTCGTAGACGCGTGGCTCATCTTTCACCATTAACTTCAACCGACCATGAATCAGCGTTCACGATCATTCCATAGTGTGCTTCTTGACCTATGTGGAGAATGGGCTCGATCGGGGTCCAGGCCAGGTCGCCCGACCTAGCCAGGTCAGCCGACCTGGGCCTGTGCCCAATTTTGTCCATCTTTTGCACCGTAGTCCCTGTACTCAAATGTATTCTAGATATGCATGGTATAACATTATTTGAATACTTGTGTCTAAGCTATGCCTTGATCTTTATTGGTTTTCTGAGCCTATTGACGGTCCGATTTTCCGTTATATGGACCGTCAACAACTCCCCCAAGCTTAGCATTTTGCTCGTCCCGAGCAAAGACTAAAACTTTAGGCTCAGTGGATCAGGAGTTGCTTCCTCATTGCTCCTCAAAAGTACCATTGGTTCAGCAAGATATTCTACCAAGAATTGAATAAGTTGGTAAAATAGACTTCCCTTATTACCTTGGCCTTTTATGGGGCTTGTAGCTTCTCCTTGTCTTGGGCGGTTGGTAGCCAGAAAGACTTAGACCAAGCACCTTGCCTTCTACCTTACTTGACAGTCAAACCAGAGGTTTTGGAATTTTTCAAAAGACAGAGTTCCTTAGGTGGTACTCTCGAGTCACTCAAGGTGTATTTCCTTACCAAGTTCCTCTCTCAACTCTCATGTCACTTGTTTGAGTGGAGCTTGTGCTAGGAGAGCTAGATAGCATAATAGTATTGCACATATTGTAAAGTCAAGATCAGGATTCAAAGCGAAAATAAATCATACTCTCAAACCAAGATGCGCAAGTGTGTGGATGGCAAGATGTATGATAGCTCTTATAGAGGTTGCTTTTTAGAGACATGGCTTTACTTTTTGAACAAAGAGCCTTCATGTGCTGTCTTTTTTTAAGTACTTGGACCTTCATGTTTCCAATATATTTTATTTTTTTATCAGCCCATGTCTCCTTTTGCAATAAAGTTGGGGAAGAGTACCAGACTTTATGTAGTGCTTTTATTTGGTGGATGGATAAATGTCATGCTTACTTCTAGAGTAGAAGTGTAACATGTATATGGTGGAGTGTGCGTGATCTTGGCTTTAAGAGCATGAAGTAAATCTCTAAAAATCTCATTGACCTTGACAACACTCAATGCAAAAGCAAGTAGCTCATGTAGGAGTTTTAAGCAATATGGGCTTTGGTAGGAATGTGAATCACCATATAGAACTCTTTATTTTATTTTTAAAAGAAAACTCCGGTTATCAAGTCTTGTTTGGTATAAGCATTAAGGTAACTCAAGTCTTATCATATCATAGCCAACAACAACCTAGACTAGAGTTTGCATACGCTACCCACAGATAGACAAGACAACAGAAAAGATCATGCTCAACCAGCAAAATCAAAGCTTAGGAGAATAGCAGGTTGAAACATAGGTACAAGAGAGGAATAAGAGCAACTATTCATCATATCCATAGATAAAAGATTTAAGCATAGACTCAAAATATTAAGGGACTAACCTAGATAGCTCTCATTTACTATCTTTATTCAAAAGAAAATTTTATTAGTAATACTTACCTTAACTTACCTGATTGGGGGTCCTCCCCCAAGCTTATTTTGTTAACACCGATGTACCTGTCGGCGCAGGACTTGTATTTTAAGTTGTCGAGCGATGACGTCTCCGTTGTAAGATTCAACTTGATGAAGCAGCATCTGACCCTGGAGATGAGGATACATATGATTTAACCCGCCATACCTGTTTTACCTTTTTCTGGCGGTCGACAGTTTGCTCGAGTGTTTTCTTCGCCTGTGCTTTCGCACCTCATATAAGCTTCTTGTTCTTTGCATGATACTGGATGGGGAATTCTTTCTTCCAAAACTTCTCCATAAACTTTATCAAGATATCATTTTCTGGAGTTGTGATCTGCACTTCCTTGACGTTCTGACTGTTCCTCCCATACTTGATCTTGATCATGGAGCATTGCTCCACCTTCGGCCTAAACTCAAACTTCTCCTTCTTGCCATTAATGTGAAGCTGGATCTCTCCAGCACCCACATTAATATGAGCGTCTGTTGTGCTCAAGAAGGGTCGCCCAAGGATGAGCGACGAGTCGTTGCTCACGTCCATGTCCGGTACCACGAAGTCGACATGGACAAAGCAATCCCGGATGCGCACCGGAATGTCCTCGGCTATCCCCTCCGGGTAGCGGACTGTGGAGTTGGCCAGCTACAGTTTCATGGGAGTAGGGGACAAAGTAGTGTAATTTAAGCGGTCAAACACTACCTTTGGCATGACACTGACACTTGCCCCAGATCACAGAGTGCGTGCTCGAAATGCTGTGTCCCGATTGTGCATGTGATGGTGAGACATCCTGGGTCCTTCTTCTTTTTCGGGACCTTGTTCAGAATGGCAGCACTACACTCCTCAGTCAACTTTACGACCTCGGTACTTGGGAGTGGACGTTTGTTGTCGAGTATGTCCTTCAAGAACTTCGCATAGGTCAGTACCTGCATAGCATCCAGCAATGGCACATGTATGTTTAACTTTTGAATAACTTCTACGAACCTGGTGAATTGCTCGTCTGCGGATGGCTTCTTTGGATGTTGCGGGAATGGCAAAACATTGGAGTCATAGAACTCATGCAGCGCAGTTTGTCCAGCTGGTGCCATCTCGGCTTCAGGCTCTTCCCTTTCTTTTGGGATCTCCTTCCTCGGTGCTGCTGCCTTCTCTGCATGGTTAGTTGGGACTGGATCCCGAGTAGCCTTGCCGCTCCTCGTGGAAACAGCCTTAACATTTTCAAAGGAGGAATCCGGTTGCTCGGAGAAGGAACAGCGGCGGCAAGCTGAGCTAGCTGGGTTTCTAGCATTTTGTTAAAGCTCAACTGGCTCTGGAAGGTGGAGGACAAACTTTCTATCTTAGAATTTATGCCCTCCAGAGCCTTATCGTTAGCAGCAAGCCTCTTAGAGATAGATTCATTAATCTTGGCCTGACCAAGGACAAGATTTTTAAGGGAAGGTTGGTTAGAGAAAGAGTTATTGTTGTTACCTCCCTGGTAAAATGGGCATTGTTGGTTCCAGTTCCCTTGAGGCCGGTACCCGTTGTTGCCGTTTACGAACTGTACCTCCTCTTGAGTCTTGGGACAGTTGTTCCCCGAGTGGCCGGTTTCTCCACAGACTTCACATGTCATGTGTGATTCTAGTGGCCCTTCAGTGTCGGCGCCCCCATCCTTGGTGTGGTCATCAAGACGCTTCATGATGAGGTCCATCTTGGTGGCAAGCATTGCCACTCCTTCACGGTGTGCATACCGCGTTTGCACCCCTGAAGACGGTCGTCATTCCAAGATTGGTTTGGCACCATCTTTTCGATGAGCAGCTTAGCGACGGCCACGGTCAAGGAGAGGAATGCCCCTCCAGCAGCAGCATCCATGTGTTCATGGGCGGTCTAAGACAACCCATGATAGAAGTTCTGGAGCAGGAGCCATTCTTGCATACTGTGGTGGGGGCATGCAAGAATGTAGTCCTGGAAGCGATCCCACGCCTCTGGGACAGTCTCCTCGGACACTTGCTGGAAGCTAGAGATCCTCCCCTGAAGGGCATTGGTTTTCCCAATGGGAAAGAATTTAGCCAAGAATGCATTGGAGCATTTGGTCCACATGTTCACTGCCTCTCGGTTGGAGTAGAACCATTGTTTGGCTCTTCCCAACAGCGAGAACGGGAACAAGCGGTGCCTGATGGCCTCTTGTTCGACTCCTCGGATGGTGATGGTGCTGCACACCTCCAAGAAGTGCTGCAGGTGAGCACTAGCGTCTTCATTGGCCTTCCCACAGAAGGGACTGGCCTGCACCATGTTGATCAGTGGGGCCTTGAGCTCAAAAGCATGGTCCTCCATGGTCACTTCCGAACCCGTAGGGATCTGGGTAGCAGACAGGGCAGAGTAGTCGCGGATTGTCCTGTCGGCCATGGCTTCTTCCGGTTGGGGTGCTACGGGAACGGGTTGTTCTCCTTGGTTGGAGGATTCTCCGATGACTGGTTCGGTCTCTGACAAGAACACCTGAGGGATTACGACATGAGAACATACCCTCCTTCCTATGGTATTAGAGTTCTCGATGTAGTTGGATGGTAATTGGAAACCAGTCATACACTACCCTGTTTCACATCACAGAGAAACAGAGCAAAAGGGTAAACCTGCTAGATTACTGGCAATTAATCATGTTGCATTAAATACATGGATGATCCAAACTCTTTAACCATTGCTTTCCCCGGCAACGGCGCCAGAAATGCTTGTTGGTATTTCTTAGCATCACCACTAAGAGTAGTGATGGTACTAGAGATACTTCATCATAAATCTAGACGTTACAGATATTCTGCAAGCACACAGAAGTACGTTGTAGCATTTCACCTGGGAGTATTCCAGAGTATCGTTATTTATTTATCCGCAGGGAAAGCGTTTAGTTAAAGAGAGGTGTCATCCAATGCATTTACTTACAACAACATTAATGTACCATAATCTAAGCAGGGGTAAATGATATAGAAATGAATGGTTAATGCGACACACAGAAGTTCATTGCTCATCGTTAAGGTAGTCTTAGTTAGTCATAGTACATTAGTAAAGATTACAAAGGATTCGTTAGCATCATACATATGGGACTTGGATATACTACAATACCCTATACAAGCTCATTCAATGATTATATGCAAGAGGACATATCGAGGTGTCCAGTGGTTCCCTCATCAAGGGACGAGAGTATGACGTATTATCATAAAGGCCTAATACCCACTCCCGAACGTGGAGGATTACAAGGACGGACAGGGCTGTCACCACCTGCCGCCTACCTCTACTAATCCGTGGGGCAACGGTACCCTCAACAGTATTCCGTATTCCAAACACCATGCTTTCAATATGAAATACAACTCTATCTATCACGTTTATAAATAGAGCAACCATAATGCACATTGAGCCAATGTCATAGCATATCTTCACTTGAACAAGGTGCAAGACATAAGTAGTATATACTAAGTAGATAAGGTATAACTGAGGCATACAACATAAGCATGAAGGTATTTCCATTAAGCTCAGAGTATTACAAGTAAGTAAGAGAATACAAGAACTGAACTCTAGAACTTGCCGAGACTCCTCCGGAAGCCTTCAGAAGATCTAATACTATGTCTATCACTACTAAGACTAAAACTAAGCTTGTAGCAAAGGAGAACTCTTTTTCTGGTGTGTGTTTGAGTACGGCGCCCCTTGCAGGTATTTATAGCATCACATAGGCGGTTGGAGCCGGCCAGAGGCGGTTGAGGCCGTTTGGAGGTGGGCCTAGGTCAGCCGAAGTCCCCAGGTCGGCCGACCCTTGGATCCACCGTCTTCAGCATTGCTCGGCTCAGATGTAACCTCCAAGGTGGTTTACAGTTGCAGGTCAAAGGAGGGCCGAGTCGGGCGCACGGGAAGGTCGGCCTACCTAGGGCGGTCGACTGACTCTCCACAACCGCCTCTAGGGCCCATCTTCCTCTAGGAAACTTACATGTGGGTCCTGAGGTCGGTTCCATGTGGGTTCTGTCGGTTTGGGTACACTTAGCTCTGGTTGTGGGCCCTTCAATCCATGGGATAGACGCGTGGCTCATCTTTCACCATTAACTTCAACCGACCATGAATCAGCATTCACGATCATTCCATAGTGTGCTTCTTGACCTGTGTGGAGAATGGGCTCGATTGGGGTCCAGGCCAGGTCGCTCGACCTAGCCAGGTCGGTCGACCTGGGCCTGTGCCCAATTTCGTCCATCTTTTGCACCGTAGTCCCTGTACTCAAATGTATTCTAGATATGCATGGTATAACATTATTTGAATACTTATGTCTAAGCTATGCCTTGATCTTTATTGGTTTTCTGAGCCTATTGACGGTCGGAATTTCCATTATAAGGACCGTCAACAATAAGGTTTTGTTTTGAAAATTTATCAAAAACCCAATGTTGACACTAGATTTTGACTCGGCTAAGACTGCGCATAACAGAGCTAAGGCTAGGACCGAGTCCGATTCTGAGTTGGTCTCTTATTCCGATCGGAGTTCGTCTGATAGAGTCCCTATCGGACATGGAGCAGAGAAGGCCGAAGCGCGTACGACTTTCGAAGGGGAGATGCGTCTGGAAGCTTCCTCAAGGCCTAATTGCACGGCGATTGTAATAGTTTTGGTAGTTTAAATTAGTTTACTATAAATAAATTAGAGATATTGTCGTAGCCGGCAAGGATTAGCTGGATTTCCAGGGTATAAATATAAACCCTGCATCATTGTAAAAGATATTCACACAACCATTCAATACAACACAACTTTCGGCCCTCGTGCCAGCAAACACTTTTTGTCGAGTTCTTCAGCAAGCAGGGCTGCATTATCTTGACCTCCGGTTTGTCTGTAAGTGCGACACCTATCAAATTATTTTAGACTTTAGATTGAGGCGTATCGCCCTTCTTCGTCTATATAATTCACCAATATATCGAGTTGTTCTAGGCTTTAGATTAAGGCGTATCGCCCTTCTTCGTTTAGATCGCTCACCCCTTACCGTATCTTGTTGATTTCATCTTATCAGTTTACATCTGTTTAAGAGATCTAATTTGCTTTATTGTGATTCAAATTTCATAATAGATCTGTTTATATTGCCTATATAGCTTATTTAGATTTAATAAGCAAGTTACAAATAAATCTAGTTTAAACGAGTTCTTTGAAATATATCGATCTATCGGAGTAAGCAAGCTAATCGGTGCCCTGCTAGCAACGCTGTCTCGAAACCGATCCGATTGTTAGTGACACGAGATCTAGTTTGTTTATTACCTTTGGAGAGATGCATATTAAAGAATGAGTTTATATTAGATTTATCCCCAATTCGGCTTCCATAGTCGATGGTTTATTTTAATACATGATATATCATCACGAATTGGACTCAAGGCCGATGGTTCATGCTCTCGAATCAGACTTCTCCTTATGTTGATCCGATTTCTGAAACGAATCGGGGCTTTGGCCGATGAGTTCCTTGTTGTTTACTGATCAAACTCTACCTTGTCAATTTCAGGTCAAATTGACTGGCACGCCACGAACCTCAAGATTTTGGATCTGCACTGAAGTTCAAGCAAATCTTCCAGGCCACAGTGTTAATTTTCGAGAGTCAACGCCTGACTTTTTGGACGTCAACACCCAAATTACTTAACAGAGGAGTGGAGTTGACTTGAATCAAGGCCGTTCTATTCCTCAACCATCCAAGATGACATGATAGACACTTCAAAATTCACAAGTGCAGGTATGTCTAGGAATAACTTATATGCTTGCATCATATCAAAGATGTCATGTTTTACCACCTTAGTCATTAAACTTTACTCGAGGACGAGTAAAGGCTAAGTGTGGAGGAGCTTGTTGATGGTCCTTAAGTACCACTTTTGGCCGTCAATTCCTGCAGAAAATATATCAAATATAAATACCTAACATAGTGATGGGGTTTAAAACTAATGAATTCCACGAGTGTTGGTGTTTTGACTTGACATGCAGGAAATGCCTCGGATGATACTAAATTTAGCATCTACAACTATGGTGCATGATGGGCTTCAAATGGGATCCAAATATATCATCATCAAAAACTATCTCAAATGGCTAATTGGAGTACGCCATTGTGAAGAGCTCGTCGACGCGATCGAAACAGATATATTATTTATATATTTTGGAACTCGGAATAAAAAGATACAAAAATCATAAATTGAAAAGGCAGTGCTGACGTCAGCACTGCAGCTGCCAAAGTCAGCGGCCTGGTCAGGCCCAGGCGGGGCCCAACCACCAGGCGAGGTGGCCTGGCCTAGCAGCGGAAATGCCCACGCATCCGTGCGAGAGGGGGCGCAGGAGCCAGCCCAGGCGGGCAGCCACTGGCTACCGTGATGGCGTGGATTCCCTCTCGGCGTTCGACGTGGGAGACGCCGTCCCCATGCCACGTGGCAAGCTCCGAGAGGAGGAGGCGCGGGTCCTGCGGGGTCCAGCTGCCAGGCGGGTTGCCCCCGATTTTGCATGCGAGCGCGGAAGGCGGTGCGAGCCAGCGACCTGGCCCCGTAGTGCCACGAGAGGTGGGCGGCCGGTTAGGCGTGGGTCAGAGCCGGTTTTAATTCCGAGCGACCGGTTTTGGCGCTGGTTCTTTCGGTTTCCTGCAGGTTTTACTGCACCGACATATACAGAACACTATAGGGCGCGGTTTTCTTCGGTTCTTGATCGGTTCTCGTCTGGTTCTCCATGGTGCAGCACGGTTTTCATCCTCCAGCAACTGTGACGAGGTCAGGGACGTTTTCATCGACATTCCCACGTCGGTTCGCCCCCAGGTGTCGCTAGGAGAGGGAATTAGGGAGGAATATTCCCTAGCATCAAGGGGAGCATCTCCACTCCCCCAAGTCTCCTCTCCACTATAAATAGAGGGCTCCACCCTCTCATTCAAGACACAAGAAAGTGAAGCAAAGCTCAAGACAAAGATCCAATGTAGTGTTAAAATAGGTGAGAAATGAGGCGAGAGACCGGGAGAAGACGGGGATGTTGGCTCCTCTCCTCTTCTTCTACCTCGGCGGATGCGGCTCAGGTTCGAGTATCATCTGGGTATTTCCTTTGTATTTTTTGATTAATATTTAATTAAGTTCAACCTTTACTTTAATTGCTTGTGGGCTCCTTGCTGTGATATGTGTCTTAGTATTTGCAAAGCTAAGATAGTATTCAATAGAATAGATGGATGTCTAATCATGTTGAATATCTTAGAGTGCGCCTAGTGCCACGGATTTGTAGTGGTAGACCCAGGTGGTGACAGCCCTGACGGCCTACGTAGTCCACCACGTGAGAAGCAGTAGAGAGTAGTAGGACCATTGCTTGGCTTGCCTTGCCTCCTTCTCATCCCTTTCCGGGCTTGGACGGTTGGGCGTCCCGAAGCAAGTAATACAGTAAATGACTTGAGCTATCCTTTGATTATCCAGAATACCTAGAAATAACCCTCTCTACCTTCTACACATTTATCACTTCTTTTGTCCTTGGTCGCTCTTAACTCGTCATTAGTACACACACGTTCCATGTGGATTCGATACCCTGGAATACTCTCGGTTGAAAGCTACATTGGTATCCATACGCTTGTGGATTTATCTGTGATCGTTAAATATACCAACATTGCCTTTATTTAATATTCAGAATGAGCTTGAGTCAATCATGCCAGCCCTCAAGTCCTTCATTACACCAACCATTCTTGGTATCAACATTTCATATGGCCGAAAAAACTCTACTTACGAGTTTTACAACCCATCGGTAGCAGCTCGCCAGCTTGGATTTGGCCAATTACCGATTGGTCTATACTTTGCTGACAAGATAAAGCATCAGGAAACGGTAAATACCGATTTAGAAATGGATCGGGTCTTATCACTGGCGCCTGAGGCCAATTTCACAATAACCGAATGGCTGTGCACGAGCTTCCAATCCAAGTTGTTCAAGATCTGGTGGAAAGAATGGTCAATGCATCTATTCAGAGTGCCTGCCATCACTTATTGCAGTCTTATTGAATCCGATTATGAAGCTTTGGATAATCCGGTAATTTTACTCTACTGACATTCTCTTTTTTCTCCTTCCATCCGATTCCCTTTTAGGAAAAATTCTTAAAACTCGTGTCTTGAATCCTCAACAACAAGCCGAAGAAGACGTGCTAGTCGTGAGCAGGAGTCGAAGGCCAATCCGATATGCAATCAGAATTCCAGATCCCCGAATCGGCGCTGTTGCACCATCCCTGGCCGACATTATGGATGGTAAATTTAAGAGGAAAGCCACCTCCAGCAAAGCCATCGTGCCGAAGAAATTGAAGAAAAGCCACACCCCGGTATGACTGCCTCATGATTCTGATTGTTCTTTTTAATTCAAAAATCAAAAAAATAACCTCTATTAATACAGTCTACTGGCACAAGAGGAAAAATCCTCGTCCAATCAACTTCAAGGGCTACCGAAGAAGCGGCAGAGAAAGCTGCTGAAGGTGCAAGAATGCTCATCAATGCAGTAATGGTAATGATCTGATTTCGCATGTCCTCCTATATTCCCAACAGATCATATAATCTTCAATGAAACTGTCTTTTTAGGGAACAAATATTATCCTTCCCGATCCGCAGCAAGCTCAAACCCAAGAAACACAAGCAGAATTGGCTCAACAGGTGATTCTCATTTAACTTATTTTAGTCTCACATCTCTTCATTTTAACTGATTCAACCACAGATTCCTCGTTCTGTTGTTCAGCCCGTCATTGGAAACATAATCGGGGATACTCAATCGGAGGCAGTTATCAACCAGTCTGAGCAATCAATCGCAACTCCACCAACTGCTTCTCCGATCCAGTCAATTCCTCAAACACTCCAAGTAGAACTACCTGGCATAATTGCTCCCGCACCAACCTCAGAAGTAATCCCCGATTACGTTTAGGAAGGGCAATTTAAACTAGTACCGATCGGTTCTCTGTGTCAATATTTATTATATTAAAAATTCTTTTTTATTAATATTTTATTTCAGGCACATGATTCCTTGGCCATGAGTTTCGCATCAATCGACTTGGATGCTGCAATCGGCGACGAAGAAATTAGTTCTGCGCAAACTTCTGAAGTCGTCCCCGACGCAGTCAAGGTAAAACTCCAGGAGATGCTAACCTATCTGGGCAAAAACATCGCCATCCTCGTGGAAGATGCAGAGCCGATTCGCCAGCTATTCAAGGAATTAAAGGGTCAATTACCATCGGAGCTCGAAAGTGCTATCATCCCTGCCGCATTCATTGAGGGTCATCAGCCTCAGGTATCCGCGGCTCGCCAAAGGATATTGGAGCGACTGGTCCAACAAGAACTTGTCAAAAAATGCGATGAAGGCAGGGAAGACCTGAAGTCGATGCAGGCTCAGATCAAATCCTTGGAGGCCAAGCCAAATCAGCTGAAAGATCGGATCAAGCAACTCCAAACTACCGAAGCCGATTTAATCAAAAAGCTTGAAGAAGTGCGCAAAGAAATTTTCGACATTCAAGATGAGCTTGGCTCGATTCCAGCAACCATCGCATCAGCGAAGGACGACATGCAAAAGCATCTTACTGAAGTCCGCCAACTTCATAAAAGCATCAAAAATGTGCCCGACTCCGATGTTGATGACCTGGAAGCGATTCAGAAATTGATAATATTCGCCTGCGCGCGATTGAGATGATCCAAAAGCATTGTAATATTGAAACTTGTTGGCAATACTTGATCTGATCCGATGACTCCGATCATCGATGAACACATCTGGTTGTAAATATTTTTGCTCTAAAAGTGATACGTATCGTATCGGCTATCTTAGTCGACATGCTTAGATTATCGGCTTTACGAATCAACCCAAATACTTGGGTAATATTTCTTCAAATATTTTCCATTAAGCGCTTTTGAAAACTATTCTCCTTCCAATGTTTCCAAAATATACGCATTTCCAGGAACACATCGATTCACGGGATAAGGACCTTCCCAATTTGGTGACTATTTTCCAAACTTAGAACTTTTAGTCCCTATCGGCAAATTCAGTTTCCAAACTAATTCTCCTTGAACAAACTCTTTAGGCTTAACCTTTTTATCATAATATCTAGCAACTCATGTCTTATTATTTTTAATATTTTCTAGAGCTCTCAAGTGAGTTTCAGCCAAATCATCCAATTCAAAATTCATCAAACTTTTATATTCATCGGCAGTCAGGTTATCTTGTTCCGATATGCGTCTCGATCCGATTTTGACTTCCCAAGGTAAAACGGCTTCATGTCCATAAACCAAATGATATGGAGACAACTTAGTATAACCATGACACGCCATCCGACATGCCCATAACGATTCGGTCAACATCAAGTGCCATCGCCTTGGTTGCTCATCAACCTTCTGTTTGATGATTTTGATGATACTTTATTTGATGCCTCTGCTTGACCATTGGCTTGTGTATAATAAGGAGAAGAATTTAATAATTTAATACCTATACTTGCAGCAAAATCTTGAAACTCATCAGACATAAACATAGTCCCTTGATCGGTTGTGATAGTCGGAGGAATACCAAACCGATAAATAATATGCTCCTTGACGAATTCCACCATATTCTTGGAATTAGCAACTTTTAAAGGAATTACCTCAACCCATTTAGTAAAATAATCAGTCGCTACCAATATGAATTTATGTCCTTTACTCGACAACGGATAAATTTGTCCGATCAAATCAATCCCCCATCCTCGATAACAATTGGATTCATGGCTGACGCAGGTGCTCTTTGTACATTCCTAAATTTCTGGCATCCTTGGCAACCTTTATATTATTCAAAACAATCTTCTAAAATTGTTGGCCAAAAACAACCCATCATTCTAATCACCCATTTCATCTTATAAGCCGATTGATGTGCACCACAAACTCCCTCATGCACTTCATCCATCAAATCTTTAGATTCCGATTTACTCAAACATCGGAGTAACACACCATCAATCGTCTTGTAATATAATTGATCATCAAGCATAACATATTTGACAGCCATGAATCTTACTTTTCTGGAAACCTTTTGTGACGAATTTCTAAGGTAATTTATAATTTCATACCTCCAATCCCCAATTTCTGGTTCTATCGTCATAATCTCATGAAAACACCGATAACCAGAAGCAGCTTGCGCCAAATTATTAGCCTCTTGATTTTGAGCTTTAGGGATATGCTTAATATTAACCATCAAAAATTCTTTCAATAACAATCAACATTTTTCAAAATACTGAACCAAAATGTTTTCTTTACACTCATATTTGCCGATTAATTGATTGACCACCAATTGAGAATCCGCAAAGATTTCAACAACATCAGCTCTGATTTCCACCAACAATTTTAATTCTTTAAGTAATGCTTCATATTCAACCTGATTATTTGTAAAACTTGGATCCATCAGATAGTTGAATTCAAAGTTTGCCCCCTGAGGTGAAATAATCACGATCCCAATGCCACATCCTTGACCGCATGAAGAACCATCTAAGAACAATGTCCAAGGCATCAGCTCAACCATTTTAACTTCATCTCCGATGTGTTGTGTTACGAAATTAGCTATTACTAGTCCTTTTACTACTTTAGCCGATTCGTATCTCAGATCGAACTCCAATAATGCTAATATCCATTTCCCGATCCTTCCTTTTAACATTGGCATAGACAACATATTCTTAACCACATCGGTCTTACAAACCACCGTACACTCGGCAGATAATAAATAATGCCTCAATTTGATACAGGAGAAATACAGGCATAAACATAATTTTTCAACCAGGAGATACCTAGTCTCTGCATCAATCAATTTTCTACTTAAATAATAAACCACTCACTCTTTTCCCTCAAATTCTTGTATAAGGACTGATCCGATTGATAACTCATCGGTCGACAGATATAACCGGAATGGCTTATCTCTCAGAGGCAGAATTAAAACTGGTGGTGTCATCATATATCTTTTTATATCATCAAATGCCTTTTGTTGCTCTTCTCTCCATACGAATTCCTCACCGGCTTTCAATTTCAGTAGCGGAGAGAAATGACGAATTCTTCCAGATAAAATTGATATAAATCTTCTAACGAAATTAATCTTACCGATCAATGACTGGAGACTCGTTTTATCGGCAGGTGGCTTAGCATCTTTAATAGCCTTCATGCTCTTCTGCCCGACTTCAATACCTTTTTCATGAACCATGAAGCCCAAAAATTGTCCAGCCGATACTCCAAATGCACATTTATTTGGATTCATATTCAAACCATGCTTTCTTGTGCACTCAAGAGTTTCTCGCAGATCAACCAGATGCTGTTTATATCCATTGAACTTTACCACTACATCATCAATATAAATTTCAACAATCCTGCCGATCAATTTATGAAATTTATAATTCATTGCCCTCTGATATGTGGCGCCAGCATTTTTCAAACCAAAAGTCATAACAACCCACTCATATAATCCAAGTGCACCAGGACATCGGAATGCAGTTTTAGGAATATCTTCTTCTGCCATAAAAATTTGGTTATATCCTGTATTGCCATCCATGAAACTAATCACCTTATGCCTGAAGTTGCATCAACCAACATATCAGCAATCGGCATTGGATAACCATCCATCGGAGTTGCCTTATTAAGATACCTGAAATCCACACAAACTCGCAATTTCCCATTTTTCTTAAAAACAGGAACGATGTTAGATATCGACTCAGCATATCGACAAGGTTGAATAAACTTAGCTTCATATAATCGAGTTATTTTGACTTTTATTTCTTTATCTAATTCTGGTCTCAATCGTCTCGGCACTTGTTTAAAAGGCCGATACCCTCGTTTGATCGGGAGACGATGTTCAACAATAGATCGGCTTAAACCTGGCATTTCATAGTATTCCCAAACAAAACAATCACGATACTCTTTTAATAACTTTATTAACTCATGTTTAAACTCAGGATCTAGTTTAGCACTAACATCGGCCGAGGTCTATCTCCAAAACCTATATCTACCTCCTCTAATTCATCAGCCGACATAAACCCTTGACCAAGTTTACCCTCATCTTCTATAAACTCTTCAACTAATACAAACTTTCAGAGCTGACTGCTTGGATCGGCTTTATACCATCATCGGACACTTGTAGAAAATTGTCTTCCTAGACTTTGCCGATAAGCACTCTATCCATTCAAACTCCCAAACCGTCAAATCAACGGTAGCAATGCTGACCGATTCATCGGCTTGAACAGTCTCGATGTGATCTCCAGGCCATTGAATGAGACACTGATGCATGGTAGAGGGCACGCAGCAATTAGCATGAATCCAATCATGTCCAAGAAGCAAACTGTAAGACCCTTTGCTGTCAATGACAAAGAAAGTATTAGGTAATGTCTTGTTTCCAATCGTCAATTCAACATTCAATGCCCTCGAGCCGGCGACGGATTCCCTCCAAAGTCTTTAAGCATCATATCGGTCTTGATCAAATCATCAGGGCCTTTGCCAAGCTTTTGATATGTAGTATATGCCGTCAAATTTACTGCAGCTCCCCCATTAACAAGCATCTTTGTCATTGGCTTACCATCAACATATCCCTTGACGTACAATGGCCTCAAACGCCGATACTTTTCATCAATTGGCTTTTCAAATATAGCTTGTTAAGGTTGCAAAACTAACTGTGCCATAGCTTCTTCAACGTCATCATCTTCATCATCGGTTGAATTTATGTTGTACTCAGCTGGCAGTACAAACAACATATTTACAGATGCCGATGGTCCTTCATCATCATGCTTGGGCTTTGCTCTCCAGATTTTGGAATTGTCATCTCCTTGACGCTTTTCTTTGAGCTGTTCCCTGAATCGGAGACGCTGAACCCTTCTCTTCTGGGTTGTTGGTATTTCTTACGATCACAGATAAATCCGCAAGCGCAAGGATACCGTTGTAGCTTTCACCCGAAAGTATTCAGGGTATCGAATCCACAGGGAATGAAAGAGCACTGTCCAATCTCTAAAGTTGACCGGATCAATCGAGGTTATATGAAGGCTGGGTAGAAAGGATAACTTAGCACTAAGGCTGTGAATATAGCGAAGGGAATTTTCCTATGCTTGCTTTGGGCACCGGGGTATCCTAGACCTCTAGGAAATTGCCGGTCAACAGCTCTACGCCGTACCCGTACGTGGAGGATTACAAAGGACGGACAGGGCTGTCACCACCTGCCGCCTACCTCTTCTAATCCGTGGGGCTACGAGGCAAACGAAGGTAGTCGATAACCTAAGCACCACGCTTAAGATATATACTACTACTTTAATCTTAGCTAGAGACTAGAGCACTCTATAAATAAAGCGACGAACCCACAAGCACAATAAAGAACTCAGCTTTCTATAACTCAGACTTAAATACTAAGATGAGTATCCCGGATACTTACTAAGGAGCTCGCATCCGCCGAGGTACAAGTGGAGGGTCGCCGACACGCCGGGACTCCTCCAGACTCTCCCTCACTCTCTCCCTACTTCTACTCTCATTTGAGGAGGGCTTCGCCTTGACTTGATGCTCTAGCTCGATGATGATCTTCAATGACCAGTATGCAGCTATTTATAGCTTGTAGAGGCGGTTGGGAGTGGACACGTGGAAGATGAGGACGAACGGACTCAGTCACAGGTCGGGCGATGCGGGGAGGTCGGCCGACATTGGATCCACCGCCTTGAGTGATGCACTGCGTAAATGGACTCCTGGAGGCGGTGGGAACCCGCACCAGAAGGATGAGGCAGTTTGGCCTCCGGACCAGGTCGGGCGACCGTCCACCGGCACCGATCGGGCCCATCTTCGGCTGAGTGACTGTTTAGTGAGTCCTCATGGCGGTTCCAGGTGGTATAGCTTGGATTGAGTACGTTTAGTTTGTGAGGTGGGCCCTTCAATCCATGTGACCTCCCCTTGGACCATTTCCATCTCTTGGATCAAACCGTCATGGAATCAGTGGCTAGGATGGCCCTGGAGTGTGCTTCTTCGCTGTGGTCAAAGATGGGCTCCATTGGGCTCTGGGCCAGGCTCGGCCGACCTGGCTAGGTCGGCTGACAAACCTTTTGTTCGCTATTGCACTCATCTTTTGCCAGCCTCTATCTTGTAGACTCTGGAGTCCTACCCAAGGTGACACCACTCCATTTGAGTATGTGTACTTGTGGATGTGGCCCTTTTGATCTATGTGCTTCTCTTGAGGTCCATCTCACATATGGGCTTGACCCAACCTTGGTGCACAGGCAAGGGTTGGTCTAGAGTGACTTCCCTAGAATATATCCAAAGATAGGCGCATTTGGCCTCGGTTGGGCGTCGGCCGACTTGGCTAGGTCAGGCAACGGCCCACCGAGCCCGTTTCACCTCAAATTTCACCTGTTGCCTCCTGCATACACATAGTCACCGAAACTAGTTGAATTTGTTAGATATAATCCCTATAGGTATAGTGAATGTATATTTTTTTGTCACAGTTGACGGTCTGAGATGTGCATTAATGACCGTCAACAAGCTCCCCCACACTTAGCCTTTACTCGTCCTCGAGTAAAGCTTTAAAGGTTAAGGTGGAAACCATGACTCCAATTGATATGATACCAGCATATAAATTATTTCAAGACATACCTGCACTTGTGAATTTGGAAGTATCTATCATGCCATCTTGGGTGGTTGAGGAACAGAACAGCCTTGATTCAAGTCATCTCAACTCTTCTGTTAAGTAGCTTGGTTTTTCGAGAAATTTTCAAAAACACAGCCTTACCTAGCTCCTCAAATGATTCTCTCAGATCGCTCATTGTGTATGATTCCTCACCAAGGCATTTCTTTGCCCCTTTTTTTCATCCTACTTCTAAAAGGCTTATGTGGAGCTCAAGGTAGGAGTAAAGATAAGGCATACTTGCATCACATATATTGCAAAATCAAAGAGTGGATCCAAGAAGAATACTATTCATACAATCTGATCAAGATGTGCATGTGTGTGGAACAATGGAATGATAACTCCTTTTTGTATGATCTCTCTCCTTCTTAATTTACTTTGAGAACATGGCTATAGTATATATTTTTTTTCATGATACTTGGTCTTTCATGTGCCCATATTTTTTTATCTTCTCTCTCTTTTTTTTTTGATTGGACCTTCATGTGTCCATATTTTTTTTCTATAGCCCATGTCTCTTTGAAATAATACTTGGAGAGTAGATCAACACTTTAAATGGAGTATTTATTTTGTGGAAGGATGCAATGTATGTTGCTAACTTCCAATGTGGAAATTTAGCATGTGTATGTGGAGTGTACGTGATCTTGATCATGAAAGCATGGAGAGCATCTTACAAGGGTCACAACAATTTGACAAAGCTCAAAGTGACAGCAAGCAGCATATGTGTATGGGTTTTTGCAATGTTAATATCATATGGCTTTGGTAGGAATAAGGCATCACTGAGGAGCTTTGTACGGCTGTTAATTTAAAGTTTTACAAGAAAAATATCCCAAGCACTTTATACAGAAAGAGCAAGATTTCTTTCATCATACCATATCTCATTAATCAATCACTTAGATAAACATGTTTTTCTAAAGATATTTATGTTCACAAGCAGCAAGCATATGTGCAAGGAATAAAGAATATGCAAGCCAATCAAGGATAGACATGTAAACCAAAGGAGCATGAAAGCTTATTTTATTATGAGTTCAATTTTAATGATCATATCAAGATAGGAACAAATTAACTCATGAATCAGAGAGGATGAGGGATAGAGTACGCAAACCATCGCTCTGTACGAAACTGGAGACAAAAGGCACCAGAGGGCCGTTCGGCCGATCTGGTAGGGTCGGCCAACCCTTTCTGGACCTTAGGTCGGGCGACGCCCTGTGCGATGTTGTGTAGCCTGTCTATAGGTGGTCTCGAACATGTGTGCATCAGAAAACTCGAGAGACCCCCACACTTGACCTTGTACCTGCATTTATTCATATATGGTGGAAACAAAACAATGGCCCTTTGGTTCTAAAGACCAAAAGCCTTTATTGGAACTCAATTTTTTTTATCAATGTGCAAGAACTAACACCAACTCTAAACCAAAATAAGATTTGGCTCAAAAAGAACTTTCTCGGGATACTCACATACCTCCCCCACATTTTGAGTTTGTAGTGCAACGCATCATAACTCAAGTGTGTGGAGTTCAAGCTTCTCTTGTAATCTTTCCCAAACCAAGACTTACCGAGATATTTTTGTAGCTGATGTAGCTCCATGTTCTTAGGCATCACTTGTCCATCGTTCTTCTTAATCTCTACCTGAAACGGTTAATGACCAAAAATACCCGAAGGAAAGATTATACTAAAAACATGTTCTTGCTTTTATTAAAAAGGAAATAAATGATAATCCGGGCCATCTCCCGGCAATGCTTTGTTTATGGTCTGAAGCTAGACCATGAGGGATTCTCACATTGCAGCTATCCTTGGTGATGTAGCTTCCAAGCTCATCGCCAATTGTTGATGTGTCATTGAAGTTTTAGCTACAAGGTTAGTGCCACAAATGCATCCACAAATTTTGCAAAGCTTATGATGAACAGATGCATCTACAACCAACGTTCTAAACATTTTAGAATTGAGAACCTCGAGGTGGTTGTAGCCCTCATATGTGATTGCGGCACAAAGCGTGGAAGACTCTAGAGATTTGTTAAATGAGCATCCTTGTGGGATTTTGAATGAAAATGTTTCATGCTCCTTTATAGAATCCTTTTGCTTGGACTCAAGCCTGTCCATGGCCCATGATTTCTCCAACTCAAGAGATTCATTGTGCATTATTGGGGTTGATTCTTGACTGTTGTCGAGAACAGAGTCCCGAGGGCCATGGGGCCAAAGCTTGCGCTCAATCGAGGGTGATAAAAGTTGTTCGTGTTCGTAGAGGTGAGATGTCGGTGCGAATGGCGACACAAACATCACTTTCTCGAGCGAGCTATTCTTGGGAGGAGGCTTTGCCTTTGGAATTTCCAGGCAGGAGATAGGGGTGGCAAAAGTAGCCTTCCCAAGCGTGTTATAAAAGCTCCCATGAGATACTTCTCCTTGGAGAAGCCTTTCTAGCGGATAACCTAGGAGTAGATCAAAATCGAGGGTATCAAAGATGTGGAGATCTAAATTGACCTCGATTTTTTCTAGCGTGGTTGTCACGGCACTAGCGATCTCCCGACATTGAATGATGTGTCCAAAGGGACAACTTTTGAGGAGCTTGTCGGATGGCCTTAGTGGAACATCTCCTAAGAGATTATGTGCAATGTGCCATGACATGATGTTGACCTCCATACTAGGGTTGGAATGGGCTTATACAACAGTTCCCCTTATATAACATGGAAGGATTATGTGAGGTGAACTATTCCAAATTGCTTTGGAAAAGTGCCTCACTCCATCCAACCATTCCTCCTTTATGTGTTTCACGAGAAATGCTTCGTGGGGAGGATCGGGAGGATGAGAAAGAAGGGGTGTCGTAGTCTTCTTGTGCCTTGAGTAATCCGAGGTGTTTTCCATGATTTTCAAAGAGATCATCCTCGAAGTTAAAAGGTAATCCGAAAGGCTGAGTTTCCTCTGCCTTAACGGATGGTATCTCAAGAGTTGGATCTGGACTGGGCAAGTCTATGGGTAAGATAGAATCTAGTTGAAGGTCTCCTTGCTCAGGTCCATCCATAGCAGCGGGAGAGTGCTCTCGAATCTTCTCCAGGACCTCTCTCGCTCTAGCCAGTGTTACATATAAGAATGATCCTCCGGCGGCTATATCAACGAATCGGGCAGCCTTGAAATCCTAGAATCGTTCTTATGCTGCCACGATCGTTTACTTCTCTTTTTGTTGGAAGTCAATAATTTCCTTCCGAAAGGCATAGATCCGATGAACGGGGAAGTACTCCGGATAGAACTTTGTCTCATAACTTTTCCCATTCATCGTTCGTTAGCCCAACGGTATGGTCATATCACTTCCTTGTCTTCTCTTTAAGAGAAAACAGGAAGAGCTTCCATCTATTCGTTGCTTGTGTCATGTCCGATATGATTAGACACGAGCATAGCAACTCAAATTTGTGCAGGTGATGGTATGGATTTCATCACGTCCTGAGAAGGATGTCTTCTGGACCATAGCTATGAAAGCAGGGCGAAGCTCATAGCTATTTGTTTGTATAGGATTTGGCGAGGGGTGCGGCTCCAATAATTCGCCCTTTGGAGCAGAGAACTCATGGGTTTGGGTTGAGTTCATGGGTAACCAAAATAAAATAAAAGAAAATAAAATAAAAGATAAATGGGCAACCATAGTTCTTAGACAACACAGCTATCGTTCCCCGGCAACCATGCCAGAAAGCTTGTTGGTATTTCTTACGATCACAGATAAATCCGCAAGCGCACGGATACCGTTGTAGCTTTCACCCGGAAGTATTCAGGGTATCGAATCCACAAGGAACGAAAGAGCAGAGTCCAATCTCTAAAGTTGACAGGATCGATCGAGGTTATATGAAGGCTGGGTAGAGAGGATAACTTAGCACTAAGGCTGTGAATATAGCGAAGGGAATTCTCCTATGCTTGCTTTGGGCACCGGGGTATCCTAGACCTCTAGAAATTGCCGGCCAACAGCTCTACGCCGTACCCGTACGTGGAGGATTACAAAGGACGGACAGGGCTGTCACCACCTGCCGTCTACCTCTTCTAATCCGTGGGGCTACGAGACAAACGAAGGTAGTCGATAACCTAAGCACCACGCTTAAGATATATACTACTACTCTAATCTTAGCTAGAGACTAGAGCACTCTATAAATAAAGCAACGAACCCACAAGCACAATAAAGAACTCAGCTTTCTATAACTCAGACTTAAATACTAAGATGAGTATCTCGGATACTTACTAAGGAGCTCGCATCCGCCGAGGTACAAGTGGAGGGTTGCCGACACGCCGGGACTCCTCCAGACTCTCCCTCACTCTCTCCCTACTTCTACTCTCATTTGAGGAGGGCTTCGCCTTGACTTGATGCTCTAGCTCGATGATGATCTTCAATGACTAGTATGCAGCTATTTATTGCTTGTAGAGGCGGTTGGGAGTGGACACGTGGAAGATGAGGACGAACGGACTCAGTCACAGGTCGGGCGACGCGGGGAGGTCGGCCGACGTTGGATCCACCGCCTTGAGTGATGCACGGCGTAGATGGACTCCTGGAGGCGGTGGGAACCCGCACCAGAAGGATGAGGCAGTTTGGCCTCCGGACCAGGTCGAGCGACCGGGCTCGGTTGGGCGACCGTCCACCGGCACCGATCGGGCCCATCTTCGGCTGAGTGACTGTTTAGTGGGTCCCCATGGTTGTTCCAGGTGGTATAGCTTGGATTGAGTACGTTTAGTTTGTGAGGTGGGCCCTTCAATCCATGTGACCTCCTCTTGGACCATTTCCATCTCTTGGATCAAACCGTCATGGAATCAGTGGCTAGGTTGGTCCTGGAGTGTGCTTCTTCGCTGTGGTCAAAGATGGGCTCCATTGGGCTCTGGGCTAGGCTCGGCCGACCTGGCTAGGTCGGCCGACAGACCTTTTGTTCCCTATTGCACTCGTCTTTTGTCAGCCTCTATCTTGTAGGCCCTGGAGTCCTACCCAAGGTGACACCGCTCCATTTGAGTATGTGTACTTGTGGATGTGGCCCCTTTTGATCTATGTGCTTCTCTTGAGGTCCATCTCACATATGGGCTTGACCCAACCTTGGTGCACAAGCAAGGGTTGGTCTAGAGTGACTTCCCTAGAATATATCCAAAGATAGGCGCATTTGGCCTCGGTTGGGCGTCGGCCGACCTGGCTCGGTCGGGCGACGGCCCACGGAGCCCGTTTCACCTCAAATTTCACCTGTTGCCTCCTGCATGCACATAGTCACCAAAACTAGTTGAATTTGTTAGATATAATCCCTATAGCTATGGTGAATGTATATTTTTTTGTCACAGTTGACGGTCTGAGATGTGCATTAATGACCGTCAACATGGGTCTTAGTCAAACCCTCTGGACACCACTGTGGATTGACCTTTGGATGTTGCTCCGGCTTGACTTCTTGATTCTCTTCTGGTTCCTGCACATCTTCTGATTTCTATGTATTTTTCTTTTTCTATAAACCAAGCGATCATGTACAGAAACACATTCTTCTTTATATTTTTGGCGATCATTATACCTACGTCGATCATCGTCCCATCGGTCATAGCACCGATTTTCATACTCACGCCGATCATGATATTCACGCCAATCTTCGCACTCTTGTTGGTAAGAAACTTGTTCATGTCAACCACATCGACGCCCATAATCCAAATGATCACGCATAGAATGGCGCTGTCTCTTTGAGTCCCGGTAACTTTCATATTGATCGCTGCACTCTAGACAATCATAGATTGATGGAAGTATCAACTTTTCATTCCAGCAAAACCTAAAGAACGGATATCCCCAATGATCTTCATCATTGAATCTTTTCATCGGAGGACTCCAATCTCTCTCTTGCTGACATATATATTTGTCAATGAGTTGCCCTGATGTAACTCTTGGCTTTTCTCTGCGGCGATGATCTTCTCGATAGACTTGATGGCTCTGATCTCTTACTTCATCGGCCGATACTTGGCATTCAGGATCCACGGCTCCTAAATTCTTTGCATGGTCCGATGTGAGGACTTTAGCCTTCACCTTCCTGTCAAAGTGCTCCAATCTCAACCATATTTTGAGGAAACGGATGCCCATCAAGTTTCATCGGCTTCTTGCTTGTTTCAACTTTAATGATTCCTTTTTCAATCGCCGATTGAATTTCATTACGGAAAACTTTGCAATTATTTGTATGATGGGACACTAAATTATGCCACTTGCAATATTTCTTTTTCTTTAACTCTTCGGCGGAAGGAATTGTATGATTCGGAGATAGCCTGATTTGCTTTTCCACTAGAAATAAATCAAATATTTTATTGGCTTTAGTAATATCAAAACTGTACCTCTCTGGCTCGACCTTCACCCATGGGCAGGCAATAGAATTTTTGTTCTTGGTCCACTCAGCCAGATCGACTTCAGCTTCTTCGGCATAAACATAATTTTTCAACCAGTAAATACCTTATTTTCGCATCAATCAATTTCTAACTCAAATAATAAACCACTCTTTCTTTTCCTTCAAATTCTTGTATAAGAACAGATTCGATAGACAATTCATCGGTTGATAAATATAATTGGAATGGCTTATCTCTCTGAGGTAGAATCAAAACTGGTGGCATCATCATATACTGTTTTATCTCATCAAATGCCTTTTGTTGATTTTCTCCCCACATGAATTCTTCATCGGCTTTCAATTTCAGCAGCGGGGAAAAAGGACGAATCCTCCTGGACAAATTTGAAATAAATCTTCTAACAAAATTAATCTTGCCGATTAACGACTGGAGACTCGTCTTATCGGTGGGTGGCTTAGCATCCTTTATAGCTTTCATGCTTTTCTGTCCGACTTCAATACCTTTTTCATGAACCATGAAACCCAAAAACTGTCCGACCGATACTCCAAATGCACATTTGTTAGGATTTATCTTCAAACCGTGCTTTCTCGTGCATTCAAGAGTTTCTCGCAAATCGGCCAGATGCTGCTTATGTCCATCGGATTTCACCACCACATCACCAATGTAAATTTCAACAATCCTGCCGATTAATTTGTGAAATATATAGTTCATAGCCCTCTGATATGTGGCACCAGTATTTTTCAAACCAAAGGTCATTATAACCCATTCGTACAATCCAAGTGCACCAGGACATCGGAATGCAGTCTTAAGAATATCTTCTTCTGCCATAAAAATTTGATTATATCCTGTGTTACCATCCATAAAACTAATCACCTTATGTCCTGAAGCTGCATCAACCAACATATCAACAATCAGCATCGGATACCCATCCATCGGATTCGCCTTGTTAAGATTCCTGAAATCCACACAAACTCGCAATTTCCCATTTTTCTTGAAAACAGGAACGATGTTAGATATCCACTCAGCATATCGGCAAGGTTGAATAAACTTAGCTTCATATAACTGAGTTATTTCAGCTTTTATTTCTTTATCTAACTCAGGTTTAAATCGTCTCGGCGCTTGTTTAAAAGGCCGATACCCTGGTTTGATCGGGAGCCGATGTTCAACAATAGATCGGCTTAAACCTGGCATCTCATAGTATTTCCAAGCAAAACAATCATGATACTCTTTTAATAACTTTATTAATTCTTGTTTAAACTTAGGATCCAACTTTGCACTTACATATGTCGGCCGAGGTCTATCTCCTAAACCTATATCTACCTCTTCTAACTCATCACCCGACATAAACCCTTGACCAAGTTTACCCTCATCTTCAATAAACTCTTCCATTAATATAAACTTTCAGAGCCGACTACTTGGATCGGCTTTAAACCATCATCGGACAATTGAATGAAGTTGCCTTCCTAGACCTTGCCCGACAAGCACTCTATTCCTTCAAACTCCCAAACTGTTAAATCGGCAGTAGTGACGCTAACCGATTCATCGGCTTGGACAGTCTCAATGTGATCTCCATGCCATTGGATGAGACACTGATGCATGGTAGATGGCACACAGCAATTAGCATGAATCCAATCATGCCCCAGGAGCAAACTGTAAGATCCTTTACTGTCGATGACGAAGAACTTAGTAGGCAATGTCTTGTTCCCGATCGTCAATTCAACATTTAATGCCCCTCGAGCCGGCAATGGATTCCCACCAAAATCTTTAAGCATCATATCGGTCTTGATCAAATCATCAGGGCCTTTGCCAAGCTTCCGATATGTAGTGTATGGCATCAAATTTACTGCAGCTCCCCCATCAACAAGCATTTTAGTCATCGGCTTGCCATCAACATATCCTTTGACATGTAAAGGCCTCAAATGCCGATACTTTTCATCAACGGGTTTTTCAAACACAGCTTGTTGAGGTTGCAGAATCAACTGTGCCATAGCTTCTTCAACATCATCGGCCTCATCATCGGTTGAACTGACATTATACTCAGCAGGTAGCACAAAAACCATGTTCGCCGACGCCGATGGTCCTTCATCATCACGCTTGGGCTTAGCTCTCCAAACCTTGGAATTATCATCTCCCTAGTGCTTTTCCTTGAGCAATTCCTTGAATCGGAGACGCTGAACCCTTCTCTTCTGTGTCTTGGTCAAACCCTTAGGACATCATTGTGGATTAACTTTTGGATACGGACCTGATTTGACCTCCAAATTCTCCTCCGATTCCTGTGCATCATCTGGCTCTTGAACATTTTCCTTTTTCCTGTACACCAAACGATCATACACAGAAAGACGATCTCCTTTATATTTTTGGCAATCATTATACCTTCGGCGATCATCGTCCCATTGGTCATAGCACCGATTTTCATACTCACGGCAATCATGGTATTCACGCCACTCTTCGCGCTCCTGTTGATAAGCTATCTCATCATGCCAGCTGCATCGGCGCCCAAAATCCAATCGGTCATGTACAGAATGATGTTGCCTTTTTGCATCTCTGTAACTTTCATATTGGTCATTGCATTCTGGACAATCATAAATTGATGGGAGCCTTAACTTTTCATTCCAACAAAACCTGAAGAACAGACATTCCCAATGATCTTCATTATCAAGCTTCTTCATCGGAGGACTCTGATCTCTTTCTTGCTGGCGCATGTACTGGTCGATGAGGTGTCCTGATGTAACCCTGGGCTTTTCCCTATGCTGGCGATCTTTCCGATAATTTCGGTAGTTCCGATTTTGCACATCATCGGCTGATACTTGGCAATCTGGATCGACAGCTCCTGATTTCTTTGCATGCTCCGATGTGAGGACTTTAGCTTTCAACTTCTTATCGGGTGCTCCGATTTCAACAATATTTTGAGGGAACGGGTGTCCATCAAGCTTCATCAGTTTCTTACTGGTTTCAACTTTAATGATCCCCTTCTCAATTGCCGATTGAATCTCATTGCGAAAAACTTTGCAATCATTGGTATGATGAGATACTGAATTGTGCCACTTGCAATATTTCTTTTTCTTTAATTCTTCGACCGAAGGAATTGTATGATTCGGGGAAAGCCTGATTTGTTTCTCTGCTAGCAATAAATCAAATATTTTATCGGCTTTAGTGATATCAAAACTGTACCTTTCTGGCTCGACCTTCACCCACAGGCAGGCAACAGAATTCTTGTTCTTGGTCCACTCAGCCAAATCGATCTCAGCTTCATCACCATCGGAGTCATACTCAATGTTAGCAATTTTCCTCTGAAATTTCTCCCTCCGATAATCATTATCATGTCCTTCATGTTGAGAGAGCTTTTGAATCATATGCCCCAAGCCTTCAAAATCTTGACTTGTATATCAGTCTTTGACCTGAGACAACAATCCTTGGAAAGCTAAATCGACCAATTGTCCTTTCGATAGATTCAATGAATAGCATCGGCTACGAACATCTCTGAATCTTTGGACAAATTCGCTAACCGATTCCCCGTTTCTCTGTCAGAGCACAGTCAAATCGGACAGTCTGGTCTCTTGTACTCCCATGAAGAAATAAGCATGAAATTGCTTTTCTAGATCGGCCCAATTACTGATAGAATTTGGTGACAATGATGAAAACTAGGAAAAGGCCGAACCAGAAAGAGACATAGGGAAGAGCTTTACTTTTAATGGATCAATTGATGCTACCTCACCACACTGAATTGTATAACGACTGATGTGCTCTATGGTAGTAACATCTCCTTGTCCAGAAAACTTGTAGAAATCTGGAATCCTGAATCGGGCTGGCATCGGTAGTGTGTCAAACCAGTCCGGATACGGCTTCCGATACAGATAGGATTGTCCCTTGGGCTTCAAACCAAACTGATTTTTCATGACATCAGCAATCTTATCTGTCCAATCCTCCTGAGTATAGTTTCCCTGACTGATCGGAGCACGGGTTGACGTCATTATGACTGGTGTCTCAGCAGGCCCAGTCGACGGCTCCGGATAGTCAGTTTCTCTGTTCCTTGGTGGTTTTTCAGTGTTGAAGTAGGAAGGATACACCATCTTGCCATCAACTACAGGAATACGGCTGCCAAACTGATCAACGTGTTGAGTTGCGCCAGAATTCTTGTCTCCTGTTTTTTCTTCCTCTTCTTCTTCTTCACCTCCTTCTGCCACCTTGGCCTTTAATTTCTTTGTTTTAGGAGTCTCATAGCACTCAGGATGTGTTTCTGGTGATGTGATTTGTACCATCTTCTTCTTGAGGTCTTTAATTGCCGAAGAAGCACCAGTATCAAAGTAAGCAGGTCCCTTCTGGACATCCTTCAATACAGCTCCATCCAGCAACTTGGCAACCAGTCCCACCACCGTATTTACCAATATTCCAGATTGGTTAATCAAAGCATGACTCACACCAGCATCTACATAGTCTTGAAAGAATTTCCTTTCCTCGGCCGTGATCCGATCAAACGCTTCCTGGGGAACAGAAAACTGATTTTTCTTGATCACAGCATTGCGAGTTTTGCTAAATGAGTCTAGACACAGGTTCTTGAATTCTTCAAGTTGTGCTTCCATGAGTTTCTTCTGCTCATCGCTAAGATCTTCCAATGTGACAGCAGGGATCTCAGGAGGTGCCATCGCAGAAGCTTTCTGGTCCCACTAGGCATGCCAAAATGTGTTGACGTCCAAAAAGTCAGGTGTTGACTCTCAGAAATTAACACTGTGACCTGGAAGATTTGCTTGACTTCAGTGCAGGTCCAAAATCTTGAGGTTCGTGGCGTGCCAGTCAATTTAACCTGAAATTGACAAGGTAGAGTTTAATCAGTAAACAATAAGGAACTTATTAGCCAAAGCCCCGATTCGTTCCAGCAAATCGGATCAGCATAAAGACAGGTCCGATTTGAGAGCATGAACCATCGGCCTTGAGTCCGATTCGTGATAATGTAACATGTATTTGAAATAAACCATCGACTATAAAAGTTGAATTGGAGATAAACCTAGTTTAGACTCATTCTTTAATATGCATCTTTCCAAAGATAATAAATAAACTGAATCTCAGGTCACTAACAATCGGATCGATTTCGAGACAGCGTTGCTAGCAGGGCACCGATTAGCTTATTTATTCGGATAAATCGATATATATATCAAAGAGCTCATTTAAACTAGATTTATTTGTAACTTGCTTATTGAATCTAAATCAGCTATATAAACAATAAGAACAGATCTATTATGAAATTTGAATCACAATAAAGCAAGATAGATCTTTCAGACAGATGTAAGTCGATAAGATAAAATCAACAAGATATGATAAGGGGTGAGCGATCTAAACGAAGAAGGCGATACGCCTCAATCTAAAGCCTAGAACAACTCAGTAAATTGGTGAATTAACTAAACGAAGAAGGGCGATACGCCTCAATCTAAAGCCTAGATTAATTCGATAGGTGTCGCACTTACAGACAAATCAGAGGTCAAGATGATGCAGCCCTGCTTGCTGAAGAACTTGACGAAAAGGGTTGTTGGCACGAGGGCTGAAAGTTGTGTTGTATTGATTGGTTGTGTGAATGTCTTTTACAATGACGCAGGGTTTATATTTATACCCTGGAAATCTAGCTAATCCTTGTCGGCTACGACAATATCTCTAATTTATTTAAAGCAAACTAATCTAAACTACCAAAACTATTACAACTGTTGTGCAATAAGGCCGTGAAGAAGCTTCCAGATGCATCATTTTTCCTGACAGTCGTACACTCTCTGGCCTCCTCGGTCTCGTATCCGATCGGGACTCCATTGGACGATCTCCGATCGGAATCGGAAGTCCACTTAGAATCAGACTCGGCATCCATCCTTAGTTCAATCATGCACAATCTTAGCCGAGTCAAAATCTGGTGTCAACACCACCTTAATCCTAACGCTTTACTCGAGGATGAGCAAAGGATAAGTGTGGGGGAGCTTGTTGACGGTCCTTAAGTACCATTATTGACCGTCAGTTCCTGCGGAATATATATATATATATATAAGTGCTTTCACTATAGCTATAGGGCTTATACATAATCATTTCCACAAGTTTTGGTGAATATATGAGTGCAGGGACTAACAGGCAAAATAAGAGGACATTTGGGCACAGGGCCAGGTCGCCCAAACCCCCTAGGTCGGCCGACCTGGGCCCAAGCCCATTAGAGCCCATCTTTTACCACAGCAAAGAAGCACACTTCAGGACCATCCTAGCCGCTGATTCCGTGTCGGTTGGATCCAAGAGATGGGAATGGTCCGAGCGGAGATCACATGGATTGAAGGGCCCACCTTGCAAACTAAACGTACTCAATTGCAGCTCTACCACCTGGAATCGTCATAAGGACCCACTACTTAGTCACTCAGTCGAAGATGGGCCCGATCGGTGCCGGCGCCACGTCGCCCAACCCCACTAGGTCGGCCGATCTGGTCCGGAGGCTAAACCATCTCATCCTTCTTGTGCACGTTCCCACCGCCTCCAGGAGTCCATCTATGCTGTGCACCACTCAAGGTGATGGATCCAACGTCGGCCGACCTCCCCGCGTCGCTCGACCTGGGACTGAGTCCGTTCGTCCTCAGCTTCCACATGTCCACTCCCAACCGCCTCTACAAGCTATAAATAGCTGCGCCCCGGTCATTGAAGATCATCATTGTTGACGGTCATTAAGTGCAACTTTTGGTCATCAATTCCTACAGAAAACATATGCAATATAAACACCAAACATAGTTACAGGGTTTAATACTAATGAATTCCACACGTGTTGGTGTTTTGAACTGTCTTGCAGGAAATGCCCGAAATAACACCAAGGGTTTGAGACGAATCCAAATATATTATTATCACAAATTATCTCAAAAACCCATTTGGAGTGCACCACTGTGTAGAGCTCGTCGAGAAGATTTCAGCGGATATATTATTTAAATATTTTGGAGCTCAAAATAAAATATATGAAACTCAGAAATTATTGAGTAGTGCTGACGTCATCGCTGATGTCAGCGCTGCTGACATCACCTGGGCCCACGGCCTGGCCTCAGGCGTGCACCACCGCGCAAGGGCGTGAGCGGTTGAGCAGGCCCAAGGTGGGGCCCACTAGCACCCAGGCACGTGAGTCCACACGCGGGGGCGACGCAAACCCGGCGGGGCCACGTGGCTCATGGCTACTGGCGCGGGTGCGCTGGGCGCCCAGACGTCCGCGCGCGGGACGGAGTCCACGGATGGGACGCGTGGCAGCCAGGGAATGGTCGTCCCCCCGGTTTCACGTGGGTCAGGCGGCCAGGCCGGCTGGTTTTGCTCGGTCTGCTTCCGGTTTAGGCGCGAGGTGGGGTTTTTCTCCAGTTTTGTATCACAACCGATGTACATTGGATCCGATTCTCTCTGGTTTGCCTCGGGTCTTGCACGGTTTTCTCCTAAGGGACGGTGGAGGCACGAGTCCCACGGCACAACCGACCTGCATACGTCGGTTCTACGCCAGGTGGCGTGAAGAGAGCAAATTTGGGGAGAATATTCCTTTTAGATCCAATGAGCATCTCCGCTCCCCCAAGTCTCCTCCATGCTATAAATAGAGAGGACCTCTCCCTCATTCAACACAAGGAAGTGAAGCAAAGCTCCAGATCCAAATCCAATGTAGTGTTAGAATAGGTGAGAGGTGAGGCGAGAGTCCGGGAGAAGCCGGGGATGTCGGCTCCTCTCTTCTTCTTGTACCTCGGCGGGTGCGGCTCAGGTTCGAGTTTCATCCGGGTATTTTCTTTGTATTTCTGGATTAATATTTAATTAAGTTCAAGCTTTACTTTATTTACTTGTGGGCTCCTCGCTGTGATAGGTGTCTTAGTTCTTGCAAAGCTAAGATAGTATTCAATAGAATAGATGGATGTCTAATTATGTTGAATATACCTTGGAGTGCGCCTAGTGCCACAGATTTGTAGTGGTAGCCCCAGGTGGTGACAGCCCTGACGGCCTACATAGTCCACCACGTGAGAAGCACTAGAGAGTAGTAGGACCATTGCTTGGCTTGCCTTGCCCCCTTCTCATCCCTTTCTGAGGCTTGGACGGTCGGGCGTCCCGAAGCAAGTAATATAGTAAATGACTTGAGTTATCCTTTGATTATCCAGAATTACATAGAAATAACCCTCTCTACCTTCTACACATTCATCACTTCTTTTGTCCTTGGTAGTTCTTAACTCGTCACTAGTACACACATGTTCCCTGTGGATTCGATACCCTGGAATACTCTCGGGTGAAAGCTACATCGGTATCCGTATGCTTGCGGATTTATCTGTTATCGTTAAAAATACCAACAAGCTTTCTGGCGCCGTTGCCGGGGAACAGTTGCTGTACTAGTGTCAAACCAAGTTCGCCCATGTATCCCCATTCCATACCATCACATCATTCATTTTATCTTTATCGATCCATTTTCATCATCACTACCCATCCGCTACATAAAAAAAAATAGCAAGAGCATGTTCTTTGGTTAAGTTTTTCCTCGGGTATTTTTGGTCGCTAACTGTCGGATTTGTGGACCCGGAAGTCCACACAGGGTAGTCTGCGTGGTTGATTTGTTGAGGGACAGATCGAGGATCACAAGACGATGGTAACACAAGACGCAAGGATTGAGCAGGTTCGGGCCGTCAAGATGACGTAATACCCTACGTCCTGTGTTGGGTGTATGGATTGCTGTGTATGAAGTTCCTGAAGGATCTCCGTAGTTGGGTTCTGTCCTAGGTTGAATGATCGGGTGTTGTGGTTGTGTTTTGGAGGGGGGTCCCAAGGCACCTTATATAGTCCGGTTGCCTTGAGTTACAAGTTGGCTGGAGATCATAACCTACCCAAAATACAAGGATCCGATCCAATAACGATTACAGATATCTTTCCCTAGAATTCTGACTAGTTTATCTTGATCTCCGATCTTCTTGCGAAGCACGCCGTCTCCTTCCTTGCCCCGCGCGCCGTCATACTTATCCAGGTTTGTCCGACTGGTGGGCCTCCCGGCTGGTGGGCCACCCAGTCTGACAAGCCGGCCCGATAGCACTCGGATTGGGCCGCCCCCTGCTGGTTGGGCCAATCCGCCTTCTAGGTACCCACGGGGGTCTATCCCCGACAAGCCCCCGAGTAGTACATGGTTGAGCGATAACTCGGCGAGGTCGTGCTATCTGCTGAGCTTCGAGCTTGCTACGGTTAGAAGCAAAACCGCGTGATACTGGAGAGAAAAGAGAGCTGTCTGCAACGGATGCGCCACGAGTTGCGTCCGTTGGCCGTAGCCCCCGAGCCTTGAAGCGATTCTAGAGGAATCGGTCCAAGGGTTTGTAGCCTTGTTCTGATCATCTTCGTCATGGTCGCCAGACAATCAACGGATGCGCCGCGAGGTGCGTCCGTTGGCCGTAGCCCCGAGCCTTAAGGCGATTCCGTAGGAATCGTCTCAAGGCTTATTCGAGGAGCATCTTGACATTTCCTTTTGGCGTCAATTTTGGCGGCCCGCCCTCGATCGTGAGGGCCACAGCTCGCCGACAGGTCATCCCGGTGCCAGCCCCCGAGCGTGAGGGCTGAGGCACGCCGAGTAGTCGTCCCGGCGCCAGCCCCTGAGCGTGAGGGCTGAGCACGCCGAGTAGTCGTCCCGACGCCAGCCCCCGAGCGTGAGGGCTGAGCATGCCGAGTAGTCGTCCCGGCGCCAGCCCCCGAGCGTAAGGGCTGAGGCACACCGAGAGGTCGTCCATACCCTGCAGCAAAAACACAATGTGACGGCAGTATATGATGTAATAAAATGCAAATCCGAGAAGAAAAGTTTTTGGCAATGCATGAAAATGATTCCTGCTCCCAGCTTTTTAAGTCTATTAATTTCTCCGGGTAGTTAGCCTGTTACGTTTATGCACCTGATCCCCGATAGCCATAGTCCGTAGCGCAGGGAGCTGGGCCGCATGCACGTGTAGGAGCATAGGCGTACGGAAGAGTCGAGGTTTCACGAATTAAGACGTGTGCTGCCCGAGTACTTTAGCGACTTGTATAAAAGCTTACGGAGTTGCAGTCTGGATAGACCAGGGCGGTCGACGAAAGTCGGGGAAACATATTGGAGCCAAGGCATATGAAAATATGCAGAAGCCGTAAAATATTTAATTGAAAATGATACTTAGCTTGGCGTGAGTCCCGGGTCCTTGAGGATTCGCCTTTTCTCAAATACCCCAAAGGGAACATAAACGGAGGAGCATCGTGCTTGGCATGCGGCGACAAGCACAGTTTCCCCATGAACGCGCAGGGCTCGCCCGTGGTCGAGTAAAACCAAAGGCGATAAGGGTGACCTGTGCGCCTGGGGTAGGAAAAGGACGCGTGGCTCGGAGCTCACGCGCTTCATAGTGCAGGGTGGTTTCCCGTCCCTCGGTAACCCGAGGTTATAAATACTCACCGGGAGCTAGGGCTGCCACCCAAAGGCGAATACGCGTAGGAACCTTGTGGCGAATATGTCGGAGGCTCATTGCTGGGTTCATCCACGGGAAAAATCCGTAGAGTCATAAGAGCGAGGTGCTAGAAGAGTGCTTGCGATGTACTCGAGGTGTTGATCAGCGTCTGGATGCTGCCCCGTTGGCTCCCAGCTTTGCCTTTGGTTTAGGACTGTCTGGGCGTAATGCTCCGACAAACCAAGGGATAGCCGGGGGCATTTGCTCCCAACCCTCGAAAGGGGCTGCCTCGTCGATGGCTGCAGTGGTGCTACAAGAGAGCTTGCGATGAGCTCATGTGGCCGAAACTTGCGGCGGATGCGACGCTCGATGCGCCGGCGGGGCCCCAAGCCGTCTTCGTGGCGGTGAAGTTTTTTTGTTCCTTATAACCGGCGCATGACCGGCTCCTGTGTGACTGTATAATATGCAAGAGAATTTCCGTCCTTGATTCCCTCGAGAGTGGAGCTTCTGCGTTTGCTTTCTTTGCAGCGCCAGCCCCCGAGCCGTCGGGGCTCGGCCGCGCCTGTCTAATTGCCGTGACTCGTTTGCAGCGTCAGCCCCCGAGCGCTTTGGGGCTGAGATCGAGCCTGAGAGGCACGCTGCCTTTGGTGCTGCGCCAGCCCCCAAGTCCAAGGGCTGGTCGAGCCTTGGCGGCACGCCACTCGTTCTGCAGTGTTGGCTCCCGAGTGGTTCGAGGCCAATCGAGCTCAAGAGGCACACTGTCTTTAATACGGCGCCAGCCCCCGAGCCCGAGTGCTGGTCGAGCCTTAGCGGCGCGCCACTTCTTTTGCAGTGTTGGCTTCCGAGTGGTTCGGGGCCAATCGAGCCCAAGAGGCACACTGTCTTTAATGCGGCGCCAGCCCCCGAGTCCGAGTGCTGGTCGAGCCTTAGCGGCACGCCACTTATTTTGCAGTGTCGGCTCCCGAGTGGTTCGGGGCCAATCGAGCCCAAGAGGCACACTGTCTTTAATGCGGCGCCAGCCCCTGAGTCCGAGTGCTAGTCGAGCCTTAGCGGCACACCGACTTCTTCGTCTTGCCCGAGTGCACTGGGTCGTTTTTAACGGTAACGCTCCGAGCGTAACGTTTCGCGAGGGCGCTCAACGGCTCTTTTTACCGTTGCGTTCTCATCCGTTAATCACGCCGTCTCGCGGTAATTTCGGGTGTTGTGAAGTGCCATAAAAGGCGAGGGTTAGGTCTGATGGGAAAATCCCTCTGTTTCCAGATCCATTCCCCCCTTTCTTCATTTTCCATTCAGCCACCACCAGAGCCTTTCTTTGCGACTAGATCCGCTCCGCGGATTTAGCCACCACGGGGAGCGTAGCCTCGCGGATGCGAACAAGGCGATCCATGCCCAAAGCCATGGCGCCGAAGAGGATGCTCGCCGACCTCCCCAAGTCGGATAAGATCCCATCCCCCGCCGTCGCATGGGCGCGAGGGAAGGTGACCGAGGAGGCGCTGGAGGACATGGTGGAGCGGAGCGTCCTTCCACATCAAGCTGTAGCGGAGTGGCGCCCGAGCTCCGGGGAGGCCTTCCCGTCATAGAACTCCGATGAACTGGTGCTGTTCAAGCCGTTCTTCGAGGCAGGGTTTGGCTTGTCGGCGGGAGCCTTCTTCCGAGGGCTGCTCCACTACTACGGGATTGAGGCCGTTCACCTCAATCCCAACTCGATCATGGCCATCTTCATCTTCATCCACCTGTGCGAGGCCTACCGGGGATCACTCCCCATTTTGACATGTGGAGGTATCTTTACTGGCTGAAGCCGCAACCCAGCGAGGAGAAGATGGTGGTGGTGGGAGGTGCTGGATTTATGCTGCGTCAAGGCCGAAGAGACCAGTACTTCGACATCGCCCTCAACACTTCCAATAAGGGCTGGAAGGCGGAGTGGTTCAACATCGGGAACCATGCGCCAACGATCCCCTGCCATCGCGGAGCGCGGCCGGAGATCAAGACGTGCTGGAATGAACTACCTGGGGATCACCAGATGCGTGAAGTGGAGGAGCTCCTTGGGATGATCAAGGATCTCAAGGATCGGGGTTTGACAGCAGTCGGCGTCGCCTACAACTTCAGCAGGCAGCTGGTTCAGCCGATCCAGGAAAGGAAGCACCCGGGCTTCGAGTACTCGGGCCGGGAAGATCCTACTCGGGGGGCTCGCCGGACGGTGGGCAAGGAGGAGATGAAGGCGGGCGTAGGCGGCTTCTTCCTCTGCCACGTGTCGGAGAAGCACCAGCCGCGCCCATTTTCTTTGAAGAGGCCTGCTCCGCCGGTAAGTCTTCGTTCCGAGTACTTTAGCATGTTCATCTCGATACTGATCTTTGATTTTGATCTAATCGTCCGTTGGCTGTCTGATTTTGCTACTCATGCAGGATCGAGTCTTCGAATACTTTTCTCCTTCTCCACTTCGCGAAGATTCGCCTAGGAAGGCGTACCTGGGGGTAGCTCCCCCGGGTGATCAAGGCGACGCCCCTGCGGGAGGTCCAGTTGACTCGGCTGCTCCCCTGGAGTGGGCGGCCAGTGACACGGAGGGCTCCCTGAGCCCTTCGGATGAAGACGTGGAGGAGACCCGCCCACGGAAGCGGCGGGTGGCTGTGGCAGAAGTCGGGACACGCAGGGCCCGTGTTTCTAAGCCAGCGGCGTCTGGAGTCGACGATGCGGCTGACGACTACTCGGCAACGCTGTCCGACGAGGCGCCGTCCGTCCAGGAAGCAGTGGCGCATGCGGCGCCGCCTCCCAAGCGGAAGCGCTCAAGGAAGATGACCGCGAAGAAGCCAGCTGCGCAGCCGGCCAAGCAGTCGGTTGCTGGTTCTGACGCCGACGTTGACGAGCCGGGACGACCTTCCCTGGCCGTCGTGGAGCGAGAGGAAGAGGAGAAGGACGAAGCAATGTCCGACTCCTTATTCTAGGAGCATGTCAGTGGAGGAAAAGCGGCGGATGGTGGCGGAAGCCGTTGTCCAGGCTGCCGCGGATGCCAGGCCAGTCTCCAATCTGGGGACCAGGCCGATCCTGACGACAGCCGCGGCGCAACAGCGACCCAAGCTCCCGATTTTGCGGCCCAGGGTTGTTGTGGTGAAAAGTACCCAATAAGTCATCGGTTCTCGTGCTCCTTTTGTATGTCATTATTTTCGAGTTCCTGTTTTAACTTCCGACTGCTTTTTTCAGCAAATCCTCCGATGTTGATGCTGCGGCGGCCGGCGGGACGGGGTCATCTACTGCTACCCCCCAGAAGCCGAGTTCTCCCCCGGTTACACCTGTTGGCACAACGCCCTCAGGTGTGGTGCTCGGCGTGACGGACTCGGCCCAGAGGTCGATGGCGCCGCAACCGGAGCAAGTGCCGGCCGGGCCTGCGCCGGAGGAGAACGTGGTGGTGCCCGGGACGGAGGACGTGCAGGGCGGGACCGGGAAGGCGGCGGCTTCCCCGAGCGGTGGCGCTGAGGATCCTGTAGTGGACCCCTCGGTGCCGGCCCTGCACGCGGGCAAAGATGCCGCTGCTCAAGGAGAGGTCCTCCAAAAGCAGTCGGACGACCCGGGGACTATGACGGTCCCCGCGATTGACGCCAACGCGGTGGAGGAGGAGGCGGTGCTTGCCGAGTTGCAGCTCGCAGTTGACCAGTCCCGGCGCTGCGTGGAGGTTTGTTTCCTCATCCGCTTTGCTTATTTGTCACGCTTCATTGCACCTTGCCTGACTTCTCTGCTTTTTGCTGATTGGTGCAGAGGTTGGCTACACTCCGGCAGTCGCGCCTGGAGCAGCTCCGTGACGCGCAATCGATGCGACAACGTGAGGAGGAGCTATAGGCAGAGCTGAAACGGGTCAAGCGTCAGCGTGCCGTTGCCCAGAAGAGCTTGAATGATGCCATTGTTGAGCATCGCTCGAGTCTCCATGGTAAAGCCTTGTCCTTGTGTCTTCCTGAGTGCTCTGTTTTCTTTGTCATCAAGTCTTGCGGTGTGCTTTTTTGTCCTGACCGAGTGCTCC
This sequence comes from Alloteropsis semialata, assembly GCA_004135705.1. NCBI lineage: Eukaryota > Viridiplantae > Streptophyta > Magnoliopsida > Poales > Poaceae > Alloteropsis > Alloteropsis semialata. Next base: position 47,628,971 of record CM014271.1, read on the forward strand.
CCTGCTTTTTTAGAGAAGGAGATGGAGAGGGCCCGTCACCTCGGTGAACTGAAGGATTTGTGTTTTGCGAACGCAAATCTGCAGAAGTCCGAGGAGGTAATGGCGGGCAAGCTGAAGAGGGAGCAGGAGTTCCGAAAAGGTGCGGACATGACGATGCTTCAAGCGATGTATACTATCCAGAATAACGCTCAAATCATAACAGGATTGGAGCAAGAGCTGGCTTCGTCGCACTTGGCTTTGACGGAGATCCACGACGCGACGAAGGATCTGATGGACGCCGTTGCTCCGGAAGAGGGCGAGCCGACTGCCCTCGTCGCCCGACTGCAAGCCGCGCCGGCCCGGATCGCCGACCTGGTCAAGGAGTCAGCGGTTGTGTGCGTGAACAACGCTCTCGCGTGTGTTCGGACACTCTACCCACGGATTGACCTTGCACCAGTTGGTGATGGGGTGGCAGCGGATTCTTCAAGCGAGCAAGTGAAGGAGGCACTGGCTCAGACTCGCCCGATCGCAGCGAAGGTCAGCGAGGCCCTAAAGCTGGAGTAGGATCCTGCGCCGTGGAGTAGAATAGAATAGATTTTGTATGTACAAATATTCAGAAATGAATAAAGATAGAATATTGGATATTTTATCTCATATTTTAAGGTTGCCCGAGTAGTTCTTTTGCTTGAATGTGCTTTTCCCTTCGCTTCACTTATCCTAAGTTCATGACGTCAAGAGCGGATCCCGTGCACGTGTAGAAAGGCTTAGGCATCGTTCCAGGCCCGGTTACGCAGCATTTAGTTAGGAACTACTCGGAATGGAGTAATGCCGAGTGGCTTTGCAAGAAACATTAAATGAAGAAGGTATATCCTTATTGAACTTGGTGATACATAGCTTTGTTATGGGTAGAATCGGCGTAAGTGCTCTATATTCCACGGGTGCTGGACTTCGGTGCCATCCTCGTATTGGAGTCGAAAAGTACCCGGACATATGACCTGGGTCACTATGAACGGTCCTTCCCATGGGACGGAGAGCTTGTGAGCTCCTGTTGTCGATTGCACGCGGCGTAAGACGAGGTCTCTGATGTTGAAGTCCCGTTGCTGAACGTTCTTGTCATGGTAGCATCGGAGTTGTTGCTGGTAACGTGCATGCTGTATGAGGGCGTTAACTCTATGTTCCTCGATGGAGTCGAGGTTCACCTCGCGAGCTGCTTCCGCTTCGCCTTCCTCGTAGTTGTCGATGCGCGGTGATCCAAAGGCGATGTCGGTCGGGAGGATTGCCTCGGAGCCGTAGACCAGGAAGAAAGGAGTGTGGCCTGTGGCCCTACTCGGCTGAGTCCTGAGTCCCCAAATGACCTGTGGTAGCTCTTGGTGCCATCGTCCGGCGAACTTCTTTAACGGGTCAAAGATCCTTGCCTTTAGACCTTGGAGTATCATGGCGTTAGCTCGTTCCACCTGTCCATTGCACCTGGGATGGGCGACCGAGGCGTAATATACATCAATGCATCTGCTCTCGCAAAAATCCCAGAAGGCGGATGCGGTGAACTGCGTTCTCAAGTCGGTTATGATCCTGTTTGGGACCCCGAACCGGTGCGTGATTTCTTCGACGAAGGCGGCGGCTTGCTTTGACGTTGGAGTTCCGATAATGGCTTTGTACTCTATCCATTGGAGAATTTGTCGATGGCGACGAGGATGTGCGTGTATCCCCCCAGAGCTGCTCGGAAAGGTCCCACCATGTCCAACCCCCAGCAGGCGAAAGGCCACGAGGGCGGGATTGTGCACAGAGCTTGGGCTGGTAGGTGTTTCTGCTTCGCAAAGAACTGGCATCCTTGGCACCGGCGGACGAGTTCCTTGGCATCAGAGACAGCAGTAGGCCAGAAGAACCCGGCTCGGTATGCTTTTCCGACTAGTGTTCCTGCGGCGGCGTGGCTCCCGCAGACTCCCGAGTGGATGTCGTCAAGAATCTGAAGGCCGACTTCTTTTGTGACGCATTTGATGAACACCTGGCTTGTAGCGGCTCGTCGGTATAGGGCATCACCGACCACCACATAGTTCCTGCTTCGGCGTTCTAGAATCTTTCATGCCGTGGGGTCTTCTGGTACCTTGTTACGGGCAAGGTAATCTATGAACTCTTGCATGAACACGCCTCCTGGTACTTCCGCACGGGTTGACCCCAGTTTGGCGAGTGCGTCAGCTGCGAGGTTGTTCTCTCGTGCAACGTGATGGTATTCTATTTCGTAGAATTTTCCCTCCTGCTTGTGTACTGCCTCACAGTAGGCGTTCATCCGTTCGCTGTGGTGATCCCATTCTTCGTTAACTTGGTTTATAACGGCAGCAGAGTCGCCATAAACCAGCAGCCTCTTTATTCCGAGTGAAGTGGCGATGCGGAGCCCGTGGAGAATTGCCTCGTACTCGGCGGCGTTGTTGGTGACGGGGAAACGTATTTGAAGGACATATCGGAGTAGTTCCCCTTTTGGTGAGATGAAAAGTACGCCGGCACCCCCGCCGTCGATCATCAAGGAGCCGTCGAAGTACATCTTCCAGTGTTCGCTGCTGGTGTCTTCCTTCGCGTCCTGGCTCTCGGTCCATTCGGCGATGAAGTCGGCGAGAATCTGAGATCTGATGGCGGTGCGCGGGACAAAATCTATGACGAACGAGACGAGTTCAACGGACCACTTGATGATTCGCCCGGTGACATCCTTGTTATGGAGGATTTCGCCGAGTAGAAATTGCGTGACCACCTTGATGCGATGCGCCTGAAAGTAATGGCGGAGTTTCCTTGACGTAATCAGCAGTGCGTAGAGTAGTTTCTGCACCTGGGGGTAGCACGCCTTGGATTCGCTTAGTACTTCGCTCACATAATAGACTGGTTGCTGCACACGTTGCACCTTTCCTTCCTCGTCCCTCTCCACAATGATCACAGTGCTTACCACATTAGTCGTGGCTGCAATGTATAGGAGCAGTGCCTCATCGTTGTGCGGGGCGACGAGTATCGGCAGGTTGGAGAGGTAATTCTTGAGGTCGGTGAAAGCTTGCTACACCTCCTGGGTCCATTCGAACTTGTCAGTCTTCTTGAGGATCTTGAAAAACGGCAAGCCCTTGTCCCCTAGCCGGGAGATGAACCTACTTAAGGCTGCCATGCAACCAGTCAGCTTTTGGATCTCTTTCTTACCAGTCGGCGGTTTCATCCTCCAGACGGTGTCTATTTTCTCTAGGTTGGCTTGGATGCCTCTGTTGCTGACGATGAAGCCGAGTAGTTTCCCTTTTGGTACGCCAAAGACGCACTTGGTTGGATTTAGCCTCCAGTTGAGTCTGCGGAGGTTGCTGAATGTTTCGGAGAGGTCGGCGATGAACTCGGCTTCATTCTTCGTCATGATTACTATGTCGTCCACATAGGCCTCGGCGTTGCGGCCGATCTGTGTACCCAGGGTTAGGTTTATAGCCCTCTGGTAGGTGGCGCCAGCGTTGCGGAGGCCGAACGTCATCTTGGTGTAGCAGTAAGCACCGATCGGAGTAATGAAGGACGTTTTCTCTTGGTATTCTTCCTTCAAGGCGATTTGGTGGTAGCCGAAGTAGCAGTCAAGGAAGCATAGGAGTACGCATCCGGCTGTGGAGTCGATGACTTGGTCGATGCGGGGCAGGACGAAGGGGTCCTTAGGGCAGTGCCTGTTGAGATCCGTGTAATCAACACACATTCTCCATTCATTATTCTTTTTTCTTACAAGGACTGGATTAGCAAGCCAGTCAGGATAAAAGACTTCTCTAATGAACCCAGCAGCTAAAAGCCTTGTAATTTCTACCCTAATGGCCTCCTTGCGGTCCTGCGTGAAGCGTCAGAGCTTTTGGCGGACCGGTTTGGCGTTCGTGTCAACCTTCAAAGGAGTGCTCGACCACCTCCCTCGGAACACCCGGCATGTCTGATGGAGTCCATGCAAATATGTCGGCGTTGTTCCGGAGGAAGGCGACGAGCGCGCTTTCCTATTTGGCATCGAGCCCTGAACCGATCAGGGCGGTCTTGGAGGAGTCGGCGAGCCCGAGTGAGAAGGGGTGTACTTCTTCGGCCGGCTGCATGGTGGTCCGCACGGCTCTTCTTTTGGAGGACTCGGGGACGGAGCCGGGATCACCCTGGAATGCTCTTGCGTCGTTGACCACTTCCATCTGGAGTACGCTGCGTTCGATGCCGGTGCAGAGGTGGAGCCCTTCCTTGTCGCACCCCTTGGCGGTGTGCACATCGCTACGGACGGAGAGGACACCGTTAGGTGCCGGCATCTTCATCAGGAGGTACGTGTAGTTGGGAATCGCCATGAATTTGGTGAGCGCCGGCCTTCCGAGTATGGCGTGGTAGGCGGTGGTAAAGTCCGCGACCTGAAAGTTGAGGTACTCGGTTCGAAAGTTACTCTGATCGCCAAAGGTGACAGGGAGAGATATCTGCCCGAGTGGTTTGGAGCCCTTGCCCGGAATCAGCCTGTAAAATGGGTGAGGGGAAGGGGCCAAAGCGTCGGGCCCGATTCCCATGTCCCTCAGCGTTTGGGCGAAGATGATGTTGAGCCCACTTCCGCCATCGACGAGTACCTTGGTGAGGCGAGCATTGTCGACGATCGGGCTGAGCACCAAGGGGTACTCGCCAACATCAGAGATCTGAAACCACTGGTCTTCCATGGAGAAGGTGATCGGCTGCTATGACCAGCGGAGTGGTTGGATAGGCGATGTGTAGCAGGAGAATATCTCCCTGTCGCGCACCTTCTCCCGGCGCTTGTCATCCACCTGAGGCGGTCCTCCGAGGATGAAGTTTACCTGCCTCTCGACGTTTGGGAAAGCAGGGTTTGCGGGAGCCCCTTTCCCCTTGTCGCCCTTGTCGTCGTTGCGTGGAGGCAGCTTTCCTTCCTGTTTCTTGTAGGCGTCGGCGAGTCCCATGCAGTCGATCATACGGTGCTTGGACTGCTTACGTATAGGGCAGGGCCCCTAGAGCATCTTATCGAACTCGGCGCTGAAGTTGGTCCGCGGGCGAGGGCCTCCGCGATCCATGGCGACGATGGTGCGATCCACCGAGCGCTTTCGGTCGCCCAGCCTGCTCGGTTCCGGTCGGGCTCGGCGCGGGTCCTCCTTCCTTGGTCGATCTTCTCGGTGAGGCGGCCGATCGTCCTCCCGAGTGCTTCTCTTGTTGTAGTGGAGGCGAGTGGCTTCTTTGGCGTTGGCTAGCTTGTTTACCCGCTCGAAGAACTCGCCGGAGGTCTTTGGCAGGTCCTCGCAGAGGCGCTCGAAGACCACCGACTCGGCAGGCCATCAAGGAAGTAGTGGATGATCTCGGACTCGGAGCAGCCGGGGACGAGGTTGCGGTTCTCTATGTACCTGTCGGTGTAGTTGCGGAGGCTCTCCCTGCGATTCTGCTTCACCTTGCCCAAGTCCCATGCTGTGCCTGGCTGGACGGAGCTGCCCTGGAAGTAACTCTTGAACTTGCGGCAGAGTATGTCCCAGCTGTCGATGGAGTCGGGTCGAGGCTGTGGAGCCAACTTAGCCCCACCTTGGTTATGGCGACCGGAAGGTAGGCGCACATGGAGTCGTGGTCGCCATTCACCGCGCGGATGGCGACGCTGTACGTCCGAAGCCACATTGTACGATCTGCCTTCCCATCGTATCTTTCTACGCCTGTGGGTTTAAAGTTAGCAGGCATTCGAATGGATCTTACTCGGGCGGTAAACGCTGGGAAGCCGTCGCAGTCGTTGAGGTTCTCGGCGTTCTCATGTCCCGAGTCAGCGGAGAGATCTTCAGGAGTGCGAGCCCGTGGCGGTCTGTGCTGTTCGAGAGGAGGTCCGTACTTGCGATCGAACTCGCGGCGGCGCACGGCCTCATTGTCCTCCAGTTCTCGACGCAGGCGGGTGTCGCGGTCCAGCCCCGGGGTGCCATGTTCGCGGTTGTACTCGGCGCGTCGTCGGAGCTCTTCCTCGTCCTTTCGCCGATGGCGGTCGTCAAGATCTCTGCGGAGGTCGCGGTTGCGAAGTTGTTTGCGGAGGTCCGGCTGGTTGACTACGCCTTGTTCGGCTTCACGGCGGCTAGCTGACCTGGAGTGATGAGAGGAAGAAGCGGCGGCTTTCTGGGCGTTGATCATGTTGGGTTACAGCCGAAGCCAATGAGCCCAAACAACAGCTAAGACAGAGAACCGAGACAAGCAACAATAAATTACTTATCAACATTGTTCCCGGGAATCTGCCCTTTACACGTTGGTGGGAGGTCCCCTTTTATAGGGAGGTCAAGAGGCACATTTTACATTCCACTTATGCCCCTGAAAATCAGGCATCATCCTCTAGACTAAACAACTTAAGCTATCCGGGGGCATAAGGGTACATTCATACGTCTCAATGTGAATACGTAGACCTTCAACTCCGTCTTTGACTCAGTTTGGACTTGGTCCACGTGGCCTTCACCGTGCCTCTAGTGACCTTTGTCGCCTTCACCAACCGATGTTCCTTCGGTCGGGCAGCCTCTTCTCCCGCTCAGGGAGGGAAAAACTGTCGCGCCTCCACCCGAGCACATCCTTATCCTGTGTAGCAAGATGAACCAAACAAATGCGTGATATCCGTCAGTTACCTTCGCACCCACCTATAATCCGAGAAGGAGAGCGAAGGCGACGATTCGGCTCATAATGCCTTCGCATCCATTTCCGGCGCCAACCAGCACCGAGGGCACTGGACCACCCCTCGGTGCCTAGTCTCCCAGCGAAGGAAAGAGAAGCCGGACCCAGGCGTGTGAAGCTCATAGGCTGCCTTCGCATACGAGTACGGTGAACTTCCGTTTCCATTAGCGAAGATAATTTCCTTTCAGGGATAAATAGCGAAGGTAATTTCCTTTCAGGGTTAAGTAGCGAAGGTAATTTCCTTAAACCTGGACCAAGGTAACCGGGTGAAGGTGTTTCCTTGACAGGCCAATCCCCCAACAGTAGCCCCTCGCGGACGATGGCTTTCTCCAACAGGCCGATGTCCTCGAAAATTCAGGATTGCCTTCGCCTGTTCCAGAGAAACGCCTCCTCCCGTTGGAGTAAGTCCCGAGTCGTTGTCTTCACTCCTGACTTGGCTTCACATCTCTTATTTTTTCTGATTTTTCACTTTTTTATTTATTTTTATTTTTACTGTTTTTGGATTTTTCCGGGCCTTTTCGATTTCCGCGCCGTGGTAACGGTCACTTTTTTACTGACCTATAAATAGGACCGAAGGGGATCCCCTTTTACCTTTCTTCGCTTTCGCTATCAATTGCTTTCTGCTGCTGAATCTTCTTCGCCTGTTCCGATCATAACTTGATAAGCGCTTTCGCGTTCGTGTTGGCTTCTCCTCGCAATACCCACTTGTACAAGTAAGGTTTTTTCTCTATTTTTTGATAGCATTGTTGTTGCTGCTTTCCTTCGTTTATGTGTTGAGGATTGTTATTATTTCTGCAGCGGCGCGCACTAAGCAAACTGCTATACTTATTGACATGGCTGGCGAAGGTAGCCCCGATGCCCAACGGACGGGAGTTTCTCCTCGTCGTGGAATGGGTGATGCCGAAGCTGATCAATTTGCACAGCAAATAGAGGATGAGACTCCGACTATGGAGGAGACATCTGGTGATGACCGTGCGGAGGATGATGATGGTGGTGAAGAAGAAAATCTGGATGATGTCGAGGCCGATGTGGATGAACTAGTGGATCCCAGCAAGAGGGCGAAGACGCTTGTGTTTGGCAAGTCCAAGGTCGGCAAAAATGATATCAAATTTTATGAAGGGGTATTTTCCTAAGGGTTGGGGTCGTGCTCCTGGCACCGAAACTACCCCTAACCCTCGCGAAGACGAAGATGTAGTCTTCACGGATTTCTTCATTGCTGGCCTCAAGATGCCGATTGATAACATAATTACGAAGATGATTGCACCTTATGGCCTGCAACTGCATCATCTAACGCCCAATGCCATCAGCCATCTCCTTCGCTTCTTCTGGTCGGTAAAGACACATGACTCGGCGGTTACAGTTGATGGCTTCCTTCGGCTATATGAAGGGCATAATCAGAGTAAATCATCTGAAGTTGAAGGCAAGCTATTCACTCCAGATTTTGGGTGTGCGACATTTACTGGGCGCCGCCGGGGTTCTCATTTTGCGAAGGTGGAAACCACCTTCGCTCAGAGGAACAAATGGACAAAAGACTGGCAGAAATACTAGTTTTACGTGAGGGTATCTTTGGAGGAAACTGTTCTGGAGGATGGTTTGAGATCAGTCTCTTATCCTCTCCACAGCCAGATTGATTGGCTCAAGTTTGTTTCCTGCCCAGTTTTTGACGCGGAAAGCCCTGGCTTCACCGAGTGCTGGAAGGCCTTTCGAACGGCTTCGCAGACGTTCTGCAGCCGAGACCTTGTCGAAGAAGGAGTTGCGGCCGATCTGGCTGCTGGGGCTTATTTCTTGTCTGCCGACTGGGAGCCTTACAAAGTTGACTGGAAGGCCTTTGGTGAACGTACTAGGGTTGCTTTCCCTCACTTTGGAGCGAAGTTACCCGAAGGCATGTCAGCGGCGGAGTTCGTTGCCACAGTGGAGCGGCGGGCCACAGATATTCTTGGTCCATACACCTCAAAGGAGCATCGTATAAACGAAGACAACTATGTTCATGTTAGACTCAACAGAGTTTTTGAGGAACTAAAGATTTCTTACGGTGCTCGAGAGGTCCCTATCCCCGCTAGGGAGAAGAAGAAGGAGAAGAAGGAGAAGAAAGAGAAGGAGAAAAAAGGAAAGGATAAGGCGAAGGAGAGGGATGAAGATGAATCTGCTTCTTCGCGCGCTCCTCGTGGTGGTGGTCGGTCTGGTCGCGGTGGAGGCCGTGGTAGAAAAACTATTGCGAAGACAACTTCCTCCTCCGTGCCGGCCAAGCGTGGCAGCAGCAGTTCTTATGAGTCTGAGGAAAAAAGGCGTCGCCAAGAGCCGATTGCTGCTGTTCCATTGTCTGTTGCGGCTCCACCTGCTGGAGCCACTTCTACAGATTCACGTAGTGGTCGTTTGACTACTGGGGCTGTTTCTTCAGCTTCGCGTGGCGGTCGTCCACCTCTTCCTCCTCATATGCCAGCGGCAGCTCCGGCTCCAATGCGGTTGCCGGCTTCATCGATGACTGGCTTCGAGAGCTCAGCCCCCCGGAGTGGGGATGATATTTTTCTAGGTGAGGTTGCACTCTTTGGCAATTACTTTCAGGGCTCAAGTCTTCCTTTGCTAGTGAGATACCTAATGGAGAATCCCATGATTGATATCAATATTACTTGTGAAGGCGATGCTGAGACATCTAAGGATGTTCGGGTTCCGAATCCATTCGACGATGGCATTGATATTAGCATGTTTGAGGACACCCCCATTCGGGGTGCTCCCATTATTGTGGATATGCCGGAGGAGGTTCACGTCGAATCCAACATTGAAATGCCTACAGCCGAAGCCCCTGTGGACATTCTGCCGGTTAGCCCTCCATCGCCTGTGTTGGCTCCTGCCCCTCCTGTCAGTGATTCTTTGGAGGTTTTGGCCCATGCTGCTGGGACGGTTGACATGGATACCCAGGCTAAGGGAAAAGAGGTTGCCGAAGCTGAAACTTCCGAAGTTGCTGAGAGGGCTGCTGCTTCTCAATCTTATATGGATGTTGATATGGGTGGAAGTATTCCTTTTCCCGAAGGTACTAATGATGTTTCTTCATTTTTTTCCTTTAGCGACGTTGCTTGCTCTGCTGTTTGATTCTAATGCGATGGAGACCCGTTTATTAGGTGGCGAGGGAGATGGGCCGTCTCACGTGTGCGAAGGTGGGCCTCTTCGAGACTTTGATTTGGAAGGTGTTTTTTTTTGTTTAGTATCATAGCTGGCTTTTGACTTTGGCTATTTTTGCAAAGATAACAGTGTTATCATTATTTTTTACTTGCAGAATATCAACGACTTGTTCGGACACTGGATCCCAAAAGCATAAGTTCTACCATTTTGATTTCGGGAATGAAGGTATGACCTTATTGCCTTCGACTGTGATTGAGTTATTAACCTTAGCTTCGTTTCATCGGTTTCATAATCCTAAATAAGTTTTTTTTCCTACCATAGGTTGTTTTAGCTATCAATGAGTTGGCAGCTCAAGTTCCCAACCTCAACTTGGTTGCTGCTGAGCGGGCAGAACTACAAAAAATGCGAAGGGAAAAGGCAGAGCTTCTCCAGATCCAAGCAACTATTGACAGGATCAAGGAAGATATTGAAAAAGAAAAGAATTTGTTTCGCCAGGATCGGGAGTCCATTATTAATGAGAACAAATCTTTGAAGGACAAGGTTGCTGCTTTGGAGGCTCAAGCTGGTGAAGCCAACCTACTTAAGGAGAAGGTCTCTGCCTTAGAGGCTAAGATTGTTGACAAGGATGATACCCTGAAAGGCCTTCACGAGAAAATTGTTGAAGATACTGAGTTGATTTCCATTCTAAAGGGTGAGGTGAATACGCTCAATGATGCGAAGGAAAAACTTTCGGGCGATGTCGATACATATCGGTCTCGCAGCGAAAATTTTGAGCGTGAGGCCTTGTCGCTGCAAACTGCGAATCTTTCGCTTCGCAAGGAAAATGAAAGCGTCATTGATGTTGCTTGGGAGCGTGGCCTAAAGCTGTATCGCCTATACAAGGAGGCCCTGCGACAGTTTAGGGCGGAGCCTGCTCCTTTTCCCAGCAAGGAGTATAGCTTGGACAAGCTTTTCAATTGGATTAACAATGAATTTGCTTCGCTTCCAAATGTCATGGAAGTTGTGAGTGACTTCGCTGTCAACATGTGTTCAAGTAGCCTGCTGAAGATTCTCTCAGACAACGGCTGTGATCACTATAATGCCTTGGTTCGGAAAGGCTATTCGTACTCGGCCTCCAAAGATCCTGCCGACACCAATTATTTTCCGCAGCAGCTGTTACTTGCGAAGGCACTCTTCTTGAGATATTTCTGGGTTGCCAGTGGCCGTCAAGCAACTCAAAGCATTGTCCGCGACCGACTTGCGAAGGTACTTCATTTAATTGCCGTCATGTTCTACTTTGTTTAATTTTTGTTTTTAATTTTCTATTATTTTATTTGGTAGCTTCTGTATTCTCAGTCAAAGGAGCTGAAGAAGTAAAAGGCTGAAGCCGAAGCAGCCGTGAGGGAAGCCGCTATCAAAGAAGCTGCTGAAGCTGGTGCGGGAACGAGTTCTGCTGCTACCAGTGCTTCTTCCGGCAAAGCCGGAGCTTCTTCTTCGCAAGGGCAGGGTGACCAAGGGGCCCCCAGGGTCGATCCACAGGTCTAAGGACTTTTTGAATTGTAATTAAAGTTTAGGACTTATTGAGCGGGCGGTTCTTTTGAACTTGTATATTTTGTATATTCAGGGCGATGAAATGTTTGTACTTACTCCGCTGGCCATGCGTGATGGGCCGCTTTGTATTTCTGGCTTCGCATGGAAGGAATTTCAACGGCTTTATCCAAACTCAAGCCATCACGATTTTTTGGAGTATTGCCACGAATTTTATCATCGGACGGAATTCAGTGTTTTTGATTTTTTCACAGCGTTTGTTGCTCACGGCTCAGATCGAGTTGAGCTCGCTGCTAGGAGAAATGCCGAAGCTATTTCCTTGGGCGTTCCAAAGATGGAGCCTTTGGATGTTGGACCCGATGTCAAGGACTTTGCTTGCGTTTACAACGCTCCTCGTTTTAGGAGGTCTGGCGAGTAGTTTTATGGATATGTATTTGAAATGTTTTGAGAATGCTTGGTGTAAATGTATGGAGCTCGTGATGTAATTATATCTTCGCATGAATAAATATGAACTCGATTTGTCTTCGTTTTTGAGAGAAACACCTCCTCCCCCCGAAGCGAGCTTGTGTTTGTTCATGCGAAGATGAATTTGTTTATGATGTGTGAAAAACCGTTTGCATGTATGTTTGATTTGTTTGAATGAAAGAGAACAAACTCGGTTTGTCTTCGTTTTTGAGAGAGACGTCTCTTCTCCCCAAAGCGAGTTTGTGTTTTTTTATTCCACGTGCTCAAACGGCGATTTTTGACGTTTAGATGGGGTATTGTCTCTGGGTTTACTTTTTGGAGTTCATGCTCCAATTAGCATTTTTAATTTTGAGAGTTGTCTGAGCTGAAGCCCCTTTTACTCTTTTTAGAGTAAGCATTATCATACATGGTTTGATCTGAGCCGAAGCCCCTTTTACTTGGAGTAAGCGTTATACATAGTAAATGATTTGAGCCGAAGCCCCTTTTACTCCTTAGAGTAAGCGATTTAGATCTGAGCTTGCCTTACCCCTGGTTGGGTCAGTTCAGTTCTACTTGTTTTATCGAATACTGGCGATTTGGTCGAAGTCAATCGCTTTCGATGCAACCTCTTTGGGGAAATAGCTCGTTCATATATTTCGGACGAGTTACAATTAGCACCGCCTCGTTAAAAACCTCACCCCTTGGTAAGGGTTCCCTTGTGAGGAAAAGAGTACGGGCTTTTGAAGGGAAGAATGAAAATCTATTCTATCAATTGACTTCGTTTATAGATTATGAAGCCAATTGTTACATGGTGTTTACAGGTAGTACCTTCGCAAGCTGTCCGCATTCCATGAATGCGGCAGCTCATTACCTTCGCCATCACCTAAGTGATAAGATCCTGGTCTGTTACTCTTAATGACTAGGAATGGGCCTTCCCATTTGTTTTGCAGCTTCCCCGAAGGCATATTTGAGTTCTTCCTTAGCACCCAGTCGCCTACCTTTATGTCTTTTCTTACCACTTTCTTGTCACGCCATTTCCTGGTTTCTTCCTGGTACTTGGAAATGTTCTTCGCTGCTTGCAGCCTGTAAATTTCTGTGAGATCTTTATCTATAGCTTCGCTATCTTTTGGTGCTTCCTGCTGAGTGCGAAGCCCCTTGTGAAGAATCTCCTCGGGACACATTGCTTCTTCGCCGTACAATAACTTGAATGGTGTGAATTGATTTGCTCTTGAAGTGGATGTGTTGTGAGCCCAAATTACCTTCGGGATTTCTTCTACCCATTTTCCTTTTTTCTTACAGTTTGCAAGGCATTTTCTGATGGCAGTGAAGATGATGCCATTTGCTCTTTCGACTGCGCCATTGGACTGGGGGTGGTATACTGATGCGAATCTTGCCTTCGTCCCGATGGACATGCAATACTGCTTGAATTCGTCGCAGTCAAACTGTTTTCCATTATCCACTGTTATTTCCCTTGGTACTCCGAATCTGCACACTATTTGTTGCCAGAAGAATTTGATAATTGTCTTCGCCGTAATGTTTGCCAATGGCCTTGCCTCAATCCACTTGGTGAAATACTCCACTGCGACTATTGCGTATTTTAGGTTTCCTTGAGCTGTGGGGAGAGGACCCACCAGATCGATGCCCCATCTTTGCAGTGGCCAAGTAGGGGTTATCAGCTGTGATAACTCCGAAGGTGATTTTCTGGTTGCAGCACATTTTTGATATTCGTCGCAGGTCTTGACTGTGTTGGTTGCATCATTGGTAATTGAGGGCCAATAAAACCCTTGTCTCATTGCCTTTCCCACAATTGCCCTCGCTCCAAAGTGAGCTCCGCATAAGCCACTGTGTATCTCTTGAATTAGCTCTCTGCCTTCGCTAATGGAAACGCAGCGAAGCCAAGGAGCTACGACTCCTTTCTTGTACAAGATGTTATCGATGATTTGGTATGCCCTTGCTCTCTGCCGCATGGTTTTGAGGTCGTCTTCGTCAATTGGTTTGTAGTATCCCCTGAGATATGCCATTATGGAAGACCGCCAATCTTCTGAATTTATTGCATTAATCAGGTGAGGTTGCTCATCGAGTTCTTTGATCGAAGGCACTGTCAATGTCTGGAAGAAGACATCGGGTGGCAACTTGTCCCCCTTTGCTGCTGCCTTGGCCAGTGCATCAGCTTCTTCGTTTTTTGCCCTTGGAATGTATTCTATTGTGAAGCCTTTGAACTTTTTCTCCATTGATCGGACAGTATTTAGGTATTTGATCAGCTCGGGTTGCTTTGCATCGCTTTCTTTTTCAATGTGGTCTGCTACCACCTTTGAGTCAGTTTTTACAACGAAGCGCTGAGCCCCCAGTACCTTCGCCTTTCTGAGCCCCAATAGGACGGCTTCATATTTAGCAACATTGTTCGTACTTCTGTCGCTATTTTTGCAGAACTCTAGGTTCGCTGCGTATCTCATCTTAACGCCCGAAGGCGATTGCACAATCGTTGCGATGCCAGCTCCTTTGTCCCCCCAAGCACCGTCACTGTGAACTAGCCAGCTTTCTTCTCTGGTCAGAGTTTGTGCTGAAGGCGATGTCCACTCGACTATGAAATCAGCCAAGACTTGCGATTTGACTGTTGTTCTTCGCTCGAAGTCGACCACATATTCAGATAGCTCTGTAGCCCATTTGTGTATTCTTACCGAAGCTTCTTTGTTGCTTAATAATTCTTTTAGGGGTTGATCTGTGAGCACTTTGATGGTGTGGCCCTCAAAATAATGCCTTAGCTTCCTGGATGCCATTACCACGGCATAGATCATTTTCTCGATCTCAGTATAGAACAGCTTCGACCCAGCCAGTGCCTCTGAGACATAATATACAGGCTGCTGTATATTTCTTCCCTCGACCAGCTTCTCCACAATAAGTGCAGCACTGACGGCTGATTGCGAGGCTGCGATGTATAACAGCAAGGGTGCCTTCGGGTCAGGGGTTGTCAGCTTCGTGAGCTGCATTAAGTATTGTCTTAACTCATAGAATGCCTTCAACTGCTCTTCTCCCCACTCAAACTTTGATGCATTTCTGAGAGTTGCGAAGAAGGGTAAACTGCGTTCAGCGGCCTTTGCAATAAATCTGTTAAGTGCTACGATTCTGCTAGAGAGTTTCTGTACATCTCTAATGCATTTTGGCTCTTCCATGTTGAGAATTGCATTGATCTTGTCAGGATTGGCTTCAATTTCATTGGCTGACACCAGACAGCCTAGAATCTTCCCTTTGGTTACTCCGAAGACACATTTCCCCGGATTGAGCTTTAGACCGGCCTGTCTCATTCTTGCGAAGGCGACAGCTAAATCAGAGACGTGATCTTGTCTTTTGACACTTTTGGCCAAGATGTCATCAACAAATGCAAGTATGGTTTTGAAGAGTTCTTCTTTGAATACAGTGCTAGACATGCGGCAGAAAGTGGTACCAGCGTTGCGAAGCCCCTCGGGCATTCTGACGAAGCAAAAGATGCCAAGAGGAGTAATGAAGCTGGTTTTTTCTTCATCTTCTTTCTTCATCTAGATCTGATGATATCCGGAGAAGCAATCCAGGAGAGACATCATCTCGCTTGCAGCAGCCTGATCAATGATTTTGTCAATTCTTGGGAGTGGGAAATCATCTTTTGGACATGCCTTGTTGAGGTCAGTGAAGTCAATACACATTCTCCACTTGCCATTTTTCTTTTTCACGAGCACAGTGTTTGCTAACCACTTGGGATATTCAACTTCACGTATAACATTTGCATCGAGCAACCTTTGCACCTCGGCTTTAACCGCGCTCACTTTTTCTTCGCACATTTTCCTCAGTTTCTGCTTCTTCGGCCTCGTGTCGGGTCTGATTGCGAGTTTGTGTTCAATTATGCTCCTGTCAACACCTGGCAAATCTTTGCTTGACCAGGCGAAGACGTCTTTGTTGTTTCTCAAGAACTCGATGAGTCTTTCCTCTTTGTCTGGCTCAAGATCCAAGCCGATTATGATTTTCCTGTCGAAGACATTTGGCTGCAATTGCACTTCTTTTGTTTCTGCAGCACCTTGCATACTGCTGCTGTTTTTGTCAGCAATTGGCTTCTCCTCTGGGTAAATGGGATCACTTTCTTTGAGGACATGAACCTTTCGCTGGCCTGGGGTGTTGGCATACTCAATTCTTCTTGCCTCTGTTTGGTCACCATAGACGGTGATGACCCCTTTGAGAGCTGGCATTTTCATGCATAAGAAAGCTTGCCTTATGATGATGTCGAAGGCATTTATGACTCCCCTGCCGAAGATAACATTGTAGTTGAAGAACATGTCAACGACGTCGAAGGTAATGAGCTCTGTTCTTGCATTTGAAGTGTCGCCAAAAGATACTGGCAGTGTGATTTTCCCCAAAGTTGCAGTGCACTTTCCCCTGAAGCCGACTAAAGGTGTATCTGATGGTTCCAGATTATCTGGGTTGATGTTGGACATGGATCTGAGAGTTTTTGCCAAGATGATGTTCGCAGAGCTGCCTGTGTCTACTAGCACTTTCCCAATTCTCCAGCAAGCAACGTTGGCTTCAATCGACATTGCGTCGTTGTGTGGAAAGTTGTGGAGCATGAGATCTTCTTCGGTGAAGGTAATTGGCATGTGAGACCATTCTGATTTCTTATATGGACCGTCAACTGAAATGTTGTTGACCTGGCGAAAGTAACTCTTTCTCTGCTTCTTTGTTTCGAAGGCAAGTGAGGATCCTCCAGTTATAGGCATGATGAGGCCATAACTGGGCAATGGGTTTGCTGGGTTGTGATCTTGCTATTTTTGAGGTGGTGGGGGTGGTGGTGGTGATTCCTCCACTTTGATATCTTTGTTTGGGATAGGCTGATTGTTTTGAGTGTAGAACTATGGGTACATACTTTGTGGGTAATAATGCTGGAATGCTTGGGGCGAAGGCGAAAATTGAGTCGCCATCGCGGTTGTGGGATGAACAAAATTTGAGTTTAGGGAGGGATAAACTGGGCAATAAGGCTGGATAGCTTGGGTTTGTGTTTGGGTTTGGGTGTTTGGGTGCGAAGCCGGAGATGGCTTCGTTTGAGTGGCTTGGATTTTTTCTGCCTTCATCTTGTCAATGGTTTTCTTGATGTCTTGGCACTGTTCTGTGCCATGGGTGTGATTTTTGCCATGGTACTAGCAAATAGCTCTGGTCCCGAAGGTGGACCCCTTCCTCTCCCTCGGCCTCTGCCGGTTCTTCCACCCCTTTGAGTGGGCTCATTTCTTTGGCTCTGGTACTGGTTTTCTGGGTAGGTGGGTTTGTTGTCTTGGAGCGAAGGCGGACTTTCCACGCTCATGATGGTTTGGGATGGATAGCTTTGGTAGTGGTTTTGGTTGTAGTGGAGCTGTTTGTTTTGGGAATCATATTGGTTTTTGAGGACGGCTTCTCTGGCAATCCGCATTCGGTTGTCATTGTCAGACCGACAATATTTTTTGAACTCTTCATACAGATCTCCAAGGGTTGCTGGTGTTTCCCTTGCAATGTGTTGAGCGAAAGGACCTGGACGAAGCCCCTGAATTGCTGCAAATTTGGCGGCTTCGTTAGGAATATGAGGAGCTTGAGATCGCAGTCCCACAAACCTGCGAAAGTAGTCCTCCAGAGACTCCTTCGGCTGTTGGTGTAGAGTTAATTCTGCGTATGAGAGTGCTTGGTCTCCCATTATGCTGAAATTCTTGATCAACTCTCTTTTCAGATCATACCAGCTGGTGATAGATAACCCTGGAAGCTTGGTATACCAATTCATTGCAGTGCCATCGCAGACGATGATGAAAGACTTTGCCAATACGACGTCATCTCCGCCTGTCGAAGCTATTGCAGCTTCGTAGCTCATGAGAAATTGCTTGGGGTCAGTGAGGCCATTGTACCTTGGTAGAGAGATAGGCTTGTATGAAGGCAGCCATCTTGCCAATTGCAGACTTTTTGAGAGAGGGCAGGTACGGTCGATGGGACGAGTGTGCAGCACTTGGAAACCAGTTTCCGATGTGGAAATGTGATTTGTTCCTGCGCTGGCGAAGGCAATTGGGTCGTTGAGTTCGGCTTGGAGTTGAGCAACTTGTTACTTGGCTTTCTCAAGTTCTTCTCAAAGCTTCGCAGCTCTAGAACCAGTGGAGTTCAATCTTCTTTGCTTCGCTTGTCTCAGCTCCTCCAACTGCTTCCTGACCTGCAGCAGCTGGTGTTGCTGTTCTTCCTCTTCCTCCTGCATTTGCTGTTGCAGTTCAAGCTGAGCAGCTTCGAGCTCTCTTTCCTGCTCCAGACGGCGAAGGCGGAGCCTGTCCTCCACCCTGCGCAGCTTTTCTTCGATGGTGAGAGTGTCTTCATCTACTTCCGTGTCTTCATTGACGGCTTCGGTTATGGGTAATAGGGTGCTTGGTGGAATTGTGGCTTGGGGATCGGCTTCGCCGGCTGGGGATGTGTTTTCGGTGGTGTTGATTGGTGGTTTTATTGTTCTTCTTGGTGGCATGGTGGTATTCGTGGGTTGTCTTCGTGCACAGCACAAACGGTGGGCGCCAGTTGTTGGGTTACAGCTGAAGCCAATGAGCCCAAACAACAGCTAAGACAGAGAACCGAGACAAGCAACAATAAATTACTTATCAACAGTGTTCCCGGGAATCAGCCCTTTACACGTTGGTGGGAGGTCCCCTTTTATAGGGAGGTCAAGAGGCACATTTTACATTCCACTTATGCCCCTGGAAATTAGGCATCATCCTCTAGACTAAACAACTTAAGCTATCCGGGGGCATAAGGGTACATTCATACGTCTCAATGTGAATACGTAGACCTTCAACTCCGTCTTTGACTCGGTTTGGACTTGGTCCACGTTGCCTTCACCGTGCCTCTAGTGACCTTTGTCGCCTTCACCAACCGATGTTCCTTCGGTCGGGCAGCCTCTTCTCCCGTTCAGGGAGGGAAAAACTGCCGCGCCTCCACCCGAGCACGTCCTTATCCTGTGTAGCAAGATGAACCAAACAAATGCGTGATATCCGTCAGTTACCTTCGCACCTACCTATAATCCGAGAAGGAGAGCGAAGGCGACGATTCGGCTCATAATGCCTTCGCATCCATTTCCGGCGCCAACCAGCACCGAGGGCACTGGATCACCCCTCGGTGCCCAGTCTCCCAACGAAGGAAAGAGAAGCCGGACCCAGGCGTGTGAAGCTCATAGGCTGCCTTCGCATACGAGTACGGTGAACTTCCGTTTCCATGAGCGAAGATAATTTCCTTTCAGGGATAAATAGCGAAGGTAATTTCCTTTCAGGGTTAAGTAGCGAAGGTAATTTCCTTAAACCTGGAACAAGGTAACCGGGTGAAGGCGTTTCCTTGACAGGCTAGTCCCCCAACAGATCATACCCGCGGCCGCCGTTAGTCTAGCCTTGATGCGGTTGAGCTCTGGCGTTTCTGGGATCCCTTCCAGTTCATGATGTGCGGCGGCGAGGTTGGCTGACGAAGTAGCATAAACGCCTACACCGCCGACTTCCTGGATGAAATCGTCGTTGAGGTTACGGGTGGCCCTGGGATGTCAGCGATCTCGTCGCGCGTCGCGGCGCTGCCTTTTCTCGTCGTTACACCTGACCCTAGCGTCACACTGTGCATGATCCTCTCCCTGGAGTGTTGCTTCATCGGCAGATATATCGGAGACGAAAGTTTCCCGCTTAGCCGGCACGATCCTCTTGTTAGGTGGGAGGACACGCGTGACCTGTGGGAAAGTCGGCGATGGTTCCTCCTCGGGAGGGGTCGGCGCGTCTTGATGGCGAGGAGGCTGCGTTGTTGTGACGTCTGGAGCAGATTCGATCTGGGCGATCATGATGGGGTTAGCCGTCCCGCTTGCGTCAGGAGAGTAGTCGGCGCTCCGCCGTTCGCCGAGTGCTTCCTGGTTTACGGCCCCGCCGTTTCTGAGTCTAAACGGGAATCGTGTCGGAGAAGTGACGTCCTGGCGGGCGGATTCGACGAGTCCAACGCACTCGCCGATGGAGGCAATGGCTTGGTCCATGTCTGCCTCGAACTCGCGTTGGCGTGCGGCCCATCGCCTCCTTCGTTCCTCGGGTGTCTGGTGAGCCCTGCGTGGTGGAGGCGGCGTAGACGAAGCTGTCAGCGGTGTAGGCGGAAGAGGGCTCCCCTCGAAAACTGGGAGGGCGGCGTCAACCATCGCGATCATTGGGTTGTTGGCGATCGTTGGCGGTGGAGTGGTGATGGTGACGACCCCATCCGGAGTAGCGTCGAGTCGTGGCGCGGTCTCCTCCGGGGTGGCGTCGCGGCTGAAGGAGAGCTCTCCCTTGGGTCCAGCGGTGAAGACCATGGATCCGAAGAAGAACATGGCCCCTTCAGCAATGGAGATCTTGGCAGATGCCGGCGTGATGACGGTGGAAGTAGATGCCATCGAGCTTGTGGATTGATCTCGTCGATCTCCCCCTACCTGGCGCGCCAACTGTCAGATTTGTGGACCCGGCAGTCCACACAGGGTAGTCTACGTGGTTGATTTGTTGAGGGACAGATCGAGGATCACAAGACGATGGTAACACAAGACGCAAGGATTGAGCAGGTTCGGGCCGTCAAGATGACGTAATACCCTACGTCCTGTGTTGGGTGTATGGATTGCTGTGTATGAAGTTCCTGAAGGATCTCCGTAGTTGAGTTCTGTCCTAGGTTGAATCATCGGATGTTGTGGTTGTGTTTTGGAGGGGGGTCCCAAGGCACCTTATATAGTCCGGTTGCCTTGAGTTACAAGTCGGCTGGAGATCATAACCTACCCGAAATACAAGGATTCGATCCTATAACGATTACAGATATCTTTCCCTAGAATTCCGACTAGTTTATCTTGATCTCCGATCTTCTTGCGAAGCACGCCGTCTCCTTCCTTGCCCCGCGCGCCATCGTACTCATCCCGGTTTGTCCGACTGGTGGGCCTCCCGGCTGGTGGGCCACCCAGTCTGACAAGCCGGCCCGATAGCACTCGGATCAGGCCGCCCCCTGCTGGTTGGGCCAATCCGCCTTCTGGGTACCCACGGGGATCTATCCCTGACACTAACCATTACAGGTTGAAATTAAAAAGAACAACAGGTGTACGATGCTTAAGAACATGAGAGCTACATCATCTCCAACACCATGGTAAGTTTTGGTAATGGAACAAATTCAAAGGAGGCCGACACACACTTGATTTTGTTGTCCCAGTGACACGAAAATCCAAGTGTGGGGGAGGTTTGTACGTATCTCATGACAAGTCCCATTAATGCAAAATTTTATCTTTGGTTTATAGATGATGCTAGTTCATGTATCCTTTCTTGCTATTAAAAAATTAAAACAAATCCCAAATGCCTGCGTGGAGGTAACCAGGCATTATCCCATGCATTTCGAAACATTCATGTTGCATCATATTTGTTTCAAAGCATTCATGTTGCACATCATTTGCAAGCAAACTCTTGTGCCTTCTTTTTTTTGAATGGGTGGCTCCTAGGCTTTGAATTGTATTCGGGCACTGTGCCTAGTTTAGGTGGGTGGCGAAATCTTTCATCACCTGTCTATTCGGGTTCCTAGTCCAACTCATGCAGCCCCTATAGGGTCGGTTAATTGCTAGAACATGGTTGGTAGACCGATCAATAGGGTTAAATGAAATTGGCTCCCACCACATCATTTAGATCAGAAGGGTTGATCAGTTTGCGCTTTGAGAAACGCCAGGCCTCGAATTTCTTACAAATTGCATATCATGTTTTTTTGCCCTCATTTGGATTTCCAATCTCACAGCATATTTGTTTTGTTCATGCATTTTAAATTAGTTGGCATATTTGTTTTCCAACCATGATTGCATTTAAAACGAAAAAGAAAAAAATATTTAGCCGGCGAGTCTCAGTGGGATTAAGACATCCGGGGGTACATGTCATTGTGGCATTGCACCTCGGTAGTCCCCATATGGCCTCTGGCACCGCCTTGCCTTGCATCCTTGGTTCGTGTGCATGCTTTCATGAGAAAAGGTATTTGTTGTGTGCTCGTGTTTTGCATTTGTGCCAACTATTTGTTTGGGCATCCCAACATTTAGCACATACGTGCTATCCACGTGCGACCACGTCACCATTATTAATGTCACCAAGAGCCAAGGAACTACCGCGATGGCAACTCTAAACTTATCATCCAACGTCAGCGGTAAGTATGCTAAGGTAAGTGTCATGTCTTGCTTTTGACTTTAAACAAAGCCCTTTCCGGGAGGTAACCCGAAGTTCACCATTCATATACTCATGATTATCTCTTTTTGAAAAATGCTTGGTCATATTCTCATGCTTCCGTTATCTATGCTCGTATGCTCTGGTTTGAATGTATTCTGCAGAGTGCATTCATAGGCTTTTTAAATTAAGCGTGGTGCTTAGGTTAAATAGCCTGCTTTAATTAAATTTGACATGGTGTCGAGTTTGATTAATGAACCTTGGAGTAATACTTTTATAGACATTGGTTGTATATATGGACTAACCCCTGCAGGAAAATTTTCAAATTCGAACGGGTAAGTCATCAAGCTTGATTCAAGCTGGAGATAAACCAAGGCATTGGATACACTGCAACAAATTCTGCACAACGTACAAGGAGGTACATCACCTTTCAAAGGTTCACTGTGAGTACATTGCAGAACCCCCTTGTGATCATGTTGATGTAATTCAGCCTTGTTGAGTTGTGCTTAAAAGAAAATGATGAAAATAAAATTTGAAAAAAAAGAAAACATTTGAAAATAAATATCAAAAAAAATAAAAAGGATCTACGCTTAACATGTTAAGGACCAATTTGTTTTAAGCGTGGATGTGAACTACTAACCCGATGGCAACAATGATTTATTCAATATAGTCCTTCGGGTATTTGTTGTCCACTAACTTTTTGCAGGGATGAAGTGATGACTAAAGGACGGTGAGCATAACTCCAACATCTGAAACCCTTAGTCACATAGAATGAAACTTGCACACTAAAGCAACATAAACATAGAGAAATCTTCTGGCACTCTTAAGCTCAAATCTTGCATTCACCTGCGAGATTTCAGTTTGGGGAAGATTCGCCAGGGAAGTATCCAAAATATTTTGTGCATTTATTTTCCTTAAATCTCCCTGCTAAGTTACCTTGCAAGATTTGTTTGCCATGAAAAAAATCAATAAAAATTTGCATAACTTGAAAACACTAAAAAAATATTTGAATTCCAATAAAGATCAGACTCCCTGGTTTGTAAGGCCAGTAGAGTCGTTGTTTTGTTTCCACCTTGTTTTGAATAAACACAGGTACAAGATCAAGTGTGGGGGTCTTTCAGGCTTCTTCACGTTCACACATTCGAGACCACCCACAACTATCCCTCACAACATCGCATGGACCGACATCAAAAAGATCACGACGATCGGGCACCAGAGGGGCTCGAACGAATTCTTCATCAACTGAAGGTCCTCTGGTACACCTCGTCTTCCACTTCGTCCAATGCGATGGTTTGCCTGTCAATCCCTCATCCTCCCTCGCTCATGAGTTTAAACATAATCTTGAGATGATCGCTAAAATTAAACTCAAATGAATTTGTAGCTTCTCTAGTTTATATGCTCATCCTTGATTGGCTTGCATATTCTTTATTCCTTGCTCTATATCTGTTGCTTGTGAAGGTATATCTTTAAGAAAGCATGCTATCTAAATGGTTGATGAATGAGATATGGTATGATGAGATGAATCTTGCACTTTCTGTATAAAGTGCTTGGGATGTTTTTCTTCTAAAATTTTTAAAACTTTTAGCCTTGCAAAGCTCCTCAATGATATTCCATTCGTACCAAAGCCATATGTTGCTCATATTGAAAACCTTATACATATGCTGCTTGTTGTTGCATTGAGCTTTGTCAAATTGTTGTGACCCCTGTAAGATGCTCTTCATGCTTTCTTGATCAAGATCACGTACACTCCATATTACACATGCTTAACTTCTACACTGGAAGTTAGCAATATCCATTCATCCACCAAATAAATTCTCCATATGTTTTATGAATCTCTCTCTCCAAATATCCTTTGCAAAAGAGACATGGGCTATAGAAAAATATCTTGGGCACATGAAGGTCCAAAAAAAAAGAAGAAAAAATATACATGATCATAAAAGCATTGAGCATAAAAAAATAAAAAAAAGATAGCCATGTTCTCAAAATAAATTCAAAGGAAAGAGATCATACAAAAAGGAGTTCTCATACACTTTTCATTTTTCCACACACATGCACATCTTGATTAGATTGTATGAGCAGTTTTCTTCTTGGATCCGCTCTTTGACATTGCAATATATGTGACGCAAGTATGCTTTATCTTTACTCCTACCTTGAGCTTCACATAAGCATTTTAGAAGTAGGATGAAGAAAGGCAAAGAAATGCCTTGGTGAGGAATCATATACATCGAGCGATTTGAGAGAATCAATTGAGGAGCTAGGTAAGGTTTTGTTTTTGAAAATCTATCAAAAACCCAAGTTACTTACGAGAAGAGTGGAGAGGAATCGAATCAAGGCCGTTCCATTCCTCAACCATCCAAGATGACATGGTAGATACCTCAAAATTCGCAAGTACAGGTATGTCTTGGAATAACTTATATGCTGGTACCACATCAAGGAGTTATGTTGTTCCACCTTAGTCTTTAAACTTTACTCGAGGACGAGTAAAGGCTAAGTGTGGGGGAGCTTGTTGACGGTCATTAAGTGCAACATTTGGCCGTCAATTCCTGCAGAAAACATATGAAATATAAACACCAAATATAGTTATAGGGTTTAATACTAATGAATTCCATGAGTGTTGGTGTTTTGAACTGTCTTGCAGGAAATGCCCGAAATAACACCAAGGGTTTGAGACGAATCCAAATATATTATTATCACAAATTATCTCAAAAACCCATTTGGAGTGCACCACTGTGTAGAGCTCGTTGAGAAGATTTCAGCGGATATATTATTTAAATATTTTGGAGCTCGAAATAAAAAGATATGAAACTCAGAAATTATTGAGCAGCGCTGACATCATCGCTAACGTCAGCGCTGCTGACGTCACCTGGGCCCACGGCCTGGCGTCAGGCGCGCACCACCACGCAAGGGCGGGAGCGGCCAAGCAGGCCCAAGGGGGGCCCACCAGCACCCAGGCGCGTGCGTTCACACGCGGGCGCGACGCTAACCCGACGGGGCCACGTGGCTCATGGCTACTGGCACAGGTGCGCTGGGCGCCCAGACATCCGGGCGCGGGAGGGAGTCCACAGATGGGACGCGTGGCAGCCAGGGAATGGTCGTGCCCCCGGTTTCACGTGGTTCAGGCGGCCAGGCCGGCAGGTTTTGCTCGGTCTGCTTTCGGTTTAGGCGGGAGGTTGGGTTTTTCTCTAGTTTTGTATCACAACCGACGTACATGGGATCCGGTTCTCTCTGGTTTGCCTTGGGTCTTGCACGGTTTTCTCCTAAGGGACGGTGGAGGCACGGGTCCCACGGCACAACCAACCTGCATGCATCGGTTCTACGCCAGGTGGCGTGAATAGAGCAAATTTGGGGAGAATATTCCTTTTAGATCCAATGAGCATATCCACTCCCCCAAGTCTCCTCCACGCTATAAATAGAGAGGACCTCTCCCTCATTCAACACAAGGAAGTGAAGCAAAGCTCCAGATCCAAATCCAATGTAGTGTTAGAATAGGTGAGAGGTGAGGCGAGAGTCCGGGAGAAGCCGGGGATGTCGGCTCCTCTCCTCTTCTTGTTCCTCGGCGGGTGCGGCTTAGGTTCGAGTTTTATCCGGGTATTTCCTTTGTATTTCTGGATTAATATTTAATTAAGTTCAAGCTTTACTTTTATTTACTTGTGGGCTCCTCGCTGTGATAGGTGTCTTAGTACTTGCAAAACTAAGATAATATTCAATACAATAGATGGATGTCTAATTATGTTGAATATACCTTGGAGTGCGCCTAGTGCCACGGATTTGTAGTGGTAGCCCCAGGTGGTGACAGCCCTGACGGCCTACGTAGTCCACCACGTGAGAAGCACTAGAGAGTAGTAGGACCATTGCTTGACTTGCCTTGCCCCCCTTCTCATCCCTTTCTGAGGCTTGGACGGTCGGGCGTCCCGAAGCAAGTAACATAGTAAATGACTTGAGCTATCTTTTGATTATCCAGAATTACATAGAAATAACCCTCTCTACCTTCTACACATTCATCACTTTCTTTGTCCTTGGTCGTTCTTAACTCATCACTAGTGCACACACGTTACCTGTGGATTCGATACCCTGGAATACTCTCGGGTGAAAGCTACATCGGTATCCGTATGCTTGGATTTATCTATGATCGTTAAAAATACCAACAATCATCGAGCTGGAGCAACAATTCAAGGCGAAGCCCTCCTCAAATGAGAGTAAAAATAGTGAGAGAGTGAGGGGAGTCTGGAAGAGTACCAGCGTGTCGGCGACCCTCCGCCTGTACCTCGGCGGATACGAGCTCCTTAGTAAGTATCTGGGATATTCAGCTCAGTATTTAAGTTTGAGTTATAGAAAGTTGAGTTCTTTATTTAGCTTGTGGGTTCGTTGCTTTATTCATAAAGTATTCAAATCTCTGCGCAAGGTTAAGATAGTTGATATTATCGTAAGCATGGTGCTTAGGAATATATCTGCCCTCGTTTGCCTCGTAACCCCACGGATTAGTAGAGATAGGTGGCAGGTGGTGACAGCTCTGTCCGTCTATTGTAATCCTCCACGTTCGGGTACGGCGTAGAGCTGTATGCCGGCAATTTTCTAGAGGTCTAGGATACCCCGGTGCCCAAAGCAAGCATAGGAGAACTCTCTTCTCTATATTCCCAGTTAGTGCTAAGTTATCTTCTCTACCCAGCCTTTATATAAACTCAATCGATCCGGCCAACCTTAGGGATTAGACCGTGCCTTCTCGTTCCCTGTAGATTCGATAGCCTGAATACTTCCGGGTGAAAGCTACAACAGTATCCGTGCGCTTGCAGATTTATCTACGACCGTAAGAAATACCAACAGACGGCTACTGAGTTTTATACCCTAAAGGGGTGAACTAGGGTTGGGGGCGACCAGGGGGGCGCCCACAACTTGGGCTTAAGGCCCGACACCATACAAAGGCCCAAAAAGGTGATACAGCACCTTGTCGTGGTCACACAGAATGATCCACAAACGTTCTGGAGCTAGAACCAGAATCAAAATGACGGTGTCGTCGTCCCCTTTCCAACGCATCAAAGATCACCTCATTTCGATGTCGTATGAAGAAGATATCGCCAAAAACGTGCAGGGGTTTCAGCTGAATCCGAGCTGAACTGGTAGAAAATATGCTAAATTTAACCACCAAACATAATGGTAGGATTTATTACTAACTATTTCCACAAGTTCTGGTGTTTTAACGTGTCATGCAGAAATTTACACTATGGGTTTGAGATAGATCTAAATATATCATTATCACAAAATATCTCAAATGCCAATTTGGAGTTCACCACTGCGTAGAGCTCGTCGAGACGATTTCAACCGATATATTACTTATATATACCACTGGAAGTCCGAAGGCACAACGAACCGATGTCGTAGATTAGATCAACTAGCCTATGCATGAACATTGTATAACTAAAGAAAAGCATGAACATGATATAAACACTAGAGAGATAGCATTTAGATCAAACTCCATACTTGCATAAATACCGAAAGTGTATACAAAGACGTGTGTATCCGGTAAACCACTTGATTTACTTATTCACAACCCTAACTCGTGTGCCTCGTATTCATCCTTTTGTAAGGTCTATTGTGCTTGTTTTATTGCTTGTTTTTGGCTATATATTGCGGGCTAGACAATGAAGAATATCAATATCCACTATGGGTCATGAATCAAGGAATGTAAAATTAGTATTGATTACTGATTGTATGATCCTTTTGGTGATTGGAGTGGTCATGTCCATCTACGACCTCCCTCAATGGCAATACTTTTATCCATTTTGTTAGAAGCACATGCTCCTGGGCCCCAAGTAAGACTGGGCACAAAGGCATTATATCTTATTGAGTTGTATGCACCAACTAGTTCAAATCCAAAAGCCTAAGTTGGTGGATAAAGATGAGTAATCAGTTGTAATTTGACATTTCCCCTCATGCCTCACACATGGAAATATGAGCTATGTACAATTATGTTTATTTCACAAGGCTCGCTAGCATTCAAATTTGAGACTATCGACGAGTTCAACCGAAAGGCATACATTTATAGAAAACTTATATTTAACACTGCCCCTCCCGTTCTCTTCTAGTGATTTTCCCCCACCACCAACGGAATCCATCCCAAGAAAGAGCTTTAGGGTTTTAGGATAACTGCAATGTCTTGTCCTCAACATATAATCAGGTATGGAGCGTTCAAGATTCCAAAGGTTTTGTTTGGGACCCGTTCGATGAGAATAAATATATCCCCACACACACGATACATTTACATAAAAAATAAGTGAAAGCGTGTGCTTGCACCGAGAAGATCACACAATACATTCCTATTCGTATTGATCAAAATAATTGGAGGGTTACCTGGTTAGAAATCTTCATCTGAACAACACTATATATACAACAGAATGCTAACAAAGGAACCTATTCCATAAATGGGGTAATATATTACATAATGTTGAACCAAATATTACAACATACTTAGCACAAAAGCAATTAAAAACAAATTTAGGATGTAAATAGTGGTGGTTACCCTTGCTATTAGAATAAAACTAGAAATTCTAAGTACCAGAGATGTTTGTATAAATGTATTCCTAACAGTTGGTTGCCCTCTATAGGCCATGACTGACATACATCAGAACTGTTACACTTCACCTACTCAACATTCATCTTTTTTATGGAATCCAACAGGGATGGTGATTGCTCTTTGCTGGATGACGATTTTGCAAAAGGGTTAACTGGTCGCTGAGGCTCTGATCGATTGCAGTCTTCAGTAATCACCTTTTTTGCCCCAACCTGATTCATGCCTCCTTTTGTATTCTGATCGACTACAGTTGCATCACATGCTCCATTCCTGTCTCTTTGTGTTCCACTATTTTTGGGTACTTTGGTCAATGGATTAAAGGCATGTGAAACATTTTGAGCGCTTTTGTTAATTCCTCTCGCTTGTTCTCCTTCTGGCTTCTTTGGTTCAATTAAACTGCTTTCTTGATTGCCAGGATTCGGTGTGGGTATTGAAGATTCCAGCAAATTGTTTCCATTTTGAACAAACTTAGAAGGTAGAGTTGCGTGAGTGGTTAACACTGGTATGTTCCTTGTGATGGTAACATTGGAGCAAAAACCTACTGCTCCAGCTATTTTTCTATCGTTCAACATACTCTCCTGAAACATGGTATTCTATAATCATCAGAACTCAACAAGGTGTTATAGACAAGCACATGAATAAAGTTTTGAAGAAGACTTTGAATTAAGTACAAAATTAAGGTGTATGGCCTTCACCTCAAGTATGGAGCTAAACTTCTCTTGCAACATAGGAAGTTTCAATCGTGTCACTAGTGTTAGTGCTCCCTTCATTGACTTCTCTAGTGTCAATAATTTTGCAAGCTCAGTAGCTCGAACGAGCTTATCACCTTCAGGTAAACAAACACAAGAATATAAATTTGATAACAAAGCTAGAATTAGCAGGGATTCATGATTTTTTTAGTTCAAATCTGGTACCACTGCAGCAGCTAGAGATGAGCCTCAAAATGCACCGGTCAAGTCCTGCCTCCATGTTGAATGCTTCATCGTCATATGCAGTTGTGTCCAGACCCAATGCAGCCATTTCATCCATCTTCTTTTGAATCTGAAATAAACAGCAATAATCACCACATCACATAACACAGATAACCCATAGAGTACTGGAAAGGAACAGTATGAACCTCTGACAGATGTAGCTTCCTCATCATGAACTCATTTTCCAAACTATTAGCACCAAGGTCAGATGAAGCCATGGGAAATGACAGCTCAAGTATGGTTAGCATAGGCTTGGGCATCACCTAAGATCAGGAGCAGATATGTCAAAAGACAAACCAATTTGCAGTAGGAAACTGATAATTGGTTAAGTCAGTTTCCAACAAATATTTAGAGCATTACATTATGCTTTAGTTTTCAAGAGGAAAAGGAAAGATAAAGGAGTCTAAAATTTTCTTTTTAGGGAATTAGCATGGCACCTCAATATAAGCACAACAAAGACAACTTGCAATTTCAGCCACAAAAACAAAGTTTCATCCTTCCAGTCTAGTTTCTAAAACCTTTTGCCAGAACTCTGTTGTTAAAAAGTTCCACTAATACAAAAATAGTTGAAAAGAAACAAATCATACCTGTGGATAAGACTGAGGGTATTTGCATAGGATGCAGAATATATTATTAGCATCCAAACCTACCACCCAATGGCTTTCATCTTCAGATTTTCTTGCCTTGACCGAACTGAAATTAAATAAGAGTGATTTTCTTTGCTTTCGCCATAATATGAGTGATTATCCAGTACAGAATGAATATACAATACCTAAATACTGGAAGCCAACTTCCACCAAACTGACTGGAAAAGACCCTTAGTATTCCCTGGAAATTTTGCTGCTCATTTAAAACATTCTTGAATTTTGAAATCAGTAAAGCTATGTTCAACACTAACACACTCATAGGTCATACACACCTTGGAATCATATGAACTAAGTTGGCCATCATCACTGAATCCAAACCAAGATAATTGTGATGATGGAGTCAAAAGAAGGCGGCCAGACAATGATTCCGCTCTTTCAGATATGTTGAATACCTTAACTTCCAGCACCTTTCAAAACAAGCCACAAATATTTAGTCAGTTATGGAGTCATGGGCACTCCTTAAATCCAAAAGGTAGCTTTGGCACAACATATATCCTTGGCACTAAGGTAAATAAAAATGCTGGCAAATACCTGATCTCCTGAGGGCAGACAACCGGAAGCATGATATACAATAGCTAGCTGATCCCCATGGCCTGCTGCTGTAACAACTGGGCCACTAACTGAGAGGATATGCATCTACAGAAAAATAAATATGTTCAATTAGTGCTGTCATGCTGCTCTGTCTTGCACAAGAGATATGGTGCGATGCATGGTGACTAAGGACTCGACTAGAATGCAGGTTACATTGCTGAGACGTGGAGTGACAGCAGAAAATATAAATAATGAATGTTAGGGACAGTAATAGGAAATATGGAGATGTATACAACGGTACATTGCTTGGTCTATCTTAAACAATTTTCTTCCCCACTCTTTAAATTGATTGGACTCCTCTTTTCCACTGTTTTAGCCAACTATAGCCCTTCCCTAGCTGCCATGGACAGCATCTTCAAGACTACAGGGCCTCTATAATAATCTACAGCAATTGTATTTTCTCTTCAGTCCTCAACTAGTACTCAACTTTCATTATCAATGGTGGCTTGTTTTAATTACTTTTCCTTGTGGTTGTGATATTTGAGTGAGAATAAAGAGTATAAAACAAAATGTTATCAGCAATTTAGTACCTACCAAAATTTCAGCCCTAGGGAGGGCTAGGAGGTGTGTTGTAAGGGTTCTTTTCCCCCTTTTTCCTCTAAAATGCATAGCTCTCTTGCATATTCCAGAAAAAAAAACTCTAGGTGGAACTTATGAACTTGACTTAATTTAAGACAGAGGCAGCTTCCTTAGAGTAAAAAAAGATCATTGCAAATCCCAGATAAGAATAAGACTAGACAAATAATAATATATTTAAAATGTAACTCTCAGGAAACTTGATATAACCTGCAAGCCTCCTTCCGTGAAAATGCGCAAAAAATTTAAGCTTGTGACTGCAGCAACCCAGCCAGCACCAAGAGCCACAGCCTTCGCTTCTTCCCCCTCAAATCTCATTGACCACTAATTTTGAACATACAACCATTTTTGTATCAATAATAAACAGACAGCTGTAAACATAAAGTTCCATTTGTTCAACATGTAGAACCTGAGTTTGATATGTAAGTTATGTACCTCACTGTTACCAGCCCAGCTACTGAAAGGACGGTACATTAGAGTGCTCATATTCTTGTCACCTTTGCACGGATTTGCAAATACACTTCCTGATTCGTTAAGTGCAGCCATTGTGAAACCAAAATAGTCCATCATGGAAGGAACTCTAGGGCCTCTTCCTGTGTCATGAAAGTCAATCTGGAAAATGCACATACAGTTATTTGCACTCTATAAGGAAGAACTGAAATACCATCAGATGGCTTGATTCACATGTAAGGTGCAATCAACAGAGTGCATAGAAATGGCTATGAAGCAACAGGTAACAGCAGATCTTACCTCTAAATGTGAATGCCCGTCATTTTCAATAGTAGTAATACTTCCAAGCATGTTGTAGGCGAGGAAATTTCGCACGCCAGGCTGAGGTGGTGTTGATCCAGGCTGGAAAGCATCTTGCATTCTTGCAGTAAGCAGCCTCCCTGAAGTTGCAGAATCGCCTCTTGCCTTCCCAGCATCCTCCCTTTTATGTTTATACTTATTATCTTTCATTCTTCTGAATGATTCCAATTGATGAATCAAATCCTCATCTTCACTGTCTCCATCAAAAGTGGACATCCTCTTCAGTCTCTTGTGTCTGAAAGGAGTTGAATCACAAAGACTTTCATCAATCTCATCCTCCAAGCCACCAGAGGTATATGGTTTCTCATTATCACCATCGTCCTCGTCAAACAAAGGAACCTTTGTGGAGTTGAGGTCAGGCATACCCTCAATAGGTGAATTCATAGTTGAAGGTATGACTGATTCCCAAATGCCAAACCTGCCCATGACATCAATCAAAAGTAAAGCATTTCCATCTGGTTTCCAAGCCAAGCTGCAAATCCTCTCATCAAACTTCTGTCTCTCAATGTCCTGCCTTGACTTCACATCCCAGATGAGAACCTGCCTATCCAGGCCAGCAGTGGCCAGGTATCTCCCATTTGGAGACCAGCAGAGGCTGCATACTGGCTGCTCATGATCTCCTTTAAGCGTGAACACCTCCTCGCCTGTGTCCCTATCATACAGCACCACATTGTTCCTCAGCCCGGGAACTGCAAGGGTCTGCCCATCAGGGCTCCAACAGAGGACATTCCTGACCGAGTTATCCGAACGGAATGTGGGAGCAATGCGGGCTAAGGTACGGGCCTCACCGCCGATGCAAAGATCCCAATAGATTACAGTGCCGAAGGTGTCGATGGAAGCCAGGTAATCGTTCCTGGGGTCGAAAGCCAGCCCGGTAACGGAGCCCTTGTGGCCCTTAAGCACCTTGGAAATGGTGTTGTCGATTGTCGCGATCAGCTTAATGCCATCATCGTCGCCTGCGGCCGCCAACAGGGTTCCTTTCTTGTTGAAGGAAAGTGACCGGATCGGCAGGGTAAATCGAGCGACATTGCTCTGGAATCCCCCCTCTGCAGAGAAATCCGAAGCCTTACGATTTTGCGTCGAAAAAAGAAAAGAATGACTCGAATCTGAGGCGCGCATCAGGGCGTGGGATCCACGTACCAGGGAAGGTGTAGAACTTGACGGAGTGGTCGATGGATCCAGACACCAAAGAGCCGCCGGGGCCCGGCGCGACTGCAAGCGCCGTGACGCCGTCCTTGTGGAGCCGGATCGTGGCCAATGGCGCCAAACTCGAGCCCCGGCCGCCGGAGAGCAACGCGGAGGCATCATGGATCAGGACGGCCGTATCGGCGGCGGACGCGGTGACGACATGTTGCCCGCCGGGGCCCCAAGCGGCGGAGCAGAGAGCCGGCGAGCCCGACTTGTGCGCCTCACGGAGCTTCACCGCGCGCCCTTTCATGGTGGTCCTTCGGCTCGAAGGCTTCCTGTTGGTGTTGGGGGAATGGGAATGGATTTGCGAGATTTTGGAAGAGAAGTGCGGGCTTAAGCTTCAGTTTTTGGTGGGATATATGTTTCCCGCGGCCGGAAAAAATTGGCGGGCGATCGCGCGGGAAAGGTTGGTTTCGGCGGGACGGCGGGACGGGTGGGGGAACCGGAAGTTTTAGGGCATGTTTGGATTCTGGCTATAGATAGCCCAGCCAAACTATGGCCAAAGATAAATGGTATGACCAAAATTTAGCAATATAGACAAGTTGGATGGTAGTCAAGCCAAAATTTTAAAACATGTCAATGTTCTTTATATAAGTGAGTATAACATGTGGGACCTATATGTTGTAATTTTATTAACATAAAAATATAGTCAATATTGATCTTGTTTTGTGGAGAAAATCACAAGAAATATTATGATGCAAACAAATTCGGAATTACCAATGTGGTTTATGAAATAATATCATTCAAAGCTTTTCTACCAAAAGTCATTGATGTTCGTGCAACCAATGCAAAGTTGCCACCTCATCTCTAGCTACATTGGCCGGCCAACAAAAGCTCGGGCGAGCAAATCGGCGGCCGAACTTCTGCTCCAAGTGCGTTGTGTGCTGTACAGCTGTAGCCAGTGCCAAAATTATTTTGGCTTGCCAAATTTGGCTCCTAAGCAAATGACTGCCAAATTTCTAAGTTCAACCAAGTTGTGGCTTGGCTTTTCTGGGCCACCATCCAAACACGCCCTGTCCGGGAAGGATTGGCTTGTCTAAGTTGTATATGTTCACTGAAAATGCTCTTTTGTTGCATTTTGTCAACGAAAAGTTTTATTTCATGTCTTTAGCAAATATAAATGGACTTGAAATAACATTTCTACCCTAGGCTCTTATATCCACCAAAGGCTAAAAGGCTTCCAGCCTTATCCTCTAGATCACGACCCCACAACCACAAGAACACCGACTCGGCGCTCCTAGTCTCGGCCGGCCTCTCGGGTACCACCGCCCCTCCCCGGCTCCTCTTACCGGCGACTAGGGATGGCACCCGCGGATTTGGGTACGGGTGCAGCTAAAACCTGCCTGCAGCAAAACCCGCGGGACAGAGAAAAACCCAACTGCAGCGAAACTCACGGGTGGATTTCTACACCCGCACCCACACCCGTGGGTTTCGGGCGGGTCTCGGGTGCCCGCGGGTTTCGCTGCATGTGTTCGATTCACATGCCTCTGGAGTCTGGAGTAGCCGCCGGTCGGCCGTGCTGTGGCACCACAGCCCCGTCCCTTCACCCTACAGGTGCAGGCGCGCAGCCACCCTGACCCCGTCCAACAGACGCAGCCGCCGTCGCGTCCCTGCACCCTGCAGCTGCAAGCGCAGCGGCGAACGAGAGTGCGGGTGCAGCACTGCGGCGGCGGGCGGACCTCGGGGTTGGGGTCTCGGCCTCTCGGACAAGCGTCGTGCGCGGACGCGGCGTGTGTTGATGCGCCGTCGGCCGCTGCGAGTCGCGACTCGCGAATCGCCGAGTTGGGGGAGGGGGAGGTACTGGACTGCGGGTGGGGGATGGGATCGGATATTCGGATGGGGGCGGATGGGAACAGAGGGCTAGGGTTTTGCTCAATATATACCTAGAGTTGTATTTGGGCTGGGCTGAGATTTTTGGGCTGGGCCTTTTCTACTATTCGGGCGGGTGTGGGTTCACCTGCCGGTGAAATCCTAGACCCGCACCCGCTATATGCGGGTGCGGGTGTGGGTGCACCCACAGGTCAAATTTGAGACCCGCATCCACGCCCGTCGGGTCTGAAACCCGCGAGTGCCCGCACCCACGGGTTGAATTACCATCCCTACCGGTGACCCCGCCCCACTCTACCTCTAGCTCCTCCCATGAGCAACACCACTATCCCTTCGAGTTACCTGGTGTGCGTGCCTCTCTCCTCGGGAGCAACCATAAGCGCCCCTTCTGCATAGTGAGGACTGGGCGGAGCGCCTCCCCCAATCAGATTGTGCACCTGGTGACGATGTGAGCAGCGAGCACCTAGGTCAATAGGTCTGTCGTTTGCCCGTGGATATCCCATGACATCAGGACAGATGTTTACTCAAGTACTATTATCAATTCTGTCATCCATCATCTAAGACTATCTCCAACAGAATAGGCAAACCGTGACCCAAATGCAAAATCCGTTGGGCACAGTGTTTTGGGTTACAAATTCGCCTTCCAACAACGGACGCAATCACGGGACCTATTTTGCGTCCACCGCGATTGAGGACGCAAAAACGTGTCCCCTCTCTCCACGCAAAAACGGAGCCGTAGAGTCCGCAGCGGGGAGCTGCCGACGAGGCGAGGTGAGCCGCTGACGGGGAGGTGCCAGCGCGGCGAGGCAGAACTGGCAGCAGGCCAAAGAACTCGTTCGCCGCGCTGGATGTCGACCACGACGGCCTGCTCTCCTACGCCAAGATGGCCGGCGAGCTCATGAGCCTCCAGGTCCTGGAGAAGCACTTCTGCGTGGACGAGGCCACCATGGCGGCCGGCGAGCTCACCGGGCTGTACCGTGGCCTGTTCGTGCGGTTTGACAGGGACGGCAGCAGCGAGGCGGACCGGGATGAGTTCCGCGCTGAGACGAGGGAGGTGCTGCTCGCCGTGGCCAACGGGCTCAAGGTCGCCGTCGACAGGGAGCTCGGCCAGCTCACCAAAGCTGCCTGAAGTTAAGCACAGCAGCTATTTGCTTGCTTGGGGTTCATATAAAAGCAGCTATTTGCTTGCCCGACGCGAGCTTCGGCCCGATCTGCTCCGTCCGCCCGCCGGGCAGCTCCCCTGCCCCACGCCGAGCCCATGTTTGCCGGCGCCGCCGCGCCGGGCAGGCCCGCGTCCACCCGCGCTGGACGTTGGAGGAGGAGGGAGGGAGCAGAGGGAGAGGAGGCTGCGAGGAGGAAGGGATAGGAGCACCGGCGGGTTGTGCGGTGATTTTGCGTTGTCCATTGGAGAACTCAGAGTTTTGGGTCTGTGACCTTAATACTGTGCACGACTCAAATGGTGAAATGGGTTTTCTTTTTAGGTGCTGCTATTGGAGATAGCATAAAACAAGCATGGTTCTACTACTCATCTAGCTTCGATGGACATCCATGGCAACAACCTGGATCCAACGGGCACTAGGGACCTGCTCCCTGCGTCCAGCTATGGCACTGGGTTCAGCCATAAGGGTAGACCTGATAACGGGCCCAGTAGATCTGTGGGCTGCAAGGGTCTTGTTGACGGTCGTTAAGTACCACTATTGACCATCAATTCATGCAGAAAATATATCAAATATAAACATCAAACATAGTGGCAGGGCTAATTAGTAATGATTTCCACAAGTCTTGGTGTTTTACAGTGTTATGCAGGAAATGACACTATGAGCATGAGATGAGATCTAAATATATCAATATAACAAAGTATCTCAAATGCCAATTTGGAGTTCACCATTGCGTAGAGAACATCGACAAGATTTCAATGTATATATTATTCATATTATTTGGAATCCAAATTTAGAAGAAATAAATATACAAAAAGGGATAAATGGATGCTGACGTCATGCTGATGTCAGCATCCCAAATCCGGCCCTGCAACAGTACAGCGGGACCCACGCCAGCCTGCCTCCTCAACCGCGTCTGCGCCCATAGCCTGCGGTGTCTCCCCTCCCGGGAGCAAGGCGAGGGCCCAGAAGCGGCAAACGCGAGGCCACGTGGCGGCCAGCCACTGGCTACCGCGCGCGTTAGCGCGGTCGTTCGAGCGCGGGCGCGGAAGGCATCGCCCGCCAGGACACGTGGCACATAAGGAGAGGCAGGGGCGCGGGTCAGCAGCGGTCCATCCCTGGGCCAGGCTCGATTCGACCGGTTTTGAGGGCTTTCCTCCGGTTTTCTTGCGAGTTTATCCACCGACGTCAAGAACAGAGAGCAGGGCGCGGTTAACGGTCGGTTTTCCTCCGGTTCAAGTGCATGGGATCCGGTTTTGCACCGGTTCTTCACCCCACTGCCTCCGGAAGTGCGTGCGCGAGTCCTCAGGGGCGAAACCGACGAAAGGGAGTCGGTTCTGGGCTAGGTGGGGGAAGGAGAGGGATTGGGGAAGGAATATTCCCTAGGATCAAGGGGAGGATCTCCACTCTCCCAAGGCACCTCCACACTATAAATAGAGACCCTCTCCTCACTGTCAACACACACCAAGAAGAGAGCTCCCATTGTATAAGAGTTAGGCTTAGTCTAGTAGTAAAGTAGTTCTAGTAGCAGATCTTCTGAAGGGTCTCCGGTGAAGTCTCGGTAAGAAGTCTTAGTCTTGTACTACTTATCTTATCTTACTTGTAAGACTTTGAGCTTCCATGGAAATACATTCTCTGTTATGTTATATGCCTCAGCTTTACCTTACTTGTTTAGTATATAAGATATATGTCTTGCACATTAGTTTAGCTGATGAATGTTATGGTATTGGCCCAATGTGCCACAAGGTTGCTCTGTTTATCTGGACAATAAATAGAGTTGTATTTCATATTGCAAACATGGAGTTTGGGATATGGAATATCATTGGGGGTATCGCTACCCCACGGATGAGTAGAGGTAGCGGCCAGTGGTAACAGTCCTGTCCATCCTTTGCAATCCTCCACGTTCGGGAGATGATGTTAGGCCTTTATGATAAGAAGTCCTCCTGTCGTTCCTTGATGAAAGAACCACTGGACACCTCGATATGCCCTCTAACATGTATCCCTTTACAGAGCTTGTACAGTGTATAATCTTGTATGCTTAAGACTCATGAGTGAGAAGTACATAGATTCCCTTGTTCTCTTCTAGGATCTTCATGCTAGCTAAGTCTTATATATTCTGAGCAATGAATCTTCTGTGTGTCACACTACCCCCATTATCAATGTTTACACCTTGCTAGACTTTGGTATATTAATAGTGTTATGATTTACACCTTGCTAGACTTTGGTATATTAATAGTGTTATGATTGAGTACAATGGATAACTACTTGCTTCAACCATCGCTTTCCATGTAGATTCGATACCCTGAATACTTTCGGGTGAAAGCTACAACGGTATCCGTGCGCTTGCGGATTTATCTGCGACCGTAAGAAATAAGCTTTCTGGCGCCGTTGCCGGGGAAGGCAATGGTTGAAGAGTGTTATTAACCCTTGTGCTTAATCAATAGCATGATTAATTACCACTGCTCTGGCAGGGTTATCTTTGCTTTGTTTCTCTTTGATGTGGAACAGGCTAGTGTAAGACTGGTCTTGAACTGCCAATGAACTTCATCGACAACCCAAGATTATCGGGACGAGAATACGATCTTGCATCGTATCCTCCTAGATAATCTTATCGGCAGCAACTCCAGTCATTCTCGCACCAATAACGACGAGTGCTACTGCCGAAAGAACGATTCGCGAGTTCTCGATTCCCTCTGGTTCGCAAAACCGGCCCAGAGCTGAACATGAGAGACACCACGTTCGATCTTAGGCTAGCAACTGTCAAATTGGTACACGCCAGCACATTTCATGGGAAGACCAATGAGAACAGACCCAAGGCCAAGGCTCAACACCAAGGCCTACACCTGTTTTTTGAAGAATACAAACATGTATGGCTATACAAACCATCTCCAAATGTTACATCGAGTCAAAATTTATGATGGAGACGTCCTCACTTGATGGACGTAAACCGACGAGTCCTCACCGATAGGTAAATCGGTATAAATCTCATATTTATTTCACATTGCATTTTTTGAACTCCAATCTTTGCACATTTAATCCAGCAGGCCGTCGGTCGACCCCAAGGGTCACTGTTGATGGTCCTTATAACAGAATATTCGACCGTGAATAGCCTCAGAAAAAGAATAAAGATTAAGCATAACTTAGACATTCATATTCAAATAATATTGTAGCATGCATATATAGAATATATTTGATTACAGGTGACTGTCCAAGATCTATGGGAGTCCTCATGGGCTATAGGCCCACTAGGAAATTGGGCCGGCAACTCTGACAGATACAACGAAGAGGCGTACAGCTTAAGGAAACTAGTCGGCTACTGGGAAACAACCCGGCCTACTTATGTTGGGACTCTGTGTATTGTATCCAACTAGGAGTTTGTATTTCTTGCCTTGTAGACCCCGTCTTCCAAGTATATAAGGTGAGGCAGAGACCCCTTGTAAAATCATAACCATCAATACGAAGTGATCCACCATACAGGACGTAGGGTATTACGCTCTCTACTCGAGGCAGCCTGAACCTGTCTAAATCGTCTCGTGTTCACCATCGTGCTTCTGGTTCCGGCGAGGCCTTCACAAACAACTCGACTACTTAAGGACCCCCTATAGTAGGCTAGCCGGTATAAAAAACTGATAGCTGGTGCGCCAGCTAGGGGCTCTCATCGAAAATCGTAGAGCAACCTCGATGGCACCAGTCATCATCAACTGCGACGGTGACATGGCGTTCGAAAAGTGCGCCACCTTCGTCTTGGGCTCCTGGGTCTGCACGGCGGACGGCGCGGGCAACTTCGACCGTGTTCTCAAGTCGCCGACTCCGGAGGAACTCACCGACAAGCTCG
This sequence comes from Alloteropsis semialata, assembly GCA_004135705.1. Lineage (NCBI taxonomy): Eukaryota > Viridiplantae > Streptophyta > Magnoliopsida > Poales > Poaceae > Alloteropsis > Alloteropsis semialata. The sequence goes on from CM014271.1 coordinate 47,669,004, forward strand.
ATGAGATCGCGTCCCTGGGTCCAAATAGAACTAGGGCTTGGGAAACCTCGAGTTCGAACTCAACTCGGGCTTGGGAAACCTCAACTCCTAGTTCGACTTCAACTCGGGCTGGGAAGATTCCAAAGCGGACCAAGCGGTCCAAGTCAGTTTCTGAACCATCGGTCGCGCCAAAATCCACCAATTCAAAAATCCAGAAGAGAATGAGTCCAGCCACTCCCGAGCCAATTTCCCTTTGGACTCACGGGCCCCACCTCCATTTTCCAGGTGGCATCCTCAAAACAACTCTGATCTCTAGTCGAATTCGACGAACTCCCTCTAAACGGGAAACAAGTCGGACTCGTCATTACTTCAACCCCTGAAGGACGATTCAGTCATTGGCCAGGACACAAGCCAAAGCTTGGAGCAACACCGCAAGAAGACCAGGACATGTCTCACATCATCGCGTGCATTGATCCACTCCCGTTTCAACACAAGCAGCCACTGGATTCTTCAAGCGGACGCGGCTCAACAGTCCCAGTAACTTCAAGCACTGGAAGCTTTTCACCAGGGCGTCAAGCCATGGTGATCATCGGCCAAGAACCAGAAGTCTCCAACGACGAGCCAACTGTGGAGAATGAAGCTGAAGCTGACCGAAATCGGCATAAGGAACGAAACGCTGCTCGCGCAGAACGTCGTCGCCGAGCCAACCGTAGACTTCCTCCACAGAACCTCAATGAAAGATTCATGCAAGTCGCTAGGCAGGATGTCTATCCTACCACCACAGCCAACATCTTGGCTGTTGCACGAGAACTCGACAACATGGCGCCAACTCCGGAGATCGAGAGGATGAAGACGATGCTCCAGACAGCGGCTATTCAGCATGACACAATCAACCCTACCAAGACCATCACCAGGTCCAACGCACCAAGCCATCACGCAAGTAGCCGGCCTGCCGACGGCGGCAACCGCAGCAATCACTCCCATCACCCAAGCAGAGCCCGCCATCAACTCGACAATGAGGGAGGCATGGTCATCGCTGCCGGAGGTAGAAACCACGGCGTCGGGCCTAGCCACCACGTTGCTCAACAAAGCCACAATGGCGGGCGCGATGGCAACAGGGACAGGGGTGTACGCCATGACAACCGCGATGACGACAGGGATCTGCGACACCGCTTGAACAGAAACGCATGCACTGTCATCTCGGCACGGGTCCGCGATCGCGAGGAAGACGAACGTCGACGGCGCTAGGAGTACGACCAGTTCTACGGGCCACCAGGTCAGGGTTACCACAACCTTGACAAGTATGAAGGGTTCTCAGTCTTCTCGGACCGCATCCGCGCCACATCCTGGCCTGACAAGTTCAAACCAACTCATATCGAAAGATATGATGGGAAGCGCGATCCTGAGCAGTGGCTCCATATCTACTACTCGGCGATCAAGGCGGCAAGGGGCAACACCGACACCATGTGCACCTATCTTCCAGTAGTCCTTGACCAGGCCCTACTAACCTGGTTAGAAGGGCTGGAGCCAGGCTCCATCGACTCCTGGGATGTGCTCTGCAAGGTTTTCATCAACAACTTTCAGGGTTCATGGCAGAAGCCGGGTACTCGCTTTGACCTATCCCAGTGCAAACAAGGCCAGAACGAGTACTTGCGAAGCTACAACCGACGATTCTGGGAGAAGCGCTAACATGTGTGGGCCTAACCGACCAAGACGTCATCGACTGCTTCCACAGCAGCCTCACTAATCCCATGCTGCACCTTGATTTCGGGAGAAATAGGCCAAAAACTTTGGAGCAGATGTGTGAGCTTATCGGTCGCTGGGCCGACGCTGAAGACCTGCAGTGCGAAAGATTCAACCGAAACAAGTCGGGAGGTGACCATAACGACAACAACGACCACAACAAGGGCAAGCAAGTTGAGAACAGTGGCAAGCGCGACTTCAATGACAAGAAACGCAATCCTAAGGATACGGTCAATGTTGCTGAGAAAAGCTCTTCTCGCAGGATGTTTGAAAAACTACTCGACAAGCAATGCCCTTTCCACCTAAAGGACAAGCATTCGAGTAGGGAATGCTATGGGCTCAAGAAGGCGTTCGCATCTGAAGGCGCTCCTAAGCCCAACAACCCTGACGACAAAGGAGACAAGGATGACAAAGACACTGGCTATCAACAAGCCAACAAGGTGGTCAATGCCATCTTTGGGGGGATCACTCAGACAGAATCGAAGCGCAAGCAAAAGCTTATCCAACGCGAGATTGCCTGCATTGAGCCTGCCATCCCCACCTTCTTGAAGTGGTCAGAGGTCCCGATCAGTTTCTCTCGCGATGATCAATGGACCAACATCAAGAACTCGGGTCCATACCCACTGGTACTAGATCCGGTAGTAGCTGGCTCGTGACTCACGAGGACATTGATCGATGGCGGAAGCGGACTCAACATCCTGTTCGCCAAGACTCTGAAGAAGATGGGCTTGGACATCACCAATCTGCTCAAGCCCACTGATTCACCCTTCTACAGTATCATTCCGGGCAACGCTGCCGTGCCCCTCAGCCAGGAATCACTTCCATTTACATTTGGTACCGAGGCCAACTACAGGACCGAGTACATCACATTCGAGGTCGCCGACTTTGAGTCTTTGTACCACGCGATCCTGGGAAGACCTGCTCTGGTGAAATTCATGGCGATCCCACACTACATCTACCTCGTCTTGAAGATGCCAGGCCCTAAAGGGATCATATCCCTAAAGGGCGACCTGAAGACCTCCTATGATTGCGACACCGAGGCAGTGACGATTGCTGCAAGCATGCAGCAACCGAGCCAGGCAGCAATCGTAGCAGCTATGGCGAAACAACTCGGCGAGGCTGAGTTGGACATCCCAACAAAAAAGCCAGTCGCGTCAACCATGAAGCCCTCCCAAGAAGTTCCAATCAAGGCAATCGACCTAGGGACGGGCAACCCAAGACGGTGCTGATCAGCGCTGACCTACCTACCAAATAGGAAAGCGCACTCACCAGCTTCTTACGGGACAACCGCGACATCTTTGCATGGAAGCCATCTGACATGCCGGGAGTCCCAAGGGAGTTGGCTGAGCACAAACTCAATGTCGATCCAGCTGCCAAACCGAAGAAACAACGCCTACAACGCTTCGCCCAGGACAAGAAAGAAGCCATCCGATCGGAGCTGGTGAAAACACTAGCGGCAGGGTTCATTAAAGAGGTGTTCCGCCCTGACTGGCTCGCTAATCCTGTCCTGGTGTGTAAGAAGAACAACAACGAGTGGAGGATGTGTGTCGACTACACCGACTTGAACAAGCACTGCCCAAAGGATTCTTTCGGGCTACCCCGCATTGATCAAGTGGTGGACTCTACAACTGGCTGCTCTCTACTCTGTTTCCTCGATTGCTACTCGGGCTATCATCAGATAAGCCTACATGAAGACGACCAGATCAAGATGGCGTTCATCTCTCCGTTTGGCGCCTACTGCTACACCACAATGTCCTTCGGACTCAAGAACGCGGGGGCAACATATCAGCGTGCAATTCAGAGTTGTTTAAAGGCTCAGATTGGCCGCAATGTTGAAGCCTACGTTGATGATGTCGTCGTGCAAAGAACCCGGACAGCCTCATTGATGACTTGTTCGAGACCTTTGCACACCTCAGGGAATTCCAATGGAAGCTCAACCCCACCAAGTGTATGTTTGGACGTCCAAAAGCTGACCGAAATGCATGGTGGCACTCAACAGATTCATCTCAAGGCTGGGTGACAGAGGATTACCTTTCTTCAAGCTCCTCAAGAAGCAAGACAAGTTCGTATGGACTGCAAAAGCTGACGCGGCGTTCGAAGACCTCAAGAAATTCCTTCAGTCACCACCAGTACTTACTGCACTAGCTGATTAGGAACCACTGCTCCTCTACATTGCAGCAACAACTCACGTCGTGAGCACTGCTATTGTAGCCGAGCGAGAGGGACCCGGCCTTGTATATAAGGTACAGCGGCCGGTCTACTTCATCAGTTGAGGTGCTCACAGAATCAAAAGTATGCTACCCCCAGGTCAAGAAGCTATTATATGCTGTCTTGATCACATCTCGCAAGCTGTGCCACTACTTCGACGCTCACCAGGTTGTTGTAGTCACCTCTTTCCCAATCGGTGACATCCTCCGCAACCGGGATGCAACAGGGCGAATTTCCAAATGGGTGGTTGAGCTGGGCTCTCACGCCATCGACTTTGTCCCACGCGCTGCCATCAAGTCGCAAGCCCTGGTGGACTTTGTTGCTGAGTGGACAGAAATACAACAAGCGGTGCTAGAAGAACCACTCGAGCATTGGATCATGTATTTTGATGGATCAATGAAGCTTGAAGGAGCCGACGCAGGAGTACTATTCATATCTCTGAAAGGCGATCAACTCAAGTACGTGCTCCAGATACTCTAGAAAGCCACCACCAATGAAGCAGAGTACGAAGCTTTACTGCACGGGCTACGCCTGGCTGCTTCCCTTGGCATCAAGCACATGGTGTTCTACGGCTACTCCTCGGTGGTCATCAACCAGGTCAACAAACACTGGGACTGCACCAAGGAGAACATTGATGCATACTGCATGGAGGTCCGCAAACTCGAGAAGCACTTCCACAGACTCGAATTTCATCACATCCTTAGGGACAACAACATGGCTGCTGATGCACTTTCAAAGCTGGGTTCTCACCGAGCGCAAGTACCGGGCGATGTTTTCGTCCATGAGCTGTTGCATCCATCCATCAGAGAGCAGGAAGTACAGCCGACTACAACACTCCCTCATCAGCAAGTCATGGTGATTACACATTAGTGGACAAAGCCCTTCATCGAGTACATCCTGCATCAGAAAGAGCCCAAAGATAAGGTGGAAGCTGAGCAAGTCATCAGGCAAAGCAAGCACTACGTAGTAGTCGGCTCCACCCTCTTTCGACGTGGCGCATCATCTGGAGTCTTGATGAAGTGCGTCCCTCCAGAAGTCGGACGGGAGATCCTTGAAGAGATCCATGGTGGAATCTGTGGCAACCACGCTGCTCACCGCACGATCGTCGGCAAAGCTTTCCGGTCCGGGTACTATTGGCCATCCACTGTGGCCAATGCAAAAGAAATCGTGAAGACTTGCCAGGGCTGCCAATTCTTTGCCCGGCAAGCTCACGTCCCCGCAACGGTCCTCAACACCATACCGCCCTCTTGGCCCTTTGCATGCTGGGGGCTTGATATGGTGGGACCACTCAAGACTGCGCCAGGAGGTTTTAAGTATCTCTATGTGGCAATCAACAAGTTTACCAAGTGGAACCGAGAGGACCCACAAGGCAGTCTCCTAGAGAGAGGTGGGCCCGAGAGGCGATAGTGCTGGGTCGGCCGACCCACCTAGGTCGGCCTACCTCCCCGCGTGCCCAACTCAGCCCTCCCTTGACCAGTACCTATAAACCGACCTGGGGATCACATCTGAGCCATGCATCATTGAAGGCGGTGCATCGGAGGGTCGCCCGACGCCTCCACTTTGGCCGACCTGGGCCCACGGCCAAACGACCTCAACCACCTATGGCCGGCTCCAAACCGCCTATGGATGCTATAAATACCTGCAAGGGGCGCTGTATCCAACACACACTAGAAGAAGAGCTCTCCTTTGCTACAAGCTTAGTCTTAGTCTTAGTAGTGATAGTTCTAGTAGTTGATCTTCTGAAGGGCTTCCGAAGGAGTCTTGGTAAGTTCTAGGGTTCAGTTTTTGTATCTCTTTACTTACTTGTAATACCCTGATCTTAATGGAAGTAACTTCATACTTATGATGTATGCTTTCACTTTACTCTACTTACTTAGTATATACTTCTTATGTCTTGCACCTTATCCAAGCTGACGTATGCTATGACATTGGCTCAATGTGCCTTATGGTTGCTCTATTTATTAGCGTGATAGATAGAGTTGTATTTTATATTGCAAATATGGTGTTTGGAATACGGAATACCATTGAGGGTATCGCTACCCCACGGATTAGTAGAGGTAGGTGGCACGTGGTGACAGCCTTGTCCGTCCTTTGTATTCCTCTATGTTCGGGAGATGATATTATGCCTTTATGATAATACGTCCTCCTGTCGTCCCTTGATGAGGGAACCACTGGACACCTCGATATGTCCTCTGTCATATGTCCCTTGTATGAGCTTGTATAGGATTATATTGTATATCCAAGTCCCATTTGTATGATGCTAATGAATCCTTTCTGATCTCTACTAATGTTTTATTACTAACTAAGACTTACTTAATGATGAGTGATGAACTACTGTGTGTCACTCTACCCCTACACTTTTATATCATTTGCCCCTGTCTAGACATTGGTAGAATAATAATGTTATAAGTAAATACATTGGATGACATCTTTCTTTAACCAAACGATTTCCCTATGGATAAACAAATAACGATACTCTGGAATACTCCCGGGTGAAATGCTAGAACGTACTTATGTGCGCTTGCAGAATAATGTAAACGTTAATAAATACCAAAAAGCATTTCTGGCGCCGTTGCAGGGGAAAGCAATGGTTAAAGAGTTTTGATCATTCATGTATTTAATGCAGCATAATTAATTCCCAGTAATCTAGCAGGTTTACCCTTTTGCTCTATTTCTCTGTGACGTCAAACAGGATAGTGTGTGACTGGTTTCCAATTACCATCCAACTACGTCGAGAACCCGAACACAATCGGCTGGAGGGTACGCTGTCATGTTGTAATCCCTCAAGTGTTCTTGTCAGAGAACTGTTGACACCAGATTTTGACTCGGCTAAGCGTGTGTATGATAGAGTCCAGGCAAAGGCCGAGTCCGATTCTGGGAGACGTCTGATTCCGATCGGAGTTCGTCCGATAGGAGTCCTGATCGGACACGAGACAAAGGAGGCCGGAGCACATACGACTGACCAGGAGGAAGACGTCTGGAAGCTTCTTCAGGCCTGATTGCGCATCAAGTTTTGTAATAGATATAGTAGTTTAAGATTAGATTGCTTTAATTAAATTAGAGATATTGCCGTAGCCGGCAAGTTTTAGCTAGATTTCCAGGGTATAAATATGAACCCTGCGTCATTGTAAAAAATGTTCACACAACCGTTCAATCAAACACAACTTTCGGCCTAACGTGCCACCCAAACCCTTTTCGTCGAGTTCTTCAGCAAGCAGGGCTGCATCATCTTAACCTCCGGTTTGTCTGTAAGTCCGACACCCTTATCGAATTAATCTAGGCTTTAGATTGAGGCGTATCGCCCTTCTTCGTTTAGTTAATTCACCAATTTATCGAGTTATTCTAGGCTTTAGATTGAGGCGTATCGCCCTTCTTCGTTTAGATTGCTCACCCTTTACCGTATCTTGCTGTTTTATCTTATCGGCTTACATCTATCAGAGAAGATCTATTTTGTTTTATCATAATTTAAGCTTCATAATAGATCTGTTCTTATTGTTTTTATAGCTGAGTCGGATCTAATTCGTAAGTTACAAATAGATCCGATTTAAATAAGTTGTTTGATATAAATTGATCTATTGGAATAAATAGGCTAATCGGTGCCCTGCTAGCAACGCTGTCTCGAAATCGATCTGATTGTTAGTGACACGAGAATTAGTTTATTTATCGCCTTTGGAAAGATGAATATCAAAGAACGAGTTTAGATTAGATCTATCTCCGATTCGGTTTACATGATCGATGGTTTAATCTAATGCTGTATCTTCACGATTCGGTTTTCATAGCCGATGGTCCGTTTTAATATTTGTTACATCTTCACAAATCGGACTCATAGCCGATGGTTTATGTTCTCAAATCGGACTTCCGTTTTACGCTGATCCGATCTGTTGGGACAAATCGGGGCCTTGGCCGATGAGTTCCTTGTTGTTTACTGATTAAACTCTACCTTGTCAATTTCAGGTCAAATTGACTGGCACGCCGCGAACCTCGAGATTTTGGACCTGCACTGAAGTGAAGCAAATCTTCCAGGCCACAGTGTTAATTTCCGAGAGTCAACGCCTGACTTTTTGGACGTCAACACATTTTGGCACGCTCGGTGGGACAAGAAAGCTTCTGCGATGGCACCTGGAGACAAAGCAGCTGCGATCCCTACGATCACGATGGAGGATCTCAGTGATGAGCAGAAGAAACTCGTGGAAGCACAAGTTGAAGATTTCAAGAACCTGTGCCTAGACTCATTCAGTAAAACTCGCAACGCGGTGATTAAGAAAAATCAGTTTCCTGTTCCTCAGGAAGCGTTCGATCGAATCACTGCCGAGGAAAGAAAATTCTTCCAAGATTTTGTTGATGCTGGTTTGAGTCATGCTTTGATTAACCAATTTGGAATATTGGTTAACACGGTGGTGGGACTGATTGCTCAATTACTGGATGGAGCTATATTAAAGGATGCCCAGAAGGGACCTGCTTACTTTGATACTGGAGCTGCTGCAGCAATTAAGGATCTCAAGAAAAAGATGACACAATTTACTTCATCTACATCGCCAGAAACTCACCTTGAGTGTTATGAGGCTCCCAAGATTAAAAAGGCAAAAGCTAAGGCGGTAGAAGGAGGTGAAGAAAACGAACAGGAAGAAGAATCGGAGGACAAGGAATATGGCGGAACTCAGCATATTGACCAGTTTGGCAGCCGAATTCCTATTGTTGATGGCAAGATGGTATATCCTGTTTTCTTCAATACTGAAAATCCACCCAGGAACAAGGGAGCTGACAATCGGGAGCCGTCGATCGGACCTAATGAGACACCCGTCATAATGAATCGTGCTCCGATTAGTCAAGGAAACTATACTCAGGAGGATTGGGCAGATAAGATTGCTGACGTCATGAAGAATCAGTTTGGTCTGAAGCCCAAGGGTCAATCTTATCTGTATCGGAAGCCGTATCCGGACTGGTTCGATACATTGCCTATGCCAGCCCGATTCAGGATTCCGGATTTTTATAAATTTTCTGGACAAGGAGATGTTACCACCATTGAGCATATCAGCCGATACACAATTCAGTGTGGTGAAGTTGCATCGATTGATCCATTGAAAGTCAAGTTGTTTCCTATGTTGCTTTCTGGATCGGCTTTTTCGTGGTTTTCATCATTACCACTGAATTCTATTAATAGTTGGGCCGATTTGGAAAAACAGTTCCATGCTTATTTCTTCATGGGAGTACAAGAGACCAGATTGTCCGATCTGACAGCACTCCGACAGAGAAACGGTGAATCGGTTAGTGAGTTTGTCCAAAGA
>CM014271.1:47679218-47733536 GCA_004135705.1 Alloteropsis semialata
GAATGTTAAGTGTGGTGTAGATTCCCTACGTCGGAGCTGGATCTCGCTTAATTGTTTGGTAGCATATCTTAGAATCAGAACGAATCTGTTAATGTTTTACCTGCTTATTTTGCTTAATCTGATCAACACCTGTGCGAGCATCTTGTTTAATTGACAGGTTGATGAATCGAGTCTGATTATCTAGTTATCTGATCTGATCATAGTTGGAGAAATCTAGATTCCCTACGTCGGAGCTAGATTTCTCTGAAAAGGCTATAGTCCGATTGGTTTGGTTTAAGATGGTCCGATAAGACGAGTCAAACTGGCAACTAGACAAGGTGGACAATGTATCGGCTTACACTTTGATTATTTAATATCTTGTTTTAAGACATAGCTGATCCATTATTTTACATATTGGCCTTGTTTTACACTTTATTTCATTATTCAAAGGCTGATCTGTTATATCAATCAAGGTCCGATCCTGATTGGTCCGATTCTGAGGTCCGATTGGGTGTCTGATTGAGGTCCGATCACTCGGTCCGATTGACGTCATCAATGAGGTCCGATTTTGAGGTCCGATCGGTATCGGCCGATACGTGTCTGATTGGGTCTTGGCTAAAATTCGACGTCACTCCATCGTCTGAAATAGAGCCGGCACAATCAAAGAGCAATTTAACTGTTTTATTCCCTTGTCAATTTCAGGTCAAATTGACTGGCACGCTGCGAACCTGAACTGGAGTGTAGACTGGCACTGGAGCGAAGCTGATCTCCCTGGTCTTCGTGTGCTGACCGCGGGGAATACGACCGCCGATTTTCCGCGTCAACAATAACCTGTTTGTTCCATCTTGCTTGTAAAGCTGAAAGGTAAGTGCAGGGACGACGTGCTAGTACCAAGACTAACATTTCTGCAGGGAGGAATTTTTCCACGCAGCCCCGTTCGAGCATTCCTAGTACCAAGACTAACATTTCTGCAGGGAGGAATTTTTCCACGCAGCCCCGTTCGAGCATTCCATCAATTGGACGTGCTGCTGCACCGTATTCATCATCAGCTCGAACAGCGGCCCCACCTTCCAGCGACAAGCATCGTGACAACCCCGCAAATTCAGCAGCAAAGACCGCACAAAAACCTGCTGCAACCACTTCATCGATGGCATCCACAGGCAGAACAAGAGATGTTCAGTGCCACCGCTGCAAGGGATTTGGACATGTCATACGTGACTACCCAAGCAAGCGTGTTTTGGTGGTAACAAAATGATGGTGAGTACTCATCTGCTAGTGAACTTGATGAATATACACTTGCATTGCTTGCAGTTAACCATGTAGGAAGTGAGGGCTGCCCGGAAGAACATATTAATGCAGCTGAAGCCGACCGCTATGAGAGCCTCATTGTGCAACGCGTGCTGAGCGCACAAATGGAGAAGGCAGAGCAAAATTAGTGGCACACATTGTTCCAAAAAAAGTGTGTCATCAAAGAGCGTTCATGTTGTATGATCATCGATGGAGGTAGCTGCAACAACTTGGCTAGCAGCGACATGGTGGAGAAGCTTGCGCTTACCACCAAACCTCACCCGCATCCATATTGCATTCAATGGCAGAATAATAGTGGTAAGGCAAAGGTAACCAAACTTGTGCGAATCAATTTTGCCATCGGCTCCTATAAAGATGTTGTTGAATGTGATGTTGTGCCAATGCAAGCATGTAGTATTCTGCTAGGAAGGCCATGGCAATTTGATAAAGATTCTATGCATCATGGTAGATCAAATCAGTATTCTTTTCTATACCATGATAAAAAGATTGTGTTGCATCCAATGTCTCCTGAACAAATTCTAAAAGATGAACTTACTAGAGCTAGTAAATTGAAGAATCAGGAACATGGTAAAAGTGAAAATCAGATTGAGACAAATGAGCTTGAGAAGCATAAAAAGAACAATGCCAAACCTGTTTATGATAATAAAAAGGAGATCAAGCTGAAAGGGTCATTGCTACCAAATCTGAATTGGACGAGATTGATGCTACCACTGCTGTTTGCTATGCCTTGATTTGCAAACAAACTTTGTTTTTACTTGAGGACATACCGTCTTCCTTGCCTCCTATTGTCACTAACCTTTTGCAGGAATATGCGGACATTTTTCCTAAGGAGGTGCCATCGGGGCTGCCGCCGATTCGTGGGATTGAGCACTAGATTGACCTTATTCCCGGGGCCTCCTTGCCCAACCGTGCTCCATACAGGACCAACCCAGAAGAGACCAAAGAGATTCAGTGCCAAGTGCAAGAATTGCTCGATAAAGGTTATGTGTGTGAGTCTCTTAGCCCTTGTGTTGTTCACGTGCTTTTAGTTCCTAAGAAAGATGGGTCATGGCGCATGTGTGTCGATTGTAGAGCGATAAACAACATCACAATCAGATATCGTCATCCTATTCCTAGGTTAGATGATATGCTTGATGAATTGAGCGGCTCAATTGTGTTCTCTAAAATTGATTTGTGTAGTGGTTACCATCAAGCATGAAGCTTGAAGATGAATGGAAAACAACATTTAAAACTAAGTTTGGCTTGTATGAATGGCTGGTCATGCCTTTTGGGCTCACTAATGCACCCAGCACTTTCATGTGATTGATGAATGAAGTTTTGCGCACTTTTATTAGCAGATTTGTGGTAGTATATTTTGATGACATTCTGATCTATAGCAAAACACTAGCAGACCATCTTGATCATTTGTGTGATGTTTTTGATGCTCTATGTGATGCACGCTTGTTTGGTAACCTTGAGAAGTGCACCTTTTGCACAGATCAAGTCTCTTTTCTTGGCTATGTTGTGACACCGCAGGGAGTTGAAGTTGATCAAGCAAAGGTTGAAGCCATTCACAGCTGGCCGGTTCCAACAACAGTCACTCAAGTGCAAAGCTTCCTAGGACTTGCTGGATTTTTCCGTCACTTTGTGAAGGACTTCAGCACCATTGCAACCCCGCTGCATGAACTCACCAAGAAGAGTGCAATATTCACTTGGACTGCACCACATCAAAGTGCTTTTGACATGCTGAAAGATAAGTTAACACATGCACCATTACTTCAACTTTCAGATTTCAGCAAAGCCTTTGAACTTGAATGTGATGCTAGTGGAATTGGTTTGGGAGGTGTGCTGCTGCAAGAGGGCAAACCTGTAGCGTATTTTAGTGAGAAATTGAGTGGGGCTAGTCTGAACTATTCCACCTATGATAAAGAATTACTTGCTCTTGTTAGAACTTTGGAAACATGGCAGCACTACTTATGGCCCAAAGAATTTGTTATCCATTCTGATCATGAGTCTTTGAAACATATTCGAAGCCAAGCGAAACTAAACCATAGACATGCTAAATGGGTTGAATTCATTGAATCTTTCCCTTGTGTCATCAAACATAAGGGAAGGAAAATGTCATTGCTGATGCTTTGTCTAGGCGTTATACCATGCTCTCACAACTTGATTTCAAAATTTTTGGGTTGGAAACAATAAAAGAGCAATATGTACATGATGCTGATTTTAAAGTTGTGTTGCTGAATTGCAAGGAGGGTAAAACATGGAACAAATTCGTCCTCGATGATGGGTTTGTTTTTAGAGCTAACAAGCTATGCATTCCAGCTAGCTCCGTGCGTTTGTTATTGCTGCAGGAAGCACATGGAGGAGGACTAATGGGACACTTTGGAGTGAAGAAGACTGAGGACATCCTTGCTGGTCATTTCTTTTGACCTAGGATGCGGAGAGACGTGGAGAGGTTTGTTGCTCGTTGTACCACATGCCAAAAAGCTAAGTCACGCCTTAATCCTCTTGGTTTATACATGCCTCTTCCTGTTCCAAGTGCACCTTGGGAAGATATTTCTATGGACTTTGTTTTAGGACTGCCTAGAACAAAGAAGGGGAGGGATAGTGTGTTTGTCATTGTGGATAGATTTTCTAAAATGGCTCATTTCATACCATGTCATAAGAGTGATGATGCTACACATGTTGCTAATTTGTTCTTTCGTGAGATTGTTCGATTGCATGGTACGCCAAACACCATAGTTTCTGATCGTGATGCAAAGTTTCTTAGTCACTTTTGGAGAACTTTGTGGGCCAAGCTGGGGACTAAGCTTTTATTTTCCACTACTTGTCATCCCCAAACCGATGGACAAACTGAAGTTATGAATAGAACTCTATCAACCACGCTTAGGGTTGTTTTGAAAAAGAACATAAAAATGTGGGAAGAATGTTTGCCTCATGTTGAGTTTGCTTATAATCGGTCACAACATTCTACCACTAAGAAATGCCCTTTTGAGATTGTTTATGGCCTATTACCACGTGCTCCTATTGATTTATTGCCTTTGCCAACTTCTGAAAAATTGAATTTCGATGCTGCACAGCGTGCTGAAATGATGTTAAAACTGCATGAAACAACTAAAGAACACATAGAGCGCACGAATGCTAAGTACAAGTTGGCTGGTGATAAAGGTAGGAGACAACTAATTTTTGAACCTAGAGATTTAGTTTGGTTGTATTTGAGGAAGGATAGATTTCCTGAATTAAGAAAATCAAAATTGATGCCTAAAGCTGATGGACCTTTTAAAGTACTGCAACGAGTTAATGAGAATGCATATAAGCTTGATCTACCTGCATGTTTTGGGGTTAGTCCCACTTTTAATGTTGCAGATTTGGCGCCATATTTTGGAGAAGAAGATGAGATTGAGTCAAGGAGTCAAATGCAAGAAGGGGAGGATGATGAGGACATCAACACCAATGATACATCCACACCACCACCGACACCGGCAGCTGTGACATCTCCACCACCTGGTCCTATTACTCGCGCTCGTGCCCATCAACTCAATCATCAAGTAAGTTCATTCTTAAGCTCTTGTCCATTATATTTCATCAATGGAAACACGTGCACTCTTGTTTTGCTTAGGAATGATGGAGAGGATAAGAAGGGGAGCGGATTCGTGTGGGCTAGTTTCGGACAGCAGGACAGCACCACCTTGTGACAACATTCAAGACTTCATTCGGACTCCGATTGAAGTACTTCATGGAAAGCTTATGAAGTCCTCTTACAAATGGATCTGGCCTCATGATGATACCTATTCTGAGTTGGGCGCAGTCCTCATGTCCTTACAGAAGGGTTTTCAGCCCATGGTGCTGCGCCACTCTATTTTGGCTCAATGGGCCGTGTATCCAATTGAGCCCACTTTGGCGTGTCCTAGGGTTGGAGGTCGTCCTCCCAGTATTTACACCCCCAGCAGCTGCCATGGGAGGGTTGGGTTTTGTTTTCATGAAATAGCTATCGCTACTTCCCCTGGAGCGCGCGTGCTGATCTAGCCGCCCATCTTCTTGTATTCGAAACCCCATATTCGTTCAATCCAGACTGAGTTCTTGATTTTCCCCTTGTGATTTCAGTGCTTGTTTACTTGTTCTTGCGAGTTCTTCGATTTGCTTGCAGGACAGGTGCCCTCGTGGCCGGTGTCGCGCATCACAAGTGTGCGGCGACCAGGGAAGAGGTGTGTTGGGGGATTGGCCAGTCCAAGAAACGCCTTCACCCGTGACTTTGTGTTTGAGCTCTTGGAGTTTACCTTCGCTCACTGTATTTGAAAGTCTATTACCTTCGCCACATATGAATACCACGCCTGAGTTCGGCTTCTTTCTCCTTCGCTAAGAGATTGGGCACCGAGGGGCGATCCGTTACTCCCAGTGTTAATGGATGTCTGATACAGACGTGAAGGCGTCGTGAAGTAATTTATTGCCTTCGCTACCCTGATCCATTTCATGAGGATGCGAAGGCAATTCCCAGATATTACTTGTGAATACTTGGTTCATCTTGTTATACAGGCTCAAAACAGGCTTGCATGAGGCGCGGCGGTCCTTTCTTCTCTAAGCGGGAGAAGGCGTCGCTCGGCTATGAAGGAGCTCTGGGTGCTGAAGGCAACAAAGGTCATAGGAGGCACGGTGAAGGCAGCGTGGACCAAGTCCAAATCGAGTCAAAGACAGAGTTACTGGTCTACGCATTCACATTGAGACGTGTAAATGTACCCTTATGCCCCTGGGAACCGTAGGTTGTATAGTCTAGAGGATGATGCCTGATCTTCAGGGGTATAAGGGGAATGTAAAATGTGCCTCTTGACCTCCCTATAAAAGGGGACCTTCCACCAACGAGTAAAGGGCTGATTCCTGAGAACACTGTTGATAAGTAATTTACTGTTGCTTGTCTCTGTTCTCTGTCTTGGCTATTGGTAGGGCTTATTGGCTTCGGCTAGTAACCCAACAATTGGAGCCCACCGTTTGTGCTGTGCACGAAGACAACCCACGAACACCACCATGCCACTAGCAAAACGAGTAACTAGAAATCCCAAAAACACCACCGAAGACACCTCAACTAGCGAAGCCGATCCTCAAGCCATAATTCCACCAAGTACCCTACCACCCATAACCGAAGCCGACACTGAAGAGACGGAAGACAATGAAGACACCCTTACCAACGAAGAAAGGCTGCGCAGGGTGGAGGACAGGCTCCGCCTTCGCCGCCTAGAGCAGCAAAGAGGGCTCGAAGCTGCTCAGCTTGAGCTACAACAGCAAATGCAAGAGGAAGAAGAAGAACAACAACACCAGCTGCTGCAAGTCAGGAAGCAGTTGGAAGAGCTGACGTAGGCGAAGCAAAGAAAGTTGAACTCCACCAGTTCTAGAGCTGCAAAGCTACGAGAAGAACTTGAGAAAGCCAAGAAACAAGTTGCGCAACTCCAAGCAGAAATAAACGATCCAAATGCCTTCGCCAGTGCTGGAACAAATCACATTTCCACATCGGAAACTGGTTTCCAAGTGCTGCACACTCGTCCCATCGATTGCACATGCCCTCTATCAGAAAATCTGCAACTGGCAAGATGGCCGCCTTCGTACAAGCCTATCTCCCTACCAAGATATAATGGCCTCACCGACCCCAAGCAATTTCTCACGAGCTATGAAGCTGCAATAGCTTCGGCAGGGGGAGATGACGTCGTATTGGCAAAGTCTTTCATCATCGTCTGCGATGGCACCGCAATGAACTGGTACACCAAGCTTCCAGGGCTATCTATCACTAGCTGGTATGATCTAAAAAGAGAGTTGATCAACAATTTCAGCATAATGGGAGACCAAGCACTCTCATACGCAGAGCTAACCTTACACCAACAGCCGAAGGAATCTTTGGAGGACTACTTTCGCAGGTTTGTGAGACTGCGATCTCAGGCTCCTCATATTCCTGACGAAGCCGCCAAATTTGCAGCTATTCAGGGGCTTCGGCCAGGTCCTTTCGCCCAGTACATTGCAAGGGAAACACCAGCAACCCTTGGAGATCTCTATGAGGAGTTTAAAAAATATTGTCGATTCGACAATGACAACCGAATGCGGATTGCAAGAGCAGCCGTTCTGAAAAACCAGTACGATTCCGAAAACAAGCAACACCACTACAACCAAAGCCGCTACCGAAATTGCCCATCCCAAACCATCGGAGCGTGGAAAGCCCGCCTTCGCTCCAACAGAACAAACCCTCCTACCCAGAAAATCAGTACCAGAGCCAAAGATATGAGCCTACCCAAAGGAGTGGAAGAACCGGCAGAGGCCGAGGAAGAGGAAGGGGTCCGTTTTCGGGACCAGAGCTGTTTTGCCAATATCATGGCAAGAATCACACCCATGGCACAGAGCAGTGCCGAGACATCAAGAAAACCATCGACAAGATGAAGGCAGAAAAAATCCAAACCACACAGACGAAGCCACTTTCAGCTTCGCACCCAAACACCCAAACCCAAACCCAAACCCAAGCTATCCAGCCATACTGCCCAGTATATCCCTCCCTAACCTCAAACTTTGTCCATCCTACAACGGCGATAGCGACTCAATTTTCGCCTTCACCGCAAACATTCCAGCATTACTATCCACAAACCCTGTACCCACAATTCTACCGTCAAACTAGCCAGCCTATCCCAAACAAAGACATCAAGGTAGAGGAATTGCCACCTCCACCTCCACCACCACAAAAATAACAAGACCAAACCACAGCAAATCCCTTGCCCAGTTATGGCCTCATTATGCCTATAACTGGAGGATCCTCACTCGCCTTCGAGACGAAGAAGCAGAGAAAGAGTTACTTTCGCCAAGTCAACAACATCTCAGTTGACGGTCCCTACAAGAAATCGGAATGGTCTCACATGCCAATTACCTTCACCGAGGAAGATCTCAAGCTCCACAACTTTTCACACAATGACGCAATGTCGATTGAAGCCAACATTGCTGGCTGGACAATTGGGAAAGTGCTAGTGGACACAGGCAGCTCTGCAGACATCATCTTGGCGAAGACACTCAGGTCATTGACCAACATCAACCCAGACATCTAGAGCCATCAGATACACCCTTGGTTGGCTTCGGGTGGAAGCGCACTGCAACTTTGGGGAAAATCACATTGCCAGTATCCTTTGGCGATACATCAAATGCAAGAACGGAGTGCATCACCTTCGACGTCGTTGACATGTTCTTTGACTACAACGTTATCTTAGACAGAGGAGTCATAAACGCCTTCGACATCATTATAAGGCAAGCTTTCTTATGCATGAAAATGCCAGCTCTCAAAGGGGTCATCATCGTCTTCGGTGACCAAATAGAAGCAAGAAAGATCGAATATGCCAACACCCCAGGCCAGCGAAAAGTACATGTGCTCGAAGAAAGAGAAACTATCTACCCTGAGGAGAAGCCGATTGCTGAGAAAGATAAAAGCATGCAAGGCGTAACAGAAACAAAAGAGGTGCAGTTACAGCCTGATGTCTTCGATAGAAAGTCATTATTGGCTCTGATCTTGAGCCCGACGAAGAAGAAAGACCCATCGAGTTCTTGAGAAACAACAAAGACGTCTTCGCTTGGTCAAGCAAAGATTTACCAGGCATTGACAGGAGCATAATTGAGCACAAACTTGCAATCAGCCCTGAGATGAGGCCGAAGAAGCAGAAACTGAGAAAAATGTCTGAAGAAAAAGTGAGTGCAGTTAAAGCTGAGGTGCAAAGGCTGCTAGACGCAAATGTTATACGCGAAGTCAAATACCCCCAATGGCTAGCAAACACGGTGCTAGTGAAAAAAGAAAAATGGCAAGTGGAGAATGTGTATTGATTTCACCGACCCCAATAAGGCATGCCCCAAGGATGATTTCCCACTCCCACGAATCGACAAAATCATTGATCAAGCTGCTGCAAGTGAGATGATGTCTCTGCTAGACTGCTTCTCCGGTTATCATCAGATATGGATGAAGAAAGAAAACGAAGAAAAAACTATCTTCATCACTCCTGTTGGCACATTTTGCTTCATCAGAATGCCCGAGGGGCTTCGAAACGCTGGTACCACTTTCTGTTGCATGTCAAGTACCGTATTCAAAGAAGAACTCTTCAAAACTATACTTGCATATGTTGATGACATCCTGGTCAAAAGTGTCAAAAGACAAGATCATGTCTCAGATTTGGCAGTTGCCTTCGCAAGAATGAGACAAGCGGGTCTCAAGCTCAACCCGGAGAAATGTGTCTTCGGAGTAACCAAAGGGAAGATTCTAGGCTGCCTGGTGTCAGCCAATGAAATCGAAGCCAATCCTGACAAGATCAATGCAATTCTCAACATGGAAGAGCCAAAATGCATTAGAGATGTGCAGAAACTCTCTGGCAGAGTCGCAGCACTTAACAGATTTATTGCAAAGGCAGCTGAACGCAGTTTACCCTTCTTCGCAATTCTCAAAAATGCATCAAAGTTTGAATGGGGAGAAGAGCAGTCGAAGGCATTCCATGAGCTAAGGCAATATCTGATGCAGCTCACGAAGCTGACAACACCTGACCCAAAGGCACCTTTACTCGCAATCAGCTGTTAGTGCTGCACTCATTGCGGAGAAGCTGATTGAGGGCAGAAATATACAGCAGCCTGTGTACTATGTCTCTGAGGCACTGGCTGGGTCGAAGCTGTTCTACACTGAGATCGAGAAAATAATCTATGCTGTGGTAATGGCATCCAGAAAGCTAAGGCATTATTTTGAGGGGTACAACATCAAAGTGCTCACAGATCAACCCCTAAAAGACCTATTGAGTAACAAAGAAGCTTCGGTAAGAATATGCAAATGGGCTGTGGAGCTGTCAGAATATGTGGTGGATTTGGAAAGAAGAACAGCAATCAAATCACAAGTCCTGGCCGATTTCATCGCAGAGTGGACATCACCCTCGCCAGGAAACCTGACCAGAGAGGAAAGCTGGCTAATACACAGTGATGGTGCTTGGGGGGACAATGGAGCTGGCATCGCAGCAATTGTACAATCGCCTTCGGGCGTCAAAATGAGATATGCAGCGAACCTAGAGTTCTGCAGAAACAGCGACAGGAGTACGAACAATGTTGCTGAATATGAAGCTGTGCTATTGGAGCTTAGGAAAGCGAAGGCACTGGGGGCTCAGCGCTTCATTGTGAAAACTGACTCGAAGGTGATAACAGGCCATATTGAAAAAGAGAGCGTTGCAAAGCAACCTGAGCTGATCAAATATCTCAGTACAGTCCATGCAATGGAGAAAAATTTAAAGGCTTCACAGTCGAATACATTCCGAGGGCGAAAAATGAAGAAGCTGACGCGCTGGCAAAGGTAGCAACAAAAGGGGACAAGTTGCCACCTGATGTTTTCTTTCAGACACTAACAATGCCTTCGATCAAAGAACTCGATGAGCAGTCGCACCTGATCAACGCAATAAGCTCAGAAGACTGGCGGTCTTCCATAATGGCATATCTCAAGGGATATTATGAACCAATCGATGAAGACGATCTCAAAACCATGCAGCAGAGAGCAAGGTCATATCAAATCATTGATAACATTCTATACAAAAAAGGAGTAGTGGCTCCCTGGCTTCGCTGCATGTCAATAAGAGAAGGCAAAGAGCTAATACAAGAGATACATAGTGGCCTATGCGGAGCTCACTTTGGAGCGAGGGCAATCGTGGGGAAGGCAATGAGACAAGGGTTTTTATTGACCTTCAATTATCAATGATGCAACCAACATGGTCAAGACTTGCGACGAATGTCAAAAATGTGCTGCAACCAAATAATCACCTTCAGAGACATCACAGCTGATAACTCCAACCTGGCCATTGCAGAGATGGGGCATCGATCTGGTGGGTCCTCTTCCCACAGCTCAAGGAAATCTGAAATATGCAATAGTTGCAGTGGAATATTTCACCAAGTGGATTGAGGCAAAGCCATTGGCAAACATTACAGCGAAGACAGTTATCAAATTCTTCTAGCAGCAAATAGTTTGCAGATTTGGAGTCCCAAGGGAAATCACAGTGGATAATAGGAAGCAGTTTGACTGCGATGAATTCAGGCAGTACTGCATGTCCATCGGGACGAAGGTAAGATTCACATCAGTGTATCACTCACAGTCCAATGGCGCAGTTGAGAGAGCAAATGGCATCATCTTCATCGCCATCAGAAAATGCCTTGCAAATTGCAAGAAAAAAGGCAAATGGGTAGAGGAAATGCCGAAGGTAATCTGGGCTCACAACACATCCACTTCAAGAGCAACTCAGTTCACACCATTCAATCTATTATATGGCGAAGAAGCAATGTGTCCCGAGGAGATTCTTCACAAGGGGCTTCGCACCCAGCAGGAAGCACCCGAAGATAGCGAAGCTATAGACAAAGATCTCACAGAAATTTATAGGCTGCAAGCAGCTAAAAAACATTTCCAAGTACCAAGAAGAAACCAGGAGATGGCGTGACAAGAAAGTGGTAAGGAAAAACATAAAGATAGGCAACTGGGTGCTAAGGAAGAACCCGAGTATGCCTTCGGGAAAGCTACAGAACAAATGGGAAGGCCCATTCCTAGTAATCAAGAGTAACAGACCAGGATCATTCCGCCTGGGAGACAGAGAAGGCAATGAGCTGCCGCATTCATGGAACGCGGACAGCCTGCGAAGGTACTACCTATGAGCACAATGTAACAATTGGCTTCGTAATCTATAAACGAAGTCAATTAGTGAAGTAGATTTTTATTTTTTCCTTCAAAAAAGCTCGTACTCTTTTCCTCACAGGGGAACCCTTACTAAAGGGTGAGGTTTTTAATGAGGCTGTGCTAACTGTAACTCATGTAAAATATATGAACGAGCTATTCTCCAGAAAAGTGGCATCGAAAGCAATTGGTTTCGACCAAATCGCTGGTATTCGATAAACCAAGTAGAACTAAATTGACCCTACCAAAGGTAAGGCCAATTTAGATCTAAAATGCTTACTCTAAGGAGTAAAAGGGGCTTTGGCTCAGATTAAACCTTGTATGCTAATGCTTACTCTAGAAAGAGTAAAAGGGGCTTCAGCTCAAATCATTCTCAAAAAATCAAAAACGCCAAGTGGAGCATGAACTCCAAAGAGTACATCGAACGAAAAACACAACCTCGCTTCGGGGGGAGGAGGCGTTTCTCTCAAAAGTGAAGGCAAATCGAGCTTGATCTTTTTCATGCAAACAGAGCATACTTTTACACGCGAACGGTTTTCGCATATCATAAATATATTCATCTTCGCATGAATAAACACAAACTCGCTTTAGGGGGAGGAGGCGTTTCTCTTAAAAGCGAAGACAAATCGAGCTCATATTCATTCATATGAAGATATAATTACATCAAGAGTTCCATACATTTACACCAAGCATTCTCAAAACATTTCAAACATATATCCATAAAACTGTTCACCAGACCTCCTAAAGCGAAGAGCGTTGTAAACGCAAGCAAAGTCCTTAACATCAGGACCAACTTCCAACGGCTCCATCTTTGGAACGCCCAGGGAAACAGCTTTGGCATTCTTCTTCGCAGCGAGCTCAACTCGATCTGAGCCGCGAGCAACAAACGCTATGAAAAAAATCAAAAACACTGAATTCCGTGCGACGATAAAACTCATGACAATACTCCAAAAAGTCATGATGACTAGAGTTCGGATAAAGCCGTTGAAATTCCTTCCATGCGAAGCCAGAAATACAAAGCGGCCCATCACGCATGGCCAGTGGAGTGAGTTCAAGCATTTCATCACCCTGAATATACACAAATGTACAAGTTCAAAAGGACTGCCCGCTCAATAAGTCCTAACTACAATTTAAAAGGTCCTTAGACCTGTGGATCAACTCCGGGGACCCCCTGGCCACTTTGTCCTTGCGAAGAAGAAGAAGAACCACCGGCTCCGCCAGCAGCAACACCGATCGCAGCAGAACTTGTTCCAGCACCGGCTTCGGCAGCTTCCTTGATAGCGGCTTCCTTCGCAGCGGCTTCGGCTTCAGCTTTTTGTTTCTTCAGCTCCTTTGACTGAGAATACATAAGCTGTCAAATAAAACAATACAAAATTAAAAATAAAAATAAATCAAGGTTGATCACGATGGTAACTAACAAAGTACCTTCGCAAGTCGGTCGTGGATAATATTCTGAGCCGCTTGACGTCCATTGGCAACCTAGAAATGCTTCAGGAAAAGCACCTTCGCAAGCAACACTTGTTTTGGAAAATAATCAGCGTCGGCAGGATCCTTAGGCACCGGATAAGGATAGCCTTTCCGAACTAAGGCATTATAATGATCACAGTCGTTGTCTGACAGAATCTTCATTAAATTGCAAGAACACAGGTTGACAGCGAAGTCACTGACCGACTCAATGACTGTGGGAAGCGAAGCAAATTAATGGCCAATCCAGCCAAAAAGTTTGTCCAAGCTATACTCCTCAGTGGGGAAGGGAACAGGCTCCGCTCCAAATTGTCGCAAGGCCTCCTTATACAAGTGATATAGCTTCAAGCCGCGTTCCCACGCAACATTGATCACATCTTCTTTTTCCTTGCGAAGGGAAAGGTTTGAAGTCCGCAGCGACAAGGCCTCACGCTCAAAGTCCTCACTGCGAGACCGATATGACTCGGCATCGCGTGAAAGTTTTTCCTTCACCGCAGTGAGAGTGTTAACCTCGCTCTTCAAGACAGAAATAATGTCAGTATCCTCGACAACTTTCTTATGAAGGCCTTCCAGAACACCATCCTTGTCCACAACCTGAGCCTCCAAGGCAACAACCTTTTTCTTAAGCGAATTGGCTTCCCCAGCCTGAGCTTCCAGGGATGCAACCCTATCCTTTAAAGATTTGTTCTCCGTAATAATGGACTCCCGGTCCTGGCGAAAAAGATTCTTTTCTTTCTCAAGATCCTCCTTGATCCTGTCAACAGTTGCTTGGATCTGGAGAAGCTCAGTTTTTCCCTTCGCAACCTCACCAGCTCCTCACGCTCAGCAGCAATCAAGTTGAGGTTTGGAACCTGAGCATGCAATTCATTGATAGCTACAACAACCTGCGAGAGAAAACAATCTCCTCGATCAGTATTATGAGATCGGCAACTCGAAGCCATGTGAGTAATAAAATAGAAGCGAAGGCATGGAATTCACACCTTTAATCCCGCAACCAAAATGTTGGAACTGATACTCTCAGGATCCAAGGTTGGCACAAGACGTTGATATTCTACAAAAAATAATGTCAACATTATTATCTTCACAAAAAATAGCTAAAGGAAAAAACTAGCTATAACCCTGATCAAATAAGACACCTTCCCAATCAAAGTCTCGAAGAGGCCCACCTTCGCGCATGCGAGCCAGCCCCTCTTCTTCGCCATCTACTAAACAAATCTCTTTCGCATTAGCACCAAACAGCAGAATAACTAATGTCGCTAAAGGAAAAAATCAGAGGCAATATCATAAGTACCTTGGGGAAAAGGAGGAATGCTCGCCCCTGCATCAACATCCATGTCTGCTCGAGAAGCAGTAGCCCTCTCAGCGGCCTCAGAAGTCTCAGCTTCGGCAATCTCCTTCCCCTTAGCTTGAGCATCCACTTCAACGGTTCCGGCAACATGGGCCAAAACTTCCAAAGAATCTGTGGCAAGGGGGGAGAAGCCAAAGCAGGTGATGGAGGACTAACTGGCCTAGTATCCACAGGGGCTTCGGTGATGGGCTCCTCAGCTTCATCTTCGACATTAACCTCTTCAAGAACATTTTCGGCAATAGGAACATCCCGAATGGGGGTACCATCAAACTGGTAATATCAATACCGTCATCAAAAGGATTAGGCACTCGGGCACTCCCAGATGTCTCAGGAATTCCTTCACAAGCAATGTTAATATCAACAAATGGATTCTGCGCTAGGTAGCTTCCTAGCAAAGGAAGACTCGTGCCCTGAAAGTAATTCCCAAAGAGAGCAATCTCACCTAAGAAGATATCATCTCCACTTCGGGGAGCTGAGCTTATAAAACCAGTCACAGGTGAAGCCGGCAACCGTGCTGGAGCCGGAGCCGCCGGTGGCGCCCGAGGAGGTAGAGGCGGCCGACCACCACATGAAGCAGAGGAAACAGCTACAACTGTTGCATGACCATCATGCGAAGCCGAAGAAGCGGCCACAGCAGCTGGAGCCGCAACCGCCAATGGAACAGCAACAATTGGCAGCTCTTGGCGACGTCTCTTCTCAGCAGCCTCATGAGAGCTGCTGCTGCCCCGATTCGCTGGGGTAGTGGAAGAGGTCGCCTTCGAAACAGTTTTTTCGCCACGAGCTTGGCCACGACCCCTACCTCTTCCAGTCCGACCACCTCCACGAGGAGCGCGCAAAGGCGCAAATACATCCTCATCCTGCTCCTTCGCCTTCGCCTTCCCCCTCTTTTGTTTCTTTTCCTTCTTCTTCTCCTTAGTGGGGACGGGAACCTCACGAGCCCCATAAGCAACTTTCAACTCTTCAAAAACTCTGTTCAATCTTACATGAACATAGTTGTCTTCATTGATACGATGCTCCTTTGAGGTATATGGACAAAGAATATCTATGGCCCGCCGTTCCACTATGGCAACGAATTCCGCCGCTGACATGCCTTCGGGTAACTTCGCCCCAAAATAAGGAAAATCAACCTTAGTATGATCACCAAAAGCTTTCCACTCAACCTTGTAAGGTTCCCAGTCGGTAGACAAAAAATAAACCCCAGCAGCAAGATCAGCTGCAACACCTTCTTCGACAAGGTCTCGGCTGCAGAACGTCTGTGAAGCCGTTCGAAAGGCCTTCTAGCACTCGGTGAAGCCAGGGCTCTCCGCGTTAAAAACAAGGTAGGAAACAAACTTAAGCCAATCAATCTGGCTGTGGAGAGGATAAGAGATAGATTTTGTACCATCCTCCAGAATAGTTTCCTCCGAAGGTACCCTCACGTAAAACCAGTACTTCTGCCAGTCCTTGGTCCACTTGTTCCTCTGAGCGAAGGAAGTTTCCACCTTCGCAAAATGAGAACCTTGGCGGCGCCCAGTAAAAGTCACACAGCCAAAATCTGGAGTGAATAGCTCACCTTCGACTTCAGATAATTTGCTCTGATTGTGCCCCTCATATAGCCGAAGGAACCCATCAACCGTAACCGCCGAATCATGTGTCTTTACAGCCCAGAAGAAGCGAAGGAGATGACTGATAGCATTGGGCATCAGATGATGCAATTGCAGGCCATAAGGCGCAATCATCTTCACGATGATGTTGTCAATGGGCATCTTAAGGCCCGCAGTGAAAAAATCCGTGAAGACTACAGCTTCGTCTTCGCGAGGGTTAGGGGTAGTATCAGTGTCGGGAGCACGGCCCCAACCCTCAGGAAGGTACCCCTTCTCTTCATAAAATCTAATATCATTTTGGCCGACCTTGGACTTGCCAAACACAAGTGTCTTCGCCCTCTTATTGAGATCCACTAGATCCTCCACGTTGGCTTCGACATCTTCCAGATCTTTGTCCTCACCAGCTTCGTCATCTTCGGCGCGATCATCGCCAGACGTCTCCTCCATAGTCAGAGTTTCATCTTCCAACTGTTGAGCAAACTGCTCGGCCTCAGTATCATCCATCCCAGGACGTGGGGAGCGACCCGTTCGTTGTGCCTTGGGGCTGCCTTCGCCAGCCATGTCAATAAGCACAGCAGTCTGCCTGGTGCGTGCTGCTGTAGGAATGACAATAACTGTTAATTCCCCAGTGAAGGAAATCAGTGAAAATAAAGTATCGAAATACAACCAGAGAACCTTACTTGTAAAAAAGTATGTATCACAAGGCAAAAGCCGACACGATAGCGAAAGCAGATGTCAAGCGAAGAAGCTTACACAAGCAGGAAACGATTGACAGCGAAAGCAAAGAAAGGTAAAAAGGGGGGACCCCTTCGGTCCTATTTATAGGGCAGTAAAAATACGGCCATTACCGCGGCTCAAAAATTGAAACGGCCCGGAGAATTCCAAAAAAATGATACAAATAAAAATAAAAATAAAGTGGAAAATAAAAATAAAAATGCAAAATGCGAAGCCAAACTTGGAGTGAAAGTAATCGACTCGGGACTTACTCCAACGGGAAGAGGCGTTTCTCTGGAGCAGGCGAAGGCAATCCGGAATATTTCAAGGACATCGGCCTGTTGGAGAAAGCCCTCGTCCACGAGGGGCTACTATTGGGGGATTGGCCTGTCCAAGAAACGACTTCACCCATGACTTTGTGTTTGAGCTCTTGGAGTTTGCCTTCACTCGCTGTATTTGAAAGTCTATTACCTTCACCACATATGAATACCATGCCTGAGTTTGGCTTCTTTCTCCTTCACTAAGAGATTGGGCACCGAGGGGCGATCCATTGCTCCCGGTGTTAATGGATGTCTGATACAGACGAAGGCGTCGTGAAGTGATTTATTGCCTTCGCTACCCTGATCCATTTTGTGAGGATGCGAAGGCAATTCCCAGATATTACTTGTGAATACTTGGTTCATCTTGTTATACAGGCTCAAGACAGGCTTGGATGATGGCGCGGCGGTCCTTTCTTCTCTAAGCGGGAGAAGGCGTCGCTCGGCTATGAAGGAGCTCTGGGTGGTGAAGGCAACGAAGGTCATAGGAGGCACGGTGAAGGCAACGTGGACCAAGTCCAAACCGAGTCAAAGACGGAGTTACTGGTCTACGCATTTACATTGAGACGTGTAAATGTACCCTTATGCCCCTGGGAACCGTAGGTTGTATAGTCTAGAGGATGATGCCTGATCTTCAGGGGTATAAGGGGAATGTAAAATATGCCTCTTGACCTCCCTATAAAAGGGGACCTCCCACCAACGTGTAAAGGCCTGATTCCCGAGAACACTGTTGATAAGTAATTTACTGTTGCTTGTCTCTGTTCTCTGTCTTGGCTATTGCTTGGGCTTATTGGCTTCAGCTAGTAACCCAACAAGGTGTATCGGTTGCTAAGGCACAGCGTCTCTGGATTGCTGAAGTCGGACCGCCAACGCCTTCTCTCTCCCTCAAATCGAGTTATCTAGTTCGTCCTCACCGAAAGATCGAGAAATCCCCCACGAGTTCTCATCAAGCAGGGAGAGACTCTCCGGGAGTACATCCAACGCTTCTCCCAGCAGTGCAACGAGTTGCCCAACATCGCTGATGCCGACGTCATCGGCACGTTCCTATCAGGGACAACCTGCAAATCCCTCGTCCATAAGCTTGAGAGGAAAAGCCCCCGCACGGCGAAAGATCTCCTCGACAGCGCAACAAGCCATGCCTCCGGCGAGGAGGCGGTCGGGGCCATCTTTCACCGTCCCGTCGAGGGAAGGGGCAAGCGGGACGAAGAGGCTGATGAGGGCCGCTCCGACCGCCCGAGTAAAAAGAAGGGGAAGAATAAGGCGCGGCGTCAGGACAGCGACACCGCCATGGTGGCCGAGGCGGAACGGAAGCCCAGCGTCAAACCTCTGGCGGGGGAAGTGCCCGACCACTTCGAGAAGATGTGGAACGGCCCTTGCCCCAACCATGAGTATGTCATGAAGCACCTCTACAAGGCTCATGAAGAAATTCATGTCGAGGGACACCCGGAAAGGGGAGCCTCAGAGGCAGAAGCCTGACCCGACCGCCAAGTGCCCCGAGGCAGGAGAGGACATGGCGACCGACCCTTACCTAGAGCCCGACGGATGCTTGATGATCTTCGGCGGCACCGAGGCCTCGATCAGCAAGGGTCGGGCCAAAGTGGAACGCCGTGAGGTGTTCGCTGCTGAGCCGGCCATGCCGGCCTTCCTCCGGTGGTCGGAGGCGTCCATAACCTTTGACCGCGACGACCATCCACAGTTCGTTCCCAGGCCGGGCAAGTATCCGTTTATGGTCGATCCGATCATCGGTCAGAAGTGACTCACAAGGTACTAATGGACAGCGGGAGCGGGCTCAACATCCTCTATGCCAACACACTTGACGTGACGGGCATCGATCGGGCGCGTATTCGCCCAACCGGGGCGCCCTTCCACGGGGTCGTCCCCGGGAAGCAGGCCGTCCCCCTCGGGAAGATCGACCTGCCCGTTACGTTCAGGACCCCGTCTAATTTCAGGATGGAGACCCTCACGTTCGAGGTAGTAGGATTCCACGGGTCCTACCACGCCATCTTGGGTCGACCATGCTACGCGAAGTTCATGGCCGTCCCCAACTACACCTACCTGAAGCTCAAGATGCCTGGGCCAAAGGGGGTGATCACTGTGGGCTCGTCTTTCCAACACGCCTATCAGTGCGAGGCTGAGAGTTGCGAATTGGCCTCGGCGACCATCGCCTCCACGTAGGAGCTCGCGCCAATTCGAGCCCGACTGGTGGAAGAGGCCCTGGACTCCAATCGCGGCACAGCCTCCTTCCAGCCGACGGAGGACACCAAGGAGGTGCAGCTCGACCCGGACAACGCCAAGGAGAAGGTGGCTCGGATCGGGACCAAGTTGTCTCCAAAATAGGAAAGCGCACTCGTCGACTTCCTCCGCGCGAACATCGACGTCTTCGCGTGGAAACCCTCGGACAAGCCTGGCATCCCGAGGGAAGTCGCTGAGCACTCCTTGGACATTCGGCCTGGCTCCAAACCAGTGAAACAACACCTACGCTGCTTCGACGACGAGAAGCGCAAGGCCATCTGCGAGGAGATCGCAAAGCTTTTGGCGGCTGGAATCATCAAGGAGGTGTACCATTCTGAGTGGTTAGCCAATCCTGTTCTTGTAAAAAAAAAGAGTGGGAAATGGAGAATGTGTGTTGACTATAAGAGTCTCAGTAAGGCATGCCCGAAGGATTTGTTTCCTTTACCGTGCATAGACCAAATAGTCGACTCGACCTCGGGGTGCGAAACCCTCTGCTTCCTTGATGCGTACTCCGAATACCATCAGATCGCGATGAAAGAATCCGACCAGCTTGCGACCTCTTTCATCACACCGTTCGGCTCGTACTGCTACGTGATGATGCTGTTCGGACTCAAAAACGCGGGAGCTACATATCAACGATGTATGCTCAGGTGTTTCGACCTCATTGAGCAAACCGTAGAGGCGTATGTGGACGACATCGTAGTCAAGTCCAAGCTGGCCGATCGCTCGTGGCTGACCTCCAAAAAAACATTCGATAAACTCCGAGCGAATGGTGTCAAACTCAACCCTGAAAAGTGCATATTTGGGGTGCCGAGGGGGATCTGCTCGGCTTCATTGTGTCCCAGTGAGGGATCGAGGCCAATCCGGAGAAAATTGAGGCCATCGACAAGATGGGCCCGATCCAGAACCTTAAGGGAATGCAGCGAGTCACGGGGTGCCTCGCCGCACTGAGCCGATTCATTTCAAGGCTCGGAGAACGAGCCCTCCCTTTGTATCACCTCCTAAAAAAGTTTGAGCGATTCGCTTGGACTCAAGAGGCCCAAGAGGCTCTCACACAGATCAAGGCTGTCCTAACGAAGGCACCAGTCCTGGTCCCGCCAACCCCGGGTGAATCACTCCTACTCTACATCGCAGCCACGACGCAGGTCGTAAGCGCGCACTTGTGGTAGAGCGGGAGGAAGAGGGCCATGCTCTCAAGGTTCAGCACCCGGTGTACTTCATAAGTGAAGTACTCACTGATACGAAGACGTGGTACCCACAGATCCAAAAGCTGTTGTACGCGGTCTTAATCGCCAAAAGGAAGCTGCGCCGCTACTTTGACTCACATCTGGTCAGCGTGGTGAGCTCATTCCCTCTCAATGATATCATCAACAACCCCGACTCCACAGGTCGGATTGCGAAATCGGCACTCAAGCTAATGGGTCAAGGGATCACGTACGCTCCTCGAGCAGTGATCAAATCCCAAGTCCTCGCCGACTTCATCGCTGAGTGGACCGAAACCCAAATGCCGCCGGTACTGGCTGACCAAGAGTATTGGATCATGTACTTCAACGGGTCACTAGTTAGAACTGGTGCAGGGGTCGGATTGGTTTTCGTTTCCCCCCAGGAGTGCGGATGAAGTACATAGTTCGACTACACTTCCCGGCGTCAAACAATGTGGCCAAGTATGAAGCCCTCATCAATGGCCTGAAGATCGCAATCGAATTGGGGATACGACGCCTTGAAAGCAGAGGTGATTCCCAGCTCGTGGTCGACCAAGTCATGAAGGAATCAAGCTGCGAAAGCGAATGGCCGCATATTGCCGAGAGGTCCGAAAGCTCGAGGACAAATTCAACGGTCTTGAGCTCAAACACATCAAATGACGGTTTAACGAGGCCGCTAATGAACTGGCCAAGAAAGCATCCGGCCGGGAGCCAGTCCTGATCGGTGTCTTTGCCAGTGACCAACAAAGCCCATAGATAAGCATCCAGAGCCTGGAGCCGACCGGCGCAGTGCCACCCGAGCCGACCAGCGCAGCGCCACCCACCCAGGACTCGGCAAGGCCATCCACCCAAGGCTCGGAGGCTGACGACACCCCGACCTTGACCGACATCATGGAAATCAAGGATTCCGCAGTCGACGCCGACCCAACTGACCAGGCCTTGATGAATCTCTTGGCCTTGGCAATAGCCACGCTATCCCAGGACAAAGACATCAAGGCCGACCCGACAGATTGGCGCCAACCCTTCCTTGATTGCCTCATCAGGGAGAAACTCCCTGAGAACAAGGCTGAGGCTCGACGCATCGCACGCCGTGCTAAATCTTACGTCATCGTAGGGCGGGAGCTCTATCGAAAGAGCCCCACCAAAGTCCTCCAACACTGCATCCCCATCGAGCAGGGATGACAGCTGCTGAGGGACATACATGGCAGCATATGCGGTCACCACGCTGCCCCCTGGAACCTTGTCGGAAACGCATTCCGCCAAGGTTTTTACTGGCCAATGGCAGTAAAAGATGCCATAGAAATTGTACGCACCTGCGAAGGGTGCCAATTCTACGCGAGACAAACTCATTTACCTGGCCATTCACGGTCTGGGGCCTGGATATGGTCGGGCCCCTCAAAAGGACGCCCAGGGGCTTCACCCACTTGCTCGTCGCCATTGACAAATTCAGTAAGTGGATCGAGGTCTGGCCCATCTCAACAATCCGCTCCGAGGAACCAGTCAAATTTTTCTTAGACATTGTCCACCGCTTTGGGGTCCCAAACTCCATTATCACGGACAATAGTAAACAGTTCACTGGGAAGAAATTCCTATGATTCTGTGACGGATACCAGATCCACGTGGATTGGGCAGCCGTAGCGCACCCCCGCACGAACGGGCAAGTCGAACGCGCAAACGGCATGATCCTCCAAGGCCTCAAGCCCTGATTCTTCAAATGATTGAAGAAATTCGGCGGCCGATGGGTCGAGGAGCTCCCTGCGATGGTCTGGAGTCTAAGGACCACAGCCAGTCGGGCAACAGGGTTTACCCCTTTTTCATGGTGTACAGTTCAGAGGCCATCCTCCCAATCGACCTTAACTATGGATCACCACGAGTCCGCACCTACGACAAGGCCGGCAACCAAACCGCTTTGGAAGACGCAGCTGACCAGTTAGAGGAGGCCCGAGAGGTTGCACTGGTCCACTCGGCTGAGTACCAACAAGCACTGCGGCGATACCACAGTCGCCGAGTGCGCGAGCGGGCGTTCCAAGTCAGTGACTTAGTTCTACGCCTAGTCTAGAGCAACAAAGACCGCAACAAGCTTTCGTCTCCCTGGGAATCATCTGTCAAGTTCTTCGACCTGGCTCATACAAGCTGCAGAACGCCAACGGCGAGGTTGTACACCAACGCTTGGAACATTGAACAGCTACGTCGTTTCTACCCTTAAACCCCATTCAAATTACGTACACATTCTCGTAGTCTCTGAGCGACCCCCGACCCCAAGACTTGGGGTCGGACGTCGCTTGGGGGCTAGCCAAGGTCCCTCCCTAGAAGCACAGGCCTCGGCCAGTGCCCGGTTCCTTTTCCGTCATGGGCTAGGAGAAAGGAAGCACGTAAGCGGCGTGGGCTCGGACACATTGGTCGGAAAGCGAAAAGCCAAAGGCTCGAAGGCAACGGCTAGACGCTCACCAATCGCACCATGGCTCACACCATTGCGGGGCAAGCCCCGACCCTCAGCACATGGCAAGAAATGGGGCTCGGGGGCTAATGCACATACACACAAACCACGCATATAAGACTAAATGATGAAGCATAAAATGGCAGACCCAGGAACACCTCCTGCTCGGTCACAAGTTCATGTTGCAAAATAAGCCTGAAGGCACAAAGTACCACGAATAGGAACGAACTAACTAAGGGGCCCACGGCCCACTCTTCCTTTGTGTCAATGCAGCTAGGGTCACCGCCAAGGAAGCCACATCATACTCCAACGCCCACACCTCCACATGAGTGCAGCCCGCGCGCGAAGCCTTCCGCAAAGAACTCCAACCCAATCTTGGCATAGTGCGAGCGGGCCACGGTGAAGGCCCGCTGCACGCCAAGGTACAACCCGTCCGTCGCCAAAGCTCGCACCCAGGTTAGGATCCGGGAGACTTGGGTCGGCAGCGAGCTCGACCCCACCTCCGTCCTCATCGCGAGGTCGAGGGCGTCGTGCTCGTCGACTTCTAGCTTCAGCGCAGCCTCAAGCTACCGCAGCTCAGTTCAGAGTCGAGCGATCTCTGCCCAGTACCCCACTGTCGCGGTCGCCAGATCGGAGGTAATGCCCTCGGCTTCAATCCGGGCTATCCTTTCAACCTCCAAAGCCGCGCGGATGCCGGCCAGGTCCCAGTCACGGACGCCGACAAGCCGGAGAGCGTTGTCCCGACTCGTCCGAGCCTCCACAAGTTCTTCATGCGCTTGTTGCAAGGTGCCCACGGCTTTGTCCCGCTCGGCGCGAAGGCGATCATGCTCGTCCTGCAACAGATAACGCTCCGCATCTCAAGCAGCCGACTCAGACGGCCACGAGGTGAGCATGTCCCTCGTCTTCCCCTTGGCATCCTCTGTGTGATCACGTGCCTCCTAGGCATTCACACGGGTGGCATCCGCCTCACGGCGAGCGGCAGCTAGCTGCACCACAAGCGCCTCTCGAGCTTGCGCATGGATGGCGTTGATCTCCCACCGGGCAGCATCCGGCCGTTCCTCGGATATCGCCTAAGCTTGAGCACGCGTATCTTCTACCTCGCGATGGGCGGCAGCCAGCTGAGCCACCAGCGCTTCGCGTTCCTCCCTCTCGGCGGCCGACCGATCCAAGACGTCCTTCTCCCGCCGAAGGAAGATGGATTTGTCATGGCTGCGGTCCATCAGAGACTGTGAAACAGCAAAGAGGATCAAAAACATTTCCCTTTAAAGAGAAGAACCAAAAGCCCAAAAGTTAGGAAAAACTCACCTCGCCGGCCGGGACGACCACGTTCTGGAGCGTGTTCAGCGCGGCGTGCAAGGCCCCGACCACCGAGTTGACCTCGGCTTCGATTCGCTGACAGTCATCCTGCTCCGCGCCGTCATCCAAGGTAAAAACCATGGAGTCGGGGTTTCGCCGGTCAGCCCATCAAAGAAGGTGGCCTCCAAAAGTGAGGCGTCCCTCTCCAGTCGCATCACTTCACGGCCCCCAGCGACCCCCGCGTCCGGGGAAGGGACTAGGTTTGGGAGTCGGGCTGTCCTTCTTGCCCTGGCACCCAGGAAGTTGCTGGCAGGGCAAGTGGTGGGCACCGCGATGGGGTTGGAGATCAGCTTCGCTAACCCTGTGGTGCAAGCGGCGCTTGGGACGGTGAGCACGGGCAGCCAGTCAGGCGGCTCGCTCGTCATTGGGGTTACACTGCCGGGTTCACCGGATCCTATAGCAGGGTCTGGCCCTCACGCCTCGAGCGCCGAGGGTCAGGCTGTGCCTGACCGTGAGGCTCCGAGCGCCAGGCTGCCGTCCCCGCGGCCGACTGAGCTCGAGGTGGCCGCCCTAGAGCTCGGTACCCCAGGTGACCAGGAGCTCCCCGTACCGCAGGAGGAGAACACCGGTCCACGCGGCGATCCTACGGTTGAACTCTCGGGGGCGGCGTCTGCTGAAGAGCTCCCGACCTCGCCACCTGTTCGAGTGGCCGAGGATGTCGCGCCCTCGTCGGCTGTTGCCGGGGGCGCTCTGGGGACGGCGTCGGCGACCTCAGCTACTTGATGAGGAAAAGGAAAAAAGGAAGCTGGGGGACCTTACCGCCACAACGGCACCGCTCGCTGGCATCATCGGCAGGTGCCCCTCGATCAAATAATTCGCCTCTTCACGGGCCACAGCGTCGCGGAGGCGTCAACGGATTTCATCCTCAGACAGAGCCTCGTAGGACATCACCGACCTGGTCCAGTCCACCTGGGGCGACAGCAGGAAGATCGGTAGTCAACGCGCCATGAGCGGAAGAATCCGGCGTGCGTGATACGCCGCAATCACCCCCATGCCGGTCACCTTGCACATTCGCAGCCGTTCAAGCTCCGTGAAAAGGTCAGGGAGCATCTTCCTCTCATCCACGTCTGGACCCCAAAACCACACATCTGGGCGCTCGAGGATGACCCACCCAGTGAAGGTCGGGAAAGGGGCGGCGGGGTCGTTCCTAAAGTAGAACCACCAGGGATGCCATCCCTTGTTGGAAGAAGGGAGGTGCAGCGGGATGTAGCCAGACAACCGTCGACCACGAAGGCGAATGCCGACTCATCCTATCGGCGGCACCCTTCCGTCCTTCTTCACAAGGTCAATACAGAAGAACCACTTCCACAAGACGAAGTGGGGCTCTATGCCGAGGAAACCCTCACACATGGCGACGAACGCCGTGATGTGTTGAACCCCGTTTGGATTGAGGTGGTGCAGCTCGAGCCCATAGCGATAAAGGACTCCGAAGGAAGTAGTGGGGTGGGGGGAATCCCACTCCTCGCTCATGGAAGGGGATGAAGGAAATGACGTAGCCGGCCGGCGTGATGGGGTGGTCCTCGTCGCCAGGCACCAGCCACTCCATCAACTCCGTGCGCGGACACAAAAGCCCGCGCTCCACCAGGCGATTGAGGTGAGCCTCCACCACTGACGAGCGCACCCAGAACCCCATTGCAGGCACGAACTCGGGGCAGACGAAGAGGTGGGAGCTGGGCGACGCAGGCGGCGGTGAGGAGGCAAGAAGCTGCAGCGGCTAGGGCAAGCGAGAAAGAGGAGCTGCGCGCGAGCGGATTAGATGCGAAGCAACTGGGAGGAGGCATGGGAAGGAAAAGACCCGGCCCTTCCTCCGTATTTATGAGAGCGGGGCCGGAATGTGCCCAGGAAACGCGCCACGTCCCCCTGCGCACAATTCCTCCCCATCTCCTCGTTCCTTGCGCCACGACCGGTCGCCACGATGCCTGAGGCAGTCCGCCCCCAAGCAACCTCGTGGCCCAAAAGGTGAGTGGCACCTGGGCAAGGGCGCCCCAATACATCCCAAACAGCTAAGGAGTTCTAAGGCCGGCCCGCTAAGGGTCCAACGGCTGCTCCGGGGCATTCCCCGAGTGAGGGTGGAGATGGGTGGACCCGTTAGCGGCCAGTACCCTGGTGCGCGAAGCACCAAGGGCACCCCGACCCGCGTTCGAGCCCAGACGTGCCCTGACCCCATGTTTCTTACCACAAGGAGCCGTCGAGCCCCCACAGTCGGCCGAACGACCATAAGGGGGTCGGGCACCGGGGATTTATTGAGGTCGGTTACAAGCTGATCCATCGACCTCCCTGCGAAGAGGCATCAGGGCCTCACTCGAACCTACGCGTTCGTAACTCAACGAGAGCCGTACTTCGGCCTGTGTGGCAAAGCGCAAGGCATCTCTAACCCTCCATCCTACCGCAAGGAAAGCGCGAGGGGAAAACGCAGACAAGACGAAACGACCACCCGTCCAGGTGCGAGACTTGGGAAAGACACGGGGGTCGGAATCGCAAATGAGAGACCGACGACGCGGTCGTAGAACACGAGCGAAATGATGTCTTTATTCATAAATAGAGGCAAAGCACATACGACACGCGGCCGTGAGAAAGTACAAACAGGAATCGCCACTCCTGTGCGGTGATTTGGGACGTCTAAGGGGAGGAGTCCTCCTAAACCAAACAGGAGGCCATGCAAGCCAGGGTCGCTGGCCTTCTTTTGGCGTCACTCCCCCGAAGATGCCCAGGAGGGAGAAGGTGTAGGAGCATAGCTCTCGGCAACGAGCCGACCACCACGTCGTGCACCATGCCTCCCTCCTCGAATTCAGCTGGCACCGACAATGGTATCCGGTAGAAGAGAGGACGAAGAGCAGCAGCTCAGCGGCGGATGTACACGATCCACCATGACCTTGGTCCCCACCGGGAAAACCTGCAAAGCACGGGTACCAGTAGGGACGAGGACGGGGGCCGGTGGCGACACCGAGTGGCACGCGACAGCCAACCACATGACCGCCTCTGAAGTGGCAGGTGTGGGAAGCAAGGTGGCAATGCCAAGAGCCGGTGCGACATCACACAGATGTCACACCATGCACCTTGACTCTCAGAGTTTGTTGGGATTCTTTTGGCATCAACGAGCGGCTCCTCCGGCCCTACTCTCTGGAGGGCGGCCAGGGACAAAACCTATAAACGCAGGCTCCATTTTGGGGGAGAAAGGTGGAAGGAGCAAATCTGAATGCTGGAGGGCCAAGCCTAAGGTCGCAATTTATAGCAAGAAGGGGAGCACACAAGCCCCGCTCGGGGGCTGCAGGAACTCGCCACGTGGCACAACCAAGTGGTCGGCCTAAAAGAGACAAAAGCCCTCGTGAGAGAAGCAAAGACGACACGCCTGAAGCCAGGCTGACATTACAATTCGGGTCAGAGCCAGGCTTGTCAGGCACGCCTCCCTGCAGACCCTGAAGCAGGGTCACGAGGCCCCTGAAAGCGATTAAGGCCGCGTCAGGTCTTAAAAAGGAGCGATCCTCTTGAGCAGTGACGGGATGGCTCGGGCAGACAAATCTCAGCCCCTGAGCGAATTTATTATTCGCTCAGTGGCTCGGGGGCTACACCCACTAGGTGTGCTCGCGTGCCCCTGGTGAGGAAAATGTCAAAAACCAGCGAACTAATCTTTCGGACGAGTCTACAACTCGACCGGAGACTCGGGGGCTACACCGGTGGGTGCGCTCACGCGCACCCACGGATGAATCAACAAGGCCTGACCGAGGAGTACCTGCACAGGTCGCTGTTGGTATTTCTTAGCATCACCACCAGACTAGTGATGTCACTAGAGATACCTTATCGTAAATCTAAACGTTACAGATATTCTGCAAGTGCACAGAAGTACGTT
The DNA here is from genome assembly GCA_004135705.1 of Alloteropsis semialata. NCBI lineage: Eukaryota > Viridiplantae > Streptophyta > Magnoliopsida > Poales > Poaceae > Alloteropsis > Alloteropsis semialata. Next base: position 47,707,672 of record CM014271.1, read on the forward strand.
GTAGCATTTCACCCGGGAGTATTCTAGAGTATCGTTATTTGTTTATCCGCAGGGAAAGCGTTTAGTTAAAGAGAGATGTCATCCGATGCATTTACTTACAACATTATTAATATACCTTTAATCTATGCAGGGGTAAAGGATATGAAAGCGAATGGGTAATGTGACACATAGAAGTTCATTGCTCATCATTATGGTAGTCTTAGTAAAGATTACAAAGGGTTCATTAGCATCACACATATGGGACTTGGATATACTACAATACCCGATACAAGCCCATTCAATGGACATATGCAAGAGGACATATCGAGGTATCCAGTGGTTCCCTCATCAAGGGACGACAGTTGGAATTCTTATCATAAAGGCCTAATATCCACTCCCGAACGTGGAGGATTATAAAGGACGGACAGGGCTGTCACCACCTGCCGCTTACCACTACTAATCCGTGGGGCAGCGATGCCCTCAACAGTACTCCGTATTCCAAACACCATGCTTGCAATATGAAATACAACTCTATCTATCACGTTAATAAATAGAGCAACCATAAGGCACATTGAGCCAATGTTATAGCATACATTCACTTGAATAAGGTGCAAGACATAAGTAGTATATACTAAGTAGATAAAGTATAACTGAGGCATACAACATAAGTATGAAGGTATTTCCATTAAGCTCAGAGTATTACAAGTAAGTAAAGAGATATAAGAATTGAACTCTAGAACTTACCAAAACTCCTCCAGAAGCCCTTCAGAAGATCTAATACTAGCATTATCATTACTAAGACTAAGACTAAGCTTGTAGCAAAGGAGAGCTCTTCTTCTGATGTGTGTTGAGTACGGCGCCCTTTGCAGGTATTTATAGCATCACATCGGTGGTTGGAGCCGGCCAGAGGCCGTTGAGACCGTTTGGAGGTGGGCCCAGGTCAGCCGAAGTAACCAGGTCGGCTGACCATTGGATGAACCGACCCAAGCAATGCATGGCGAAGATGGACTCCTGATGGCGGTTTATAGGTACTGGTCAAGGGGGGAGCGAAACGGCCGTGGCGCCAGGTCGGCTGACCTAGCCAGGTCGGCCGACCTGGTACCGCCGCCTTTTGGCCCTGCTCTTCTCTGGTAGACTGTCATGTGAGTCCTTATGACGGTTCCAGGTGGGTACGCTCATTTTGGGTGCAATTGATCTGAGGTATGGGCCCTTCAATCCATGGGAGTGACACGTGGCTCATCCCTCTCCCTTGACTTGAACCGACCATGATTCAACGTCCATGATCATCTCCTAGTGTGCTTCTTGACCTGTGTGGAGGATGGGCTCGACTAGAGTCCAGGCCAGGTCGTCCGACCTACCCAGGTCGGCCGACCTAGGCCTGTGCCCAATTTCATCCATCTTTTGCACTATAGTCCGTGTACTCAAATATATTCTAGATATGCATGCTACAACATTGTTTGAATACAAATGCCTAAGTTATGCCTTATCTTTATTGGTTTTATGAGCCTATTGATGGTCGGATTTTCGTTATAAGGACCATCAACAACTCCACCAAGCTTACCCTTTGCTCGCCTCGAGCAAAGACTAGAACTTTAGGCTCAGTGGATCAGGAATTGCTTCCTCATTACTCCTCAAAAGTACCAGTGGTCAGCAAGGTATTCTACCAAGAATTGAATAAGCTCGTAAAATAGACTTCCCTTGTTACCTTAGCCTTCTATGGGGCTTGTAGCTTCTCCTTGTCTTGGGCGGTTGGTAGCCAGAACGACTTAGACCAAGCACCTTGCCTTCTACCTTGCTTGACAATCAAACCGGAGGTTTTTGGAGTTTTTCAAAAAGGCAGAGTTCCTTAGGTGGTACTCTCTAGTCACTCAAGGTGTATTTCCTTACCAAGTTCCTTTCTCGACTCTCATATCACTCATTGGAGTGGAGTCTGTGCTAGGAGAGCTTTATAGCATACTTGTAGTGCACATATTGTAAAGTCAAAACCAGGATTCAAAGAGAAGTAAGCCATACTCTCAAACCAAGATGTGCATGTGTGTAAGTGGCATGGTAAATGATAGCTCCTTTTTAGGATCCCTCTTCCCTTTATAGAGGCTGCTTTTAGAGACATGGCTATTCTTTTTGAACAATGCCTTCATGTGCTCTCTCTTTTTTGTATGTTCTTGGACCTTCATGTGTCCATATATATATATTTTTTTATCAGCCCATGTCTCTTTTCGCAATAAAGTTGGGGAAGAGTACCATACTTTATGTAGAGCTTTTATTTATTGGATGGATGGCATGCTTACTTCAAGAGTAGAAGTGAAACATGTATATGGTGGTGTGTGCATGATCTTGGCTTTAAGAACATGAAGTAAATCTCTAAGAATCACAATGATCTTAACAACACTATAAGCTTTGGTAGGCAATTTAATCACTATAAGGAACTCGCTTTGGTAGGCAATTTAATCACTATAAGGAACTCGCTATTTTATTTCTAAAAGAAAAACTCCGGTTATCAAGTCTTACTTCGTATGAGCTTTAAGGTAACTCAAGTCTTATCATATCATAGCCAACAACAACCTAGACTAGAGCTTGCATATGCTACCCACAGATAGAATTGATAACAGAAAAGATCATGCTCAACCAGCAAACTCAAAGCTTAGGAGAACAGCAGGTTGAAACATAGGCACAAGAGAGAAATAAGAGCAACTATTCATCATATCCAAAGATAAAGATTTAAGCAAAAACTTATAACATTAAGGGACTAACCTAGATAGCTCTCATTTACTAACTTTATTCGAAAGAAAACATTATTCAATAATGCTTACCTAAACTTACCTGATTGGGGGTCCTCCCCCAAGCTATTTTGTGACGCCGATGAACCTGTCGGCGCAGGACTCGTGTTTTACGTCGTCGAGTGAAGATGTCTCTATTGTTGAATTCAACTTGATGAAGCAGCATCTGACCCTGGAGATGAGGATATAGATGTTTTAACCTGCCATACCTGTTTTACCTTCTTATGGCAGTCGACAGCTTGTTCCGGTGTTTTCTTCGCCTGTGCTTTCGCACTTCGTATAGGCTTCTTGTTCTTTGCGTGAAACCGGATGGGGAATTCCTTCTCCCAGAACTTCTCCATGAATTTTATCAAGCTGTCTTTCTTTGGAGGTGTAACCTCCACCTCTTTGACGTTCTGACTATTTCTCCCATATTTGATCTTGATCATGGAGCATTGCTCCACCTTTGGCCTAAACTCAAACTTCTCCTTCTTGCCATTAATGTGGAGCTGGATCTCTCCAGCACCCACATTAATGTAAGCGTCTGCTATGCTCAAGAAGGGTCGCCCCAGGATGAGCGACGAGTCATTACTCACGTCCATGTCCAGCACCACGAAGTCAACAGGTACGAAGCAATCCCGAATGCGCACTGGAATGTCCTCGGCTATCCCCTCCGGGTAGCGGACCGTGGAGTTGGCCAGCAGCAGTCTCATGGGAGTAGGGGACAAGGTAGTATAATTTAAGCGATCGAAGACTACTTTTAGCATAACGCTGACGTTTGCCCCCAAATCACAGAGTGCGTGTTTGGAACGCTGTGATCCAATTGTGCACGTGATGGTGGGACACCCTGGTCCTTCTTCTTCTCTGGGACCTTGTTTAGGATGGCTGCACTGCACTCCTCAGTCAACTTCACGACCTCAGTATTTGGGAGTGGACGTTTGTTGTTGAGGATGTCCTTCAAGTCCTTGGCGTAGGACAGCACCTGTATAACATCTAGCAATGGCACATGTATGTTTAACTTTTGAATGACCTCTACGAACCTGGCGAATTGCTCGTCTGCCGATGGTTTCTTTTGGCGTTGAGGAAATGGCAAGACATTGGAGTCGTAGAACTCATGCAACGTAGTTTGTCCTGCTGGTGCTAGCTCAGCTTCAGGCTCTTCTACTTCTTCTGGGATCTCCTTCCGCGACGCTGCTGTCTTCCCTGCATGGTTAGGTGGGACTGGATCCCGAGTAGCCTTACCGCTCCTCGTGGACACACACTTTACATTTTCAAAGGAAGAATCTGGTTGCCCGAGAATTCGTCCCTTATCTCCAGAAGGAACAGCGGTGGCTAGCTGAGCTAACTGGGTTTCTAGCATTTTGTTAAAGCTCAGCTGGCTCTGGAAGGTGGAGGACAAACTATCTATCTTAGAGTTTATGCCCTCTAAAGCCTTATCATTAGCAGCAAGCCTCTTTGAAATAGATTCATTGATCTTGGACTGACGAATGACCAGATCTTTAAGGAAAGGTTGGTTAGAGAAGGAATTGTTATTGTTACCTCCCTGGTAGAATGGGCGTTGCTGATTCCAGTTTTCTTGTGGTCGGTACCCATTGTTGCCATTTACGAACTGTACCTCCTTTTGTGTCTCGAGGCAGTTGCTCCCCAAGTGCCCGGTTTCTCCACAGACTTCACACGTCATGTGTGAATCTAGTGGCCCTTCAGTGTTGTTGCCCCCATCCTTGGTGCGGTCATCGAGGCGCTTCATGATGAGGTCCATCTTGGTGGCCAGCATGTCCACCTGAAGATAGTCATCATTCCAGGCTTGGTTTGACACCATCTTTTCGATGAGCAGCTTGGCGGCGGCCACAATCAAGGAGAGGAATGCTCCCCCAGTTGCAGCATCCATATATTCACAAGCGGTCTGGGACAGCCATGGTAGAAGTTCTGGAGTAGGAGCCACTCTTGCATACCGTGGTGTGTGCATGCCAGGATGTAGTCCTAGAAATGATCCCACGCCTCTGATACAGTCTCCCCAGACTCTTGCTGGAAGCTAAAAATTCTTCCCTGAAGGGCATTGGTTTTCCCAATAGGGAAGAATTTGGCCAAGAATGCATTGGAGCACTTGGTCCATGTGTTCATCGCCTCACGGTTGGAGTAGAACCATTGTTTGGCTCTCCCCAGCAGCGAGAATGGGAAAAAGCGGAGCTGAATGGCCTCTTGTTCGACTCCCTGAATGGTGATTGTGCTGCACACCTCCAGGAAGTGCTGCAAGTGGGCACTAACGTCTTCATTGGCCTTCCCACAGAAGGGGCTAGCCTGCACCATGTCGATCAGTGGGGCTTTGAGCTCAAAAGCATGGTCCCCCACGGCCACTTCCAAACCCATAGGGATCTGGGCAGCGGACGGGGCAGAGTAGTCACGGATTGTCCTGTCGGCCATGGCTTCTTTCGGTTGGGGTGCTACGGGAACGGGTTGTTCTCCTTGGATGGATGACTCTCCGATGACTGGCTCGGTCTCCGACAAGAACACACCCTCCTTCCTATTTCTCGACGTAGTTGGATGGTAGTTGGAAACCAGTCATACACTACCCTGTTTCACGTCACAGAGAAACAGAGCAAAAGGGTAAACCTACTAGATTACTGGCGATTAATTATGCTGTATTAAATACATGGATGATCAAAACTCTTTAACCATTGCTTTTGATGAGGACATCCTCCATTATTACCCGCTGGCAAAGACGCAACAAGAAAATGGGCCAAAAGAGGCCCAGTTGTAGTCGGGCGGTGACCGTGCGAGCCTCTGAATAATCCCACCTTGCTTAGCTAGAGAGGAGGAAGCCACCTTAAAGGGGAGAGCCACCCTTCCCCTATCGGACTAGTCTTTTGGGGGTGATTGGGCCTTTCCCTGAGGGGTGCGCCGGAGTGCGGTGCTAAGATTGCCGAGGCGCAACAAGAGGCCCTAGTGGTGTTGTGGGCCGGATCGGTGTGTCGTAAATTCGGCTGTCGGTGCTAAGATTGTTGGGGCGCAACAAGAGGCCCTAGTGGCGTTGTGGCCAGATCGGTGTGTCGGGCTTTCCATCCAAACCCCACCTGGGCCGGACTCATCATTTGGTATCAGAGCTGGGCCCTTGTTAAGAAGGGGAGAAGATGAGGACATCCTCCATTATTACCCGCTGGCAAAGACGCAACAAGAAAATGGGCCAAAAGAGGCCCAGTTGTAGTCGGGCGGTGACCGTGTGAGCCTCTGAATAATCCCACCTTGCTTAGCTAGGGAGGAGGAAGCCACCTTAAAGGGGAGAGCCACCCTTCCCCTATCGGACTAGCCTTTTGGGGTGATTGGGCCTTTCCCTGAGGGGTGCGCCGGAGTGCGGTGCTAAGATTGCCGAGGCGCAACAAGAGGCCCTAGTGGTGTTGTGGGCCGGATCGGTGTGTCGTAAATTCGGCTGTCGGTGCTAAGATTGTTGAGGCGCAACAAGAGGCCCTAGTGGCGTTGTGGCCAGATCGGTGCGTCGGGCTTTCCATCCAAACCCCACCTGGGCCGGACTCATCAGCTTTCCCCGGCAACAGCGCCAAAAATGCTTGTTGGTATTTCTTAGCGTCACCACTAGACTAGTGATGTCACTAGAGATACCTTATCGTAAATTTAAATGTTACAGATATTCTGCAAGCACATAGAAGTACGTTGTAGCATTTCACCCGGGAGTATTCCAGAGTATCATTATTTGTTTATCCACAGGGAAAGTGTTTAGTTAAAGAGAGAGGTCATCCGATGCATTTACTTACAACACTATTAATATACCTTTAATCTATGCAGGGGTAAAGGATATGAAAGTGAATGGGTAATGTGACACACGAAGTTCATTGTTCATCATTATGGTAGTCTTAATTAGTCATAGAATATTAGTAAAGATTACAAAGGGTTCATTAGCATCATACATATGGGACTTGGATATACTACAATACCCTATACAAGCTCATTCAATGGACATATACAAGAGGACATATCGAGATATCCAGTGGTTCCCTCATCAAGGGACGACAGTTGGTCGTCTTATCATAAAGGCCTAATATCCACTCTCGAACGTGGAGGATTACAAAGGACGGACAGGGCTATCACCACCTGCCACCTACCTCTACTAATCCGTGGGGCAGCGATACCCTCAACATTATTCCATATTCCAAACACCATGCTTGCAATATGAAATTCAACTCTATAAATAGAGGAACCATAAGGCACATCGAGCCAATGTCATAGCATACATTCACTTGAATAAGGTGCAAGACATAAGTAGTATATACTAAGTAGAGAAAGTATAATTGAGGCATAAAACAAAAGTATGAAGGTATTTCCATTAAGCTCAGAGTATTACAAATAAGTAAAGAGATACAAGAACTGAACTCTAGAACTTACCAAAACTCCTCTGGAAGCCCTTCAGAAGATCTAATACTAGCACTATCACTACTAAGACTAAGACTAAGCTTGTAGCAAAGGAGAGCTCTTCTTCTGGTGTGTGTTGAGTATGGCGCCCTTTGCAGGTATTTATAGCATCACATAGGCGGTTGGAGCCGGCCAGAGGTGGTTGAGGCCATCTAGAGGTGGGCCCAGGTCGGTCGAAGTGACCAGGTCGGCCGACCATTGAATGAACCAACCCAAGCAATGCATGGCGTAGATGGACTCCTGATGGCGGTTTACATGTACTGGTCAAGGGGGGAGCGAAATGGCCGCGGGGCCAGGTCGGCCGACCTGGTACCACCTCCTTTTGGCCCCACTCTTCTCTGGTAGACTGTCATGTGGGTCCTTATGACGGTTCCAGGTGGATACGCTCAGTTTGGGTGCAATTGAGTTGAGGTGTGGGCTCTTCAATCCATGGGAGTGACACGTGGCTCATCCCTCACCCTTGACTTGAATCGACCATGATTTAGCGTCCATGATCATCTCCTAGTGTGCTTCTTGACCTGTGTGGAGGATGGGCTCGACTGGAGTCCTGGCCAGGTCGGCCGACCGGATGCTACAACATCGTTTGAACACAAATGCCTAAGTTATGCCTTATCTTTATTGGTTTTTGGAACCTATTGACGGTCGGATTTTCGTTATACCGTCAACAGTCGCACGACCTCTGCAAGAACTCAGGGGCTACTGTCGGATATAAATATCCGGGGTGGCTAAACCCACGAGATCAAGACGCACATCAACGAGCAGTCCGCCCCAAAACAAATCGCAAATTGCAAGGCCCCCCGATACACCCTTTCGCCGATACGGCCCGACTAGGGCCCAGCTACGGCCTGGCGTGCCCCACTCCGACTTGCCCGACCCCCGGAATAGGGCATCCCTCGGCCAAGACATTCCGCCTCGCCCGACCCCAAGAAGGGTCGGGAGCGGGGCCGCTGTTGGTATTTCTTAGCGTCATCACTAGATTAGCATCCTCATTGGCTTTCCCACAGAAGGGACTAACCTACACCATGTTGATTAACAGGGCCTTGAGCTCAAAAGCATTGTCCCCCACGGCCACTTCCGGACCCATAGGGATCTGGGCAGCGGACGGGGTGGAGTAGTCGCTGATCATCCTGTCGGCCATGGCTTCTTCCGGTTGGGGTTCTATGGGAATGGGTTGTTCTTCTTGGTTGGAGGATTCTCCGATGACTGGTTTGGTCTCCGACAAGAACACCTAAGGGATTATGACACGAGAACGTACCCTCCTTCCTATGGTATTTGGGTTCTCGACGTAGTTGGATGGTAATTGAAAACCAGTCATACACTACCTGTTTCACGTCACAGAGAAACAGAGCAGAAGGGTAAACTTGTTAGATTACTGCAATTAATCATGTTGCATTAAATACATGGATGATCAAAACTCTTTAACCATTGCTTTCCCCAGCAACGACGCCAGAAATGCTTGTTGGTATTTCTTAGCGCCATCACTAGATTAGTGATGGCACTAGAGATGCCTTAACGTAAATCTAAATGTTACAGGGATTCTGCAAGCGCACAGAAGTATATTGTAGCATTTCACCTAGGAGTATTTCAGAGTATCGTTATTTGTTTATCCGCAGGGAAAGCGTTTAGTTAAAGAGAGGTGTCATCTAATGTATTTACTTACAACACTATTAATATATCATAATCTAAACAGAGGTAAATGATATAGAGGTGAATGGGTAATGTGACACACAGAAGTTCATTGCTCATCATTAAAGTAGTCTTAGTTAGTCATAGAACATTAGTAAAGATTACAAAGGGTTCATTAGCATCATACATATGGGACTTGGATATACTACAATACCCTATACAAGCTCATTCAATGATTATATGCAAGAGGACATATCGAGGTATCCAGTGGTTCCCTCATCAAGGGACGACAGTAGGACGTCTTATCATAAAGGCCTAATACCCACTCCCGAACGTGGAGGATTACAAAGGACGGACAGGGATGTCACCACCTGCCGCCTACCTCTACTAATCCATGGGGCAGCGGTACCCTCAAAGTATTCCATATTCCAAACACCATGCTTGCAATACGAGACACAACTCTATCTATCACGTTAATAAATAGAGCAACCAATAGGCACATTGAGCCAATGTCATAGCATATATTCACTTGGACAAGGTGCAAGACATAAGTAGTATGTACTAAGTAGATAAAGTATAACTGAGGCATACAATATAAGTATGAAGGTACTTCTGTTAAGCTCAGAGTATGACAAGTAAGTAAAGAGATACAAGAACTGAACTCTAGAACTTACCAAGACTCCTCCGGAAGCCCTTCAGAAGATCTACTACTATGACTATCACTACTAAGACTAAGACTAAGCTTGTAGCAAAGGTGAGCTCTTCTTCTGGTGTGTGTTGAGTACGGTGCCCTTTGCAGGTATTTATAGCATCACATAGGCGGTTGGAGCAAGCCAGAGGCGGTTGTGGCCATTTGGAGGTGGGCCCAGGTCGGCCGAAGTCCCCAGGTCGGCCGACCCTTGGATGCACCGCCTTCAACATTGCTCGGCTCAGATGGACTCCTGATGGCGGTTTACAGGTACTGGTCAAGGGGGGAGCAAAACGGCCGCAGGGCCAGGTCGGCGGACCTAGCTGATGCCGCCGCCTTTCGGCCGCACTCTACTCTGGTAGACTGCCATATGGGTCCTTATGACGGTTCTAGGTGGGTAGACTTCATTTGGGTGCGATTGAGTTGAGGTGTGGGCCCTTCAATCCATGGGAGTGACACATGGCTCACCCTTCACCCTTGACTTGTACCGACCATGATTCAGCGTCCATGATCATCTCCTATTGTGCCTCTTGATATGTGTAGACGATGGGCTTGATTGGGGTCCAAGCCAGGTCGCCCGACCTAGCCAGGTCGGCCGACCTGGGCCTGTGCCCAAGTTCGTCCAACTTTTGCACCGTAGTCCCTGTACTCAAATATATTATGGATATGCATGGTACAACATTATTTGAATACTAATGTCTAAGTTATGCTTTGATCTTTATTGGTTTTCTGAGCTTATTGACAGTTGGATTTTTGTTATAAGGACCGTCAGCAAATCCCCCAAGCTTAGCCCTTTGCTCATCCCGAGCAAAGACTAAAACTTTTAGGCTCAGTGAATCAGGAGTTGCTTCCTCATTACTCCTCAAAAGTACCAGTGGTTCAGCAAGATATTGTACCAAGAATTGAATAAGCTGGTAAAATAAACTTCCCTTATTACCTTGGCCCTTTATGGGGCTCGTAGCTTCTCCTTGTCTTGGGCGGTTGCTAGATAGAACGACTTAGACCAAGCACCTTGCCTTCTACCTTGCTTGTCAGTCAAACCGGAGGTTTTGAGATTTTTCAAAAGGCAGAGTTCCTTAGGTGGTACTCTCTAGTCACTCAAGGTGTATTTCCTTACCATGTTCCTCTCTCAACTCTCATGTCACTCATTGGAGTGGAGTTTGTGCTAGGAGAGCCATATAGCGTACTTGTAGCGTACATATTGTAAAGTCAAGACCAGGATTCAAAGAGAAGTAAGTCATACGTTCAAACCAAGATGTGCATGTGTGTGGATGGCATGGTAAATGATAGCCCCTTTTTGCAGGTTCCTCTTCCCCTTATAGAGGTTGCTTTTAGAGACATGGCTATTTTTCTTGAACTAAGAGCCTTCATGTGCTCTCTTTTTTTTTACATACTTGGACCTTCATGTGTCCATTTTTTTATCAGCCCATGTCTCTTTTGTTTTGCAATAAAGTTGGGAAGAGTACCATACTTTATGTAGAGCTTTTTATTTGGTGGATGGATAGGTGTCATGCTTACTTCCAGAGTAGAAGTGTAACATGTATATGGTGGTGTGTGCGTGATCTTGGCTTTAAAAGCATGAAGTAAATCTCTAAGAATCACCATGACCTTGACAAAACTCAATGCAAAAGCAAGTAGCTCATGTAGGGGTTTTAAACAATATGGGCTTTGGTAGGAATGTGAATCACCATAAGGAACTCTTTATTTTATTTTTTAAAGAAAAACTTCGGTCATCAAGTTTTGCTTGGTAAGATCTTAAGGTAACTCAAGTCTTATCATATCATAGCCAACAACAACCTAGACTAGAGCTTGAATATGCTACCCACAGATAGACAAGATAACAGAAAAGATCATGCTTAACCAGCAAACTCAAAACTTAGGAGAATAGCAGGTTGAAACATAGGTACAAGAGAGAAATAAGAGCAACTATTCATCATATCCAAAAATAAAGACTTAATCATAGACTCATAACATTAAGGGACTAGACTAAATAGCTCTCTTTTATTGACTTTATTTGAAAGAAAACTTTATTCATAAATGCTTACCTTAACTTACCTGATTGGGGGTCCTCCCCTAAGCTTATTTTGTTGACACCGATGTATCTGTCGGCGCAGGACTCATGTTTTACGTCGTCGAGCGAAGACGTCTCCATTATGGATTAGATTGATGAAGCAGCATCTGATCCTGGAGATGAGGATACAGATGATTTAACCCGCCATACCTGTTTTACCTTTTTCTGGCGGTCGACAGCTTGTTCCAGTGTTTTCTTCGCCTGTGCTTTTGCACCTCGTATAGGCTTCTTGTTCTTTGCATGATACCGGATGGGGACTTCCTTCTCCCAGAACTTCTCCATGAACTTTATCAAGCTGTCCTTCTCTGGAGGTGCGACCTCCACTTCCTTCATGTTTTGATTGTTCCTCCCATACTTGATCGTGATCATGGAGCATTACTCCACTTTTGGCCTGAACTCAAACTTCTCCTTCTTACCATTAATGTGGAGCTGGATCTCTCTAGCCCCCACATTAATGTGAGCGTCTGCTGTGCTCAGGCAGGGTCGCCCAAGGATAAGCGACGAGTCGTTGCTTACGTCCATGTCCAGTACCACGAAGTCGGCAGGGACGAAGCAATCCTGGATGCGCACCGGAATGTCCTCGGCTATCCCCTCTGGGTAGCGGCCTGTGGAGTCGACTAGCTGCAGTCTCATGAGAGTAGGGGACAAGGTAGTATAATTTAGGCGGTCAAATACTACCTTTGGCATGACGCTGACGCTTGCCCCCAAATCACAGAGTGCGTGCTCAAAATGCTGTGTCTCGATTGTGCGCGTGATGGTGGGACACCCTGGGTCCTTCTTCTTCTTTGGGACCTTGTTCAAGATGGCTGCACTGCACTCCTCAGTCAACTTTACGACCTCGATACTTCGGAGTGGACGTTTGTTGTTGAGTATGTCCTTCAAGTACTTCGCATAGGTCGGCACCTGCATAGCATCCATCAATGGCACATGTATGTTTAATTTTTGAATAACTTCTATGAACCTGGCGAACTGTTTGTCTGCCGATGGTTTCTTCTGGTGTTGAGGGAATGGCAAGATGTTGGAGTCGTAGAACTCATGTGGCGCAGTTTGTCTAGCTAGTGCCAGCTCAGCTTCAGGCTCTTCTCCTTCTTCTGGGATCTCCTTCCTTGGCGCTGCTATCTTCCCTGCATGGTTAGGTGGGACTGGATCTCGAGTAGCCTTACCGCTCCTCGTGGACATAGCCTTTACATTCTCAAAGGAAGAATCCGGTTGCCCGGGAATTCGCCCTTATCACCAGAAGGAACAGCGATGGCTAGCTGAGCTAACTGGGTTTCTAACATTTTGTTAAAGCTCAGCTGGCTCTGGAAGGAGGAGGACAAACTTTCTATTTTAGAGTTTATGCCCTCCAGAGCCTTATCATTAGCAGCAAGCCTTTTTGAAATAGATTCATTAATCTTGGCCTGACCAAGGACAAGATCTTTCAGAGAGAGTTGATTAGAGAAAGAGTTGTTGTTGTTACCTCCCTAGTAGAATGGGCATTGCTGGTTCTAGTTCCCTTGAGGCCGGTACCTGTTGTTGCCGTTTATGAACTGTACCTCCTCTTGAGTCTCAGGGCAGTTGTTCCCCGAGTGGCCGGTTTCTCCACAGACCTCACACGTCATGTGTGAATCCAGTGGTCCTTCGTTGTCGGCGCCCCCATCCTTGGTGCGGTCATCAAGGCGCTTCATGATGAGGTCCATTTTAGTGGCCAGCATGTCCACCTCCTTTACAGTGTGCATAGTGCGTTTGCGCCCCTGAAGATGGTCGTCATTCCAGGATTGGTTTGACACCATCTTTTCGATGAGCAACTTAGCGGCGGCCACGGTCAAGGAGAGGAATGCCCCTCCAGCAGCAGCATCCATGTGTTCACGGGCTGTCTGTGACAGCCCATGATAGAAGTTCTGGAGCAGGAGCCACTCTTGCATGCCATGGTGGGGGCATGCTAGAATGTAGTCCTGAAAGCGATCCCACGCCTCCGGAACAGTCTCCCCAGACTCTTGCTAGAAGCTAGAGATTCTCCCCTTGGTTTTCCCAATGGGGAAGAATTTGGCCAAAAAATGCATTGGAGCATTTGGTCCACGTGTTCACCACATTACGGTTGGAATAGAACCATTGTTTGGCTCTTTCCAATAGAGAGAATGGAAACAAGCAGAGCCGGATGGCCTCTTGTTGGACTCCCCGGATGGTGATGGTGATGGTGCTGCATACCTCCAGGAAGTGCTGCAAGTGAGCACTAGTGTCCTCATTGGCTTTCCCACAGAAGGGACTAGCCTGCACCATGTTGATTAATGGGGCCTTGAGCTCAAAAGCATTGTCCCCCATGGCCACTTCCGGATCCATAGGGATCTGGACAGCGGACGGGATGGAGTAGTCACGGATCATCCTGTCGGCCATGGCTTCTTTCGGTTGGGGTTCTACGGGAACGGGTTGTTCTCCTTGGTTGGAGGATTCTCCGATGACTGGTTCGGTCTCCGACAAGAACACCTGAGGGATTACGACACGAGAACGTACCCTCCTTCCTATGGTATTTGGGTTCTCAACGTAGTTGGATAGTAATTGAAAACCAGTCATACACTACCTTGTTTCACGTCACAGAGAAACAGAGCAAAAGGGTAAACCTGCTAGATTACTGGCAATTAATTATGTTGCATTAAATACATGGATGATCAAAACTCTTTAACCATTGCTTTCCCCAGCAACGACGCCAGAAATGCTTGTTGGTATTTCTTAGCGCCATCACTAGATTAGTGATGGCACTAGAGATGCCTTAACGTAAATCTAAATGTTACAGGGATTCTGCAAGCGCACAGAAGTATGTTGTAGCATTTCACCTAGGAGTATTCCAGAGTATCGTTATTTGTTTATCCGCAGGGAAAGCGTTTAGTTAAAGAGAGGTGTCATCTAATGTATTTACTTACAACACTATTAATATATCATAATCTAAACAGAGGTAAATGATATAGAGGTGAATGGGTAATGTGACACACAGAAGTTCATTGCTCATCATTAAAGTAGTCTTAGTTAGTCATAGAACATTAGTAAAGATTACAAAGGGTTCATTAGCATCATACATATGGGACTTGGATATACTACAATACCCTATACAAGCTCATACAATGTATATATGCAAGAGGACATATCGAGGTATCCAGTGGTTCCCTCATCAAGGGACGACAGTAGGACGTCTTATCATAAAGGCCTAATACCCACTCCCGAACGTGGAGGATTACAAAGGACGGACAGGGCTGTCACCACCTGCCGCCTACCTCTACTAATCCGTGGGGCAGCGGTACCCTCAAAGTATTCCATATTCCAAACACCATGCTTGCAATACGAGACACAACTCTATCTATCACGTTAAAAATAGAGCAACCAATAGGCAGACTGAGCCAATGTCATAGCATATATGCACTTGGACAAGGTGCAAGACATAAGTAGTATGTACTAAGTAGATAAAGTATAACTGAGGCATACAACATAAGTATGAAGATACTTCCATTAAGCTCAGAGTATTACAAGTAAGTAAAGAGATACAAGAACTGAACTCTAGAACTTACCAAGACTCCTCCAGAAGTCCTTCAGAAGATCTACTACTATGACTATCACTACTAAGACTAAGACTAAGCTTGTAGCAAAGGAGAGCTCTTCTTATGGTGTGTGTTGAGTACGGTGCCCTTTGTAGGTATTTATAGCATCACATAGGCGGTTGGAGCAAGCCAGAGGCGATTGTGGCTGTTTGGAGGTGGGCCCAGGTCAGCCGAAGTCCCGAGGTCGGCCGACCCTTGGATGCACCGCCTTCAACATTGCTCGGCTCAGATGGACTCCTGATGGTGGTTTACAGGTACTGGTCAAGGGGGGAGCGAAACAGCCGCAGGGCTAGGTCGGCCGACCTGGTGCCACCGCCTTTCGGCCCCACTCTTCTCTGGTAGACTGCCATGTGGGTCCTTATGACTGTTCCAGGTGGGTAGACTTCGTTTGGGTGCAATTGAGTTGAGGTGTGGGCCATTCAATCCATGGGAGTGACACGTGGCTCATCCCTCACCCTTGACTTGAACCGACCATGATTCAGCGTCTATGATCATCTCCTAGTGTGCTTCTTGACTTGTGTGGAGGATGGGCTCGATCGGTGTCCAAGCCAGGTCGCCCGACCTCGCCAGGTCGACCGACCTAGGCCTGTGCCCAAGTTCATCCATCTTTTGCACCGTAGTCCCTGTTCTCAAATATATTCTTGCTGTGCATGGTACAACATTATTTGAATACTAATGTCTAAGTTATGCTTTGATCGTTATTGGTTTTCTGAGCCTATTAACGGTCAGATTTTCGTTATAAGGACTATCAACAGCCGTTGTAGGGCTGGAACCTCCGCCTCGCCCGACCCTCGCACCCGAGTCGAGATGGGACCCACGACTTCTCCTCCGCCTCACCCGACCTCCTCCGTCCAAGCTAAAAACCGGACCCACGGTGGGAGGGCCCGGAGGGGTCAGGATCGGACAGACGAGCACGGTCCGTGACGTAGACAAGACAGAGCAGGCATTTATTGCCCCGGACAGGCGGAGTAGAGGCGGTACACCTAACGCCATGGCCGTCCCGTCCTTAACGAATGATCGTTCATCTCCACGTCTTCAACCACCCCATCCTGGTGAAAGACGGAGCGCTGACATTCGGCGTGGAGGGTCAAATGGCCCTGTTCGGCACGTCTGCGGGTACCCTTCTTGAGCGTCATCCACAGTGCCCCAAGAGGGGCCCCTGGAGCAAGTGAAGACCAAGACCAACAGTTTTCTTCTGATCGAAGCCTTCTCTCTCTCGTGTAAATGGCCTGACCCATTCCCTTGTACTATAAAAGGGAAGGGGGGCCTTTCTTAGCAAGGGTTTGAAACCATTACACTCATAGAGACCTGGGAGCCCCTCCCTCTCTCGACCGCTTGTAACCCTTACTATGAGCAACGCGAGTAACACGAGAAGCCTCGAACTGTACGTAGGGCATTAGTGCCTAAACCAGTATAAATCCTTGTGTCCTCTCATGAACCATCCGAGCCTCAGCACGCAATCCACTAAATTCACTAGTCGGTGATTTCTTGCATCGACAATGCTAGTGCCCACCTACAGCACTTCCTAGAGGTATACAACACCATCACTATCCAGGGAGTTGACCAAGAGGCAATCCGGCTCCTCTTGTTCTGGTTCTCATTGTTGGGAAGAGCAAAGCAATGGTTCTACTCCAACCGTGAAGCGGTGAACATGTGGACTTAGTGCTCCAACACGTTCCTGGCCAAATGTTTCCCCATTGGCAAAACCAATGCCCTTAGAGGAAGAATTTTTGGCTTCCAGCAAGAGTCCGGAGAGACTATATCGGAGGCGTGGGATCGTTTCCACGACTATGTCCTGGCATGCCCACACCATAGTATGCAAGAGTGGCTCCTGCTGCAGAACTTCTACCATGGGCTCTCCCAGACAGCCCGTGAACATATGGACGCCGCTGCTGGAGGGACATTCCTCTCCTTGACTGTGGCCGCTGCCAAGCTGCTCATAGAGAAGATTGTGTCCAACCAAGCTTGGAACGACGAACGCCTTCAGGGGCGTAAGTGCGGTATGCACACAGTAAAGGAGATGGACATGCTGGCTGCCAAGATGGACCTAATCATGAAACGCCTCGACGACCACTCCAAGGATGGGGCCGACAACAGTGAAGGGCCACTAGATTCACACTTGACGTGTGAAGTCGGTAGTGGAACCAGCCACTCGGGGAATGACTGCCCCGAGACACAAGAGGTGGCATAGTTCATGAACGGCAACAATGGGTACCGGCCTCAAGGGTACTGGAACCAGCAGCGCCCGTTCTATCAGGGAGGTAATGACAACAACTTCTTCTCTATGCAACCCTCTCTAAAAGATCTGGTCCTTGGTCAGGCCAAGATTAATGAATCTATTTCCAAGAGGCTTGCTGCGAATAATAAGGCTCTGGAGGGCATAAACTCTAAGATAGAGAGTTTGTCCTCCACCTTGCAGAGCCAGCTGAGCTTTAATAAAATGCTAGAAACTCAGTTAGCTCAGGTAGCCGCTGCTGTTCCTTCCAATGACAAGGGACGAATCTCGGGGCAGCCAGATTCCTCCTTTGAGAAAGTAAAGGCTGTTTCCACGAGGAATGGTAAGGCCACTCGGGATCCAGTCCCAGCTAACCATGCAGGGAAGACAACAGAACCAAGGAAGGAGATCCTAGCTGAGGAGAATGAGCCAGAAGCCGAGCTAGCACCAGCAAAAGGACTGCGCCACATGAGTTCTACGACACCAACGCCCTGCCTTTCCCTCAACGCAAAAAAAAGCCATCGGTGGACTGTTGACGGTCCTTAAGTGCCGGTTTTGACCGTCAACTCCTGCAAGAAATATGTCAATTATAATCACCAAACTTAGTGATAGGGTTTGTTACTAATGATTTCCACAAGTTTTGGTGTTTTACCTTGCTATGCAGGAAATGATGCAATGGGAGTTAAAATATCAATGTTACAAAATATCTCAAATGCCCATTTGGAATACACCATTGCGTAGAGCTCGTTGGGATGATTCCGATAAATATATTATTCATATTATTTGGAAATCAGATGAAGATATGAAATAAAGAAGAAAGGGGAGTTAATAGGGCCGCTGGCGTCATCATGATATCAGCGACCGAAAAGAGCATCCGGCGTGGCCTGGCCTGGCCAGCTGGCCCGGCCCACATTCCGTACGGGCGCGGCCTAGGCCCAATGGCGAAGCGGCCTGGGCGGGGCCTGAGGGGAGCAGCGTTGCGCGCTCACGCGGTAGCGCCTGTGCAAGAGGCCAGCAGGGGACACGTGGCGGAAAGCCACTGGCCGCCGCCCGTGGGCGCAGTGGCGCACGCGGTCTTTCGCGGGAGCCAGCCGAGCTGTGGACACGCGGCAGCAGCGGAGAGGTGCGGCACCGGTTCTGCGGGGTTTTCCCTCGTGGGTTCCACTGGCCAGCTGGTTTTCTGCTGATTCCCCTGGTTTTGCTCCAGTTCACCACGTACCGACCTACAGAAAGGAGACAAGGCGCGGTTTTAGGTAGTTTTGCTCCGGTTCACGGGCCTAGGGTCCGGTTCTTGTCCAGTTTTGCACGGTTCCTGGCTCCCACCGCCTCAGGAAGCCTCGGGGGCGCGATTCCTCAGCGTGACCGACTCCTACAGGTTGGTTTCTTGGACAGGTGGAGGGAGGAGAGAAGGAAAAGGGGAATATTCCCTAGAATCAAGTGAAGCATATCCACATCCCCAAGCCATCTCCTCTACTATAAATAGAGACCTCCACTCCTTCATTCAACACACACCAAGAAGGAAGAGCTCTCTTTGCCTCAAATTCTAGTCTTAGTTAGTAGTGAAGTAGTCTTAGGAGTCGAGCTTCTACGGGCTTCTGAAGGAGTCTTCGTAAGCCTAGAGCTCATTTATCTTGTATCTTTTGTTTACGTATAAGACTTTGAGCTTTTAATGGAATTACTATCTTGCTTATGTTACTTTGTTTATTGCCTTGTTTGTTCATCATATAAGTTGTATGTCTTGCACCTTAGTATAGTTGATGCATGTTATGGCAATGGCCCAATGCGCCACAAGATTGCTCTGTTTATCTAGACAATAAATAGGGTAGTTATTTCATATTACAAACATGGTGTTTGGGGAATGAATTACCATTGGGGATACCCTACCCCACGTATTCAAAGGTAGCCCTCGGGTGGTGACAGCCCTGCTGGGCCCTTGTAATCCTCGCCATTCGGGTTTAGGCGTTTGCAGGCCTTAGTGATAAACATCGTGACAGTACCCTTTGATGAGGGGGATCCCACGACTCCTCGATTTGCCCTCTAACATGTGTCCCTTGCTGAGCTTGTATAGTATACACTTGTAATGAATGTAACTCATATGTAAGAAGTACATAGAATCCCTAGTTCTCTCTTAGGATCTTCATATTAACTAGACTTATATAATGAGCAATGAAACCTTCTGTGTGTCACACTACCCATCTATTAATGTTTACCCCTTGCTAGACTTTGGTATATTAATAGTGTTATGATTGAATACAATGGATAACTATTCCATTCAACCACCGCCTTCCCTGTGGATTCGATACCCTGAATACTTCCGGGTGAAAGCTACAACGATATCCGTGCGCTTGCGGATTTATCTGCGACGTAAGAAATACCAACAAGCTTTCTAGCGCCGTTGCCGGGGAATGGCAATGGTTGAATAGTGTTGTTAACCCATGTACTCAATTAATAGCATGATTAATTACCACTGCTCTGGCAGGGTTTCCTTTGCTCTGTTTGTCTTTGATGTGAAATAGGGTAGTGTATGACTGGTCTTGATCTGCCAATGGACTTCATCGACAACCCAAGATTATTGGGAAATACGATCTTGCATCGTATCTTCCTAGGTGGTCTGATCAGCAGCAACTCCAGTCAATCCTACATCACCACTATCGATGAGTGCTACTGCCGAAAGAACGATTCGCGAGTTCTCGATTCGCTCTAGTTCGCAAAACGGCCGAGAGTTGAACATGAGAGACACCGCGTTCGATCTTAGGTTAGAATTTGTCGAATTGGTAAACGCCAGCCCATTACATGGGAAGACCAACGCGAACGGACCCAAGGCCAAGGCCCAACACCAAGGCCTACATAATCCCGTCCGAAGAAGACAAACAGGTATGGCAATACAAACCATCTCCAAATGTTACTTCAACTCAAAATCTAAGATGGAGACGTCCTCACTCGACGGACGTAAACTGATGAGTCCTCACCGACAGGTTAATCGGTATGTATCTCATATTTATTTCACATTGTATTTTTCTGAATTCCAATCTTTGCATGTTTAAATTCCAAATCTCTGCATGTTTAAATTCCAAATCAATTTTTTCCATTGAAATTTAAACTTGGAGCTTAACTCTTGAAATCCCTTTGGATCCCCCACTCAATTCCTACATACACATACATAATCTTAATGGGTCGGGACCACATAGGATAGCCGAACCAGCTGGGCCGGAGAGGTACCAACCCCATGGGTCGTCCGACATGTGGCTGCCTCTCCTGCGCCACATTCATTCAGATTCAAAACAGCTTTTGCATCTGTTATACCGCTGCGATGGTTTAACAGAATGGGCCATGTGCCAGAATTGCCCGACCCCATCCGTCGGCCGACCTAGCCCTGGCCCTTTTGCAGCAAATTCAATCACCATCAGTTCACGCCAGCAAATCCAGTGCAAACCTTGAAAGCTTGACTGAAACGGGGCCGTGCTAGGGTCGGCCGACGGCCTCCTCTGTTCAAAGAATGCCGGTGCACTCCACCGTAAATTCTTGCCCCCAGCTAAGCTGCCAAGTGCCCTCGGCCTTTTTCCTATCCCTCCTTAGGATTTTCAAGTGATGGGCTCTCAAGTTTAAAAAAAAATATAAAAGCAAGAACATGTTTTTAGGATAAGTTCCCTTCGGGTATTTTTGGTCACTAACCATTACAGGTTGCAACTAAAAAGAACAAATGGTGCAATGCTTAAGAACATGGAGCTACATCAGCAATACCAACAATGGTAAGTTTTGGTGATGGAACAAATTCAATGGAGACCTACACACTTGATTTTTTGG
Organism: Alloteropsis semialata; assembly: GCA_004135705.1. Taxonomy (NCBI): domain Eukaryota; kingdom Viridiplantae; phylum Streptophyta; class Magnoliopsida; order Poales; family Poaceae; genus Alloteropsis; species Alloteropsis semialata. Next base: position 47,728,796 of record CM014271.1, read on the forward strand.
ATGTCCTGTGATACACAAAAATCCAAGTATGAGGGAGGTCGGTAAGTGCTTCATGACAAGTTCCATTTGTACAAAATTTTATCTTGGTTTTCAGGTGATGTTAGTTCATGTATCCTATCTTGCTTTAAAAAATAATTAAAAGAACAAAAAAATAAATAAAATATATATAATAAAGCCGGCGAGGCTCAATGGGATTAAGACAACTGGGGGTACATGCCATTGTGGCGTTGCACCTCGGTAGTCCCCATATGGCTCCTGGTTCCACCTTGTCTTGCATCATTAGTTCTTGTGCTTGCTTTCATGAGAAAAGACGTCTACTCGTGTTTTGCCGCCTTGCCAACTACTTGTTTGGGAAATCCCAACATTTAGTGAGCACAAGCTATCCACGTGTGACCACGTCACCATTAATGATATAAGCAAGAGCCAAGGGACTACTGTGATGGAAATCCTAAACTAATCATCTACCGCCAGTGGCAAGTACGCTAAGGTAAGTGTCATGTCATGCTTTTGACTTTAAAACAAAGCCCTTCCGGGAGGTAACCCAAAGTTCACCACTCATATACTCATGGTTTCTCCATTTGAAAAATGCTTGGTTAGGTTATCATGCTTCCTTTATCTATCCTCATATGCTCTGATTTGAATATATTCTCGAGGTACATTCATAGACCTTTTAAATTAAGCATGGTGCTTAGGTTAAAATGGTCTTCTTTAATCAAATTAAACATGGTGTCAAGTTTGATTAATGAATCTTTGAGTAAATGCATGTATAGATATCGGTTGTATGCATGGACTAACCCCTGCAGGAAAGATTTCAAACTTGACCGGGTAAGTCTTCGAGCTTGGTTCGAATTGGAGACAAACCAAGGCATTGGATGCGCTGCAACACATTGTGCACAATAACCATTTGATGGTTCACTGTGAGTATATTGCAAAACCCTCTTTGATCATGATGATGCGATTTAAATCCAGCCTTGTTTGAGTTATGCTTAAAGGAAGTTGGTGAAAATAAAATTTGGAAAAAAAAGAGAACATTTGAAAAATAAATATAAAAAAATTGGTCAATAGGATCTACGCTTAACAATGTTAAAAGCCAATCTGTTTTTAAGCGTGGATGTGAGCAACTAACCCGATGGCAACAATGATTTATTCTTTATAGTCCTTCGGGTATTCGTTGTCCACTAACTTTTTGCAGGAATGAAGTAATGACTAAAGGATGGCGAGCATAACTTCAACATTCAACATCTTTAGTCTCATGGAAGAAATTTGCACAATGAAGCAAGATGGACAATGGACAAATCTTTTGGCACTCTTAAGCTCAAATCTTGCATTCGCTTGCAAGACTATAGTTTGGGGGAATTCGTTAGGAAAGTATCCAAAATACCTCATGGAGGGTGCGTGTGCTGCTGCAACACACACCGTTGGGGCCTTGAAAAGCCACGTTCCTGATCTCGACGCCTCACTGCTCTCCAAAGGCTTCAAGTGTTCGGTGGTAGATGCTCAGGTACTATTTGACAGTCTCGCCCCACTGGTGGAACCCTTCGTTAAGAAACTCGATCTCCATTTGAGTGATTCGGAGGACTCATCTTAAACTCTGTGCTTGAATCCTGTAATAGGGCAACACTTGAAGGTTTAGCTTGTGACTTTTATTTTGTGAAACATATGCTTGCATGTTTTTGCTTAAGTCTTAGAGCTGATCGGTCCTTTCATGGAACTTTTAAACTGATAGCTTTGTCACGGCCAAAGGTCCCGTTACCGTGAGCTATTTTGGAATTGTTTAGTCGCTGAGACATAAGCGGTCTTCTGAACTGTGTAAATCCTTGTAGTCATGATGTTCGGTATCTTAGCGCAGCCTAGCTTTCTTGATTTGAAAATCCCGACTCTTGTAGGGTAGTAGTACCATAGTAGCCCCCGGGCTCTTTTGTAGTCATGCGAGCATGCTAGAAAAGAGTCTAGAAGTACTAACCACAAGAATTTCCCGATCATGTGGGGAGTCCCCCGAGCGTTGCGCTTGGGATGCGTAAAATTAGTCAAAAAAAACTTTCAGCGTGGTAGTCCCCGGCTCTTTGTTAGTATATACAGTATGGTAACAAAGAGTAGAAATAGAATAAAACAAGAACACCCAGCCCCCGAGCGTAAAAGCGAGGGTGAGTAAAGTGCATAGAACTTATCTTTTTTTGTTGGCGCTGGAGGTGACGCGGATGATGGCTGCATCTGCCAAACTTGCTGGACAGGCTTGAACTTGCTTGATTACCTTTGTTTAGGCATAGAATCTGCGTAATTGATCCATGTTCCAGGTATTTGGCAGCATATCTCCATCTGTCTTCACGATCCTTGTCACAACCGAATTTACGAATAAACCCGAATGCTACTATATGTGTACCCAGGAAGTCCAACACACACATATAGCTTTAGGATAACAGAATATCAAAGTAAAACAAGTGCTCGAATACAAAGGAATAGCATCTCAGAATTATTACAAATAAGACTCAAGTCTTTAATCAAAGTTTACGCATACGAAAAGATAAACTCTCGTGGCTCCATCTACTCCACAAGGACACCAACTGGTTGACAGCTGCCTAGAAATCTGGAAAATCTTCGGGAAACTCCACATCACCTTCAGGTTCATCTGATTACCCATCCGGGATTTTGTTGAATAATGCAAGTGTAAGTAAACCACCTTACTTAACAAATATAACACGAGGGATGAAGGCTTAAAAGGCTAGACACTGTTTAACTGCGGTAAGCACTTTTAATTGTTCAATTTTAGCATTAACCAAATTACTACAATATGTTAGGTATATCCCAGTTGTACCCCAAATTATGGATGTAAAGATCATCGTTATCTCATCATCATATCATTACCAAGTTTTAGTTAAACATCACCAGGGTAAAAGTCACCATTCGAAAAGGATCTAGGCCACTCGTAACCGTGAGTACGGCTGTTATAACAGTTTTACACTCTGCAGAGGTTGTACACTTTCCCCACTGGTCGCGTAAAGTTCAAAAGAACTGTAGCCCAACCACGCAGTGCTGATCAGGCACATTCATCACACTTCCTTTGGTATGACTGCATAGGGACGCTACGAGACCTTCCAAAAGTCCCCCTAAAAAGCCAAGGGCCGCTACGGTTTCAACATAGGCGCATGAACCCCAACTCCCGGGATCAGCAAACACCCATGGCGCAACGTGAGTGGTTGACGGCGTTCAGGGCGCAACGTGAACAACAATGCCTATGGACGTCAGGGCGCAACGTGAGTCCGTACCCGAGCAGATCAGGCTCATACTTAAACCACGGATCCCCTTTTGCGCCTTTCGGTAACCCTCAACTAATTAGAGTTGTGCTTTTTACTGAGTCAAGACCAGAGCCCATTGATTCCCGTGGTTGTACTGTTTTCCCAGGTTGCCACTTTAAGATAGACCATAACAAGTGATGCCCAGAACAAGCACACAGCAATGCTCCAGTTTGAAGGTTGTTTAGGACAAAGCACACAGCACATGCCCCATTTAATTAAGTTGCCTAGAACAAAGCACACAGCACATGTTCCAGATCGTGAATTGTCCAGAATAAAGCACACAGCACATATTCCAGAACAAGGGTTGCCGAGAACAAAGCACACAGCACATGCTCCAGCTTCCTAACCATGTTGCTAAAAAGCAAGTTTTAACATTCATCATTGTATAAATATCAAGTATCACTGTCCAAAGACAGTAAGCGCATGTTGTAAAGCCTAGCTCAATTTACCCATCAATGCATAACCCGGTTGAACAAGAAAGTAAGTCTCAGAAGTACTAGGGATATCCTAAAACAAATTAACTCATGCATGAATGTAGGTGAACATTAATGGTGTATAGGTATCAAGGATTTCTCGTGTTATACTTGCCTTCCTCTTGGTACTGTAGCTGCTGCTCTTGCTCTTCAAAGTGTTGCTCAAAGGTCGGCTCGAAAGGCTCACCGGCTAGACTCGATCAACATTCACCAACACACAATCCAGACAAGCCAGTACATGCATATCAAGTGAAATAAATTAGAACAGTACATCAATCAATACAAACAGTGGCTAAAAAGGTAACAAAACTATTCTACGCATCACTACGAACACATGAGCGCAAGAATCACTGAAATCGGAGTTAAAACGCATATTCTAGGGCTAAAACAAGGTCAAAGGGCTTAACTGCAATTAACAGAACTTCCTAAGGGCTAAACAGTAAGAAACCGAGGGTATAAACATAAATAAAGGTCAAACTCGGGGTCTAAAAGGCGAAAAACAGGCTCTGGACGGCGGGTTCTATTATCCGAAAGCTTAGGGTTCAAACTGAAAGAAAACAGGACCTAATCGTAACTATTTTCTAAAGCTTTAGGACTGCGGGTTAAATATTCGAAAACCAGGGGGCTCTTAATTAAAAGTGGCGAAGGGGTATGTTGGATCTGATCTGGGCCGTCGGCTTTAGATTGGACGGCTAAGGGTTCTCCGGCGGTTTTAAACCCGCCGGCGACGGGGGGGACGGCGGCGCCAGCGCCCGACGGTGGCGACTCGTCGGAGCGGGGCAAACCCGGGCTACGGGGCATGGTTTCGGGCGCAGCTTGGACCAGGAGAAAGAGGGGGACGCGGGGATCCTTACCAGGGGGTCGAGGACGGTGATTGGGCGGTGGTTGCGGCGGCCGGCGTTGGGAAACGGACGACGGCGGTGGCGCTCGGTGTGGGGGCTCCTCCCGGGGCTCGGCTCGGCTCCTGGGCACGTG
>CM014271.1:47734536-47751726 GCA_004135705.1 Alloteropsis semialata
GTGCGTTGATCTAATTTGAGCACCATGTCACCAATGCATAGGCTTCTCTTGCGAACATTAGCAATGTAGTTGTTGAGGCCATAATACCTGGGTACCTGATCACGAGGATTACCGACTACCAACTCCGACCGAAGAAGACTCCAAACAAGACACTACGACCGCAGAAGGAAGGCCCGATGATAGTTAGAGTCCTACTAGGTTTAGGTCTGTTTTGTCTTGTAAGGCACGTCTCCCTGGATATAAATAGTGGGGGGTCCTGCACGTAGAGGGTATTTCCAATCTTAGCCAATCCACCCGAGAGTATTTGTTACATCATTGTAATCTGGACTCGCCGAGATAATACAAGCAGCAACTAGACGTAGGGTTATTACTCAGTCTTGAGGGCCCGAACTAGTATAAAATCCCTAGTCTCTCTGTTCGTTCACCGTGATCAATCTTCGCACGAAGCGAGTTGCTTGCAGGACAAATATCTGCCGAGTACAACCTCGACAGAGGCGCGCCAGGTAGGGGCCCTTGTGTGAAGAAAGATCATGCCGATCATCTACGGAGTTTGGTTCGCTGACGCGTCGAGTTCATCGATGCCCAACACGCCCAGTTCCGTCAAGTCGAAAGCCATCAGGAGTTCCGCCTCAGCTTCCGATCTCTACGCCCATAGCCATCTAGTGCCTACACGGGAGAACCACTTCAGGGATCTCGTGTCCGAGCACCAAGGTGATTACAAGCTTAAGCTGACAGGGATCCATGATCCCGATCTCACATGCGCCGGTCGGGAAGTTTTCGCCACCTTCACGGAGCCGACTCCCAAAGACATTGTCGATCGCACTGCACAGTTGGATCTCGACTATAGTGGATCTGGCAATGGATCGGAATAGCCCAAAGACCGTCGCATCCACGTGCTTACTGCAAACGGGACAAAGGCCGCCGCCGAGTCCTCCAGCTCGTGTAGACCCATGCCTCCTCCGCGTTTCAGTAACGCACCGACTCTTCCGACGGCTAAAACCTGTACACAGCAGGCCCCATCCTTGCTGGCTCCCCAGAATCTCAACAATGACTTCTGGGCAGTCGAACAGGACAACCTGCAGATCCGAACCCTCTTGGAAACAATTGAGGTGGTGTTACCTGGAATGGTCACCGCAACAACCTGTGCCCTAGGGACTTAATCACTTACACTACTGGGTGACAGACTGTTGCGGTGGTCATATTGCTGCCAGGACCGCAACAGTCGGTCGCCTGGGCAAAATTTGAAAAACCTCTCTGTATTGACGGACTGTTGTGGTGGCCTCTCACTTTCGATTCAGCGCAACAATCTGTGGATGTTTAGTCTGGTTGAAAATGCCCAAGCACCTAATGTTGCGGTCCTAACCCAAGACCATGACCGTAACAGTCGGTGGTCCTGAGGAACAGTAAAATTCGTCTCTGGATTGAAAGACTATTGCGGTGCTAGGCATGACGGACTGTTGCGGTGCGGAATGCATACCACCACCGCAACAGTTGGTGGTACTTGGGGAAGTAGAACTTATCCATGACGGACTGTTGCGGTGCGGGATTTACCCTACCACAACAACAGTCGGTCCTCGACGGCCAACTCCGGTATGGGCGTCTCCGACGCCAGCATGGGCGTCCACGCTGCCACGCGCCATCCTCTCGACCATCTGGGACACTTGTCCACGTTCCCTCGTCCCTCGTGTGTGGTCTATGCCTCGGTGCCGTGCCACGTGCAAGCATGGAGGGCCGAACAACAACTCCCGTACCTCCTTGTATGGGCTCGGTCATTTCTCCGGCCGATTCAACCACTCTCCACCCCGCCGTTCTCCGATTAACCCCTCAGAGCGCTCACCCACCTCACCCTCTCCTCACCTGAACCATCCTTGGCCCTTGCCCCAGCTTCCCTAGCCGGGAATCCAAGCTTTTCCGGCCGCCGTCGCCATGGCACCTCCTTGAGCAGGCGCTCGTGGACAACCGGCTCTGCTCATCCATTGCCCAAATTGACCCCTCCCCTAGTTTTCCCGCGAGCTCGTGATCCTCCCCGGCCCTTTTCCCCTCCTTCTTCGCCACCACAACGGCCGGGCCACCACTGCCGGCCTCCCCTGAAGCCGAGCTCGGGCTCTGGCTCGAAGAAGAAGAAGGCCAAGGACCCTAGGGTAAGGAGTTAGAAACCTTAGGGGGTGTTTTGCGAGTTTCCAAGGGCCCATTTGCGAAGAAAGGACCCTGCTGCAATTACTTTTGTTTTTCCAGGGGCCTGAATGTAAAACCGCAGTCCTGTCTTTTGTTTTTCTTCCTTCATTTGTAGCTGAACTTTGGTTAATCACCAAAAATCACACAAAAATCAAAAAATCACAAACTTAGACTTTCTGGAATCCTTATGAAATTATCTTTCCAAGGATGTATCATATGTATATATAAACTATGTAATTCCTAATGCATTGCTTTATATATGAGAAGGGCTTGAGAGAGTGTGTATTGCCTTATAAATCCTTTGCATGAACTAAAAATGCAAAACCACATCTAATGGTTATGTTATGATTAGTAGAGTTGAGTTGAGTATCTAATGGCCAACGTTATTCATGATTTTAGTAGATTTGGAATTAGTTAAGTAAGGGAGTAGAAAGGGTAATAATTGTAAATTAAACTACTCAATGAAATTTCCTTATATGTTAATTCAAATCTGAACTAGGATTAATCATAAACTAAAAGCGACCCCAGCTTTCTTTGTGAACTTCTTAGTTGATTGTAATCCATAAATGATTGTCCAGTGATGTGAGTTGTTGTAGATATTCCTGTGTTGATTTCTCATGCATTCGTTTGCATCTCATGTAGAGAACACCATTGTTGACGTCGTATACGAGATCGAGGTCGAGAGGTCGAGCATGAGGGTGATCCCACTGTTGCTGAGCTGAACAGTGTTGCCGCACAAGACCTGGACCAAAGTCCAGAAGGGCCCAAGGCGGCTGTTGATCAAGGAGGCAAGTCCCGGAGCATAACCCACTGTTAAACTAACACTCCTTCCTTGATGCCTTACTTTGTGCATTTAAGTTTTGAGGAGTTGAATGAAACCCTAGTTGCATGATCCCTAGGTACCTAAGTCCTAATACTAGTATGTGTAGGCCGCATAGAATGCCATGCTTAATTAGGATCGGTAGAAGTCGAGTGATTGCCTTGTCACTCGCGAGATATAGGATTTTACTTTATATCAATTTATGATGATCGGCAAGCGGGGCTTGTGCGATATTCCTGTTTGGTTGAATGTCCCGCTTGCACAGTTAATTGTGGCTAAGGCATTGATTGTGTGGCGATGTTGGTCAAGCTTTTGAAGGTACTAATCGTATGCCGGGAAATATGGTAAACTGGTAAACCTAGTACTTGATTCAAACTAACGTCTGACGGGTCTTCCTACTCCATTGGGTGAGGGGGATGATGGCGAGTGTAGCAGTGGCCACGGCACAGGTTTGCCTGGGGCACCTGGGGTCCGTTGGGGCGTGCACTCGGGTGGAGTGGGCCCTGATGGTAGATGGCAGGGAGAGATGGGAACGGTTGCCTCGTGAGGTCCTGGGTGTCTCTCACGGGTCGTACGATTAGGTTGTCCCATGCATGGTTAAAAATCAATTTGAGTTGTCCGTCCTTCGCGATTACATGAAGCTGCTTGATCTCTTTTCACACGTCAGTGTGCTTGGGCCAAATGGGTAGAAGTGTGGTTAGATGAGAATTGTTGATGTTATGTTAATCAATTATTTTTCGACACTGATTGTTATTGGATAGCTTGGCAAATCTAGTAATGGTTAGTCTCAAATTAACTTGGCTAAAATCTTGAAAATAGGATCAACTTGTAGATACTTTTTGGCAAAACAAACCCCTCAGCCATAAAGCCTTGCATGTCTAGAATTTAATCTGGTCGGATAAGTCTTGCTGAGTATTAGTATACTCAGCCTTGCTTGTGGCTAAATTTTTTCAGATAATGGTGATGGCTATGATCCCGTTGCTGCTCTTACTTGGCCTTGTGTGCTTCCTGATGGTTGGATCGTGGAGCGGGTGCTGTCTGAGTCCGACTCAGGCCGCGGTGAATAGATGTTGTGCGAGGGCTCCGCATAATGTCTTTTGTTTCGATGTTTAGACTTCCGCTGTATTATAACTCTGGTTTGTAATAACTAAAACTTATGCACTGTGTTTGTATAATTACCCATGCTAACTGTGTGATGTAAAACTTGTGATGAGTTGTACTGCCTGAGCCCATCTTCGAGTGGGACTGCTGCTATTTCGTTTCGATCGAGAGAAATGGTGGTTTAATCAGGAAGGTATCCGACGGATTGCACGATTAGCTCAGTTTAAGGGTGTGGAGCACCGCTGTGATAGTGGTCCCATGCTTTTAAATCGGATTAATTGGGGCGGTCTGCCACAGCTGGTATCAGAGTCGAAAAATAGGTAGCGGGTGGTATGACAAGTCTTAAAAATATTTTCTTGATTTGCAAAACTTAATCTTGACTTAGGATTTCCTTGGTTGCGCTAGGGTTGAAAAGAATAGAACGTGAGTCCTAGGGTTTAAGTGGGTAGTCTTCAGGTGGCATAATATATATATGACTAACTTCCAGCATATTACTTTTCTGTACCGACGACTCCAGGTAAAGTATTGGTCGCCCATCGCCAGAGGGTGTGATTACTGGACGCTGTTCTCCAAGCAGTGGCTTACTTGGGGTGCAGTCAATATAATATCTTCACGGTGTTATAATGACTGTAGTGCTTTTATTTTACTGGTTGAACTGTTGCTTCTATAGTGAGCAACAGGGTGTGGTCATCATATGTGGGTAACCGCATATGCGTCACCCATGCGGCGTGAGGTACATGGGAACTGTTTGTGAGTGCTGGCACAAATGGTTCAGTGATGAAATTTCTGCAGGTACGCTAACCACGAGACAATAGGATGTGTGCTCGCTAGAAATTCGACTAATTATTATAAGGAGAGACGTATGTACGTGCCACCGATGACTAACACCGTAAGTCCAAGATTACTTGGCAATTGCTTCTTTTGTGAGGACGAATAGGTCGATCATTTATGCATCATGTTAATGCACAAATACATAAATTGTGGGTTAAGGGGTGAATATAAGGTTGGGTTACCACCAAGTAAATTGTGCACCCACTTAAGAATACTCTAGATTGTCGTTTAGAACTCCCTGTCGGTATGAATTTTTTGACCAACAAGATCACCTCAGCTGTAAAAACTCAAATTGGAAAAGTTGTTCCAAATTTCCTTATTTAGTCTCTGTCAAAATTACGAAATTTTTGACCCTACCAATTGAGAGTTATGTCGGTTTTATCTTTGTACTAAAATCTGTCAACTTTGGACAGATCTGGTTGTGGCAAAGATTAACCCTTTTTAATGAGGTTTCCTTTGAAACTCATGTATAACAAAGTTGTTGCCAACTTGATCCTCTGTTTATTGCCAAAATTTCAGGCCAATTAGCCCAGCAGATAGTGAGATATAGTCTTTTTACTACCTCTCTGTCTGCTGAATATTTCCTGCATACATCAGTTTTTGGCCCTAAGGATTTGGATGATATGCAGCTATACTTAGCACTGGCACTCAATACCAAAGTTGTATATAAATATGTCTTTGATACTCTGGTGAAAAATTGGTGATTTTTGGATCGCTCAATTTTGAGTTATGGATTTTTGAAGTTCATTCCAGAAATCTATCCAGATTTAATTATTTGATGGGGTTGGTGTACTTGTGCCTAAACTTGTCCTGGTTGTTGTGTTCTTTTAGATGGCTGGTCCTGGCAATCGTACCATGCACATCGACGACCAGGGGCACTATCACTCCACTTGCCTCCACTTGGGGGATTTCCCGTGCTTTTGTGGGAGACCGTGCAACGATGTGGATACACCGAGCCGCCACGCTATGTTGGGGTACCCCATCTCGAATGGAACGTGATGCCGTTTGAGGTCACCGTTACCATTCCAAGCCCACCCGGAGTGAGGCAGGAAAACTTGGTGGTGACTACACGGGCCCATTCCTTCTTGCCTGATTGTGAGATAGCGGCACAACAGGCTTTGCTGCTATTTGGGCAGCAACATCAGATGTAGCTTCACCACACTCCTGCAGCCTTGTTTCCACCACGGCCTGGAAATGCCATATTGTGGTGGGACAGCAGGGCCCGAGTTCAGGACCCTACCATGATCGCTCTAATTGACTATGGGAGGGCATCTGCCGATCTCATAGAAACACTCACCCACCAGAACCATTCAGTGGCAGCCGCAGCTCAGGCTCTAGCTGATCAAGTGAGGGATTTGGATCACCAAGTCCATCATCTCAATGAAGAGCTAGTTGAGCAGCACGAGATGGTGGCCCCCTTGGAGGATGACATGAATGAAGCTCAGGGAGTGATCGCAGAGTTGCAGCATCCTCCACCAGCGCCTGTGGCTCCAGAGCTGCCCGTGCAGGGCGAGTCAGGCCTGTGCACCATTTCAGGGCAGCCGGTTGAGCTGAATGATCCTGCCATGTCAGATGGAGAAGGCTCAGTGAACCAGGCACCACCTCCTAATGGTGGAAATGATGGATCAGATGATGAGGAAGATCCAGAGATGATCTATCTTGTTGACTCCGACTAGATGATGTTTTTAGGGAATCACTCTCTTTTGTGTCCATGAATGAAATCCTTGAACTTATGGTAGACTTTTATTCTGCTGCAAGGATGATGTAAATTGTTTCATGGATTTTGTAAGATATGCCACTAGTAGGAAAGAACCATCTATGTGTATATGCTGTTTTCAGCTTTGTTGCAACAAGCATGTCCTCAGTCTTACTTCTAGTAAATGATGTTTTTTTGAATGAGGCATGCATACCAAACTTGTGCAAAATTTCATGATCTAGCTTGTGTCAAAAATTCAACTCCTTTGGAGCAAGGCAACAGGAGTTATGGCCAAAATACCATGACTCGGTTTGCTGAAAATTTCAGAATGACAGCTAGCTAAGAAATTGCAAATTTGACAATCTCCAATTGGAAACAGTCTGACCACCAAATACAAAAGATTTAGACAATTATATAAGTTCTCCTCTGGCAAAAGATGAGAATTTTTGTGTTAACAGAACTGCAGATATGAATTTTTGAATCTCACTTCTGAAATCTGTTAACACCCCAGATTTGGTTTTTAGGAGGGAATCCAAATTTGGTAGTTCCTTAAGTGCCCTTAGCAAGCTAGAAACACGCTCCCCGATGAATGGGATGATGTTTGGTACTAACATTACAAAGAATATTTCTTATGGTTGTTAGTACCTTTTATCATCCTTTTTGTTTTTGTCATTCCAAGAATTGCATGACTAATTGGGATTTTGAAATAATGCAGATGTCGAAAACTCCAGAGAGTGGTCTACCTCTTCCACCATCTCTGCCCACCAACCTCACTGAGGTATTGGCTATGTAGACGGAGCTTCTTCGGTGCTTGACCGAAGCACAAGTGAATTCACAGCCCAATGGCGGACGTCACAATCAGCATCCTCAGGAGGCAACGTACTCGGATTTCACTAGTACTCAGCCACCTCTGTTCCACAAGACTGAGGATACCTTGGACGCCGACGCCTGGCTCAGCATCATTGAGTCTAAGTTCTCGCTGTTGGTGCCTCCTTGCTCGGATGCCAACAAGGCCCGTTTTGCTGCTCAGCAGTTACGTGGCTCTGCACGCTTATGTGGGACACTCACAATGGCATGCTTCCTGCCGATCATGTGGTTACGTGGAATGAATTCAAGACGGCTTTTCGTGCTCACCACATTCCTGTCGGTCTTATGGACCGCAAGTTGAATGAATTCTTGGCTCATACTCAAGGAACTCGCAATGTGCTGCAGTATGCTCAGGCTTTCAATCAGCTGGCACGGTATGCGGGCTATCATGTTGACACGGATGCTAAGAAGCAAGATCGCTTCCACTGGGGCCTTAGCTCAAAGCTGAGGGATAAGCTTTCTCTTATCAAGGTGGACAGCTATAACGATTTGGTGAACATGGCTATTACCAAGGAGGACAGTATGAATGCTCACAAGGCAGAGAAGAAGAGGAAGGCCCCAGTTGGCCAATCTAGCTCTCCACCGCCCAAATTCCGTTTGGTGCAGAAGAATCCTTCCCAGTCCTATCAGAGGTCCCCTAAGCCAGGGTCATGGATTATCAGGCCTCCACAGCAGCAGAATCAGGGGTACCGTGCTCCAGCTCAGGGACAGCAGCCGCCTCGTCCCAGTAATGCTCCTTGCTATAATTGTGGTAGGCCGGGCCACTTTTCTAGAGATTGCAAGCTTCCCAAGGTGGGAATAATGCTCCAAATCAAGCAAATAATAAAGGCAAGAAGCAAGTGGCGGTTGTCAGACAGGGCAAGCTCAATTTCACTACTATGGATGAACTCCCTGCTGATGCTCCAGTGATGTCGGGTATTTTCTCTATCCGCAATATGCCTACACATGTTTTATTTGATTCTGGAGCCTCACATAGTTTCATGAGTAATAAACTTGCTACCAAACACAATTTTCCTTTTGTGCATACTACTCAACAATACGTCATATCTATACCTGGTTGTGCACCTATCTTCCAATAGTCTTTGACCAGGCCCCGCTAACATGGTTAGAAGGGCTGGAGCCAGGCTCCATCGACTCCTGGGATGCGCTCTGCAAGGTTTTCATCAACAACTTCCAGGGTTCATGGCAGAAGCCGGGTACTCGCTTTGACCTAGCCCAGTGCAAACAAGGCCAGAACGAGTACTTGCGAAGCTACAACTGACGATTCTAGGAGAAGCGCTCAACATGTGTGGGCCTAACCGACCAAGACATCATCGACTGCTTCCACAGCGGCCTCACTGATCCCATGCTGCACCTTGATTTTGGTAGAAACAGGCCAAAAACACTGGAGCAGATGCGCGAGCTTGTCGGTCGCTCGGCCGACGCTGAAGAACTGCAGCGCGAAAGATTCAACCAAAACAAGTCGGGAGGTGACCGCAACAACAACAACAACGAACGCAACAACGGCAAGCAAGTTGAGAACAGTAGCAAGCGCGACTTCAACGACAAGAAACGCAAGCCTGAGGATACGGTCAACGTTGCTAAAAAAAGCTCTTCCCGCAGGAAATTCAAAAAACTACTCGACAAGCAATGCCCTTTCCACCCAAAGGACAAGCATTCGAGTAGGGAATGCTATGGGCTCAAGAAGGCATTCGCATCTGAAGGCGCTCCTAAGCCCAACAACCCTGACGACGAAGGAGACAAGGGTGACAAAGACACTGGCTATCAACAAGCCGACAAGGTGGTCAATGTCATCTTTGGGGGGATCACTCAGACAGAATCGAAGCACAAGCAAAAGCTTATCCAACACAAGATTGCCTGCATTGAGCCTGCCACCCCCACCTTCCTGAAGTGGTCAGAGGTCCCGATCAGTTTCTCTCATGATGATCAATGGACCAACATCAAGAACCCGGGTCGGTACCCGCTCGTACTAGATCCGGTAGTAGCTGGCGCGCGACTCACGAGGACATTGATCGATGGCGAAAGCAGACTCAACATCCTGTTCGCCAAGACTCTAAAGAAGATGGGCTTGGACATCACCAATCTGCTCAAGCCCACTGATTCACCCTTCTACGGTATTGTTCCGGGCAACGCTGCCGTGCCCCTCGGCCAGGTATCACTTCCAGTTACATTTGGTATCGAGGCCAACTACAGGACCGAGTACATCACATTCGAGGTCACCGACTTCGAGTATTCGTACCACGTGATCCTGGGAAGACCTGCTCTAGCGAAATTCAATGCAATCCCATACTACATCTACCTCGTCTTGAAGATGCCAGGCCCTAAAGGGATCATATCCCTAAAGGGCGACCTGAAGACCTTCTATGATTGCGACACCAAGGCAGTGACGATTGCGGCAAACATGCAGCAACTGAGCCAGGCAGCAATTGTAGCAGCTATGGCGAAACAACTCGGCGAGGCTGAGTTGGACATCCCAACAAAAAAGCCAGCCACGTCAACCATGAAGCACTCCCAGGAAGTTCCAATCAAGGCAATCGACCTAGGGACGGGTGACCCCTCCAAGACGGCGCTGATTAGCGCTGACCTGCCTACCAAATAGGAAAGCGCGCTCACCAGCTTCTTACGGGACAACCGCGACATCTTTGCATGGAAGCCATCTGACATGCCGGGAGTCCCAAGGGAGTTGGCTAAGCACAAACTCAATGTCAATCCAGCTGCCAAACCGAAGAAACAATGCTTACGACGCTTCGCCCAGGACAAGAAAGAAGCCATCCGATTGGAGCTGGTGAAACTACTAGCAGCCGGGTTCATTAAAGAGGTGTTCCACCCTGACTGGCTCGCTAATCCTGTCCTGGTGCACAAGAAGAACAACAACGAGTGGAGGATGTGTGTCGACTACACCGACTTGAACAAGCACTACCCAAAGGATCCTTTCGGGCTAACCCGCATTAATCAAGTGGTGGACTCTACAGTTGGCTGCTCTCTACTCTGTTTCCTCGATTGCTACTCGGGCTATCATCAGATAAGCCTGCATGAAGACGACCAGTTTGTTGGCGCTTGTTAAGTCATGAATATCTTGTACCGCCAACATGATAAAATAAAATAAACTGGCAATAATCAGTAGGATTTGGTTTCAAATAATGTAGTTCCACTTGTACATGGAGATTATTTGGTTGCAGGAGATAAGGGCCAAAAGATGCAGGAAAACAGGGCTAAGCCCAGGTCGCCCGACCTACCCTGGTCGGCCGACCTGGCCTAATGCCCAACAGAGCCCAAGTTTGGCCATGCAGAACAAACACAAATTCACATCACCTGGGACATTAGATCAATGACGGTCACATCCAATGGTGAAAAGGAGGATAAGGTGAATTCACATGGACTGATGGGCCCACATGAGAACCAAGATCTACTCCAAGGATCCATACCCATCTTCCACGAGTACTAGGGTCCACATTCCAGCCACTCAGAAGAAGTACAAGACGAACCGTGCCTGGACCAGGTCGACCGACCTGCCTAGGTCGGCCGACCCAGTCTCAAGGCCGTTGAGCCTCCGCCTTCTATCACGCGTCAACACCGCCTCCAGGAGATCATCCACACCGTGCATATCTTCAGTCGGTGCATCTGAGGGTCGGGCGAAGTCAAGGAGTCGGCCGACTCGGGGGTGGGTCCACTCGTCCTCAACCGCCTTGTACCGGCCCTGAACCGCCTCCTAGTGCTATAAATAGATGGCCATCGCCTCCTGTACAATACACACCAGAAGGAAGAGCTCCATTAGCTACAAGTTATAGTCTTAGTTAGTAGTGAAGTAGAGTTGAGCTTCTACGGGTTTCCGAAGGAGTCTTGGTAAGCCTAGAGCTCAGTTATCTTTTATCCTCTGCTTATTTGTAAGACTTAGAGCTTTAATGGAAATGCTATCTTGCTTATGTTACTTGACTTATAGTCTTGTGTGTTCATCATATGAGATGTATGTCTTGCACCTTAGTCTAGCTGATTCATGTTATGGCAATGGCCCAGTGTATCGCAAGGTTGCTCTGTCTAGGTGGACAATAGATAGAGTTGTATTTCATATAGTAAGCGTGGTGTTTGGTATATGGAATAACATTGGGGATACCCTTCCCCACGTATTAAGAGGTAGGCGGCAGGTGGTGACAGCCCTGTCCGTCCCTTGTAATCCTCGCCGTTCGGGTCCGGGCGTTTGCAGGCCTTTGTGATAAACATCGTGACAGTACCCTTGGATGAGGGGATCCCACGACTCCTCGATTTGTCCTCTAACATGAGTCCCTTACTAAGCTTGTATAGGATACACTTATAATGAATGTGACCCTTATGTAGGAAGCGCATATAATCCCTAGTTCTCTCTTAGGACCTTCATATTGACTAGACTTACATAATGAGCAATGAAATCTTCTGTGTGTCACCATCCCAAATTCTTCCTATCATGTTATCTCCTGTTCTAGTCTTGGTATGTTGATTGTGATATAGTTGATGCATTGGAAGACATAGTACTTTGCCATACGCTTTCCTTGAGGAAATTAATACGATACTCTGGAATACTCCCGGGTGAAATGCTACAATGTACTTCTGTGCGCTTGTAGAACTTATGTAACGCTAAGATTTATATTAAGGCATCTCTAGTGCCATCACTCATGTAGTGGTGACGCTAAGAAATGCCAACAAGCATTTCTGGCGCCGTTGCCGGGGAAAGCATTGGCAAAAGAATGTGTTAACCTCTGTATTAACTTTATGTCACAATTAAATGCCAGCGTCTAGACAGGTTTACCCTTGTTCTGTTTCTCTTCATGTGAAACAGAATAGTACATCATCAATTCGCCAAAGCACCCTTGCACCAACATGGCAACTGAATCCTTGATGATCGATTCAACGTACATTACCATGGTGCAAGCGAAGCCATTCAGCGGAAAGGCTACAGCAGACGCAGCAGAACATCTCCGACACTTTTCAGCAATATGCAGTCAACTAGCAGGAGAGGCAATGCAATGGTTATTCCCGTTCTCATTAGCAGGTAGGGCATTGCAATGGTACTACAACCATCACGCAAAGATGGATTCCTGGCAGAAGTGCAGAGAACTATTCCTAGCACATGAGTGGAACCCGTCCCAGCAAGGAGTAAGCTCGTATACAATACCTGCCAAGAGAAAGGTAAATGATCTAAGTGCTAGATTCCATGTCCTGTCAGTCACTGTGAAAAACCAGCTACGCTTAAGCAAAATTCTCGAGGCCCAATCAGCCCATCTGGCTGCTGTGGTACAAGAAACCAGTCGGGAGATTTTGGCTAATCATGCAGGAAACAAGAAATGCCAACAAGCATTTCTGGCGAGCACTGAGTTGATCTCCTCCAGCACTAAGATCAAAGACTCAGCCGGTGGCTCTGAAGAGAGGATGGACAGCCAACACTCCATGGAGATCTCCGAAGACCAGTACTACTACACTGGGGCTGGTGCCACATCCGCAGGAGGCGGAGGTGGTGGCAGCAATGGAGATGGTAACGGGGATAGCTCCAGCAGCAACCACAATGAAGACGACCCTCGCCCGGCGTTCATCTCCGACGACCAACTCGACATCGACGAAGGCTACGAAACAGAAGCGTATCAAATTCTCCTGGGTCGTGCTTTTGATCACACACGTGTGTTCACGAGCGAACTCATGGAGAAATCAGGTATGGCCACTGCCTTTGAAAATGTTTGGAGTGCAGTGGGTTGGTCGGATTTTGCGCGTATTCATGAGGATGGGTGTCGTTTGTTAACAATCCAATTTCTTGCTACTTTGAGAAAAGGTGAGGAGGGGATTACTTTTCGCTTTTTAAGGGAAGAGTATTTCGTCTCTTGGAGGCAGCTTAGTACCTATTTGGGTTTTAGCAAGCGCTGCAGCTTGGAGGTTGATAAAGTTTTGAGGCTTTTTGTTAGAGAGTCTTTCTGGCGGGACATCTTGGGTATCACAGATGGCACTCCTCCTAGAACAAGCCACATTCATAACCCCAATCTTCGTTTTATGCACCGCTGGATTGCCATGACTCTTTTCCCACGAAATGATCTTCGTACCGTTCGCATTGATGAATTGAAATTATTGTATGCGATGGTTAAGAAGATAAAAATCTCACTGGTTGTCTTTATGATTGATCAATGGATGGGTGTTTTTAAGAGGCAAGGTCCCATTGAGTGTACTTCTTTGGTTACTCGCATTTTTGAGTCAATGGGCCTTTTAGATAATTACCGAGTCGAGTTTCTTCCGCAGCCTCACCCAACTCTGGATGAATCTCATTTCATTCAGAGTCACCTTGTTACTCACACTGTAGACCAAAAGCTTGTTATGGTTTATCATAATAGCACAACCAGAATTCCGTTGCCAGCACCGGAATACTGGTTGTACAGATGCAAAACACTTTTGTTGGAGTTGCAACAGGAAGGCAGGCAAAGCGTGACAGGAAGGGCGACAAGAAGCATGTCCCAACGAGGAGAAGCCGCAGTACCGCAATCCCAAGGAGCATGGGAACCTCCAACTCCGTCATACGTACCAAAAGGATTGAACTGGGAGCAGCCCTAGCCGCCCCCACCATATATGGCGGGAAGTTCGGGATGGCAAGAGGCCCCGCAAGCCCAATGGAATCCCCAAGACCCGCTGTCGGATATCAATATCCGACCCTCCCACCGACGGGTGGGGCCACGCAGTTTCAGGGAGAAGATGGGCATGAGAAAACCCGAAGAGCATCGGATTAAGGGAGGATCGGCTTTCCCCTGACTCGGCCGACCCTTATCCGCCTCGGCCGACCCTCATCCGCCTCGGCCAACTCCCGTCCGCCTCGGCCGACCCGCGTCCGCCTCGGCCGACCCTCGTCCGCCTCGGCCGACCCTCGTCCGCCTCGGCCGACCCGCTCCTGTCGCTATCTCGCCTGACCTCTCTTCGTCTCGCCCGAGTCGGCGTGGGCCCGAGGCGAAGTGGAGCGTCCGGGAGACCCGGCGTAAGAACGTGTCCTCATACGCCCAAGCCACTTCCCATCGGAGGCCGCCCGACGAGTCTCCGGTTCGCCCGAGGGGTTCTCCGCTCCCGAGTGGTCTCCAGCTCCTCGGGTAAAACTACCCGGCCACGCCCCGGCCCGTCCGGCGCCGTACCCACTTGGTACTTGCCGCGTCAGAACATCATGGGTGTCCGTCCTTCGCCACGGCAGCCACAGTGGCGCCCGTCCCATCCGAACAGGAATGCCACAGCCTGGAGAAGGAATGCATGCGCTACACCGGGCACTCAAGTACGACCCCAGGCGCCCATGGACGACACCTGGAACCCGAGCAGGACGCCTGGAGCGCCCGAGGACCTCGAGCAAGTCAACCACGACCCGGGAACCACCCGGAAGCTTACCCAGGAAGGCATCGACTCCAACCACCCGGGACGTACGATTCCGGGTGCGGCGGGGCGCCCACTCCGTCAACACCTGCTCCCGGTACGGCTCGGCGGACGGCGCTGGATGAAGCTCTCGGGGGCAGTAACTCCCCTTGTAATTTTCTCCTTTTTACCCCCCGCTCCCTTCTCCCCTTGAGGCTATAAAAGGGGACAAGGGGACATCAGTGGGGGGGAATTCGAACACTAGTTGAACACTCGGACACCGCACGCAACACACTCACTCACACCGCTCAGGGACTTGGGATCTTCTCCCTCTCCCGACTAGTTTGTACACCCCCACTACAGACCAGGACGACGAAGAAGAACACACGACACACATACACCAGAACACTCACGCTTAGACGCACTCAGAGACTTGGGAGCCCCTCCCTCTCTCGACCGCTTGTAACCCCTACTACGAGCAACGCGAGTAACACGAGCAGCCTCGAACTGGACGTAGGGCGTTCGTGCCCGAACCAGTATAATCCCTTGTGTCCTCTCGCGAACCATCCGGAGCCCAAACGCGCAATCCACTAATTTACTTGTTGGTTATTTCGCACACCGACAGTTGGCGCGCCAGGTAGGGGGGTTTCGCGTGTCACGACACTTCACCAGGGTCCGGATGGCCCACAGCGGCGCCTCGCTGGCGCCCGGCGACCACCTGCNCGACCCGCTCCTGTCGCTATCTCGCCTGACCTCTCTTCGTCTCGCCCGAGTCGGCGTGGGCCCGAGGCGAAGTGGAGCGTCCGGGAGACCCGGCGTAAGAACGTGTCCTCATACGCCCAAGCCACTTCCCATCGGAGGCCGCCCGACGAGTCTCCGGTTCGCCCGAGGGGTTCTCCGCTCCCGAGTGGTCTCCAGCTCCTCGGGTAAAACTACCCGGCCACGCCCCGGCCCGTCCGGCGCCGTACCCACTTGGTACTTGCCGCGTCAGAACATCCTGGGTGTCCGTCCTTCGCCACGGCAGCCACAGTGGCGCCCGTCCCATCCGAACAGGAATGCCACAGCCTGGAGAAGGAATGCATGCGCTACACCGGGCACTCAAGTACGACCCCAGGCGCCCATGGACGACACCTGGAACCCGAGCAGGACGCCTGGAGCGCCCGAGGACCTCGAGCAAGTCAACCACGACCCGGGAACCACCCGGAAGCTTACCCAGGAAGGCATCGACTCCAACCACCCGGGACGTACGATTCCGGGTGCGGCGGGGCGCCCACTCCGTCAACACCTGCTCCCGGTACGGCTCGGCGGACGGCGCAGCTGGAAGCTCTCGGGGGCAGTAACTCCCCTTGTAATTTTCTCCTTTTTACCCCCCGCTCCCTTCTCCCCTTGAGGCTATAAAAGGGGACAAGGGGACATCAGTGGGGGGGAATTCGAACACTAGTTGAACACTCGGACACCGCACGCAACACACTCACTCACACCGCTCAGGGACTTGGGATCTTCTCCCTCTCCCGACTAGTTTGTACACCCCCACTACAGACCAGGACGACGAAGAAGAACACACGACACACATACACCAGAACACTCACGCTTAGACGCACTCAGAGACTTGGGAGCCCCTCCCTCTCTCGACCGCTTGTAACCCCTACTACGAGCAACGCGAGTAACACGAGCAGCCTCGAACTGGACGTAGGGCGTTCGTGCCCGAACCAGTATAATCCCTTGTGTCCTCTCGCGAACCATCCGGAGCCCAAACGCGCAATCCACTAATTTACTTGTTGGTTATTTCGCACACCGACACCCGCACTATCATCAGTCGTCCAGCTCAAGTGGCGGTCCTCCTTCGTTCGACACCCGACGTTCCTTCTCAGCAAGGGACTGGCGCAGCAGCATGGACGGGTTATCCAACCGCATGGGAACCCTGGAGGTAACCACGCATCGCATTGATGATACATTAACCCATCATGTGCAGCGGTCGCAGGCGTGGCGGGCAACCAGAACTTGAATGCATACCTTTGGTCCCAAGGGTTCGACCCGAATGACCCTCGCTATCGCCAGCGGTAAGAAGTCCAGCTTGGGGGAGGATTCCCGCACAGGTAAGTTTATCCGACCATGTCTTTTATTGTTTTTTTTTTGCTTTTCATATAAGGTAGTAATAAAAAACTTATCCCTGTATGGAAATGATGAATATTTGCTATGACCTTCCCCTGTTATGCAAGTCTCAATAAGGCAATCATTTGTGTCTTGAATTTGTTGGCTTTAATTAATGACTTCCTTGGAAACTTAAAACTTGTGGGTAGCAAATGCTAAATCTGACTCTAGGTTGTTGGGGGCTATGATATAATAAGCTAGAATTGCTTTATCT
>CM014271.1:47752726-47800840 GCA_004135705.1 Alloteropsis semialata
ACTCAAGTTGAACTTGATCCCGGAGTTTTTATTTTAAAAAGAATAAAATTCTAAGCTCCTCGAGTGAAGAGTGAAAATCCTACCACAGCCTATCATTCCAACCACTTACAAAAAGCATGTGCAGTTATTTTGAGTTTTGTCAAGTTCATTGTGATCTTTGTAAGATTTACTTCATGCTCTTAAAATCGGAGTCACGTACACACCACATATATGCTAAACTTCTATTCTGGAAGTAAAGCGCAACATGCCTATCATTTGCCTACCAGAATAAAATGCTCCAAAGAAAAGGGACTTCTCTCCAAAAATATTTCTAGGTGTAAGGCTTGGGCTCCCTATGCTTGCTTATGTTAAAACAAATATGGACACATGTGTAGTCCATGAAAAAAAAAGGGGGAGCCAAGCTTTATGACAAATTTCCTAAAGAAGAGAAATTTTGAGTTTATTTTCCACTACCACATATCCCACTTGCACACTTCGATTTGAGTGTATGATTTAATTCTTCGTTGATCCTGGATTTGACTCAACAAAAGAAGCAATGCATGTGTGAAACAAAAGTTTCCCTTTTATGAACCCCACTTGTTATGCTATTGAGGGAAATTTGAGAGGAGTGATGGGGAGGATTCATACACCTATGAGAGACTTGAGAAAGTCACTTGAGGAGTCTTGTTTTCTTTTGCAAAAGTTTTTTTAAAAACCTCCGATGAAAAGGTGGAACGAAGGTGTGGGGAGCATTCTTGCTAAGTTGTTCTGGCTTTCAACTGCTCATGATGAAGAAAAGCTAAGAAGCCCCATAAGTGGCAAGGTAAAAAGGGATGATTTGATCTTTGCCAGCTTATTCAAGCTATGAAATGTTTCCTTATTGACATTATACCTTTTGGGAAGCAAGCAAAATCTGATCCAATAGTTTCTAACTCGCCAAAGCTTTGCTCAGGGACGAGCAAAGGTCTTAGCTTGGGGGAATTTGTTGGCGCTTGTTAAGTCATGAATATCTTGTAATGCCAACATGATAAAATAAAATAAACTGGCAATAATCAGTAGGATTTGGTTTCAAATAATGTAGTTCCACTTGTACATGGAGATTATTTGGTTGCAGAAGATAAGGGCCAAAAGATGAAGGAAAACAGGGCTAAGCCCAGGTCACCCGACCTACCCTGGTCGGCCGACCTGGCCTAATGCCCAACAGAGCCCAAGTTTGGCCATGCAGAACAAACACAAATTCACATCGCCTGGGACATTAGATCAATGACGGTCACATCCAATGGTGAAAAGGAGGATAAGGTGAATTCACATGGATTGATGGGCCCACATGAGAACCAAGATCTACTCCAAGGATCCATACCCATCTTCCACGAGTACTAGGGTCCACATTCCAGCTACTCAGAAGAAGTACAAGACTAACCGTGCCTGGACCAGGTCGGCCGACCTGCCCAGGTCGGCCGACCCAGTCTCAAGGCCGTTGAGCCTCCGCCTTCTATCACGCGTCAACACCGCCTCCTGTCGGATTTATGGACCCGGCAGTCCACACAGGGTAGTCCGCGTGGTTGATTTGTTGAGGGACAGATCGAGGATCAGAAGTCGATGGTAACACAAGACGCAAGGATTGAACAGGTTCGGGCCGTCAGGATGACGTAATACCCTACGTCCTGTGTTGGGTGTATGGATTGATGTGTATGAAGTTCCTGAAGGATCTCCGTAGTTGGGTTCTGTCCTAGGTTTCGTATCGTGGATGTTGGAATCGTGTTCTGGAGGGGGGTCTCAAGGCGCCTTATATAGTCCGGCTGCCTTGAGTTACAAGTCGGCTAGAGATCATAACCTACCCGCAATACAAGGATGTGATCCTATAACGATTACAGATATCTTTCCCTATAATTTCGGCTAGTTTATCTTGATCTCCGAGCTTCTTGCGGGATACGCCGCCTGCTTCCTTGCCGCGCACGCCGTCGTAGTTGCCCGGTTCGCCCGACTGGTGGGCCTCCCGAGTGGTGGGCGACCCAGTCCGACAAACCGGCCCGATAGCACTTGGATTGGGCCGCCCCTTGCTGGTTGGGCCAATCCGCCTTCTGGGTACCCCTGGGGGTCTACCCCCGACAAGCCCTCGAGTAGTACGTGGTTGAGCGACAAGTCGGCGAGGTCGTGCCATCTGATGAGCTTCAAGCTTGCTGCAGTTGGAAGCGAAACCGCGTGATACTGGAGAGAAAAGAGAGAGCCGTTTTCCAACGGAGGCGCCGCGAGGTGCGTCCGTTGGCCGTAGCCCCCGAGCCTTGAAGCGATTCCGTAGGAATCGGTCCAAGGGGTAGTAGCCTTGGTCTTGGTCACTTGACAATCAACGGATGCGCCGTGAGATGCGTCCGTTGGCCGTAGCCCCCGAGCCTTGAAGCGATTCCGAAGGAATCGGTCCAAGGGTTAGTCAAGGAGCATCTGACTGAATCATCCGGCGTTAATTTCGGCGGCCAGCCCCCGAGCGTGAGGGCCAGTGGAGTTCTGCGAGACAAGCCGAGCAGTCGTCGCGGCGCCAGCCCCCGAGCGTGAGGGCTGAAGCACGCCGAGTGGTCGTCCCGGCGCCAGCCCCCGAGCGTGAGGGCTGAGCTCGCCGAGTGGTCGTCCCGGCGCCAGCCCCCGAGCGTGAGGGCTGAGCACGCCGAGTGGTCGTCCCGGCGCCAGCCCCCGAGCGTGAGGGCTGAGCACGCCGAGTGGTCGTCCCGGCGCCAGCCCCCGAGCGTGAGGGCTGAGCACGCCGAGTGGTCGTCCCGGCGCCAGCCCCCGAGCGTGAGGGCTGAGCTCGCCCAGTGGTCGTCCACACCCTGCAACGAAGCACAAATTCGAGAGGAGAAAGTACTCGGTGATATTAATATTAATGAACCCCGCTTCCTGCTTTTAAGTCTCTTAATTTCCCCGAGCAGTTAACCTGTTACGTTTATGCACCTGATCCCCAATAGCCGTAGTCCATAGCGCAGGGAGCTGGGCCGTGTGCATGCGTAGGAGCGTAGGCGTACGGAAGAGTCGAGGTTTCACGGATTAAGGCGCGTGCTCCCCGGGTACTTTAGCAACTCATTTCAAAGCTCACGGAATTTACGAAGTTAACTGATTAATACTTAGCCTGGCGAGTGATTCGAGTCCTGGGGGATTCCCTCTTTGTCAGATACGCCAAAGAGGAGGCAGGCGGAGAGGCGTCGTTTCTGATGCGCGGCGTCAGGAGCAGTGTTCCCGTGATTGCACAGGATGCTCCCGTGTTCGAATGAAGCCAAAGGCGACAAGGGTGACCTGTGCAGCTTGGGCAGAAAGAGGGACACGTGGCGTGGAGCTCATGCGTCTTTCATCGTGGAGGAAGTCTCTCGTTCTCCGGCGGCTCGGGGCTATAAATACCCACCGGGGAGCCGGAGCTGCCACCCAGGAGCGAGTATGTATAGGGCCCTTGTAGTCAGCATGCCGAAGGTTCATTACTGGGTTCACCCACCAGGGAAAGCTCATGGAGTCTCCAGGGTATGGTGCTAGAAGAGTACTTGCGAAGGTTCTGAGGTGTTGATCAGCGTCTGAGTGCTGTCCCGTTCATCCCTGCATTCCCATGTGACGAGGGCCATGTGGGGTGAAATGCTTTGTAGAGCAAGGGATACCTGAAGGCATTCGCTAACAACCCTCTGTTGGTGCTGTCCCGTCGACGGCTGAAGTGGTGCTACAAGAGAGCTTGCGAGGAGCTCATGTGGGCCAAGCTTGCTCCGGATGTAGCACTAGGCGCAGGGACGAGTGCCCCAGGCCGTCATCTTGGCGGCTGATGTGTTTGGTCTTTGTAACCGGCGTATGACCGGCTTCATTGTAATTGTATAACCTGCAAAAGGATTTCATTGCGTAACAGTCTTGAGGAGGAAGCTTCTCAGCAGCGCTAGCCCCGAGCTGTCAAGGCTTGGCCGCGCTTCTCCAACCATTGTAACATGTCCACAGCGTCAGCCCCCAAGCGTTTCGGGGCTGATCGAGCCCGAGAGGCACGCTGTTTTTGGTATGGCGCCAGCCCCCGAGTCCGAGTGCTGGTCGAACCTTAGCGGCACGCCTTTTGATCTGCAGTGTTGGCTCCCGAGTAGTTCGGGGCCAATCGAGCCCGAGAGGCGCACTGACTTGAATGCGGCGCCAGCCCCCGAGTGCGAGCGCTGTTCGAGCCTTAGCGGCACACCACTTGATTTGCAGTGTTGGCTCCCGAGTAGTTCGGGGCCAATCGAGCCCGAGAGGCGCACTGACTTGAATGCAGCGCCAGCCCCCAAGTGCGAGCGCTATTCGAGCCTTAGCGGCATGCCACTTGATTTGCAGTGTTGGCTCCCGAGCAGTTCGGGGCCAATCGAGCCCGAGAGGCGCACTGACTTGAATGCGGCGCCAGCCCCCGAGTGCGAGCGCTGTTCGAGCCTTAGCGGCACACCACTTGATTTGCAGTGTTGGCTCCCGAGTAGTTCGGAGCCAATCGAGCCCGAAAGGCGCACTGACTTGAATGCAGCGCCAGCCCCCGAGTGCGAGCGCTGTTCGAGCCTTAGCGGCACACCACTTGATTTGCAGTGTTGGCTCCCGAGTAGTTCGGGGCCAATCGAGCCCGAGAGGCGCACTGACTTGAATGCAGCGCCAGCCCCCAAGTGCGAGCGCTATTCGAGCCTTAGCGGCATGCCACTTGATTTGCAGTGTTGGCTCCCGAGTAGTTCGGAGCCAATCGAGCCTGAGAGGCGCACTGACTTGAATGCGGCGCCAGCCCCCGAGTGCGAGCGCTGTTCGAGCCTTAGCGGCACACCACTTGATTTGCAGTGTTGGCTCCCGAGTAGTTCGGGGCCAATCGAGCCCGAGAGGCGCACTGACTTGAATGCAGCGCCAGCCCCCAAGTGCGAGCGCTATTCGAGCCTTAGCGGCATGCCACTTGATTTGCAGTGTTGGCTCCCGAGCAGTTCGGGGCCAATCGAGCCCGAGAGGCGCACTGACTTGAATGCGGCGCCAGCCCCCGAGTGCGAGCGCTGTTCGAGCCTTAGCGGCACACCACTTGATTTGCAGTGTTGGCTCCCGAGTAGTTCGGAGCCAATCGAGCCCGAGAGGCGCACTGACTTGAATGCAGCGCCAGCCCCCGAGTGCGAGCGCTGTTCGAGCCTTAGCGGCACACCACTTGATTTGCAGTGTTGGCTCCCGAGTAGTTCGGGGCCAATCGAGCCTGAGAGGCACACTGTCTTGGATGCGGCGCCAGCCCCCGAGTGCGAGCGCTGGTCGAGCCTTAGCGGCACGCCGACTTCTTTGCCATGCCCGAGTGCTCGGGCTCCTTTTTTACCGTTGGCGCCCGGCGCGTAACGGAAGGCGGAACGCCCAACGGCTCTTTTTACCGTTTCGCCCGCGTCCGTTAATCGCGCCATCTCGCGGTAATTTCGGGCATCCAGGCGATATAAAGGGCGAGGATTAGGTCTGGAGAGGAAATCTCCCCATTCCCAGATCCATTCTTCATACCACCGCCACCAGAGCTCATTCTGCTCGTAGATCTGTTCTGCGGTCTTAGCCACCACGGGGAGCGTAGCCTCATTGATGCGTACGAAGACTCCTGCCATTAGATCCATGGCACCGAAGAAGAGGAGCACCGGCGCCCCCAAGACAAGCAAGGTCCCCTCCTTCGGCGCCGTATGGGCGCGGGGGAGAGTCACCACGAAGATGCTGGAGGAGATGGTGGAGCGGAGCATCCTCCCGTCACAGGCCGTGGCGGAGTGGCGGCCGAGCGCCGGGGAGGACTTCCCGTCGGAGAACACCGGCGAGCTGGTCTTGTTCAAGCCATTCTTTGAGGCGGGACTTGGCCTGCCAACGGGGGCGTTTTTTCGAGGTTTGCTTCATTTCTACGGGATCGAGGCCACCAACCTCAACCCCAACTCCATCATGGCGATTTCCGTCTTTATTCATCTCTGCGAGGCCTATCTGGGGATCTCTCCCCATTTCGACCTGTGGAGATATTTGTACTGGCTGAAGCCCCAGCCAAGTGAAGAGAAGATGGTGGTAGTGGGAGGCGTCAGGTTCATGCTGCGTCAAGGGCGGAAGGACGAGTACTTCGACATCGCCCTCAACACCTCCAACAAGGGTTGGAAAGCCGAGTGGTTTTATGTTGGGAACCACTCGCCGGCGATCCCCTGCCATACTGGAGAGCGGCCGAAGATCAGGGATTGCTGGAACGAGCTCCCCGATGCTTCCCAGATGTAGGAGGTGGACGAGCTCCTCGCCTTAATCAAGGAGCTGAAGGACGACGGCGGCTTGACGGCGATTGGCGTCGCCTGCAATTTTAGCAGGCGGCTGATTCAGCCAATCCAGGAGCGGAAGCGCCCGGGCTACGAGTACTCGGGCCGGGATGATCCCACTCGGGTTGCCAACCGCACCGTCAGCAAGGAGGAGATGAAGGCACGCGTGGGCGGGTTCTTCCTCGGCCATGTGTCGGAGAAGCACCAACCGCGCCCCTTCTCACTGAAGAGGCCTCCACCACCGGTAAGTTGCTGTTCCGAGTGCTTATGAATGTTTTCCTGATGTAATTTTTTGGTTTCGTCCGTTGGCCGTCTGATCTTGCGTTTCCTTTGGCGCAGGATCGCGTCTTCGAGTACTTTTCTGCTGCCCCTCTCCCGGAGGATTTCTCGAGGCAGGTTTTGCTGGAGGATGCGCCTCCGGTTGATCAGGGCGACACTCAGGCAGAGGAGGCGGTGGATCCTCCTCCCCCTCGTGTATGGGCGTCCAGCGATACGGAGGGTTCTATGAGCCCTTCGGACGAGGAAGTGGTGGAGGACCGTCCGCGGAAGCGCCGGGCGGCTGTGGCGAAACGGAACAATAGCCGGGTCGGCGTTTCCAAGCGGGCGGTGTCCGTTGACGATGGGGCGGCCGACGACGACTCGGCAACGCTGTCGGATGAAGCGCCCTCAGTCCAGGATGCAGTGGCAGGCACGCCGCCGCCGCCTCCCAAGCGGAGGCGCACGAAGAAGGTTGTGGCGAAGAAATCGGACGCGCAGCCGGCTCAGCAGCCGACTGCAGGTTCGGACGCCGATGTTGACGAGCCGGGACGTCCTTCCCCGGCCGTCGTGGAGGAAGAGGAGAAGGATGAAGCGATGTCCGACTCCGCGTTCCAGGAGCAGGAGCACGCCCGGGCCATGGGCGTCTCGGTGGAGGAGAGGCGGCGCAGGATGGCGGAGACGATCGTGCAGGCCGCCGCGGACGCAAGGCCGGTCTCCGACTTGGGGACCAGGCCAATCCTTATGACGGCCTCGGCGCAGCGGCGTCCCAAGCTCCCTGTCTTCCGGCCCCGAGTCGCGGTGGTGAAGAGTACTCGGTAAGTTGTCGGTCTTCGCGTTTCTTCTTGTTATCATTTATCTCCGAGTTCTTGTTTTAACTTCCGAGTGCTTTTTTCAGCAAGGCCTCCGATCTGGACGGTGAAGCGGCCAGTGGGAAGGCTCCTTCAGCCGATGTCCCGCAAGGCCCGAGTCCTCCTCCGGCCGAGCCTGTTGGCCAGTCGTCCTCAGGGCTACACCTGAGGTGGGAAACTCGGCCGAGGGGTCGGGGGCGGTGCAGACGGAGGAAGTACCAGCCGGACGTGACCCGGAGGTAGTAGTGGAGGTGCCGGCGGCCGACGACGTGCAGGGCGGTGGAGGTGATACGGCGATCACTCCAAGTGGCGCTGGGGATCCTGACGTGGACACGGTGATCAAGTCCTCGCCCGTAGGTGCGAGCGACATTGCTCGAGGAGAAGCCCGGGAGGAGGGTCTCCAGAAGCAGTCGGACACCTCGGGAACCATCACTGTCCCCGGGGTTGACGCTGTGGCGGAGAAGGAGGGGTCGGTTATTGCCGAGCTCCAGATTGCTGTCGACCACGCTCGGCGCTGTGCGACGGTTAGTCTCCTCAATTGTCTCCTTTGTCTTTTCTTCTTCTTTATGAGTTGTCTGAATTCTTTACTTTGGCGAGTGGTTGTAGAAGTTGGCCACGCTCCGGCAGTCGCGGCTTGGGCAGACCCAGGATGTGGCGTCGGCGCTCCGGCGTGCGGCGGAGATGGAGGCGGAGCTCAAACGGGTCAGGCGCCAGCGTGACGCCGCCAAGAAGAGCCTGAACGACGCCATTGTGGAGCATCGATTCAGTCTTCACCGTAAGGCCTTCTCCTTGTATTTCCCGAGTGTTTGTTGAGTCTTCAGATTTCGCCTTGTTCCTTTCATCTTGACCGAGTGCTTCCCTGTTTTTTCAGAGAAGGAGATGGAGAGGGACCGCCACATCAAGGAGCTGAAGGAGTTGCGTTTTGCGAACGCAACTCTGCAGCAGTCGGAGGAGGTGTTGGCGGGAAAGCTCAAGACGGAGCAGGAGTTCCGGAAAGGTGCGGACATGACGATGCTCCAGGCAATGTATACTATCCAAAATAACGCTCACATCATAACAGGCTTGGAGCAAGATCTGACATCGGTGCATCTTGCCCTGACGGAAGTCAACAAGGCGGCGAGGGATCTGCTGGACTCCGTGGCCCCGGAGGAGGGTGAACCGACAGCCCTGGTCGCCCGTCTGCAGAGTGCACCAGCTCGGATCGCCGATCTAGTCAAGGAGTCGGTGGTGGTGTGTGCGAATGACGCCCTAGCGCGTGTTCGGAAACTTTACCCGCGGATTGACCTTGCACCAGTTGGCGATGGAGTTGCGGCGGACGCCTCAACGGAGCAAGTCGACGAGGCGCTGGCTCTGACCCGCCCGATCGCCGAGAGGGTCGGCGAGGCTCTCAAGTTTGAGTAGGACCCTGCAAGCTGAAGCAAGGTAGTATAGACTTTGTGTATATAAGTAGTCAGAAACGAGTAAAACAAGAATGTTTAGACATTTTGTTATATGTTCTGATATTGTCCGAGTAGTTCTTTTGCTGAAATGTGCTTTTCCCTTTGCTTCACTTATCCTAAGTTCATAACGTCGAGAGCGGATCCCGTGCACGTGTAGAAGGCTTAGGCGTCGTTCCAAGCCCGGTTACACAGCATTTAGTTAGGAACTATTCGGGAACGGAGTAATACCGAGTGGTTTTGCAGGGAAAGTATTTATAAAAAGGACAAAGCATATATATTTTTATTGAACTTCGTGATACATAGCTTTTTTCAAGGGTAGAATCGGCGTAAATGCTCTATGTTCCACGGGTGTGGGACTTCGGTGCCGTCCTCATATTGGAGACGAAAAGTACCCGGACATATGACCTGAGTCACGATGAACGGGCCTTCCCATGGGGCGGAGAGTTTGTGAACGCCTGCTGTGGATTGCACTCGGCGCAAGACGAGGTCACCAATGTTGAAGTCCCGTTGCTGGACGTTCTTGTCGTGGTAGCGTCGGAGTTGTTGCTGGTAACGCGCGTGCTGTATGAGCGCGTTGACTCGGTGTTCTTCGATGGAGTCGAGGTCTACCTCACGGGCTGCTTCTGCTTGGCCTTCCTCGTAGTTGTCAATGCGCGGTGATCCGAAAGCTATGTCGGTGGGGAGGATTGCCTCGGAGCCGTAGACCAGGAAGAAGGGAGTATGACCTGTTGCTCGACTCGGCTGAGTCCTGAGTCCCCAGATGACTTGAGGTAGCTCTTGGTGCCATTTTCCAGCGAACTTCTTCAAAGGGTCGAAGATTCTTGCTTTGAGTCCTTGGAGTATCATGGCGTTGGCTCGTTCCACCTGTCCATTACATCTGGGATGGGCGACGGAGGCGTAGTATACATCGATGCAGCTGTTCTCGCAAAAGTCCCAGAAGGCGGATCCGGTGAACTGTGTCCCCAAGTCGGTGATGATCCTGTTAGGGACTCCGAACCGGTGTGTGATTTCTTCGATGAAGGCTGCGGCTTGCTTTGACGTTGGAGTTCCGACGATGGCCTTGTACTCTATCCATTTGGAGAATTTATCGATGGCGACGAGGATGTGTGTGTAACCTCCCGGGGCTGCTCTGAATGGTCTGATAGAGCTGGAGTGCCCGATCTTTCGGTGAGTGGAGATAAATTCGACTTGGTGGAAGTAGACCCTCACGATCCGACTACGACGAGCGAACCCGAAGCGCCAATGCAATCGCTGAACCAACTCCCGATGGTTACCAACCTTGCCGGTGCAAGATCAGCCTGATCACGAAGATCAATTCCTGTCCGCAATCGAAGAACGAACAAGAACAAGATGCGAGCAATCACAATATCACTCAAAGGTGGGGTTCTGAATCACGAGGACAGCACGTATTTGTGCGTGTTCGAGAGTAGCTAAAGCTAGATGAAAACAAAACCCAAGTCTGAAAATAAAAGAGGAGTCTATCTAAATAGGGGGCGCAGCCCCTGGTGGCCAGGAGGGGCGGTGCGCTACAGTATCCGTGCTACAGTGCCGCGGGTACTGTTCACGCCTAGGGTTTGCGAGGGTTGGGCCTGCTGTTGGGCCAACGTCTAATCTTCTGGGCCTTCATTCTTCAGTAGCATGACGAAGTTCAGTTCTCTTGCACGGGCCCGAGTGATTGGCCCAGCTGAAGAAGAAGGTGGCGCCTGGGATGGAGATGCTGCTGGTGTAGATGTACTCGTGTGGTCGTTGATGTCCTCATCATGGTCCCACCATGTCCAACCCCCAACAGGCGAATGGCCACGAGGGCGGGATGGTGCGTAGAGCTTGGGCCGGGAGGTGTTTCTGCTTGGCGAAGAATTGGCACCCCTGGCATCGGCGGACGAGTGCTTTGGCGTCGAAGACGGCGGTGGGCCAAAAGAACCCGGCTCGGTATGCTTTCCCGACTAGTGTCCCTGCAGCGGCGTGGCTTCCACAGACTCCCGAGTGGATGTCGTCAAGGATCTGGAGGCCGACTTCTTTCATGACGCATTTGATGAACACTTGATTTGTGGCGGCTCGTCTGTATAGGGCACCCCCGACCACCACGTAGTTCCTGCTTCGGCGTTCCAGGATCTTTCGCTCCGTGGGGTCCTTTGGCACCTTGTTGTGGGCAAGGAAGTCTATGAACTCGGCCATCCAGTCTTCTTCTTCGGCGTTAATGGTCAGCACCTCGCAGAGCTCTGGGGCAAGCTCGGGTTCGTCCCCGACCTCTTTGACAGAGGGTTTGAGGAGACCTTGCACGAACACTCCCCCTGGTACTTCTGCGCGGGTTGACCCTAGCTTGGCGAGTGCATCAGCGGCGAGGTTGTTCTCCCGTGGAACGTGGTGGTACTCAACTCCGTAGAATTTTCCCTCCTGCTTGTGCACTGCCTCGCAGTAGGCGTTCATCCGCTCGCTGTGGCGATCCCAGTCTTTGTTCACCTGGTTAATAACGACAGCGGAGTCGCCATAAACCAGGAGCCTCTTTATGCCTAGTGAGGTGGCGATGCGGAGCCCGTGGAGGATTGCTTCGTACTCGGCGGCGTTATTGGTGACGGGGAAACGAATTTGGAGGACGTATCGCAGCTGTTCCCCTTTCGGCGAGATGAAGAGTAAACCGGCGCCTCCTCCATCGATCATCAAGGAGCTGTCGAAGTACATCTTCCAATGTTCCCCGCTGGTATCTTCTTTCGCGTCTTGGCTCTCGGTCCATTCGGCGACGAAGTCGGCGAGAATCTGTGATCTGATGGCGGTGCGCGGTACGAAGT
Organism: Alloteropsis semialata; assembly: GCA_004135705.1. Lineage (NCBI taxonomy): Eukaryota > Viridiplantae > Streptophyta > Magnoliopsida > Poales > Poaceae > Alloteropsis > Alloteropsis semialata. Next base: position 47,764,285 of record CM014271.1, read on the forward strand.
CTATGATGAAGGAGGCGAGTTCGACTGACCACTTAATGATTCGCCCGGTAACGTCTCTGTTGTGGAGGATTTCGCCGAGTGGAAATTGCGTGACCACCTTGATGCGATGTGCTTGGAAGTAATGGCGGAGTTTTCTTGACGTGATGAGGAGTGCATAAAGTAACTTCTGCACCTGGAGGTAGCGAGATTTGGACTCGCTGAGTACTTCGCTTACGTAGTAGACTGGTCGCTGCACTTTTTGCACCTTTCCTTCTTCTTCCCTTTCCACGACGATGACAGTGCTGACCACGTTGGTCGTGGCAGCAATGTATAGGAGTAGCGTTTCGTCGTTATGCGGAGCGGCGAGTACTGGTGGATGGGAGAGATAGTTCTTGAGGTCGGTGAAAGCTTGCTGCGCCTCCTGGTTCCACTCGAACTTGTCGGTCTTCTTGAGGATCTTGAAGAACGGCAAGCCTTTATCCCCCAGTCGGGAGATGAACCTGCTCAAGGCCGCCATGCAACCAGTCAGCTTCTGGATCTCTTTCTTCCCAGTCGGCGGTTTCATCCTCTGGATGGTGTCTATCTTCTCTGGATTGGCTTGGATGCCTCTGTTGCTGACGATGAAACCGAGTAGTTTCCCTTTTGGTACGCCAAAGACGCACTTAGTCGGGTTTAGCCTCCAGTTGAACCTGCGGAGATTATTGAACGTCTCGGAGAGGTCGGCGATGAACTCGGCTTCGATCTTCGTCTTGATGACTATGTCGTCAACGTAGGCCTCGACGTTGCGACCGATCTGAGTGCCCAGGGTCAAGTTAATGGCCCTCTGGTAGGTGGCGCCAGCGTTGCGGAGTCCAAAGGTCATCTTGGTGTAGCAGTAGGCGCCGATCGGAGTAATGAAGGATGTCTTCTCTTGGTCTTCTTCTTTCAGGGCGATCTGGTGGTAGCCGGAGTAACAATCAAGGAAACATAGGAGTACGCATCCGGCGATGGAGTCGACGACTTGGTCGATGCGGGGCAGGACGAAGGGGTCCTTAGGGCAGTGCCTGTTGAGATCCGTGTAATCAACACACATTCTCCATTCATTATTCTTTTTTCTTACAAGGACTGGGTTAGCAAGCCAGTCGGGATAAAAGACTTCTCTAATGAACCCGGCACTAACAGCCTTGTAATCTCTACCCTAATGGCCTCCTTGCGGTCCTGCGCGAAGCATCGGAGTTTTTGGCGAACTGGCTTGGCGTTCACGTCAACCTTCAAGGAGTGCTCGACCACCTCCCTCGGAACACCCGGCATATCCGATGGAGTCCATGCAAATATGTCGGCGTTGTCCCGGAGGAAGGCGACGAGCGCGCTTTCCTATTTAGGGTCGAGCCCTGATCCGATCAGGGCAGTCTTGGAGTGGTCGAAGAGCCCAAGCGAGATGGGGCGTACTTCTTCAGCTGGCTGCATGGTGGTCGGCGCGGCTCTTCGCTTGGAGGACTCGGGGATGGAGCCCGGGTCTCCTTAGAAGGTTCTTGCCTCGTGGACCACCTCCATTTGGAGCACGCTGCGTTCGATGCCGGTGCAGAGGTGGAGCCCTTCTTTGTCGCAGCCTTTGGCGGTGTGGACGTCGCTGCGGATGGAGAGGACGCCATTCGGTGCCGGCATCTTCATCAGCAGGTATGTGTAGTTGGGGATCGCCATGAACTTGGCGAGTGCTGGCCTCCCGAGTATGGCGTGGTAGGCGGTGGTGAAGTCGGCGACTTGGAAGTTGAGGTACTCGGTCCTGAAGTTCTCCTGATCGCCGAAGGTGACGGGCAGAGCTATCTGCCCGAGTGGTTTGGAGCCTTTGCCTGGGATCAGCCCGTAGAACGGGTGGAGGGAAGGAGTCAGGGCATCAAGGCCGATGCCCATGTCTTTCAGCGTTTGGGCGAGGATGATATTGAGCCCGCTCCCGCCGTCGACGAGTACTTTGGTGAGGCGGGCGTTGTGCACGATTGGGCTGAGCACGAGGGGGTACTCGCCCACGTCAGAGACTTGGAACCACTGGTCCTCCCTGGAGAAAGTGATCGGCTGCTTGGACCAGCGGAGTGCTTGGATCGGCGATGAGTAGCAGGAGAATATCTCCCGGTCGCGCACCTTTTCCTTGCGCTTGTCATCCACGGGCGGCGGTCCTCCGAGGATGAAGTTCACCTGCCTCTCGACGTTCGGGAAAGCGGGGTTTGCGGGGGCCCCTTTTCCCTTGTCGCCCTTGTCGTCGTCGCGTGGCGGCAGCTTCCCTTCCTTCTTCTTGTAGGCGTCGGTGAGTCCCATGCAGTCGATCATGCGATGCTTGGATTGCTTGTGGATGGGGCAGGGCCCTTGTAGCATCTTTTCGAAGTCGGCGCTGAAGTTGGACTGCGGGCGAGGGCCTCCACGATCCATGGCGGCGATGGTGTAGTCTCCCGAGCGCTTTCGGTCACCAGTCCGGCTAGGCTCCGGTCTGGTTCGGCGTTGGTCCTCCTTCTTCGGGCGGTCCTCTCGGCGAGGTGGCCGATCGTCGTCCCGAGTGCTTTTCTTGCTGTAATGGAGGCGAGCGGCTTCCTTGGCGTTTGCCATCTTGTTCACGCGACCAAAGAACTCGCCGGAGGTCTTTGGCAGGTCCTCGCAGAGGCGCTCGAAGACGACGGAGTCGGCGAGGCCGTCGAGGAAGTAGCTGATGATCTCGGACTCGGAGCAGCCGGGAACTAGGTTCCGGTTCTCCATGTACCGGTCGGTGTAGTCGCGAAGGCTTTCTCCGCGGTTCTGCTTCACCTTGCCCAGGTCCCATGCTGTGCCGGGTCGGATGGAGCTGCCTTGGAAGTAGCTCTTGAACTGGCTGCAGAGGGTGTCCCAGTTGTCGATGGAGCCGGGCTCGAGGCTGTGGAGCCAGCTCAGCCCCACCTTGGTCATGGCGACGGGGAAGTAAGCGCACATGGAGTCGTGGTCGCCGTTCACTGCGCGGATGGCGATGCTGTACGTGTGTAGCCACATCGTCGGGTCCGTCTTCCGATCGTATCTTTCTATGCCTGTGGGTTTGAAATTAGCAGACATTCGGATAGATCTTACTCGGGTAGTGAATGCCGGGAAGCCGTCGCAGTCGTTGAGGTTTTCCAGGTCCACGTGTCCCGAGTCGGCGGAGTAGTCTTCCGGGGTGCGAGCCCGGGGCGGTCTGTCTTGTCCGAGTGGAGGGCCATACTTGCGGTCGAACTTGCCACGGCGCGCGGCCTCGTTGGCCTCGAGCTCTCGGCGTAGGCGGGTGTCGCGGTCCAGTCCTGGGGCGCCGTGGTCCCGATTGTACTCGGCACGCCGTCGGAGCTCCTCTTCGTCCCTTCGCCAGTGGCGGTCGTCGAGGTTCCTGCGGAGGTCGCGGTTGCGGAGTTGTTCGCGGAGGTCTGGCTGCGACCACGTCGTGATCGGCTTCTCGGCGGCTGGCCGACTTGGAGTGGCGAGATGAGGAGGCAGGAGCCTTCTGGGCATTGATCATGCCCGCGGCTGCAGTCAGCCTAGCCTTGATCCGGTTGAGCTCCGGGGTTTCCGGGATCCCTTCCAGCTCCTGGTGCGCGGCGGCGAGGTTGGCTGATGGGGTGGCGTAGACACCCACGCCGCCGATTTCTTGGATGAAGTCGTCTTGGAGGTTACGCGTGACCCTGGGGTTTCGGCGTTCTCGCCGCGCGTCGCGGCGTCGTTGCTTCTCACCGTTGCGCCCGATCCTGGCGTCACGGTGCGCTTGATCCTCGCCTTGGACCGTTGGCTCGTCAGCGGATATGTCGGAGACGAACGTCTCCCGCTTGGCAGGCGTGATCCTCTTATTGGGAGGGAGGACACGTGTCACCCGCGGGAAAGTCGGAGTTGGTTCTGGTTCAGGCGGAGTCGGTGCATCGTGAGGATGAGGGTGTTGTGTTGCCGCAACGTCCGGAGTAGATCCGATCTGGGTGGCCGCGATGGGATCGACCGCCCTGATCGCATCTGGGGAGTAGTCGGTGTTCAGCCGTTCGCCGAGTGCTTCTTGGTAGATGGTTCCGCTGTTGCTGAGTCCCAGCGGGAACCGTGTCGGCGAGGCGATGCCCTGGCGAGCAGATTCGGCGAGGTCGATGCATTCACCGATGGAGGCGATGGCGTGGTCCATGTCCGCCTTGAATTGGCGTTGGCGTGCGGCCCATCGGCGCCGTCGGTCCTCGGGCGTCTGCTGCACCCTGAGCGGCGGAGGCGGAGTGGATGAAGCAGTCGGCGGTGCAGGAGGAAGCGTGTTCTCCTCGGATGGCGGGAGAGCGATGTTGCCGTCGCGGTCGCCGAGTTGTTGGCGATGGTTGGCGACGGAGCGGTGATGGTGACGATCCCGTCTGGCGTAGCGTCAAGTCGCGGCGCTGTCTCCTCCGAGGTGGCGTCACGGGTGAAGGAGAGTTCTCCCTCGGGTCCGGCGGTGAAGACCATGGATCCAAAGAAGAACATAGCCCCCTCGACGATGGAAATCTTCACGGATGCCGGCGCGATGACGGCGGAAGTGGATGCCATCGAGCTTGCAGATTGATCTCGTCGATCAACCCCTACCTGGCGCGCCAACTGTCGGATGTTTGGACCCGGCAGTCCACACAGGGTTGCCTACGTGGTTGATTTGTTGAGGGACAGATCGAGGATCAGAAGTCGATGGTAACACAAGACGCAAGGATTGAACAGGTTCGGGCCGTCAGGATGACGTAATACCCTACGTCCTGTGTTGGGTGTATGGATTGCTGTGTATGAAGTTCCTGAAGGATCTCCGTAGTTGGGTTCTGTCCTAGGTTTCATATCGTGGATGTTGGAATCATGTTCTGGAGGGGGATCTCAAGGCGCCTTATATAGTCCGGCTGCCTTGAGTTACAAGTCGGCTAGAGATCATAACCTACCCGCAATACAAGGATGCGATCCTATAATGATTACAGATATCTTTCCCTATAATTCCGGCTAGTTTATCTTGATCTCCGAGCTTCTTGCGGGATACGCCGCCTGCTTCCTTGCCGCGCACGCCGTCGTAGTCGCCCGGTTCGCCCGACTGGTGGGCCTCCCGAGTGGTGGGCGACCCAGTCCGACAAACCGGCCCGATAGCACTCGGATTGGGCTGCCCCTTGCTGGTTGGGCCAATCCGCCTTCTGGGGACCCCTGGGGGTCTACCCCCGACACCTCCAGGAGATCATCCACACCGTGCATATCTTCAGTCGGTGCATCTGAGGGTCGGGCGACGTCAAGGAGTCGGCCGACTCGGGGGTGGGTCCACTCGTCCTCAACCGCCTTGTACCGGCACTGAACCGCCTCCTAGTGCTATAAATAGATGGCCATCGCCTCCTGTACAATACACACCAGAAGGAAGAGCTCCATTAGCTACAAGTTATAGTCTTAGTTAGTAGTGAAGTAGTTCTAGGAGTTGAGCTTCTACGGGTTTCCGAAGGAGTCTTGGTAAGCCTAGAGCTCAGTTATCTTTTATCCTCTGCTTATTTGTAAGACTTAGAGCTTTAATGGAAATGCTATCTTGCTTATGTTACTTGACTTATAGTCTTGTGTGTTCATCATATGAGATGTATGTCATGCACCTTAGTCTAGCTGATTCATGTTATGGCAATGGCCCAGTGTACCGCAAGGTTGCTCTGTCTAGGTGGACAATAGATAGAGTTGTATTTCATATAGTAAGCGTGGTGTTTGGTATATGGAATAACATTGGGGATACCCTTCCCCACGTATTAAGAGGTAGGCGGCAGGTGGTGACAGCCCTGTCCGTCCCTTGTAATCCTCGCCGTTCGGGTTCGGGCGTTTGCAGGCCTTTGTGATAAACATCGTGACAGTACCCTTGGATGAGGGGATCCCACGACTCCTCGATTTGTCCTCTAACATGAGTCCCTTACTAAGCTTGTATAGGATACACAGATAATGAATGTGACCCTTATGTAGGAAGCGCATAGAACCCCTAGTTCTCTCTTAGGACCTTCATATTAACTAGACTTACATAATGAGCAATGAAATCTTCTGTGTGTCACCATCCCAAATTCTTCCTATCATGTTATCTCCTGTTCTAGTCTTGGTATGTTGATTGTGATATAGTTGATACATTGGAAGACATAGTACTTTGCCATACGCTTTCCCTGAGGAAATAAATACGATACTCTGGAATACTCCCGGGTGAAATGCTACAATGTACTTCTGTGCGCTTGCAGAACTTATGTAACGCTAAGATTTATATTAAGGCATCTCTAGTGCCATCACTCATATAGTGGTGACGCTAAGAAATGCCAACACAGATCAAAACGGCGTTCATCACTCCGTTTGGCACCTACTGCTATACCACAATGTCCTTCGGACTCAAGAACGCGGGGGCAACATATCAGCACGCAATTCAGAGTTGTTTAAAGGCTCAGATTGGCCGCAATGTTGAAGCCTATGTTGATGACATCGTCGTGAAGACAAAGAATCTGGACAGCCTCATTGATGACTTGTCCGAGACCTTTGCACACCTCAGGGAATTCCAATGGAAGCTCAACCCCACCAAGTGTGTGTTTGGCGTGCTCGCGGGAAAACTGCTGGGTTTCATAGTCAACCACCGGGGAATTGAAGCCAATCCCAAGAAGATCACCGCTATTACATCTATGGCGCCTCCAAAATCCCTCAAGAACGTCCAGAAGCTGACCGGATGCATGGCGGCACTCAACAGATTCATCTCAATGCTAGGTGAAAGAGGATTGCCTTTCTTCAAGCTCCTCAAGAAGCAAGAAAAGTTCGTATGGACTGCAGAAGCTGACGCGGCGTTTGAAGACCTCAAGAAATTCCTCCAGTCACCACCAGTACTTACTACACCAGCTGATCAGGAACCACTGCTCCTCTACATTGCAGCAACAACTCAAGTCGTGAGCACTGCTATTGTAGTTGAGCAAGAGGAACCCGGCCATGTATATAAGGTACAGCGGCCAGTCTACTTCATCAGCGAGGTGCTCACAGAATCAAAAGTACACTACCCCCAGGTCGAGAAGCTATTATATGCTGTCTTGATCACATCTCGCAAGCTGTGCCACTACTTCGACACTCACCGGGTTGTTGTAGTCACCTCTTTCCCAATCGGTGACATCCTTCGCAACCGGGACTCAACAGGGTGAATTTTCAAATGGGCGGTCGAGCTGGGATCTCACGCCATCGACTTCGTTCCACGCGCTGCCATCAAGTCGCAAGCCCTGGTGGACTTTGTTGCTGAGTGGACAGAAATACAACAAGCAGTGCTAGAAGAACCACTCGAGCATTGGATCATGTACTTTGACGGATCATTGAAGCTTGAAGGAGCCGGCGCAGGAGTACTATTCATATCTCCGAAAGGCGATCAACTCAAGTACGTGCTCCAGATCCTCTAAAAAGCCACCAACAATGAAACCGAGTACGAACCTTTACTGCACAAGCTACGCCTGGCTGCTTCCCTTGGCATCAAGCACATGGTGGTCTACGGCGACTCCTCGGTGGTCATCAACCAGGTCAACAAAGACTAGGACTGCACCAAGGAGAACATGGATACATACTGCATGGAGGTCCGCAAACTCGAGAAGCACTTCCATGGACTTGAATTTCATCACGTCCTTAGGGACAACAACACGGCCGCTTATGCACTTTCAAAGCTGGGTTCTCACCGAGCGTAAGTACCGTCGGCGTTTTCATCCATGAGCTGTTACATCCAACCATCAGAGAGCAGAAAGTACAGCTGACTACAACATCCCCTCATCAGCAAGTCATGGTGATTACACCTGAGTGGAAAAAGCCCTTCATCGAGTACATCCTGCATCAGAAAGAGCCCGAAGATAAGGTGGAAGCTAAGCAAGTCATCAGGCGAAGCAAGCACTATGAAGTAGTCGGCTCCATCCTCTTTCGACGCGGCGCATCATCTGGAGTCTTGATCAAGTGCATCCCTCCAGAAGTCAGACGGAAAATCCTTGAAGAGATCCACGGTGGAATCTGTGGCAACAAAGCTGCTCACCGCACGATCGTCGGCAAAGCTTTCTGGTCCGGGTACATTGGCCATCCGCTGTGGCCGATGCAGAAGAAATCGTGAAGACTTGCCAGGGCTGCCAATTCTTTGCCTGGCAAGCTCACATCCCCGCAACGGTCCTCAACACCATACCACCCTCTTGGCCCTTCGCATGCTGGGGGCTTGATATGGTGGGACCACCCAAGACTGCGCCAGGAGGTTTTAAGTATCTCTATGTGGCAATCGACAAGTTTACCAAGTGGATTGAAGTCAAGCCGCTTGTCAACGCTACGGCAACAAAGGCGGCCGAGTTCATCCAAGACATTGCTCATCGTTTCGGCGTCCGGAATTGCATTATCACTGATCTTGGCTCCGAATTCACAAGGAGCGAGTTCTTTGATTTCTGCGATAGTCTGGGAATTGAAATTCGCTACGCTTTGGTGGCGCACCCACGTGCCAATGGACAAGTTGAGAGAGCTAACGGCCTCATACTCCAAGGACTCAAGCCAAGGCTCTATGAATCGCTCAAAAAGTACGGTGGCAAGTGGGTACAAGAATTGTCAGCCGTGGTATGGGGGCTCAGAACCCAGCCCAGCCACGTGACGGGGCAATCACCCTTCTTCCTGGTCTATGGCTCAGAGGCAGTACTCCCGGTGGACAACGAGTATAATGCTCCAAGAATTCAAAACTACTCAGAGGAAACAGCAGAGTAGAGCAGGGCAGAAGACGTGGACATGCTAGCGGAAGCAAGGCTAGCAGCGTTGATCAGGACAACAAAGTACCAGCAAGAACTCAGGAGGTATCATGATCAAAATGTCCAAGCAAGGTCGTTCAACATTGGCGATTTGGTCCTCCGGAGAATTCAAAGTACAAAAGATCAGCACAAGCTATCCTTGCCTTGGGAAGGCCCGTTCATAGTATCAAGGGTTATCGGCCCGGGTACTTATCAGCTACAGCGGGAAGACGGAACAGAGTTGCCCAATGCTTGGAACATTGAGCACTTGCGGCGTTTTTACCCTTAAGAAATTTTTAGGAGTTGATAAAATTCAATAAAGTCAGTCCTATCAATGTAGTGATGATGGCTTTTCAGCCAAACGATAATAAAATGTCTATATTCCATTGTCATCAAGCCTGGAATTCAGATACGTGTATCATGCTACGCTTGTTTGCCAAGTAACGCATATACTACAAAGTTTTGAATCATGCCAGGTTATTTAAAAACAAGCCAGACAGGCTACACTCAAACAAAAGCCATCTACTTTTATTTCACACAGAAGGATTGGGCACATAACACAGATAAACAAGTACTCTTGTTGACAAAATATTAGTATTTACATCTGACATATTTCATTACTGTCGAGGTTGTGCTCGACATATATTTGTCCGGCAAGCACCCCGCTTTGTACGAAGATTGATCAAGGTGGATGAACAGAGAGACTCAGGATTTTATACTGGTTCGAGCCCTCGAGATCGAGTAATAACCCTACGTCCAGTTGTTGCTTGTATTATCTCGGCGAGTACAGATTACAATGGTGTAACAAATACTCTCGGGTGGATTTGCTATGATTCGGGATACCCTCTTCGTGCAGGACCCCCACTATTTATATCCAAGGAGACGTGCCTTACAAGACAAAATAGACCTAAACCTAGTAGGACTCTAACTATCATCGGGCCTTCCTTCTGCGATCTGGTCAACGTGTCCTGTTCGGAGTCTTCTTCGTTCTGAGTCGGTAGTCGGTAATCCTCGTGATCGGGCACCCTGGTATTATGGCCTCAACAGTAGTCCCTGAGCTTATCTTGTTTAGAAAAGATTGATCCTAAAGTAGCCTTCGGGTCTTTTTGCTCTTCAGGTGATTTTAGGATATGAAAATATCTCGATAATCACTTGATAATGAGAGCTAGAAAAAGATCCCGAACTCTTGAAGGGTGAAACCTGCATCTGAATGATAAGCTCAGAAAAAATATCAGCCATAATAATATCAAATAAAAAATATTCCATCCTGGAAACTGAAATGCCAAGGGTTGATGCATCCGCTGCCCCATGCATTTAAAACCCACTCCGCACGTCTCCCGAAACTCTGGCAGCGCACGCGGCATAAATTACGGCACTGTTCTGGTTCCTCGATCCTCACACGAAGGTCGCTTCTGGGTCTTTAAATAGCAAATCCCTTGGTCAGATCTGCACTTGAACCTTCCTTTCCAATCTTCCTCCGTCCCCACACCATGGGAAAGAAGAAAAATTAGCCGCAAGTTCAAGCTTCCTCGCCTCCTTTTCGGAGACTCCCCACGGCTCCGCCGAACCACCGTCCGACAAGCCGGAGGACCCACCAGCGATGACACCACCTCCTGCTCCTCCTCAGGCTCCCCTCCTAGCTCTCCCCTGGTACGGGGATGAAGGAGTTGAGGTAGAACTGCCAGAGGAGGCTCCGGCAATGGCGTCTCCGGCTCCCGAGGCTGCTGCTTCAAGCATTGCCGCCGGGAAATGCCCTGCGTCATCCTCTCCAGCCCCGGCGTCCCTCATCTCCCTCTCCTCCGATGACGAGCGGGTACAAGGAGGGAGCGGAGCTCGGCTGAAGCTGGAGTCCTTGCACACAGGCGCATCTTCATCGTTTGCTCCGGTCGACACCAGTGGCGACGAGGATTTCGCCCGGCACCTCTTCATCTCCCTGAACCGCGAGCTGATCAGGATCCTAGGAGACGGAGCGCTCGTGGATCTCGTCAGCGGCTCTGAAGAAGAGAACGCAGTAGATGATCCACCGGCTGGTGCCGCATCGCCTTGATCCTCGCGGACGACGTTAGTCAAGCGAGGATCGTTCATTTTGAATTTTTAGTTTCAGGATAGTTATCGATCCCCTGTGAAATGTACTCCTTTAATGAAGAAATTTCACTTGAGAGATGCAACAATAATCCCTTTTTCTGTGTTCCGAAACTTTCATGTTGATCTATTTATGAAACTGTTTGTCCAGAGAATGAAATCACCTGAACAAGATTTCTTTCTGAACAGACCAACAATCTTAATATGTTCGGGAAATTTGATCCCAACCAAAGATGATCGGGCTATTTCCTCTGGACATACCGAGTGTTCGGTCATTTAAAATTGGAAGCTTCCTAGTAAGCTATCAATCTCAAATGCATTGTATTTGACTTGCACAGTTTTCGAAATGATGCGTGCCGCAGAAAAAGGAAAAAATCTTTTTGACCCAACAGTGACTGCGGATTGTACCGATCGAGGCCAGTTTTCTCGGGGTTCGTGCTCCCTTGCGAAGCCATAAAGCCCCTAGGCGCAGCTGCCTGGACTCTATTTGAGCCTTCATCTTCCTCACTTGCATCTGCAAATGCTTGCCATTCCACAACTGTTCTCTGCCCTTCAATTTCTCGCTCCTCCAACCAATCAACCCAGCCTTTCGCCACCATGGCGTCCTCTCACCAGTCTTCATCTAGTGATGAATCATCGGGGGATCAGAGCAGCGCCGCCGCCGGACGGGAGCTGCGTAGCGGATCCACAATCTGCACCATGGACAAGTACTGGAAAAAATCCACCACCACAGCGAAACAGTTGCAGCAGCTGGAGAATCTTGGATTGCTCCCTGACACCACCATCTTCCCTCGTCTCCATGCCAAAGGTCAGCTCTATCCAACCCCTGACTTCCATTGCGGATTTGGGGTCTATCCATCAGATTTTTTCCACAGCATCTGTGACTTTTACCAGATAAAGCTTGTGCACATCAAGCCCGGTGCCTTGACTATGCTTAGCGTCTTTGCCTTTCTGTGCAAAGCCTGGTTAGCGATTAAGCCATCATTGATTCTGTGGAGACATTTTTATGCCCCTGCATTTTACAAGAATCAACTCATGATCGGGTCTATTGGGTTTTCCTTGAGAGATCAGGAGATCTACATCCCCTTTCCAGGGAAAGATTCCTGGAAAGGTTATGAGCTCACTGGTTTTACATCACCCTCCCCCAAGATTCAGTAGCAAAAGGGAAGCATTTGATGCCCTATCTCAAGGAAGAAACCAAAACTCTGCCGAAAGTTACTCCTGAGATGCAGAAACATATCGATCGGATCTTGGAACTCCGTAACACCGGCCTGACAGCAGTTCATGTAGTAGAAGTCTTCATTAGATGGAGATTTATCCCGCTCATGACTCATGACCGCTACACCTGGTCGTTTAGGGGTGACAATGACCCGAACAGGATGAAGCCCGGTGGTAAGCCTTTATTCTTCTGTTCAGTAATTTTTCTGAGTTTATTCGGTCATTTGAGATCATGACTCTTAACCAACAGTTGTCCCAGAAACAGAAGTGGCCGCTCGCCTGAAGAAGATGTTGGGTGCCAATATCCCAGACTGGGCAGGCGTCCTAGCACCTTATAGCGCTGACAACCCTCCTCCAGAGGTAAACTGTCTTCTCAGAAAAATTTTCCTACCTGCTTAACGTTCATATGACATGATCCTTTCTCCTGAACAGGCTCCACCCGTTGTTGATGCCCCCGCTCGGAGCGGGGCCATCAACGTTGAGGAGGAATAGGGGGAACTGCCCGTCGATCAAGGTGCCAGGGCCTCGACCACCAAACAGCCCGAACCATCGCCTGATGCGGAGAAAGAAAACCCGAGCAGCCCCAAGGCGACTGTTCCCCGAACCCACAAGCGCTCTCGCAGCATGAGCGTGGAGAGGATGAGTCCGGGTTCGAGATCTCTTGGTATGCCTGGAACTAGTGAGCTGCTAGCCAGTCGTGATCCACCTCGTTCTGATGCCCAGGTACCAAGCATGATCGTATTCGGGCGTTTATTTGCAGCCTTTGATTGCATAACTAAAGCTAAACGTGCTCGGGAGATTTCTCATCAGGAAATTCGTCCGACCCCACTACCATCAAAGCCTATATCTGGTGTCAAGAGGTTCAAAGTTAGAATCCCGACATCCAAGTAAGGACTTTGACCTATTTGGTTATGCCTGATTAGTTCTCACAGGGAGAATATCTGTAACTGTTTTGTTTATTCGGGAGCTCAAGCCCTCCAAGCCTACAACTTCTCCTCCCACCAGGCCATCAGAGAAAGAGAAAACTCCCGAGCCTGACTCGGCAGCCCAGCCCGATGGTGTGGAGAGAACTATAGAAGTTGCAAGACCTGATCCGACGCCCTTGGGCCCGATCATTATTTCGCTCTCTGCAGCCGAGGAGCAATGGCGTTCGCTAGACGCTTGTGCCTCTGCTGCTGAAGCGTCTATGACCAGACTGGAGGCCCAAGTTGCCATTCTTCAGTCCGAGAAGGAAGGTACTTGTTTCATGTTAACATGTCCTGTTTTTGGTCCTTATCCGCAAACTTTTACTTACACTCTGCCTCTGATTCTGTAGTTAATTCCAAGAGCATTGAGGTGCTCGAGAAGAAGAACTCGGATCTGGAAGGCAGGCATACTGTTCGGGACAAGGACGTTGCTGAGCTCACCGCCCAGCTTGAAGCCTCAGAGAAGCGCAGCTCATCCTTGGAAACAGGCTGATGGAGGGTGCGTGCGTTGCTGCAACTCACACTGTTGGGCTTTGAAAAGCCACGTTCCTGATCTCAATGCCTCGCTGCTCTCCAAAGGCTTCAAGTGTTCGGCGACGGATGCTGAGGTACTGTTTGACAGTCTTGCCCCACTAGTGGAACCTTTTGTTAAGAACCTTGATCTCCACTTGAGTGATTCGGAGGAATCGCCTTGAACTCTGTGCTTGGATCCTGTAATAGGGCAAAACTTGAAGGTTTAGAATGCGACTTTTATTCTGTGAAACATATGCTTGCATGTTTTTGCTTAAGTCTTAGAGCTGATTGGTACTTTTGTGGAGCTTTTTAACTGATAGCTCTGTCATAGCCAAAAATCCCGTTACCATAAGCTATTTTGGAATTGTTTAGTTGCTGAGACGCGAGTGGCCTTCTGAACTGTGTAATCCCTTGTAGCCATGGTGTTCGGTATTTTAGCATATCCTAGCTTTCTTGATTTAAAAAGCCCGATTCTTGCATGGTAGTAGTACCATAGTAGCCCCCAGGCTCTTTTGCAGTCATGCAAGCATGCTGAAAAAGAGTCTAGAAGTACTAACCGCAAAAATTTTCTGATCATGTGCGGAGCCCCCGAGCGTTGCGCTTGGGATGCGTAGATTAGGTCTGAAAAAATTTTCAGCGTGGTAGTCCCCGACTCTTTATTAGTATATGCAGTATGGTAACAAAGAGTATAAACAGAATAGAAAATAGAACCCAGCCCCCGAGCGTAAAAGCGAGGGTGAGTAAAGTGCATAGGACTTATCTTATTTGCTTTTTTTTTTGTTGGCGCTGGAGGTGACGCGGATGATGGCTGCTTCTGCCAAACTTGCTGGACAGGCTTGAGCTTACTTGATTACCTTTAGTTAGGCGTAGAATCTACGCAGTTGATCCATGTTCCATGTGTTTGGCAGTATATCTCCATCTATCTCCACAATCCTATAGGCTCCTGGTCGGACGATGTCTATTACGATGTAAGGCCCTTGCCATGGAGAGGACAATTTGTTTTTGTCCTTGGTGCGTTGATCTAATTTGAGCACCTTGTCACCAATACAGAGGCTTCTCTTACGAACATTAGCATCGTAGTATTGTCGCAGCTTTTATTGATACTGGGCCACTCTGAAAGCGGCTACGTCGCGAGCCTCCTCAAGGAGGATTAGCTCATCAGTGCGTCTATCAGGCTCTTCAGTTTCTGAAAACATTGCCACGCGTGGGGCTTGTAGGCGGATGACAGATGGTAGAATCGCCTCTGCTCCATATACCAAGAAGAAAGGTGTTTCGCCTATCGCTCGGTTCATGGTGGTCCTCATTGACCATAGTACTGTAGAAACTTTATGAATCCATCGCTTGTTGCAAGCTTCTAGTCTGTTAAAGATCCTCTTCTTGATGCATTGGAGCACGATGCCGTTAGCACGCTCTACTTGCCCGTTTGTCTTCGGGTGATTTACCGATGACCGATCATGCCTGATCCCGTGGTCGTAGCAGAAATCAGAAAACTTTTTGCTTTTAAACTGTGTTCCATTATCAGAGATTATCCTGTTCAGGACACCGAATCGTACGACAATACTCCATAAGAATTTGACAGCTGCCTCTTTTGTGATTTTTTGAACCGGCTCGGCCTCAACCCATTTTGTGAATGTGTCGATGCCGATGAACAGAAATCTATAACCCCCGACAGCCCTTGGAAAAGGCCCGAGGATATCTATTCCCCATGTGGCAAATGGCCATGACAGGGGAATAGTGTTTAAAGCTTGCGCGGGTTTAGTTTGTTTCTGTGCGAAGAATTGGCATGCCTCACACTTCTTAACTAACTCGCTTGCGTCTTGAAGAGCTATAGGCCAGTAGAAGCTCTGTCGAAGAATGCTTTCCCTGCTAGATATCGGGGAGAACCATGAGATCCACAGATTCCTCTATGAATATTGTGGAGCAAACTAATGCCCTCGGTCCGTGTGATGCATTTGAGGAGCATTCCATTGTGGGTTAGCTTGTATAATCGCCCGTCAACCAATTGATAGTTCTTGGCTTTACGATGGATTTTCTCCAATGTAGCATCATCGTCCGGAATAGCTTGGTTTATGAGGTACGCCCGGATTGGATCCATCCAGTTTTCCTCGTTTCCAACTAGAGCGGCAGCTCGAGCCGTATTGACCAACATAGACTCTTTGACGGATTCGTTGGTTGTAGCAACTGTGCCCTTAGCAGGCGCAGTTTTTAGGTTCGGTAGTGAAGCCGACACAGATTGTTTAGTAAGAACTTCAAGTAACATGTTACCTCATTTCTCTTGGCTCTTCCTCACAAAACCTGAGACAAAGCTTCCTCCTCCACCCTTTTCTCCTCTCCCTCTCCACTCTTGAGCTAATCTTGCAAGATTTGAAGTGGGGATTTGAGAGTTCTTGGTGAGAAGCTTGAGTGAGCTCCATTTCCAACCTTTGAGCTCCATTTCTATCTCTTGAGCTTTGTTGGCACCTTCAAGCAGCTTGCTCCTATACGGTTAGGCGTCGCTGTGGAGCACACAAACTTCATGTGGTTGTGCCCCGGACGTTTGTATTGCCCATTATCGTGGAGGATTTCATAGTAAGTCACTCAATCTTCCTTTGTGATTGATTGGGAGAGGAAAGGGTTAGTGGACAACCCGGCTCTTTGTGGGCACCTCAATGGAGACGTAGCTTCCTTAGTGGGAGTGAACTTCGGGAGTAACTCTTGTGTCAACTTGTGTTCTTGTGTTCTTCGTGTTCATACTTGTGTTCATAGTTGACTATTGTGTTCTTCACTTGATCTACTTGTTTAGAGCTATTTGAGTATAGGTGCCCCACGGATCGACAAGTATACATCCTCCCAAGGCTGTAGTAACTCTTAGATTCAATTTCCATTGGCTAGTTTTTGAATTAAATTCGAGTCAACGTTTCTGACCCAGTTGAGCCAGGTCCAGGCCAGGTGACACCCAGGTCACCTGGGTTTGACCTGGCTGAGCCAGGTCATATATTTTTTAATGCACTGCTTTAGATTGATTTTTTTTCAGAAACGCCTATTCACCCTCCCCCCTCTAGGCGATGTCAAGAACCTTTCACACACAACGGGAAGGAATATCCAGGGTGATTCCATGTTTTTCCATCCAATTCATACCCAAAATAATATATATCCCTTGATTCTCCAAGAGAATGAGATTAGTCTCATATACTTTACTACCCAACTTGAGAGGCACATTTCTCACAATTTGATGAGATCCTATTCTACCACCAGGTGTAGAAATGACATATTGTTGAGTAGTATGCAGAAAAGTAAAATTGTGTTTGGCCGCAAGTTTATTACTCATGAAACTATGTGATGCTCCAGAATCAAATAAAATACATGTAGGCATTCTTCGAATAGAGAAAATACTCGACATCACTGGAGCGCCTGCAGGGAGTTCATCCATAGTAGTGAAATTCACCCTGCCCTGCCTGACAAGTGCCACTTGTTTCTTGCCTTACTTATTTGCTTGCCTTTGGGCATTATTCCCACCTTACTTGGGAAGCTTGCAATCTCTAGCAAAGTGGCCTGGCCTTCCGTAATTATAACAAGGAGCATTATTAGGACGAGTCTGCTGTTGTCCCTGAACTGGAGCACGATAGCCCTGATTCTGCTGCCGAGGAGGCCTGATAACCCATGACCCTTGCTGAGGGGCCCTCTGATGAGAATAAGAAGGATTCTTCTGCACCAAGTGAATCATCGGCGGTGGAGAGCTAGATTGGCCAACTGGGGCCTTCCTCTTCTTCTCAGCCCAGTGAGCATTAATACTATCTTCTTTGGTAATGGCCATGTTCACCAAATCATTATAGCTCTTTGCCTTGATAAGAGAAATCTGATCCCTTAGAAGCTAAGGGATCAGATTTCTCTTATCAAGGCATATAATTCTACATCTTCACTCCTCAAAACCTAGCTTAGTCTCTTTTTACTTGACATTCAAGATCCCATAGTTTCCCACTATTATAACCTTCACTCCTCAAAACCTAGCTGAAACATCTAGGTAAACATGATAGAATGTGGCATTTGTAATTTTTCTACATGTATACAACCTCATGACAGCAACTAATTTCAATATCTATGCTTGCTGAAACAATTTATTTTAGTGATTCTGAACCATGACAAGGCATATATATCAGCATAAGTATATGATGCTTGCATTAAACTTTGGAGATCTTGTATTGGTCTTGTGTATTGATTTTCTGTGATCTTTGATGTAGGGATCTATCCCCCTTTTACAACCAATACTTTCCTAAGGGCTAGTTGTGACCATAACAAGCAAACTGATTTGCTATATGACAATCCATGGACTAAGCTTCATGGGCCTAAACCAACCAGGCTTTTCCCTACATTCAAAACTGACGACCATGTGTTCAGTTCAGACTATAATCTCCATGATAAATCTGAGAGTATGTTTCTTTTTGCTACTCCCTTCATTGTGTCCCTATCTTCCATAATCATATGCTCATCAACTAGCTGGCAAGCTATATGCATCTTATGTTTTAATATTGGTTTTGCTGTCAGTGTGAGTAGTGATGGAGATTGCTTTAATGAATGCCGCTGCTTTCCGATGGACTTGCTTCAGTTCATTGATGCTAATATTGCTGGTTATGAACATAACCGTCCTGGCCGTGCCAAGATCTTTGGCTTTGTCACGGCACAGGACATGATCGATCCCTTGCGCAACTATGTATATAGGCGTGATATTGACAATTGTGAAGCTGTTTCTGTGAAGAGAAAGATGGTAATTATATTTGGATTGCACTTTGTAGTCTAGTAATGGTCTGTGTGCAGTGTGCGTTCTACTTTTTCGATTCATAAACATCTGTACATGTGACACTAGCATATGTCAAAACTGCATCTTGCTTTTGATTGAAAACCTGTGCATATTGTAGCATGTTGTGGTTTCCCTGAGTAAGAGCCAGAAACTCATTCAACTTATGGTCCATAAGACCGGCTGGAATATGGTGAGCACAAAAAGCTTTCTTGAATTCATCCCAAGTAACAATATGATCGGCAGGGAGCATGCCATTATAATTGTCCCACCACAGACGCGCAGAACCGCACAGCTGTTGAGCAGCAAACCAGGCCTTATTTGCCTCAGAGCATGGGTGTTGGTGGTTCTTAATGACAAATTATTATTGCCAACAAAGATATAAAAGAACGATAAAACAAATAGACATAGGGTTATTTACTAATGAATTCCACGAGTTTTGGTGCATATGTGATTACAGGAATAAAGTGGCAAAAGAAGGACTAAAGTGGGCCCAGGGCCAGGTCACCCGACCTCCCCTGGTTGGCCGACCTGGGGCCTGGCCCAGTGAGGTCCGTCCTTAGCCCATCAGTAGAAGCACACTTGGGAATGATCAGAGGCGTTGAGATCAAGTCGGTGGAATTGAAGAGATGGGATTGGGCCACGTGGCAAGCACATGGATTCATGGGCCCACATCCCCGATTAAACTTACATATTTTCGCGATCACCCACCGGAAACTGACCTGGGCCCACCTTCGGACCGTCTCAACCGCCGCACACCGACTCTAAACCGCCTCTCCATGCTATAAATACCTGGACTCGAGGCAGGGCTCAACATCATCGAGATGAAGTGAAGATCCAAGGCGAAGCCCTCCTCATATCTAGAGTAGAAATAGGGAGAGAGTGAGGGAGAGTCTGGAGGAGTCCCGGCGTGTCGGCGACCCTCCACCTGTACCTCGATGGATGCAAGCTACTCAGTAAGTATCCGGGATCCAACTAGTACTTAAGTCTGAGTTATAGAAAGCTAAGTTCTCTATTGTGCTTGTAGGTTCGTTGCTTTATTCGTAAAGTATTCTAATCTCTGATCAAGGTTAGGATAGCTGATATTATCTTAGGCGTGGTGCTTAGGTGTATATCTGCCCTCGTTTGCCTCGTAGCCCCACGGATTAGAAGAGGTAGGCGGCAGGTGGTAACAGCCCTGTCCGTCCTTTGTAATCCTCCATGTACAGGTACGGCGTAGAGCTGTTGGCCGGCAATTTCCTAGAGGTCTAGGATACCCCGGTGCCCAAAGCAAGCATAGGAGAATTCCCTTAGCTATATTCACAGGCTTAGTGCTAAGTTATCCTCTCTACCCAGCCTTTATATATACTCGATCGATCCAGACATTCTTAGTGATTAGATAGCCTTTACGTTCCCCATGGATTCAATACCTGGTTTACTCATGGGTGAAAGCTACTACGACAGTCGTGCGCTTGTGGACTTTCTGTTTGCCACCGCTGGTGTCAACAATGGGGCGACCAGCAAAGAGAACTTTGATTCAATTATACTGAGCCAACCATCAGCATCTAGAGGATCCTTAGTTTTATGAAACAACGGCAGCTGAGTACTCGAGAAATTTGAGTATGTTGCTTCTTGAGGGTGGTTTTGGCGTCCGCCATTAGGCTGCTGATTTATCTGCCCCTCGACCAAATGTCGAAGTAGCTCAGTTTGTGCTGCCAGCACCTCACTGAGACTGGCGGGCAAAGGTGGTGGAGGAGCATTACGCCCTGAACTATCCGACATCTGCACACATATCACAATACCCCATTAGTCATGCATTTCTTGAAATTACAAAGCACAAGGATGATTAAAATTACCAACAACCACACAATAATTCTTTGTAGAGTTAGTATAATCATCATCCTTTGCATCAGTGAGCGTGTTTCTAACTTGCTAAGGGCACTTAAGGAATTACCAAAGATTGGATTCCTTGCTAAAGTCAAATCTGGTGTGTTAACAGCTTTCAGCAGTGAGTTCAAAAATTCATATCTGCAGTTCTGTTAACCCACAAATTCTCATCTTTTGCCAGAGAGGGCTTATATAATTCTCTACATCTTCTGTATTCAGTGGAAATGCTGGTTCTAATGGGAATGGGGTAAAATTTTCAATTTCCTATCTGTCAGCAGGCTGGAATTTCAGCAAGCTGAGCCATGGTATTTTTACCATAACTTTTGTTTCTCTGCTCCAATGGAGCTGAAATTTTGACACAATCTAGATCATAAAATTTTGCACAAGTTTGGTATTCATGCCCCATACAAAAAGCATCATTAACCAGAAGTAAAGCTGAGGGCATGATTGCTGCAGCAAAGCTGAAAACAGCATATACACATTGATCATTCTTACATACTAGTGGCATATATTACAAGATCCATGAAATAACTTAAATCATCCTTCCAGCAGCTCAAAAGTCTACCACAAGTTCAAGGATTACATTCATGGATACAAAAGGAGTCATTCCCTAAAAATATCATCTAAGAGGAGTCAACGGGGTAAAGCATTTCTGGGTCTTCCTCATCATCTGACCCACTCTTCTACCCACCAGGAGCTGGAGGAGGTGGTGCCTGGTTCACTTAGCCCTCATCATCTGACATGGCAGGAACAATGGGCTCAGTCGGCTCCCCTGTAGAGGTATCCATGCCAGACGCACCCTCCTCAGGCAACTCTGGAACCATAGGCTCTAGGGATAGGGGCTGCTGCAACTCCGCAATCATATCATTAGCATCATGTAGATCATCTTCTAGATGTGCCACTAACTCGTGCTGCTCAAACAAGGCATCGATTAGATTGGTGACTTGATGATCCAAGCCCCTCACCTGGTCGGCAAGAGTCTGAGCAGACGTTGTCACGGAGCCACTCTGGTACTTGAGCTGCTCCATGAGATGAGCAGATGCCATTACATAATCAATCAAAGCTATCATGGTAGGATTGGTAACTTGAGCCCTACTCTCCCTCCATAGTATTGCATTCCCAGCCAGAGGTGGAAACAATGCAGCGGGAGAGTGATGGAGTTGCATTTGATGTTGCTCCCCAAACTGTCCCAAGGCCTGCTGGGCAGCTAGCTCGCAGCAAGCAAAAAAGAGTGTCCTCGGGTAGTCACCAATAAGTCTTCTTGCCTAAATCCCTCAGGACTCGAGATGGTGACCGTGATGTCATACTGCATCACATTCCTCTCGATGCGATGTACCCCGGTGTAGTGTGGTGGCTCGATGTAGCCACACTGCTTCACTGTCTCCCATAGGATGGCTGGAATTTCCGCCATATGGAGGCAGGTGGAGTGGTAGTGCCCTTGCTCATCAATGTACATTTCGCGATTGCTAGGTGCAGCCATCTGAAAGGAGCAACAACCAAGGCAAATTTAGTCACACTTTTACCAACTCCACCGACTAAATCAAAGTAGACAGATTTCTGGAATGAACTTCAAAAATTCATAACTCAAAATTAAGCAATCCAAAAATCACCAAACTTTACAAGAATGTCTAGGACTTATTTCTCTACAACTTGGTATTGTGTGACAGAGATAATTAGGACTTTAAGTCATCCAAATCCTTATGGGAAAAAACTGGTGCATACAGGAATTTTACAGCAGACAAAGAGGTAGTAAAAAGACTATATCTCCATTTCTGCTAGGGCAATTGACCTGAAATTTTTGCAGTGGATAGATGATCAAATTGATAACAACTTTGGTATTCATAAGTGTCTGGAAAAACAACTCTAAAGGGGTCAATTGCAGCTACACTCAGATCTGTACAGAATTTTGCAGAAATCAGCATAATGGTAAAACAGCCATAACTCTCAATTGGCTTGGGCCAAAATTTTCAAAATTTTGACAGGAGCTAGATTAACAAATTTGGAACAACTTTTCTAATTACAAGATTTACCTTAGAGGACATTTGTCTGGTCGAAACATTGCACTATCAGACATATTACAAGAATTCTAAACATTGCACTAGCAGACATATTACAGGAATTCTAGAACAGCCTTAGGTTAGTGCATAATTTATTTGCTCACAACCAAACTTTCTATTCATTCTACCCCATATTTTACTCATTTGTTCATTAGCATGACGAATGAATGAGCGTCTTATCCGTCCTCACAAAAGAAACAATTGCCAAGTACTCTTGGACTTACGGAGTTAATCATCGGTGGCACATATATACGTCTCTCCTTATAATAACTAGTCGGATTTGTAGCGAGCACACAACCT
Organism: Alloteropsis semialata; assembly: GCA_004135705.1. Lineage (NCBI taxonomy): Eukaryota > Viridiplantae > Streptophyta > Magnoliopsida > Poales > Poaceae > Alloteropsis > Alloteropsis semialata. The sequence goes on from CM014271.1 coordinate 47,786,735, forward strand.
ATGGTTTCGTGGTTAGCGTACCTGCAGAAAATATTCATCACTGAACCATTTGTGCCAGCACTCACAAATAGCCCCCATGTACCTCACACCACATGGGTGACGCATATGCGGTTGCCCACATATGATGACCACGCCTTGTTGCTTACTTATAGAAGCAACAGTCAACCAGGAAATTAAAAGCATTACACCCATTATAACACCGTGAAAATGTTATATTGTCTGCACCACCAAGTAGGCCACTGCTTGGGAAACAGCGTTCGGTATTCACACCCTCCGGCAATGGGTGACCAATTACTTACCTGGAAGCGTCGTTACAGAAAGTAATGTACTGGAAGTTAGTCATATATACTTAGATAGTCACCTAAACATACACATAGTTCTCCCTAGTGCCAATGTTCTATTCTTTTCAAACCTTAGCGCAACCAACGAATTTCTAAGTCAAAATTAAATTTTGCACATCATGAAAACATTTTTAAGACTGGTCATACCACCCGCTGCCTAGTTTTTAGCTCTGATACCAGCTGTGGAAAACCGCCCCTAATTAACCCGGCTCAAGTGTATGAGACCACTTCCACTGCGGTACTTCACACACTTCAACCGGACTAACCATGCAGCCCGTCGGATACCTTCCCGATTAAACCACCATTTCTCTCGACCGAAACAAAATAGCAGCAAGTCCCACTCGAAGGTGAGCTCAGGCAGTACAACCCATCACCCATTTTACATCACAGAGTTCACAGGGATAATTATACAAAGTAGTGCATAAGTCTTAGTTATTACAAGTCAGGGTTATATACAGCGGAAGTCTAATACGTCGAAACACATAACATTATGCGGCGCCCTCGCATAACATCTAATCACCGCGGCCTGAGTCAGACTCAGACGGCACCCGCTCAACAGTCCAGCCATCAGAAAGCACACAAGGCCAAGTAAGAGCAGCAACAGGGTCATAGCCAACGTCATCCATATCTGTAAAATAAGGCTGAGTATACTAATACTCAACAAGACTTACCCGACAAGGATTAAAATTCTAGACATGCAAAGCTTTTGGCTGGAGGGTTTATTTTTGCCAAAAAGCAACTAAAAGTTGGCTCTTACTTTCAATATTTTAGCACAAGTTTACGTGGGGCTAACCATTTACTACATTTGCCAAACTATCCAATAACATTCAGTGTCGAAAAACAATTGATTAACAAGTTAACAGTATTGTTCACCAGCACCAACATCAACCATTCCCATTCTTTACTAATGTGTGACAAGAGATCAAGGAGCTTCATGTATCCGCGAAGGACGGATAACTCGAGTTAATTTTAACCATGCATGGGAGAACCTAATCGCACGTCACGAGGCAACCGTTCCCATCTCTCCCTGCCGTTTGCCATCAGGGCCCACTCCATCCAAGTGCACGCCCCAACGAACCCCAGGTACACAAAGCAAACCTATGCCGCGGCCACTGCTACACTCGCCATCAACCCCTCGCCCAACGGAGTAGGAAGACCCGTCAGACGTTAATTTGAATTAGGTACATAGGTTTATCAGTTTACCACATTTCCTGGCATACGATTAGTACTTTCAAAAGCTTGACCAACAACACCACACAATCAATGCATTAGTCACAATTCAACTGTGCAAGCGGGACGTTCAACCAAACAGAAAAATCGCACATGCCCCGCCTGTCGATCCTCATGATTCCAACATAAGGTAAAAACCTATATCTCGCGAGTGACAAGGCAATCACTCGACTTCTACTGATCCTAATTAAGCATGGCAGTCTAAACGACCTACACATACTAGTATTAGAATATGGGTACCTATGGATCATGCAACTAGGGTTTCAAAACAACTCTTTAAAACTTAAATGCACAAAGTAAGGCATAATAGATTAACCCATTGGGGTTTTTAAATTTGGGTCATGCTTTGGTGCTTAACTTCTTACTCAACAGCGGCCTTGGGCCCTTCCAGACTTTGGTCTGGGTCTTGTGCAGCGGCAAGGTTCAAGTCAGCAGTAGCAGGATCGGCTTCTGGCTCGATCTCAACCTCGTACACGCCGTCCACAATGGTGTTATCTACATGAGATGCTGATGTATGAGATATATGAATACACATATAACTAACACCCAACTAATTGCAGCAACTCACTTATACAGCTACAGCAACTCACTTATACACTTCACAGGGCAATCATTTACCGAGTAAAAACAAATTAAGAAACTCAAAAAGAAGGCTGAGGTGGGTTGCTTCTAGTTGCTAATTATTTACAGTTCAGATCTCGATTAATACAGAAAATAAATTTGCTAATCATTTTAATGTGCTAGAAACAACTTAAACTACTCCACAAATCAAAATAGAACATCTATAAATGACTACAAGTAATAAAAAGGTTCCTACGGCTGAATCTGGACATATAGCAAGCCTTGTTGCTAAAAAAAATTTTAAGATTACTTTTACAACAAGAACTCTATTTATTAAATAACGATTTTCTAGCTAGTTTTCACCAATTAAAGCCTAGAAAATATATTTTCATGAGCAGAAAATCTGGTGAGCACGATTTTGTGTTCCTACCAGTAAAGCATATTTTAAAAGAATTTACCAGTATTTTACCTATTTGTTTTCTATTTCTTTTAACCACCAACAACAACCAGCAGTTAGAAAATCATAAGAAATTTCACAGATACTTTCTGGAGCTGAAATTTTTAGTGAAACTAACATTCTATCAAAGACCTTTTCTGTGAATTTTTCATATTTTTCTAAGCTACACAGAATATCTGGTGATTTATCTACTCTAAAATAGCTAGGAACAAGATTAAATCAAAGAATCAAAACCACAGATCTTTTGGAGCTGAAAATTTTTCGGGGGGGGAGGGGTTCCTAGGCTCCAGATTAACACTAACAAAAATTACCAAGTTTTACTGAGCAGATTAACCATTTATCATAATTTCTACTTCACCAACACAACTAAATCAAGATCTATCAAAAACATGCATAAACTCTAACCACCAGGTACTCAAATCTACTCTACTAACCATCAGCAGCATCACCAAAATTGGATTCACCACTTTTGAACATGCAAGGAATTTATGGAAAAATAAATACACTCTCAATCACAAAGTCATATATAAATGTGCAAAAGTATCAAACAAGGCTTTTTATGAGTGCATGTTACACCATTGGACAATAAACTTTACAAGGATTCCAACGCAATTGGATTTGTGATTTTATGATTTTTTTGTGATTTAAAACGATTTTCAGAAGTTCAACCAAAAATAAAAAGGAAAAAGAAACATGAATAGAATAAGGGCTTTACATCGAGGCCCCTGGAAAAACAAAGGTTCACAGCTCAGTCCTTTTCCTCACGAACAGGTCCTCACCTTCTTGCAGAAAACCCCCTGCAAGATCCACCTTAACAATATAAGTCCAAAATATTTACCTATACCCCCATGATGTTCTATTCTCTCTCACTCAGCTCCTTCTTCTCCTACCTTGGTGAAAGAGCATCTAGGCCCCTTGTGGGTTTTGGTGAATTGAATGACAACTAGATTAAAGGTCTAATGAACTTGTTAAGCTTATGAGCAGGTCTAAAGTTATTTGTGAATAATCTTTGTGGGAAAGATTGTATAAAAGGCTCATTCGGCGAAAAGAACAAGTGTGATGTATAACATTGTATATCTAAACATGGAAAATAAGCAATGGCTGTTGAAGATGTGTTGAGGCTTGGTAATAGCCTCATATTGCAAGATTGCTTATATTGAAGATAAATATCATGATAATAAATATTGAAATGATTCCATGATGATTATGTGTGATACAAGACAAGCAAATAAAGGTGAAAATAGAGGCATGATGGCATTGGGTTATTCCTTGGTCTCTAAATAGAATGAGAAGCTTGTTGTAAACATATTGGTTATAGAAGACAAAAGGAGATATGATCTCAAGTGGATTTCATTCTTGATGTCAAAAACAAAGCTAGACTCAATGAGGCAATGATTGGATGAAGAAATCGGGCAAGGGATTAGCAACAAGGTACTAAGCGAAGATTGGTCAAGTGGTGTCTTGAGCCATGAGCTTTGCTAGGGTGAAGTGGCTAGTGCTTAGAGGATTTCGAGGTATCAAGTCAAGCCTTACCGAGTATAGCAATGGAATGCATCAAATGTTTATTGAATCATATGAAAGGGTGACTTGTGATCCAAAGTTGAATTTCACTCATATGTGTTGAATATCGATCCAAGTCACTAGCTCAAGGTTGAAGTGCTCAAAGCAAAGAGACAAAGTTGGATGCAGCTCTCATGAGGATATATTGATCAAAGTATGGCATGATACATTGTGGTGAAGCTCAAGAGGATGAATATTGCATTTATATTTAATCTTGAGTTAGGTGTGCCGTACTATCAAGAGGGATGCATCATATGATACTTTGATAAGGTCTCAGTGCTCAATTAACCCATGAGAAGTGATGAGAGACACAAAAGCCTCACGAACACATGTGACATGGGTTAGACAGTGGCAAAACCGGAGGTTCCGGTTTTGGAAACCGGAGGTTCCGGTTTCGGGTGCCACGTGTCTCTAACGGCTCTTTTATTCGAAATTCCGGAAGTTCCGGTTTGTGAAACCGGAGGTTCCGGTTTCTGGTCTGTCACTCTAACGGCTAGTTTTTGTGTTGTTGAGTATTTATACCCCTCGCCGTCCTCAGTGGCAGGCTGCTGTTTTTGCGGTTGCTGGTGTGCTTCCTGCCTGTTCTAAGCTAAGCCAAAGCCAAGATAGCTCTCCCCAACCCCTCTTTGTGAGGTGGTGTGATCTTTGATAGATCCTTTGAGTTGGGTAGTAGAGAGGAGCCATTTGTGAGCACTAGAAGAGCACTCATACGCTTGAGCACTGTTTCGCCTTGTCAAGTATCAAGTGAAGCATTTGTTACTCTTGGAGGTGTGCCTCCTAGACGGCTAGGCGTCGCCCGGGAGCTCCCAAGGTGTGGTGAGCCGCGGGACAGTTTGTGCAGGTCAAGCTTCGCCTCCGAAAGGGAAGAAGCTAACTAGTGAAGTGGGAAAGGGGTTGAGAGCGACCCGGCTTCTTTGGAAGCACCCAACGGAGATGTAGGATTCGCCCTGGGTGAATCTGAACTTCGGGAAACAAATCTTTGCGTCTCCTCACTGGTTTGCTTAAATTTGCATTGCATTCACATTCATAGTTTGATCTTGTGATATTGGTTGATCTATTCGGGTGTTAGTGTTTGTGCAGTGCAGGTGCTTTGTGAACCTGCTGAGATACATCCTATGAGCATACACTCTGATCTAGATTGATCTCGAGCCCAGTTTGCAACTCACAGGTTTGGGGGTTCTGACTGCCCAAGCCAAAACCGGAGGTTCCGGTTTTGGAAACCGGAAGTTCCGGTTTCTGTGGCAGATATACTTTCCGCTGCTTAAGGCTTGAGTTTCCATATTCGGAGACTCCGGAGATTTTTCCGGAGACTCCGAAAGTCGCTGATAAATTTGTTTTAAGTGGCGACATTTTCAGGTTACGCCTATTCACCCCCCCCCTCTAGGCGACATCAAGATCCTTTCAATTGGTATCAGAGCTTGGACTCACATCAAAGCTTAACCGCCGTGAGAAAAGATGTCGTCATCGGGTGAGGTATCTTTTGAGTCACTCGCCATCGATGGCTCAAATTACGCTTCTTGGTCCGCTCATATTCTCAATGCTATAAAGGACAGTGGTCCTACTGCTGAGCGTATTTTAGTTGAGAGCATCGTCCCTATAAACTTCGATTGGCACAAATCCGAGCTAACCGAAGAAGTGGGAAAATGCCTTCAACTAAATGCCCAAATTACTAACTTCATGATGAGTCTTCTTAGCACAGAACTTCAAGACATGATCTTTAAGAAGAAGAAGAAGATACATGGTGATGCACATCGCATTTGGGCTCTACTTAAAAAGTTGTATGCAAAGCCCAAATGTGATAGCAAGGATAAAACAGATGCTAGATCACTTGAGGAGTGTTCAACATCACCAATCATTTCCACTAAGCCTCAAGTGACTCCGTTTACTCAGCTCGAAGATCAGAGAACTTCGTCCAGCTCTACTAGCACAGAGAAACCGGAGGTTCCGGTTTCCAAAACCGGAGGTTCCGGTTTTAGCAGTGACTTCACCGTCAAGGATGATCCTCAATGCAGGGCAAGTAAGGAGTCAATCTCTACAAGGAACTCAAGCTCTGGTGATGAAGTAAATCTATGTCTTGTGTCCATAAGCAAGAAGAAGTCAACCAAGAAGAATGAAAGTCAAAAGGTTGACAAGCACAAAGCTTTAACCAAGGTTTATGAAGAGCTCAAGGATTCACATGCCTCCTTGGTTAGTAAGTATGAAAACCTAGAAAAAGAATATACTTGTGCTTCTAACTCTCTTGCATGTGTAGCACCATTGGAAGAGGCCAACCAAAAGCTCAAGGCTCAACTTGAAGAGCTCTCTAACAAGTATATGAACTTGCAAGCAACTCACCAAGAACTAGAGTGTTCTCATGAGAAGCTTGTGGAGTCACATACCATGCTTGAAGTGGCTCACGAGGTTATGGTTACTTCGGTAAAATCCTTAGAACCTCAATTGCACAAGTATTCTTGCTCACTAGCTAAAATTGATTTATCTTGTGCTAACCCTTGCGGCTCGCAAGTAAAACCTTCATGGTATGATCAAGTTCTTGTAGAGTCAAATGATGACCTCATTGCACAAGAGAATGATAATCTGAAGCTAGAGGTCGAGAAGCTCAAGATGGACTTGTGTAAACTAAAGTGCAAGAGCTTTGCACAACCTTCTCAAGATAACCGTGATGTCATGGTGAAGAAGCTTGAGAAGGGATCAACTCTGCAAAGCTCCTGCAACCATCCTGTCAAGTCCATCACAAAGCAGAAGCATGACAACAAGAAGAAAACACATGATCACATCAAGTGCTTCGAATGCTCAAAGATGGGACACTTCGCTTCTATGTGTCCAATGAAGACTGAAGACAAGCCAGCACTCTCGAAGAGACAAAGAAGCCTTTCTAAGAGAAGATGCTTTAGCTGTTACGAAAAGGGACACAAGATTGGAACGTGTCCAAGCAAGTCCAAGGCGCTGCCTAGCAAATCCGGAAGCTCCGGATTATGCAAACCGGAGGTTCCGGTTTTGGACATGCAGCAACACTTCAAGCTAAATAGAGGTTTCTTGAAGGCTCAAGAAAAATATATGAGAGGTGCTGCTGTCAGAAGTCAAGATACTAAGTCAAAAGGCAACATCAAGCATAAGATTTGCTATGAATGTCGGCAAAAGGGTCATCTTGGTAAGGATTGCCCAAATGGTAACGCTCCTAAGCTCAAGTCCATTTTTAATGATTCTAAGAAGCTTAGGAAGAACCTGAATGACTCTTGTGCTTTCAATATGACTCACTCATCTAAGGCTAGCACAAAAGCCATTTGGATACCTAAGACCTTGTTGACTAACTCTAATGGACCCAACATGGGTTGGGTATCAAAGTGTGCTTAAAAGGATATTAGCAGGTACCTGTTGGTGCATTGGAGCTTGGCATACTTGAGAAGAACTTTATATTCTATCTTTGGCTCAAGTGAAGAACTTCACGTCTATTTAAGAAAAAGTGTCAAGTGAAAATTGATGACTCATTCTCTTCCTCAATGCATCCTTGATAACAAGTACCTTGCTCCTGGTTATCTAGCTGACTGTATATGATCATGCTCTGTGCTAATCATATACATCAACTAGATAGCTCTCTTTGTCAAGTCAAGTAATAATTTTGTTTTCATGCCATTCGATGCTCTTGACCACTTCCTCTGGAAGTTCTCGTGTTTATAATGACTGCAGGTCATATATGATAATGTCCATCTAGAAAAGAGTCGAAAAGGTCAACAGAATTCCAACTCTAATTTGCCAAGGCAAAACCGGAGGTTCCGGTTTCTGAATCCGGAAGTTCCGGTTTTGGTGAACCTGTGGCAGAATAATCTGGAAGTTACGGATACTCCGCACTCTTCTTCAGAGTCTCCGGAACTCTGTCATCTTTACTCTTTTTCTGACTAATTGAAGTGGATCAGTTGTCACAAGCATCACTCTGGTTTATCCTGATTGTATAAACATCCAAGGAAAGTAACTGTAAGGAATTTCTCAACTAAATTTCATCATGGCATGATTATGTTACCAGGACAAAGTATGAAATAAGCTCCCTAGGTACTAACTGAACCAAGTGCATGTCTCAAGATTCAAATCCTTGATGCACATATTAAGGGGGAGCTTGTCTTATATTTTGTGTCCTGGCTACTAACTCCTTTGTCAAGCTTTCATGGATCTAATGGAGATAGTATTCGAGCTTAAATAAATATCTTATAAAAGATAAAGGTGTCATTATCCTTCTAAGTGAAGAACTCTTGTTCTAGGGCTAAGGTATGAATTCTTCAATCCCTATGTCTTTTACCTTATGCATCTAGGCCCTGTATATGCTAGTGTGTGCATGTTTTTGCATGAAGCAATTTCAAGTCCTTGGTGTGCCTTTAGATATTTGGTTGATACCTTCATTTAAATTGACTGAGTGTCAAGTAGCTTTGAATCTCGTGAGGTATGAGCTAAATATGCTAATGAAGGTGCTTGACCAGGAATTGTTGCATGTCTGAGTGATATAGGATAGTGTTTCAAAATATAACTAGTATGCTAGGTTGTGTGCTTTTTGAAAAACATTTGGTTTTTTGGTCTTTGTGACCATGTCAAGTCATATTGTGGTTATGGTTAACCCTGATTGATTGATGGCTAACCACAAATGACTAGACTCTCTCAAGTCCATAGGAACTATTCAAATCCTATCTCAAGGGCTATTGGTTGGAAATTCTATCTTCTCCCAAAATCCTCAAAAGAATCAAATCAGACCTAAGGATCCTAATCTAAATGGATAATCTAAGTTTCCGGATCCTATCCTTTCTCTCAAAACACTGAATAGCGTCAATATTATGAAGTTCAGTTCAAACCCGGAGGTTCCGGATTCACAAACCAGAAGCTCCGGTTTTTGATGGATGAAGGCAGAAGATATCTAATGTCTCCTCTGAGCATATCTGTTCCAAATCCCCATGGATATCTAAGTAATATGGAACACATATATATTCCTTGGATCAAATCCTCATGAGTCAAGCTAGTTCAGACAAATACCCAAGGTTTAAAGCAAAACCGGAGGTTCCGGGTTCCCAAACCGGAGGTTCCGGATTTCAACGGGTATATTCCTGTTTCGCCCGTGACTTAACCTTTCAGTCCTCATTCTCTCTCCTGCCCTCAAGTCCGATATTGTACTGTTTGGGAGAGGCGATTTCGTGGCGATTTGGGGCCTTGGCCTATGTGTTCAAGGATTGAAGAGTGATTCGTGGTGGTTCCTATCCGGAGATTCCGATCTCTCCTCCGGATCTGTTTTGAAACTCATTCCACCATGAGTCAAGGTACAAAATCACCGTTTTCTCCCGATCTCTTTATCTAGGGTTGATCTCTTCGATTCCTCTGGTAGGACATCTACATTTACACCCTAGATGCTACTACATATGTTGGATTCAAGTTTCCATGGCCAGCTTTGTGGGGACATGAACTAGGGTTTCTCTGCAGAACTCGGAAGCTCCGGTTTCCTAACACGGAGGTTCCGGTTTTTGCAATGACCCCCTGTTTTGTGATCCTCCATTTAATATTTCTCTGCTTTTGTTCATGGATCAAGATCAGTGTTTCATATCTTATGATATATGTCTCAATCTCTCTGTTCTGCTCTATTTGGGTGCGTCCCTGTACAAACCCGGAGTTTCCGGTTTCTGAAACTCGGAGGTTCCGGATTTACACAGAGAGCACGTCATCTGCTGATATCTCTCAATTTCACTTGTCCATATCGCTCAATTCCATCTTGGTATGAATTCTTGTGTACTTATGTGTTCACAGGGTCTCCAGACAATGATGACAGATTTATTTTTTCAAGAAGAACAAAAACTCCAAATATTCCACTTGGAAGAACAAGAGCGGCAACAATGAGACAAGAGCGTAGAGGAACACTCTATATTGATGAGCCATCAGCAGCAGCAGAGATTGAAGAAGAAGAAAGTGGCAATGACACCTCTAGTGATGATGGGGAGGAAAGTGATGAGAATTATAAATTGACCCCTCCTAGTCATGGTGTAAAAAGGAGTGGAAGAGATATGAGAGGCAGCAGCAGCAGTAGTGGTCATGGTGTTAGCAGTGGAAATGGTGATGATGAAGGTAAAGGGCAAGAGGAAGAAGAAGAGGAGGAGGAGACGGGTCAACCTATGCTTGTGACAGGACTTGTGATGAGAAGACCCGTTGTGCCTCATGACTATCGCAAGGTTGATTACACCGTTCTTGGCATGACTGAAAAAGTCAGAACTGAAAGAGGGAAAAATCCCTTGAAAGTTAAAAGAGGGAGAAACATAGAGTACCGCTTCCAAACCAAATTTCATCAAGACTTCTATGAGAGTGCCATCTTCAACAAGAAATTTAGCATCGCACGCTCTCAATTTGTGGATTGGAAGGTCTATGAGGATATGAATGACCCAATCTTTAATGAGGTCATAGAGGCATGTAAGGCCAAGCATGTGTACAAGTTAATGGGATTCCAATATGATTGGAACAATGAGATTATTGCTCAATTCTTTGCCACTTGTTACTTTGAAACAATCAATGATATGAGATGGGTTCATTGGATGACCGAAGGAAAGTGGTATAAGATCAACTACAATGACTTTGCTAGGTTGCTTGGATTTGGGAAATCTGATCATAATCGTATGAAAATTCACATAGCCACACATCTTCCCAAGAGAGATATGAAGTTTATGTATATGCCAGGAAGAGAGTGGGAATTTGGAGGTCCTAAAGGATTGATCCCTTTCTATGGTTATCTCAATAGGTTCTTTAGGAAGACTCTTGCCCCAAGAGAAGGTGATCCTCACAACATATCCGCTTATTTGAAGAATTTGCTAAAAGCTATGTGTCCAAATGAGCCGGAATTTAGTGTTTTTGACTATGTTTGGGAGGAGATCAAGGCCATTGCGGAGTCACCTCAAAAGAGCTGTGGTTTTGCTCCATATATCATGCTCATGATTGATACTGTTACTAACAAGAAGTTTGAGTGTGACTATACACACACCACATTGAAGATCAAGAAGGACTTTCATCCTGGACGTACTCTAGCTGAATATGCAAATCTAGCTGCTGCCCAAGATGATCAAGGTGCTGTCTCACATGCTCCTATTCATGATCCTAGTACCTTACGTGCTCCCTCTCATCCTCAGTCAAGGCGTAGTGGCTCAAGGGGGATGGATTGGGAAAAGCCTCCCTCTCCAATGCGAAAAATGTTCAATATGCTGTTTGGGATGTGCAAATCCACCCATGATGTGGTTCACAAGGAGAGACAAAGGAGAAAGAAAGATACTTTGAGATTGAAGAAAATGCAAGAAGCTCTTTTGCCTCAAGATCCACCCTCTCCCACTGGTTCCGAAGGACAAGAAAGTGAACCAGAAAATTTGGAGCAACTCAATGCTAAGTATCAACAAGAAGACTATTGGGGGCAAATTTATGGACATGGGATATCTCATGTTAATCCTGCCCATGTGGATCCCTCTGCTGCCCAACACATTCCTCAGCAGCCTCCCATTGACCCAAACACCTCTGTTGGTACTGATTTTGCTTCTTGGGTTTTTGGACAAAATCTTGGAACTTCTGAAGCGGGAGGTAGTGGGCTCAACCGTGGTGAAAATGATGAGGATGAGGAGTAGAAGCTTGCAGATCTGACTCCCCTTGCCCCTTCTTGGTGATGGATGACAAAGGGGGAGAAAAAGGAAGATTAAAGCCTCGAAAGCCTCGACGGAGAAGAATTTGTTACTCTCAGCCTATCTGCCCAGGCAAATCCGGAGGTTCCGGATTTCCAAATCCGGAGGTTCCGGATTTGGGTGTGGTATGCCACATGCCCTGTAATAAATCTCGTTTTAGCTCTTATGGACTTGAGAATTTATGTAATGTGTGCTACTGTGTGTGCTGAACCTTGTTTTATGCTTTATTTAAGACTTGATGAATGTTAGTGTGAATTATATGTGGTGATGCTTGTTCTGTTCTAGTCTGTACAGACAAATCCGGAAGTTCCGGATTCTGGATCCGGAATCTCCGGATTTAGCTGCACAGAACCATTTTCTCTTGATCTTACTGTCTTAGTTGAAATATTTGTCATATGCATCACGTGTTATCTGTTCACACACTTGTTTTGCACCTCACGGTTGTTGAGATTTAGGGAGAGCTCCGTGGTTGTCTTGAAAATGTGCAATTTGGCATTTTAGGCCAAAATTGTTGAATTTCATTCAGTGCACATGCTTAGGGGGAGCTCTATCTAAATCTGTTCACTCAAAAGCTTTATTGATATATCTTTTGTAAGCTTTAATCAAGTTTGTCATCAATCACCAAAAAGGGGGAGATTGAAAGAGCATCTAGGCCCCTTGTGGGTTTTGGTGAATTGAATGACAACTAGATTAACGGTCTAATGAACTTGTTAAGCTTATGAGCAGGTCTAAAGTTATTTGTGAATAATCTTTGTGGGAAAGATTGTATAAAAGGCTCATTCGGCGAAAAGAACAAGTGTGATGTATAACATTGTATATCTAAACATGGAAAATAAGCAATGGCTGTTGAAGATGTGTTGAGGCTTGGTAATAGCCTCATATTGCAAGATTGCTTATATTGAAGATAAATATCATGATAATAAATATTGAAATGATTCCATGATGATTATGTGTGATACAAGACAAGCAAATAAAGGTGAAAATAGAGGCATGATGGCATTGGGTTATTCCTTGGTCTCTAAATAGAATGAGAAGCTTGTTGTAAACATATTGGTTATAGAAGACAAAAGGAGATATGATCTCAAGTGGATTTCATTCTTGATGTCAAAAACAAAGCTAGACTCAATGAGGCAATGATTGGATGAAGAAATCGGGCAAGGGATTAGCAACAAGGTACTAAGCGAAGATTGGTCAAGTGGTGTCTTGAGCCATGAGCTTTGCTAGGGTGAAGTGGCTAGTGCTTAGAGGATTTCGAGGTATCAAGTCAAGCCTTACCGAGTATAGCAATGGAATGCATCAAATGTTTATTGAATCATATGAAAGGGTGACTTGTGATCCAAAGTTGAATTTCACTCATATGTGTTGAATATCGATCCAAGTCACTAGCTCAAGGTTGAAGTGCTCAAAGCAAAGAGACAAAGTTGGATGCAGCTCTCATGAGGATATATTGATCAAAGTATGGCATGATACATTGTGGTGAAGCTCAAGAGGATGAATATTGCATTTATATTTAATCTTGAGTTAGGTGTGCCGTACTATCAAGAGGGATGCATCATATGATACTTTGATAAGGTCTCAGTGCTCAATTAACCCATGAGAAGTGATGAGAGACACAAAAGCCTCACGAACACATGTGACATGGGTTAGACAGTGGCAAAACCGGAGGTTCCGGTTTTGGAAACCGGAGGTTCCGGTTTCGGGTGCCACGTGTCTCTAACGGCTCTTTTATTCGAAATTCCGGAAGTTCCGGTTTGTGAAACCGGAGGTTCCGGTTTCTGGTCTGTCACTCTAACGGCTAGTTTTTGTGTTGTTGAGTATTTATACCCCTCGCCGTCCTCAGTGGCAGGCTGCTGTTTTTGCGGTTGCTGGTGTGCTTCCTGCCTGTTCTAAGCTAAGCCAAAGCCAAGATAGCTCTCCCCAACCCCTCTTTGTGAGGTGGTGTGATCTTTGATAGATCCTTTGAGTTGGGTAGTAGAGAGGAGCCATTTGTGAGCACTAGAAGAGCACTCATACGCTTGAGCACTGTTTCGCCTTGTCAAGTATCAAGTGAAGCATTTGTTACTCTTGGAGGTGTGCCTCCTAGACGGCTAGGCGTCGCCCGGGAGCTCCCAAGGTGTGGTGAGCCGCGGGACAGTTTGTGGGCGAATCGAAATCTACGGGCATTAACGCAAGCCAGACTAGTTTGTGCATGCAAGTTTCCTCATATATTTTGTTTCCGCCAACACTCTTGTAGTGTAGTGGTACGCTCCCCAGTTGAGGGAGACACCAACCAGGGTTCAAATCC
>CM014271.1:47813718-47863718 GCA_004135705.1 Alloteropsis semialata
AGGAGGCAAGTATATTGTGATTGGAGAACCAAGGAGGGTGATGGAACAAGACAAAGTACTTGGAAGAGAAGTTGTGCTTAAGCAAGATCCTGATGGAAAGAAGATCTTGACTATTACAGTGAAGAATTCTGAAATTAGGGGAGAATCAAGCTCTCAAGCGCGGGATCAAAGGCCGGTTGCTCCTGCTGCCCAGGGGGCACCGGTCAGACCGGTTGGCGCGACCGGTCAGACCGGTCCGGCCCAGAGGCCGGTCCGAACCTTTGTGCCTAAGCGTCCTGAAGTGGAAACTTGGAAGACGAACCAGGACAAGGATCAGGGGAAGACATTCAAGCCAAAAGCAACCTTTGATCAAGTCATGGCGAAGCATATGCACAACGCGGCCGTTCAACAAGATCGGCCACTAAAAAAGAGACCAAGTTTGCCACCAAGGAATTCTGGTGCGATGAAGGCACCAAGAGGACAGTGGAATCAGGGCCCAAGATCATCCAATGGTGCTGGTCCTTCTAGGCCGTGGAGGCCGTTTCCACCTCCCCCTCCTCAGCCTATTTGGAGGGATGGAATTATGTATGTGCCCTACTGTCCTGCACCCAATCAACCACGGCCTGGAGCTCCTGTTCATGCTAGAATAACTCCACAACAGCCTAAGCCAGCAGGGTTTCAGCAAAGGCAGACGTTCGTGCCCCAGCAGCACGGACCGGTCAGACCGGTGCCCTTGACCGGTCAGACCGGTGCCCCACAGAGGCCAGCGTTCGTGCAACAGCACGGACCGGTCAGACCGGTCCCGCCAACCGATCAGACCGGTTTCCAGAGGAGGCCGGGCAAGGAGCCGGCCAAGCAAGAATATCGTCCTGTGCAGAAGAAGGAAGAGCCTGCCCCTGTTATTCCAAAGCCAGTTGTGAAGAGTGCAATTCAAATTGGCTCCATGGCAGTTAATCCTTCGATGGCTGATGGACCCAATGTTATTGGCGCATCGGCCATAAAAAAGGTTCCTTTGCCTCAATACACGCAACCAAAGTGGTGTCCTCCTGGCTTGACTCATTCTCAAAAGAGGAGATTGCAGCGGTTGCGCACTCAAAAGCAAAGGGAGGAAGAATCGGCTAAGAAGCAGGAGGAGTGGTTCAATAAGGCTAAACCGATGATTCCGCCATCTGGTCAAAGTTCCAAAGATGGTTCTGGCACACAAGATGTTCAGGCTAAGACACCAGAAAAGGCCGAGCCATCTGCAGCGATTTCGGCTGACATGGCCGAGACCGGTCAGACCGGTGTCCCTGATGGTCAGACCGGTTGCCCACTGTTCCAGTTCCGGCAACTGGAACCAGTCAGACCGGTCAGGGGGAGCCGGTCAGACCGGTGTCGCACAGGGAGTCAGTGGCCGATGCATTTTCGTCTTCGGCTAAAGTTTCGATTCCGCCCACTGCAATTTCAGATACTCAGATGGGCAATGAGGACGAAGCTGTTGATTTTGAGCCTTCACTCAGCAGAACCGACATGGAAATCAATGTTATCTACATGAACGCCGATTATTGTTTTATCGGAGATGATGAACGAGTGGCTCAAGTCGACTTTGCTCCCAAGAATGCCGTGTTTCAGAGGCCCTTGGAATCGGATAATCATCTAAAGGCTCTTTATGTGAAGGTCACATTAAGGGAAAGCCGATTTCTAGGATGCTCGTTGATGGTGGTGCTATTGTGAACTTCATGCCATACACTTTGTACAAGAAGTTGGGAGGTTTGGACGGCGAGCTCATCAAGACGAGTATGACGATTAGCGGCGTTGGAGGAGGAGAACCAATGAGTGCCAAGGGAGTTGCATCATTGGAGCTTACCATTGGGAGCAAGACGTTAGCAACTGCTTTCTTCATCACAGAGGTGCAAGGTAACTTCAGTGTTATTTTGGGGCGCGATTGGATTCATGCAAATCAATGTGTGCCTTCTTCTTTGCATCAATATTTGATTCAATGGGTTGGTGACGAAGTTGAGGTGGTTCATGCGGATACTTCGGCATGTGTTGCTATGGCCGATGCATCTATTTTGGGAACTCATGATAATGTCAAGTGCTTGACCGGAATTGATATTTCGGACTTTGAGTTCCTCTCTTGCACCAAAGATGGCTTTGTGTCTACTGCTCTAAGGCCGGTTCAGAAATCGGTTGATTCAGATGAAGAGTAGATAGATACGAGCGAGAAGTGGCTAAAGGAAAGGGTGGAGCATTATCGGTCAAACATGAACAATGCATGTGAAGCTATTAATGATTTTGAAGAAGTAGAGAAATTAGGACAAGGATTTACGTCGGCTGATCCTTTAGAAAAGATAGACATAGGTGATGGTTCTGTACGAAGGCCGACTTTTGTAAATCAAAATTTGAAAGCCGATTATAAGGTTCAGTTAATCGAGTTATTGAAAGAATATTTTGATTGCTTTGCTTGGGAGTATCATGAGATGCCTGGTTTAAGTCGTGAATTAGTTGAACATCGTTTACCGATTAAACCTAGTTTTAGGCCATATAAACAGGGCAATAGACGATTTAATCCCTTGTTTTATGATCGCATAAAAGAGGAAATTAATCGTTTGCTTGAAGCTAAGTTTATTCGGCCATGTCGCTATGCTGAATGGATCTCTAATATTGTGCCTGTTGAGAAGAAAGGTTCTAATAAAATTAGAGTGTGCATTGATTTTAGAGATCTTAATAGAGTGACTCCCAAAGATGAATATCCTATGCCTATAGCCGATATGCTTATTAATGATGCTTCTGGACATAAGGTTATTAGCTTTCTTGATGGCAATGCGGGATATAATCAAATCTTTATGGCCGAGGAAGACGTATACAAAACGGCCTTTAAATGTCCTGGCTTTGTTGGTTTGTTTGAATGGGTTGTGACGACTTTTGGTTTAAAGAATGCCGGCGCTACTTATCAAAGAGTAATGAATTTGATTTTTCATGACTTACTTGGTTTTGTCCTAGAAGTCTATATTGATGATATTGTTGTCAAATCGGCTGGATTAAATTCTCACTTGGCTGATTTGCGTCTTGCTTTTGAAAGAATGCGTCGGTATGGTTTAAAGATGAACCCATTGAAGTGTGCATTTGGTGTATCGGCTGGAAGATTTTTAGGCTTCATGGTTCATGAAAGGGGCATAGAGATAGATCCTAAGAAAATAGGAGTTATTGAGAAGATCAAAGCGCCTACTTGCAAGCATGATTTACAAAAATTCTTGGGCAAAGTTAATTATTTGAGGAGGTTTATTTCTAACCTGTCTGGGAAAGTTAGTGCTTTTACTCCTATACTTCGGTTAAAGAATAAAGCCGATTGTACTTGGGGGGCAAAGCAGCAAGAGGCCTTTGATGAAATTAAGAGATATTTGTCTTCGCCGCCTGTTCTCAAAGCGCCTAAGAATGGGGTGCCATTTAGGCTTTATATTGCGGCCGAAGATAATGTTATTGGAGCTGTTTTGACTCAAGAAACAAATGGTAAGGAGCATATTATTACCTACTTGAGTTGAAGGCTTTTGGATGCGGAAACAAGGTACAAACCTGTTGAAAAATTATGCTTGTCTTTATATTATGCTTGTACAAAGTTGAGGCATTATTTATTGTCTAGTACTTGCATTGTGGCATGTCAAGCCGATGTTATCAAGTATATGTTGCATAGACCGATTTTGAGTGGTAGAATCGGTAAGTGGGCGTATGCTCTTATTGAATATAATTTGGTTTGTGAATCTTTGAAATCTATGAAAGGCTAAATTGTAGCTGATTTCATTGTTGAACATCGGATTAATGATAAGCATGATTTGGAAATTGATTACATGACTTTTATTCCATGAAAATTGCACTTTGATGGATCGGTTTGCAAGAACGGATGTGGTATTGGAATTGTTCTTGTTTCTCCTAATGGGGCTGTTTTTGAAGCTCTTAGCCGATTAGAAGTTGAATGCACAAATAATCAAGCCGAATATGAAGCTCTATTATTCGGATTAGAAATTTTGCATGACATGGGAGTAAAACATATTGAAGCCTTTGGTGATTCATTACTGCTTGTGCAGCAAGTATCTAAGGTTTGTCAATGTTTAGAAGGTTCATTGAATATTTATCTTGACAAGTGCCTTGATATTATACCATTTTTTGATGAATTCATCATTTATCATGTTCCAAGATGTGATAATCCTAGAGCTAATACTTTGGCACAGCAAGCATCAGGCTATAATGTCCAGAAAAGGCACTTTCATAAGAAAAGGCCGTTGATTGCTATTGCCAATGGAAATGCTCTAACGCTCGCTGCAGAGCAGAGCCGAACCGGCCAGACCGGTCCCGCGTCTCATACAGAGACCGGTCAGACCGATCCGGGAACCGGTCAGACCGGTGCAGTGTCTGCAGATTCGAATTCGGCCGCTGAAAATCTTCAAAATGAAAAGGCCAAAGTTGATGATTGGAGAGCGCCCATTATCAGGTATTTAAGGAATCCTAGTTCTGGAACAGACAGGAAAACTCGGCGTTTGGCTTTCAAATACATTTTAATTGACGATGAGTTGCATCGTCGCACCGCCGATGATTTATTACTTAAATGCTTGGGTGCTGATCAAGCTAGAATGGCAATGGGTGAAGTTCATGAAGGAATTTGTGGAACGCATCAATCGGCTCCTAAGATGAAGTGGTTACTTAGGAGAGCTGCATTCTATTGGCCTACTATGATGGCCGATTGTTTTCGTTACTACAAGGGATGTGAGGAATGTCAGAAATTTGGAAATATTCAGATGGTACCTGCTGCATTGCTTCATCCTATCATTAAACCATGGCCTTTTCGTGGATGGGGATTGGATTTCATTGGAGAAATACATCCTTCTTCTTCAAAGGGACATCGCTTCGTGTTGGTTGCTACAGATTATTTCACTAAGTGGACCGAAGCTGTTCCTCTCAAGAATATGACCCACAAGGAGGTAATTGAGTTTATTACTGAGCATATTATTCACAGATTCGGCATTCCACAAACTTTAACTACGGATCAAGGCACGTCCTTTATGTCTAAGGAAGTGCGGTCTTTTGCCGATATGTATAAGATCAAATTGCTCAATTCATCTCCATACTATGCTCAGGCCAATGGTCAGGCCGAGTCTAGTAACAAGACTTTGATAAAGTTGATCAAGAAGAAGATAGAGGAGCATCCCCGAAGATGGCATGAAGTCTTGTCTGAAGCTTTGTGGGCTCATCGCATATCTAGGCATGGTGCCACTAAGGTTACTCCTTTTGAGCTTGTTTATGGACAAGAGGCCATTTTGCCCGTTGAGGTAAATCTGGACGCTTACAGACTTGCTAGACAGAATAAGCTTTCGGTTGGTGAATATTATGACTTGATGATGGACAACATTGATGAAGTGACCGATAAGCGTTTACAAGCTCTTAAGAAAATTGAGAAAGACAAGATCCGAGTTGCTAGAGCATACAACAAGAAGGTTAAAGAGAAGACTTTTCAAGTTGGTGATCTAGTATGGAAGACAATTTTGCCACTTGGTACTAAGGATAATAAATTCGGCAAGTGGTCTCCAAGTTGGGAAGGTCCATATCGAGTATTCAAGATCAATGGCGGAAATTCCTATATGGTGGAGACATTGCAAGGAGGACGTTTGCCTAAGGCACTGAACGGGAGGTACTTGAAGAAGTACTATCCTAGTGTTTGGCAAGAGGCATGAAGTGGCATATGGCCGATATTTGAATATCGCCCTTAGAAACATATAATGGCCGATGAATTATGTTAAGACATCGCCCTTAGATGATAATTTTGGTACTAGCATGTTTTATGGTACGCAAGCTTTACCAAAAAACAGGGGGACATATGTTGACAACCAAAATTGGCATGTGGACCAGAAGGATTGCAAGATAGAAGACGGCGCATGGAGCAAGACAGAAGACGGCGCGAGAGCTGGTCACGCCCAAACCGGTCTGACCGGTGCGGGAGACTGGTCACCTTTTTTGTAATCCGACTAGGACTCTAAAAATAGGATTCCGAGGTTGTAACGAGTTGTAACTTGGTTTCCTTGCGGGACAAGACCTACCCTCCCTATAAATATAAGGAGATTCGGCCGATTGAACACACAACAATCGAATCTATCCAATTTACTACTTTTGTCCTTTACTTTTTGCATCTCCAAACCCTAGCTTTTCCAACCCTACTTGCTGTTCTTCCTGCGTCTCCGCGACGTTTGAAGGCGTCCTAGGTGGCCTGCCGACCCTAGGGCACCCCTGACGACGTTCTCCCCGAGGGATCCTTCCGGGAGACGTTTTTAGGGTTTTACCCCGTAGCTCGCCGGCGGTAACCGGTCTGACCGGTGCCTCTGACCGGTCTGACCGGTCGGCGCAGGGCAGTTGCGATCTGGTCCGTTTGCGACCCGCACGAACTAGCGCTCTCGTGTGTTGACCAAATTCTGCGTCAACAGGAAGCATCAGCGAAACATGGTGAGACCATCTTTGCAGTCAGTTGGAAAGGAGGACGAGTGTAGAGACCTATCCACGGTGAGGGCGGAGTTCAGCCTTGGCACGGCAATGTCGCCGGAATTTTCGCAATTGCCGACGAGGTAGTCTAAGGTGGTGGAGTGGAAGTGTCTGGGGTGGAGAGGATGAGGCGAGGAAGTCACGGGTGCGGTGAATTGATGATTGCCTGAGCGAGGACGGTGAAAATTTGGTCGGCTCCCTTTACTTCTCAGCGGACAGGGGGGCGAGCTGGCGCCTCTGCCCTCCACGCGGCCGCTGCGGTTGACACCTTGGCAATACATGCATGACGAGGACTAACTGGCTTAAAGAATGATGGACGCGTGGCCACGACGTTGGAGGCGCGGCGCGTGGCACCGTCGGCCTTGAGGCCGACTGGCACGATCGATTTCGTCTTCTGACGGAACTGAATCGCAGCTGAATGATTCAGCCTTTTCACAGGGTGAGGACCCGAGTTTGGTTCAGTTTTTCTCAAGATTTCGTATATAAACTCAGGGAGCGACCAATACAAAAGTTGTAGATGATAGATCAGGCTACCATCATACAAAGGGGCTTTTAGAATTTGAGTAGTGGTTTGACAGTTACAAGGCTATAAAGTTTAGCAAAAACCCTGATTTTCAGACTTAGATTCTTCATCTAAGTGCTGTTTCAGTAGTTTGACCCGATTTTGACCAAGATTCTGAGTGATCAAACAAAGTTTGCCTTGATTCATATTATCACCATTGTAAAGAGGGTACTTTGTACTCCAACTTTCATATTGGTAGAATTTCAAGTGTTTAGGCAAAAACAATTGTTAAGTGCCTCTCAAAAAGGGTAAAAAGAAATTGCACTTACGCATGTGATAAATGTTACATGAGTTCAAATTTGAATTTCGAATTTTCGTTTGAACTTTCAGTAGTCATTTTAGTTCATAAACATGTAGTTGACATTTTAAGCATCATTTTGGTATATTTTTCATATTTGACTGGTTTTGCTCATGAGAGTTGACCAAGTCAACAAATGCACACATATGCACACACACAACATGATATGAAAAGATGCATGCCATGTTTATGCATTAATTATGTTCATCTAGTTGTGTTAGCTCTAAAGTGACTTAGGGGTGTCAAAAAATAATATAAAAATAAAAATATTTGTATGGAAAATTAATTTATAAGTACTTCAAAATTCATTTAATCTATAAAAAATAGCTAATAATGTCAAAAAAATTCAAAGCTCCTCACTAGTCATTTAATTTAAAGCACTTAATAGCTAATCATCTAGAAATGTTAGAGGGGGTTTTATATTGTGAGGGGCCTTCACTAGTGGGTTGGTGGTGGGTACACTTCACTAGTGGTTTGTATCGTGATACAAATCGCTGGTGAAGGCGGCCGGGACCTTCATCAGTGGTTCATAATACGAACCGTTGGTGAAGGGTACCCATCACCAGCGGTTCCAACAGCTAGCAGGGCCCGGCCTGGCCACCCACTTACGAACCGCTGGTGATGGGTCCATCACCAGCGGTTCCAACAGCTAGCAGGGCCCGGCCTGGCCACCCACTTACGAACCGCTGGTGATGGGTCTTCATCGCCGGTTCAGCCAGAACCACTGGTGAAGGGGGCGCTAGTGAAGCCCCTATCTGTAGTAGTGCATCATCACACCTAGGGTTAGGGATTGGGGTGTATCGGGGAGAGGGAGGGAGCAGAGTGGGGAACGGCCTGGTCGAGTCGCTTGAATCGAGTCGTCTCTATACTTCGGGGGCAGTTTGGGCCGTACGGAATTATAATGGGACTGTATACACATGCGCGTGGGCCCGACGTCGCCGCGGGTGTAGAGCATGGCGTATTTCAAATTCATGGCGAATTGTAATGGCACGACTGAGATTTCCCAAATAGTAATGGTAGATCTCGAATTCGCAAGAATTATAATGGTATGGCTCTAATTAACCCTTGGGACTAAGGGAGCCCAAGTACAACATAGAGCTGTTCCAATTCAGCCCAATGCTTTGATCCACTTGCAGGAATTCTCATGAGTGTCCTATGAACACCCACCATCATCCTTCTTCCCGATCCTTCTCTACAGTAGAGAGTAGGGAAAAGGGCGACTGCGAGGCGAACGCCGATTCCGGCGCCGGTTCCGCTGGATCCCCTCCTTCTCTGGTGTCCTCGTCAGCAATGGAGGATGTGGGGTTCCTCGGAAGCAGCGGCCGGTGTATATACCCTTCTCTTTCTTAGTTTAGGTAGTCTAGGGTTAGGTTTGACCATGCTTTCGTTAAGGCGTGGTCTTGTCGTCCTGGGCTGCTGCGGGGGCTTGCGTGAGACAACGGCGTGGATGCGGTGAAGCCAGATCGAGTATTGGCGTGGCCTTCTCCGACATCCCCATCAGTTTCCCTGTCTCTGTGACCCGTGGCGGCTTGAGGTTCGTGTGCTTCCTCCTGTGTTTCTCAGCTAGTGTGCCTGTCACTGGTGATAAGATTTTGGTGGTGGCTGCTGTGGTTGTGGTGCTTGACGATGGTATTATTTGCGTGGGATTGACCATCGACGATAGTTCTTTGAGAATCATTTCTGCGTTGATGTTCGATTCCTCCATGAGCTTCTCTGTGCCGTCGAGGCCCATGACAACAACGCTGCCACTGATCTCTTGATCCACGGCTTGGTTGCTGGAGTCTGGAGGAAGATCTTTTGCTACTCCCTTGTTCGCGCCGGTGGTGGTCTCGCCGGCATGGATATGTGGAGTTTTATGTCCCTCCAAGGGGGCTCTGGTGATGCCAGAATTTCCCTTGTGAGATTTCCGTCTCAACTCGTGTGTCCGGGTTGGTTTTCCAGTCCCACCTGTCTTGATGGTTTGTTTGCCCTCCTGGGAGTGCCTTCGTTCGGTGTGATGGGGATCCTGGCGAATCCTGAAGCGTCGGGTCTCTGTTCTTCCGGCGAGGTGCCAATGGTCATCGTCGACAGCCTAGGCGTTTAGCGGTTTTAGGGTATGTCGATGTTTTCGACATGCTATTCGTGGTGCCATTCAAAACCTACAGTGTCCCGTCGGAAAGGGGATCAGCTTCAAGTTGCAGAAGGCTTCTCCGATCGCCGGCGACGAGCACGGCTGGGCAGTTCTTGCAAGGATCGGAGTTTATTTTTTGTTTCTTTCAAGGGTGTCTTTGTAAGATTCAGCATGTAGTCCATCTGGAAAACATATGAAATAAAGCCCGGTTTTCTAAAAAAAAAAAAAGGAATTCTCATGAGTGGACCCGACATTCCCTTCCAACGGCGGCGCGGCCCAGCCCACCTAAACCCATTCTCCCCTGCACACCCCCGCTCCACGACGCCTCTCTACCTCTTCCATCCCCTGCCTCCCGTCCGTCGCGATCCCCGTCGCATTCCACAACCCCGTAACACCTCCCCTCCCCCCACCGCGCTATCCCTCAGCGGCGACGCCTCAGGAGCTCGTGGCCCTTCCCCCTCTCCGGCCGGTCCAGCCGCCGCCGCCGCAGAAGCCCTGTCTGACCAACGCGAGGTCAGGTGAGATCCGCCGCTCCTCTCCCCCCTGCTTCCACCGCTAGATCTCCTTCTCGCGTGCCACCACCCCCCGATCCTCGCGCCCGGTCCTTGATCCAGCAGCTGTCGCCGCGGATCGGGGACTTGAGCCATCTTCGCGTGGTTTCGTGTGGTCCTCCTGCCAGATCTGGGTTATTTCATTTCGATTGCGAAGGTCTAACGAGATTGTGGGATTTCCTGGTTCGCCCTGGTTTATGTTCTCGTTTGTTGGGAGAGCTAGGCGGCGTGTGGGAGGTTGGATTTGTCTGCCGGGTGGTGGGAGGGCGGTGTACTATTGGTTATCTAGGCAGGTATATCATGTTGTTTGGATCGTTTGTCATTGTGTTTTCTAGATGAGTAGATCGCCGTGCGTGTCTATTTTCCTCTCGTCATGTGTGCATCTTGTAACGAAATTTACTTATTCATTTAGAAACTGCAAATACACAATTGTACAGGTGAATAATGTTGTCACGTAAACCAGATTTTAGAAACAGTCATCTAAATCTTTTGATTCAGAGACGTTTCTACATGCTGCTTGAATGTTGAAAAAAAGGTATCCATAGAAGTTGAAAGCCATAAATACTTTAGAGACATGATGACCAGATCAATTGATGCCAAAAAATTACTTTCCTGGAGCATTCGCCTGACCCGGATTCAACTTTTCCGGTGTTGTAATGCCAAATTATGACGTTTCTTTTGACAGAAATTGTTAGACAATAAATAGGCAGTTTTGTATTACATTTGTCCCAGGTCAACCAATTATTGTTTAGTGGTTGAGTGAAGCATACATCATTTTTAATTAGGTTGTTGCACCTCACTTCCTTATGTGGTGGCATGAAATGTTTGTCCCTTCAAATTAATTGCGCTGTCCTGCTAGGGAACATGGATTTGGTTACTTTTATATAGATCATGTTATCATTGGTAACATTCCTTTTGTGTTGTTCATACAAGTCAATCCTAGGGGTTTCTTTAATTGTAAATCTGTAATAGTTGGATTCATATGATCTATGATTATGTTATGAGAGCTGATCTTTTATCAAAAATTTCCTTTCTAACTTGCTTTTCTTTGTTTGTGCAACCAAAGTTGTGCTAAAGTTTCTTTTTATTTGTTAAAATTATTTGGAATTACAAAGTTGCTAATGTTGTTTCTTCATTTACAAATAAAGAAATCCTTGATATATCCAATGGCTATGATCGATGAACCCCTGTATCCAATTGCTGTACTGATTGACGAGCTTAAGAATGAGGACATTCAGTTGCGTCTGAACTCCATCAGAAGACTTTCCACAATTGCACGGGCTCTTGGGGAAGAAAGAACAAGGAAGGAACTGATTCCTTTTCTTAGTGAAAACAATGACGATGAAGACGAGGTGCTTCTTGCAATGGCTGAGGAATTGGGTGTGTTCATTCCTTATGTTGGGGGTGTAGAACATGCTCATGTTTTGCTTCCACCATTGGAGACATTGTGTACAGTGGAGGAAACTTGTGTCCGCGATAAGGCAGTCGAATCTCTCTGCCGTATTGGTGCACAGATGAAGGAAAGTGATATTGTCGACTGGTTCATTCCAGTAGTAAAGGTAAGGGGCTCATAAATATTGGAAGTACTTCTTTTGTTGTTGTTCTAAATATATATGCTGCCATTGTCACTGCATTTTGTATTTGTGGGTGTACTTGTTGGCTTTAACCATCAACATTGTATTTCTTGCATAGTTATTATTTTAATGGTACATGCACCATTTTTCTAATTTTCCTTTGCTTGTATGACTAGTGTACTGCTCAAGTGTAGCTTTTATGGTTTCTGCTCTCCATTCTTTATTTATTCTAGAATATCTTATAGTGATAAGCTTCAATGATGTATTGTACCAACTAACTACTCTAGTAGCACCATTTTTGTACATGCAATATGCTTTGCTTTATTTTCCAAACCATGTGCACTTTCAACTGTTAGTTCCTGATAGATTCTCAATCGTTTGAACATTATTTGGCAACCATTGATTGAGGCATCATTGTATAAGTATTATGCAATGATGCCTCACCACATGCTTTAGTGCTCTTGTCTATCTGATCACGTATTTTTCAGTTTTTCATTCTAATAATATGATTTTACCAATTCATATTGGTGAACTCTTGGTGTTTATTTGTAGAAATAATTTGTGAACGATTATTTCTGTTTGCATGTCATGTAATAATTTGTGAACGATAATTTCTGTTTGCATATCATGTTCTACTAGTTCATGAAATTAAATTATCCATGTTTTACTCTGTCCAGAGGCTAGCAGCTGGTGAGTGGTTTACCGCTCGGGTCTCGTCATGTGGTCTTTTCCACATAGCCTATCCAAGTGCGCCAGATCAATTGAAAACAGAATTGAGGACTATCTATGGTCAGTTATGTCAGGACGACATGCCTATGGTGAGAAGAGCAGCTGCATCAAATCTTGGAAAGTTTGCGGCCACAGTTGAGCAGAGTCATTTGAAGACAGAATTAATGTCAATATTTGATGATTTAACACAAGATGGTACTTCTCGATACATATCACAATGAATTATTTTATGTTGCTTTGTTCTTTTATCACAGGGCTATTCCCTGTTCCTTCACATTTTTTCTTCACAATGTTGCTTATGCTTCTTTGGTCATCCTTGGGGCCTAAAACTCAAATTAACATACCTTTAATAAGATTGACTTATTAAAAAAAAGAATAGTGGGTTCAAAACTCAAGCAATTTTGTATGCTTGAAAATAGGGGTGAAAACAGTATGGATATTATCCACCCGTCCATCCTACCAAGGGGATTTTGACACTAAATGGGACAGACCGTATTCATATCTAGGCATGCAATATCCATACCGTATCTGGACACTCAAAGTTCGATATTTGATATGCGAATAGCATGTATGTAAATATTCGGCACATTTTAACACTATTTGTCTGAATCTGAGAAAAAATAAATATTTGTATTTGTAGCCGTATATGTCTGTATTTAATCTGTTTTCATTCCTACTTCAAAATATAAATATAAATCGGGATTTACTACAAACACTAGACCTAATGTGTACCTATATTTTGAAACGATTTATTTAGGATTGAATGGATTGATTCAGTGGATGCACATTGTTATACACATTTTGAACAGGATTGGAACTATGTCTAAAACTTGGTTGTCTTTATTTGCAGACCAAGATTCAGTGCGTTTATTGGCTGTTGAAGGCTGTGCTGCTCTTGGTAAATTGTTGGAACCACAAGATTGTGTGGCACATATTCTCCCAGTCATTGTCAATTTCTCCCAGGTACATTGCTCATTTTAGAAAATGTTTCAAGTAATTTGTTTACCAAGTCTGTATATGTTATTGGAAGATGTTTATAATTCGCTAGGGGTTGATGATTTCTTAAGAGTTGCCTAGTTCAACTTGCTGCAGTTCAATGCATCACAACTGATATATGCTACATGCTTATACTAGCTTTATTTTTCCTTTTCATAGGATAAATCCTGGCGTGTTCGTTATATGGTTGCAAATCAACTGTATGAGCTTTGTGAGGCTGTTGGCCCTGAGCCTACAAGGTATGGTTTGTCCTCCTTAATGATAACATGCGTACTACATTCTTCTGGATTATTTAAGCCTGTTATGTTTTCAAGTGGATTGACTATATCTCCATTTTTGGTTGTAGAGCTGATTTGGTGCCTGCATATGTTCGTCTACTTCGAGATAACGAGGCTGAAGTGCGGATAGCTGCTGCTGGAAAAGTTACTAAGTTCTGTCGCATATTAAGTCCACAACTTGCAATCCAACATATTCTTCCATGCGTTAAGGTGGGGAGCAAAGAATTTACCAAACATTATTTTGTTTATTTTTCCCCTTCAGCTAACTTCATGCCAACTGGATTCATAGGAACTATCATCGGATTCATCCCAGCATGTTCGTTCAGCTTTGGCTTCAGTCATTATGGGAATGGCTCCTGTATTGGGGAAGGTACTATCAGTGATGCAAACATATGTTCCTAGAATATGATGTAGACAACTGTTGGCACACCATGACAGCTGATTTTTTTTTCTGGTTTTCGGCAGGATGCCACCATAGAGCAACTTCTTCCTATTTTTCTTTCTTTGCTTAAGGATGAATTTCCTGATGTTCGACTTAACATTATCAGTAAACTTGATCAAGTTAATCAGGTTAGTACTTAGCTTCTTTTTTCGAGCTAGTATGTTAGGTGCCTTGCATTTCTCATTTGAAATTTTCTGATGATTGCTGAATTTTGATTGGATCTTGCAGGTTATTGGAATTGACTTGCTATCTCAATCACTGCTACCAGCCATTGTAGAACTTGCAGAGGATAGACATTGGAGAGTCCGACTTGCAATAATTGAGTACATCCCATTGTTGGCGAGTCAGTTGGGTGTCGGGTTTTTTGATGACAAGCTGGGGGCCCTCTGCATGCAATGGTTGGAAGATAAGGTGTGTACTATTATGGTAACTGATATCAAAATATTCCTCTGGATACGATATCAAAACAATAATTCCATGGGGATTTGCCTGAAGCATCTCTATCTTTTTTCATCCTTGAGTGCATAAACATTGTGTTATATTGACTAAGTATGTGAAAATATTCCTCTGGATATGATATCTAAACATTAATTCCATGGGGATTTGTCTCAAGCATCTTTTTTTTTTGAATAATTATCTCTATCTTTTTTCATCCTTGAGTGCATAGGCATTGTGTTGTATTGACTAATGTTGGTTGGATCAGCAAAACTAATTAACCACAATTTTAATTTCAGGTCTTTTCAATCAGAGATGCTGCTGCTAACAATTTGAAGCGCCTTGCAGAGGAGTTTGGACCAGAGTGGGCAATGCAGCATATAATTCCTCAGGTTATTTTATCTACCATCTGAACACCTATATTTGCATTTCTGACCTGGTAATTTCAATACAACTGTGCATAATTGCGTGGTGAATGTTTTCTTTGATTTTTTTGTTGACTTGTGAATGTTAATGGTACCAATGACTATAGTTAATTAATTATTTTACAAAAGATGTAACCTTTGTAGATATTAATTTTGATCATGCATGGTGTTACTCTGAAGAGACCTAAATTTTTCTTTAGGTTTGATGCCGTGAAATTTCTGCTAGTCTTAAAAACACACTTTGATTTTCTTCCAGGTGCTTGAGAAGATCAACAATCCACACTACCTGTATCGCATGACAATTCTGCAAGCTATCTCATTGTTGGCCCCTGTGATGGGTGCAGAAATCACTTGTCAAAAGCTGCTTCCAGTCGTCATTAATTCCTCAAAGGACAGGTGAATGGGAAGACCTTTTTTTTATAGAAATCTCATCTTTTCAAGACTTCACTAACATGGTCTATATTTTTAGGGTTCCTAACATCAAGTTTAATGTTGCCAAAGTACTGCAGTCACTTGTACCGATCCTTGATCAATCTGTGAGTTCCTATGGTTATTTTGCATGGTCCTACTTTTAAAGTGCTACATTTGAACTTCCTGTTATTGGGGAATATCATAAATGCTTACTCTGCAGGTTGTGGAGAAGACTGTCAAACCATGCCTTGTCGAGCTCAGCGAGGACCCTGATGTGGATGTAAGATATTATGCAAACCAGGCGCTGCAGGCGTGTGATCAAATGATGGTGTCGAGCTAACTGGTCTGTTGAGTATTTAGAGCTTGATTTTTTGTAGTCCAATTTTGGAGTACCTTTGGCCTTTTAGATCGAAGAAGTACATTCTAGCCTCAGTAACAGATCAACACTGCCATGTTGATAAATGGACAGTTCAGATCGCTTGTTCGTTGTGTTATTAATGCTGTAATTGAGCAAAAGACAAAACACGTTCCTACTTGTGTTCACAAGGTAGATTGGACTTTGCTTTCTGTTCTGGGTTTGATGTGCCAAATGGTGCTTCCTTTGACCTTTCACTTGCCCGTTTACCTTTCATTGTTTTTTTTTTTTGGTTATCGCGTGATCTGATTCGGGCAGTTTCGGGCATTGTACGATGCGAGATTATATAAATGCCACATCATTGTGTAAATCCAGCCTGTTCTATCTTTAAATCCAGCTGATGCAAAGACATGTTTGACAGCAACTTGTCTATAAGCAAAATAGAATTTTCTTGATCATTTTTTGATGGATATTGTGATTGTAGTTGAGAAGCTGAAACAACGAACAAAACAATGATTACTTGCATCGAAAAGTAGCTGCAAATGATAGAAAATGAAATTAGCAAAAATTTAAACATCTACAATTGAGAATGCTGCAATTGAAGATCCATCCAAATACTGTGGGAATGCAAACACAAATATGTCTGAGCCGTACGTGCAAAAAATAAGACATTGAAATTTATAATGCAAGTTGTATATGAAATAAATATTTTTTTTGCGAAGTATCAGTACAAACACAGACACTCATACATGCATGCACACTCATCCCTACGAATACAAGCACGCAAACCCTACTCCTATGAGCACCTTTGGGAGACTGGACCGGTTGTTCCGATCTTAGATTGACGAAGTCGCCACGGACGCCTCGCTATCGATGGGCACGCCACCTACCACTGAAAGAAAAGCGCCGGTTAAATCCTGGAATAAATCCATGAAATGTGACACCCGTGCTGAGTCGGATACTTGAACTCGGGTGGGCAGGTTCCACCACAAGAAACCTAACCAACTAAGCTACGCTTGTTCCACTATAAAATAAACAATTTGAACATAGCAAAAACATGTTATTAACTGCAAAAAACCTGAAGGTTTGCTTCAGGATATGGACATGATTAACTTTGAAATCCCTTTTTGTTTTATGAAACCCAACGTTGATAGGAGAGAAGAAACAAGCACTTGAAATTGTGTATCACATTGTGGATTGTGCTGTAAGACTTGATAACACCAACCTCAGGATTGAGAATGCAAACCTTTTTTTCTTCATATTTGCAACTACTAGAAACAACTGCCTATCTATCTGGCATGACATGTACATCTGAATTTTGTAGTTGTCATGGAACAAGTCAATCAGATGTAAAGAAGAAAATATCCATAGCATATATGAGAAAACCGAGAAGGTTACCTATTTGACATGATCCACTTTATCAATCCGAATGCCAAGTTTAAACTTTGAAAGTGTGTCTCTTACATCATTGTGTATCAATTGGTCATCCGTTAGAACCGCCTGCACAATGAAAAACAAAAATAAAGAACAACATCACACTTGAAAAAGAAGCAGGAGTAAAGATATACAATTGTGCTGCTCGTGAGATGGAACTTCATCAATGCTTTGTCTCCAAATTCTTCATTTTTAACAAGCTCACGTTGAGCATGGTTGAACATTGAACAAAAAGCGTTCATAACATGAGCATTCAACCATCAGTCAACTCTCATGGAAAGAGCTAATGTCCTCTTGTCAACCTAGTTGTTGCCCACTCGTAAAATTATAGGCATGTGAGGAAAGATAAGCAGATAAAAAAAAGTAAAATGAAGTATAACATTTGTTCTAAAACTAGTGAAAGTTACAACAGAAACGGATGAAAAGAACTTACTTTGGGTCATCACTGTTGATGACATAAGTTATCTTTTCATACAAACTTACTTCAATTCATTTGCGAAGACTACCACAAATGGTGGAGGATCAGAAGATGAAGAACTATTTATATATTGTTTGGATGATTTATGTGCATCCATCAATTTTTCTTCCTTTTTCTATCATATCTGAACATTTGTGGAAATCAGTCGCAACACCATGAAGGCATCGTTTATGATATTCCAACTCTGAATAGTAAGAAAATTGCAAGACTGTTTCGTCAAATGTATTATCGCTATCATTAATATGAGGAACAGAGCTCAAAGAGTTATCCATGTTGAGACCGCTTCCCCTACGAATTGCAACCCCTGAAGATTTAGTAGAAGCATCCATTGCAACAGGAGTTTTAGGATGTTAGAATCTGATACCCCTCGTAATACGCAGCAGCCCCTGGATCTAGAAAGGATATTGCGAGTACGACACGAGCTTGCACCGTGTCAAAAACAAGGTAGACGAATCTCATAGAAAACCCTAGATGATGGTGTTGAAGCAACCACGACAAGAGAATAGGATTTTGGCGAAGTCGACCGCAAATTCTTTAAGCACAAGTCCAAAAGAGTACAAGTGATTGTCGCTCCCTCACAACTCTACTTGACCCTCTAGGACCCTTTGATTCTTGTCCTATACAAGAATCTGGTGGTCTAGAACTGTCTAGCATATTCCTTTTGAGCGTTCCTAATTGCTCCTCATAAGCCTTGGATGAGACCTTGTGTTTTCTCTTTGGCTTGATTTACTCCTTGAGCTCCACCCCCTTGTTTATATAGTTCCTTCCAAGGCATACAGGCAAGTAGGAGTCCTACACCTAGTAGGATTACACACTCAAGTCCTAGTAGAACTACAAGTCCTAATAGCACATACCTATTGAGTCCTCGTCTAAGTAGGATTTGAGTCACCATACAACAAAGGGGAGTCAAAAGCAGCAGAAATCAAGTCAAATGAATCTAAGGGATCAATAGTATTCTTGACACACGATCATGGTGGTGTAGGACGGGGCCATTCCATTGCTCGTACCGAAGTTGGAGCCGTTGAATTTTTTAAGAGAAGCTGATGACTTTGCTTACGTTTATAACGCACCTTGGTTTAGTGCTTCCGGTAGAGAGTTTAACGGATACGTCTTTGAAATGTTTTGATGTAATGTTTGTAAGGAATCTTTGTAATGGGACTTGCCATTTATTTTGTACTTGTATTTACGTGTGATTATAAGTGAAGACAAGCTCAATTTTCCTTCGTTTTCTAGAAATGCCTCCTCCCCCAGAAGCGAGTTTGTCTTTGCTCGATGCTTTTATTTTCATAATAAAGTATGATGAACATTCAAATGAGCTATACGGAGCTGGTTTTACTCTTCTTGAGTAAGCATTATCTGTGTCGAATAATGAAATGATGTAATGGACTTTATGAAGCCCCTTTTACTCCTTAGAGTAAGCATCAAAAAATGGTGTACTATAATGGACTTTACGAAGCCCCTTTTACTCCTTCGAGTAAGCATTATTTATGCCTTGGATTTTTTGCTTCTTTTACTCGTAAGCTTATCCTAGATCTGAATTGGCCTCATTCTAAATGGGGTCAATTCAGTTCTACTTTGGATTATCGAATGTTAGCGATTTGCCCGAATCTAATCGCTTTCGATGCGAGTTTTTGGGGAAAGTTCCTTGTATATTGCACATAAGTTACAGATAGCGCCGCCTCCTTAAAAACATGACCCCTTGTTAAGGGTTCCCCTGTGAGGAAAAGAGTACGGGTTTTTGAAAATGAAAAACTACTCTACTATTGACTTCATTTATATTTCACGAAGCCAATATTTACATTGTTTTTACAGGCAGTACCTTCGCAAACTATCTACATTCCATGAATGCGGTAGTTCATTTCCTTCTTCATCACCGAGACGAAACGACCTTGGTCTGTTGCTTTTGACCACTAAGAATGGTCATTCCCACTTGCTGTTTAGCTTACCCAAAGGCGCACTTGGATTTTTCCTTAGCACCCAGTCACCGATGTTAATGTCTTTCTTAATTACCCTTTTGTCTCACCACTTTTTAGTTTCTGCTTGGTATTTGGTCAAGTTTTGGGCAGCTTGCAACCTGTAGACTTCGACAATGTCTTTGTCAATGGCTTCACTTTCTTTGGGGGCCTCTTGCTGAGTGCGAAACCCCTTGTGCAGAATTTCCTCTGGGCATACTGCTTCCTCTCCATACACGAGTTTGAAAGGAATAAATTGTGTTGCCCTAGATGTGGTAGTTTTGTGAGCCCAAATCATCTTCGGTAGCTCTTCTACCCATTTTCCCTTTCTCTTGCAGTTTGCCAAGCACTTTCTTATCACCGAGAGAACTAGGCCAGTTGCCCTTTCTACTGCACCATTTGATTGTGGATGGTAGACTGATGCGAATTTTGCCTTCATCCCTATGGATATGCAATATTGCCTGAATTCATCACAGTCAAATTGCTTGTCATTGTCTTTGTAATTTCCCTTGGTACTCCAAATCTGCACACCCCATCTTTGTAGAGGCCAAGTTGGTGCAATTAGCTGAGATGATTCCGAAGGTGGCCTTGCGTGTGACTGCACACCTCTAGCACTCATCGCTAGTTTTGACTATGGTTGTGGCATCATTTATGATTGCTGGCCAATAGAATCCTTGCCTCATTGCCTTCCCTACTATTGCTCTTGCACCAAAGTGTGCTCCATAGAGGCCGCTGTGTATTTCATTGATTAACTTTTTTCCTTTGTTATAAGAGATGCAACGAAGACAAGGAGCTACTACTCCTTTCTTATATACTGCATCGTCAATGATTTGATAGGATCTGGCCTTTTGTTGTATATATTTGAGATCATTTTCATCTTTGGGTTCATAATGTCCGCGAAGGTATGCCATTATTAGCGATAGCCAGTCTTCTGAATCTATTGCATTGATCATTCTTGGTTGCTCGTCAAGATATCTGATCGAAGGTGTGGTGATTGTTTGGAAGAATACATCCGGCGGTAACTTGTCCCCCTTGGCTGCTGCCTTGGCTAGTGCATCGGCTTCATCAGTTCTAGATCTTTGAATGTACTCTACTATGAATTCTTTGAACTTTTTCTCCATTGCTCGTACTGTGCTCAAGTACTTGATCAGTTCTGGCTGCTTAGCAGTGCTTTATTTTTCGATGTGATCTACTACTACCTTCGAATCTGTCTTTACAATGAACCATTGTGCACCAAGTTCTTTTGCTTTTCTTAGCCCCAATAATACAACTTCGTACTCAGTGATGTTGTTTGTGCATTTGCCACTGTTCTTGCAAAACTCTAGGTTTGCTGCGTATCTCATTTTCGTTCCCGAAGGTGATGTTACAATTGCCGCGATTCCTGCTCCTTTCTCCCCCCATGCACCATCGCATTGTATGAGCCAAGACTCATCTGTTTGATTTTTTTGCCGAAGGCGATGTCCATTCTGCAGTGAAGTCAACTAAGACTTGGGATTTGTTTGCTGTTCTTCTCTCAAAATCCACCATGTACTCGGATAACTCAGCTGCCCATTTGTGCAGCTGTTGGCGCTTGTTAAGTCATGATTATCCTGTAATGCCAACATGGTAAAATAAAACAAACCAACAATAATCAGTAGAATTTGATTTCAAATAATGTAGTTCCACTTGTACATGGAGATTATTTGGTTGCAGGAGATATGGGCCAAAAGACGAAGGAAAACAGGGCTAAGCCCTGGTTGCCCAACCTGCCATGGTCGGCCGATCTGGCCTGGTGCCCAAATTAGCCCAAGTTTGGCCATGCAGAAGAAGCACAAAGACCATGTCATCCAGAACGTTGAATCAATGACGGTTACATCCAAGGGATGACAAGGAGGATAAGGAGAAGTACATGGATTGATGGGCCCACATGAGAACCAAGAGTTACTCGAAAATCTCATACCCAGACTCCACGACTATCAGGGTCCACATTCCAGTTACACAGAAGAAGACCGAGGCGGTGCGAGCCTAGACCAGGTCGGCCGAACTGACCAGGTCGGCCGACCCAGTCTAGAGGCCGTTGAGGCTGTTCTTTCTCCAGCGCCTCTGAACCGACTTCAGGACCAGATCTTCGCCGTGGATGAGCTCAGTCGGTGCATCGGACGATCGGGCGACGTCAGGACGTCGGCCGACTCGGGGGTGGACCCACTTGTCCTCAACCGCCTTGTACCGGCCCTGAACCGCCTTCCAGTGCTATAAATAGATGACCAATGTCTTCTGTACAACAAACACCAGAAGAAAGAGCTCCAATTGCTACAAGTCATAGTCTTAGTTAGTAGAGAAGTAGTTCTAGGAGTTGAGCCTCTACGGGTTTCCAAAGGAGTCTTGGTAAGCCTAGAGCTTAGTTATCTTGTATCCTTTGCTTATTTGTAAGACTTAGAGCCTTAATGGATATGCTATCTTGCTTATGTTACCTGACTTATAGTCTGGTGTGTTCATCATATGAGTTGTATGTCTTGCACCTTAGTGTAGATGATACATGTTATGGCAATGGCCCAATGAATCTTTATGATTGCTCTTTACCTTTTCGTACAACTGGTAAAGATGTATTTCATATTACAAACGTGGTGTTTGGGGTATGGAATGCCGTTGGGGATACCCTACCTCACGTATTCAAAGGTAGCCCCCGGGTGGTGACAGCCCCGCTGGGCCTTTGTAATCCTCACCGTTCGGGTTTGGGCGTTTGCAGGCCTTCGTGATAAACATCATGACAGTACCCTTGGATGAGGGGATCCCACGACTCCTCGATTTGCCCTCCAATTTGTGTCTCTTGCTGAGCTTGTATAGGATATACTTGTAGGAGTGTAACCCGTAAGTAAGAAGTACATAGAATCCCTAGTTCTCTCGTAGGACCTTCATATTAACTAGACTTACATAATGAGCAATGAAATCTTCTGTGTGTCAACATACCCAACTTTTCATATCATGCTATCCCCTGTTCTAGTCTTGGTGTATTAATCGTGATATAGTTGATGCATTGAAAAACATATTACTTTGCCATACGCTTTCTCTGAGGAAATAAATACGATACTCTGGAATACTCCCGGGTGAAATGCTACAATGTACTTTTGTGCGCTTGCAGAACCTATGTAACGCTAAGATTTATATTAAGGCATCTCTAGTGCCATCACTCCCTTAGTGGTGACGCTAAGAAATACCAACAAGCATTTCTGGCGCCGTTGCCGGGGAAAGCATTGGCCAAAGAATGTGTTAACCTCTGTATTAACTTTGTGTCACAATTAAAATACCAGCGTCTAGACAGGTTTACCCTTGTTCTGTTTCTCTTTGTGTGAAACAGAAGATCACATCATCGATTCGCCGAAGAATTCCTTTACCTAAAAGAGAGCACTCAAGTGTTCTTTCGACTTTGTCGGTCAAAATCGAAGCACCCTTGCGCCAAGATGGCGATTGAAACTCTCATGATTGACTCAACGTACATTGAAATGGTGCAAGCTAAGCCATTCAATGGAAAGGCTACAGCAAACGCAGCGGACCATCTCCGACGTTTCTCAGCAATATGTAGTCAACTAGCAGGAAGGGCAATGAAATGGTTGTTCCCGTTCTCACTAGCAGGTAGGTCACTGCAATGGTACAACCATCACCAGGCGGAGATGGATTCTTGGCAAAAGTGCAGGGATTTATTCCTAGCACATAACTGGAACCCATCCCAGCAAGGAGGAAGTTCGTACACCATACCCGCCAAGAGAAAGGTGAATGATCTAAGCTCTAAATTCCATGCCCTATCTGTCACTGTGAAAAACCAGCTGCGCTTAAGTAAAATTCTAGAGGCCCAGTCAGCTCAATTAGCTGCTGTGGTAAAAGAAACCAGTCGGGAGATTTTGGCTAACCATGCAGGAAACAAGAAAGAATCAAGCCAAAAATATGACGGGCTTGAAATCAAGGTCATTTATGGATGGAAGCCACGAAAACCACCGGCCACTAACAGTGAGCCGCTCCTGCCCCTGCCCAAAGAATTCACACAAGGAGTTAAAGCTCTGAAGGCAACAACACCAACATCACCTTGCGTTGAAAAGACAGAACTGGAGTGGCGTTGCAAAGCTTCCGCATCATCTTCAATTGCGGAAGACAAGTCATCAAGCTGAATCATATCTTGGAGACGTCCGCACTCGACGGACGAAAAACACCGAGTCCTCACCGGTAGGTGCATCGGTATGTATCCCATATTTATTTCACAATGCATATTTATTTTTCAAGCATGTTTGAATTTCCACAAATCATTGCATTTAAATTCTTAAACTTTGGAGCCATCTACTTGAATTTCCCTTGGATACCTGGCCACCCACATTCATTACACCCATCATTCATCGTATCTTTGAACCATGTGCCACTCTGCAAAAGCAAAGCCCGAACCTAGCTACGGCGCGGTTGGCCGACCAAGGCACGTCGGCCGACTCCAAACTTTGGCCTTTGCAGAGCACTCAAACACCATCATGCACTACCATAAGTATCCATCACATCTTGCAAAGAAGGCATTCAACGGTGTCCATCTCCAGTCGGCCGACCAGCTCATGTCGCCCGATGCTTGAATCCCTCTTTTGCAAAGTTTTCAACCATGTTGCAGCTGCCAGGGTATCCAACGCGCTCATGATCAAAGCCTGGCCAAAACACGCCTGCGGGAGGGTCGGCCGACACCACCTGGTCGACCGATCAGGGGTGAGCTCCGGCTATAAAAAGCCTTGGCATGGTGCTTGATCACTTCGCCCCAACCCGAGCTGCGTTTCGCCCTCGGAGTTTCTCTTCTCCCTCTGTTAAGTTCTCAAGTTTTTAGCTCCTTAGTTTGAGAATCAATAAAAAAACCAGATAAAAGTGGATTTCATTTCTGCATAATGGTGCTGTTCTTCTTGTGCTTAAGTACTTGAACGAGTTGTGGAGGTCCTCAATCCCGCAAGAACGTTTGTTTGTGGTGTGTCATAACCCACAAGAACACTGTTGTGGAGGCAACCATGCCCCACAAGAACGACTAACTCTTGGACGACTAACCCACTAACGCTAATCCTTTTGTCTTCCAAGAATCGTTCTTGTTGTTGCTCCTTGTGCAGGCATCATGAACCTCGTCCGAGGAGTCATGAAGCAAGCAAAAAGGTTGAAGGGGTCAAGCTCGAGGCGGAGCCGACATTCCGGAAGCACTGAGTTGGTCTCCTCCAGCACAAAGATCATGGACTCGGCCGGTGGCTCCGAAGAAAGGATGGGCAGCCAATATTCCATGGAGATATCCAAAGACCAGTACTACTACACCGGGGCTGGCGCCACATCCGCAGGAGGCGGAGGCGGCGGCGACAATGGAGAAGGTAACAGAGACAGCTCCAGCAGCAACCACAACGAAGACGACCCTCGCCCGGCGTTCATCTCTGACAACCAACTCGACATCGACGAAGGCTACGAGACAGAAGCGTATCAAATTCTCCTGGGTCGCGCTTTTGATCACACACGTGTGTTCACAAGCGAACTCATGGAGAAATCAGGTATGGCCACTGACTTCAAAAATGTTTGGGATGCTGTGGGTTGGTCGGATTTTGCGCGCATTCATGAGGGTTGGTGTCGCTTGTTAACAATTCAATTTCTTGCTACTTTGAGAAAATCTGAGGAGGGGATTACTTTTCGCTTTCTAAGGGAAGAGTACTTCATTTCCTGGAGGCAACTTAGTAGCCATTTGGGTTTTAGCAAGCGTTGTAGCTTGGAGATTGATAAAGTTTTGAGGCTTTTTGTGAGAGAATCTTTCTGGCGGGACATCTCGGGTATCACAGATGGGACTCCCCCAAGAACAAGCCACATTCATAACCCTACTCTTCGTTTTATGCACCGCTGGATTGCTATGACTCTTTTTCCTCAAAATGATCTTCGGACCGTTCGCATTGATGAATTGAAATTATTATATGCGATGGTTAAGTAGATAAAAATTTCCCCAGTTGTTTTTATGATCGATCAATGGATGGGTGTTTTTAGAAGGCAAGGTCCCATTGAGTGTACTTCTTTGGTCACTCGCATCTTTAAGTCAATGGGCCTTTTGGATAATTACCGAGTCGAGTTCCTTCCGTAGCCTCACCCAACTCTGGATGAATCTCATTTTGTTCAGAGTCACCTTGTTACTCATGCCATAGACCAAAAGCTTGTTATGGTCTATCATAACAGTAAAACCAGAATTCCGTTGCCAGCACCGGAATACTGGTTGTACAAGTGCAAATCACTTTTGTTGGAGTTATAGCAGGAAGGCAGGCGGAGCGTGACAGGAAGGGTGACAAGAAGCATGTCCCGACGGGAGGAAGCCGTGATGCCGCAAACCCAAGGAACATGGGAGCCTCCAACTCCGCCATACATACTAGCA
The DNA here is from genome assembly GCA_004135705.1 of Alloteropsis semialata. Lineage (NCBI taxonomy): Eukaryota > Viridiplantae > Streptophyta > Magnoliopsida > Poales > Poaceae > Alloteropsis > Alloteropsis semialata. The sequence continues at coordinate 47,839,608 of CM014271.1, forward strand.
GGATCAAACTGGGAGCAGCCACAGCCGCCCCCATCATATATGGCGGGAGGTTCGGGATGGCAAGAAGCTCCACAAGCACAATGGAATCCCCAAGACCCGCGCTATCATCAGTCGTCCAGCTCAAGTGGCGGCCCTCCTCCGTTCGATGCTCGACGGTCCTTTTCAGCAAGGGACTGGCGCAGCAGCATAGATGGGTTATCCAACCACATGGGAACCCTTGAGGTAACCACTCACCGTATTGATGATACATTAACCCATCATGTGCAGTAGTCGCAGGCTTGGTGGGACCAGTCAGTGCAAAATTACAACACCCTACAGAACAGCATCCAGCAAGGCAATCAGAACATGAATGCCTACTTCCGGTACCAAGGGTTCGACTCGAACGACCCTCGATATCGCCAGCAGTAAGAAGTCCAGCTTGGGGGAGGACCCCTGCACAGGTAAGTTCATCCAACCGTGTCTTTTATTTTCTGATCTTCATTTAGAGTAATTTGCTTAAAAAAACTTGTCCTTGTATGGAAATGATGAATTTTTGCTATGACCTTCCCCTGTATTCAAGTCTCAATAAGGCAGTCTTTTGTATCTTGGATTTGTTGGCTTAAATTAATGACTTCCTTGGAAACTTAAAACTTGTGGGTAGCAAATGCTAAATCTGATTCTAGGTTGTTGGGAGCTATGATACAATAAGCTAGAGTTTCTTTATCTCTACCCAAGTGAAACTTGATCCTGGAGTTTTTATTTCAAAAAGAACAAAATTCTAGGCTCCTCAGTGAAGAGTGAAAATCCTACCACAGCCTCACATTCCAACCACTTACAAAAAAAACATGTGCAGTTGTTTTGAGTTTTGTCAAGTTCATTGTGATCTTTATAAGATTAACTTCATGCTCTTAAAATCGGAGTCACGTACACGCCACCATACTTGCCATACTTCTACTCTGGAAGTAAAGCACAACATGCCTATCATTTGCCTGCCAAAATAAAATACTCCAAAGTAAAGGGATTTCTCTCCAAAAATATTCCTAGGCATAAGGTTTAGGCTCCCTATGTAAACTTAAAAAAAGAAAGAAAGCAAAAGAAATGGACACATGTCTAGTCCATGAAAAAGAGAGAGAGAGAGAAAGAAGAAAAAAGGGAGCCGAGCTTTATAGCAAATTCCTAAAGGAGAGAAATTCCCTAAAGGAGTTCATTTTCTACTACCACATATCCACACTGGCACACTTCGATTTGAGTGTATGATTTAATTCTTCATTGATCCTGGATTTGACTCAACAAAATAAGCAATGCATGTGTGAAACGAAAGTTTCCCATTTATGAACCCCACTCGCTTATGCTATTGAGGGAAATTTTGATAGAGAGATGGAAATGATTCATACACCTATGAGCGACTTGAGAGAGAGTCACTTGAGGAGCCTTGTTTTCCGTTGCAAAAGTTTCTTTAAAAACCTCCGGTGAAAGGGTGAAACGAAGGTTTGGGGGAGCATTCTTGCTAAGTTGTTCTGGCTTTCAACCGCTCATGATGAAGAAAAGCTAAAAGCCCCATAGGTGGCAAGGTAAAAAGGGATGATTTAATCTTTGCCAACTTATTCAAGCTATGAAATGCTTTCTTATTGACATTATCTCTTTTGGGAAGCATGCAAAATCTGATCCAATAGTTTCTAACTCACCAAGCTTTGCTCAGGAACGAGCAAAGATCTTAGCCTGGCGGAGTTTGCTGGCTCTTGTTAAGTCATGATTATCCTGTAACGCCAACATGGTAAAATAAAACAAACCAACAATAATCAGTAGGATTTGGTTTCAAATAATGTAGTTCCACTTGTACATGGAGATTATTTGGTTGCAGGAGATATGGGCCAAAAGACGAAGGAAAACAGGGCTAAGCCCAGGTCGCCCGACGCCCAAATTAGCCCAAGTTTGGCCATGCAGAAGAAGCACAAGACCATGTCATCCAGAACGTTGAATCAATGACGGTTACATCCAAGGGATGACAAGGAGGATAAGGAGAAGCACATGGATTGATGGGCCCACATGAGAACCAAGAGTTACTCGAAAATCTCATACCCAGACTCCACGACTATCAGGGTCCACATTCCAGTTACACAGAAGAAGACCGAGGCGGTGCGAGCCTAGACCAGGTCGGCCGACCTGGCCAGGTCGGCCGACCCAGTCTAGAGGCCGTTGCGGCCGTTCCTTCTCCAGCGCCTCTGAACCGACTTCAGGACAAGATCTTCGCTGTGGATGAGCTCAGTCGGTGCATCGGACGATCGGGCCACGCCAGGACGTCGGCCGACTTGGGGGTGGGCCCACTCGTCCTCAACCGCCTTGTACCGGCCCTGAACCGCCTTCCAGTGCTATAAATAGATGACCAACGCCTTCTGTACAACACACACCAGAAGGAAGAGCTCTAATTGCTACAATTCATAGTCTTAGTTAGTAGAGAAGTAGTTCTAGGAGTTGAGCTTCTACGGGTTTCCGAAGGAGTCTTGGTAAGCCTAGAGCTCAGTTATCTTGTATCCTTTGCTTATTTGTAAGACTTAGAGCCTTAATGGATATGCTATCTCGCTTATGTTACTTGACTTATAGTCTGGTGTGTTCATCATATGAGTTGTATGTCTTGCACCTTAGTGTAGATGATACATGCTATGGCAATGGCCCAATGAATCTTTATGATTACTCTTTACCTTTCCGTACAACTGGTAAAGATGTATTTCATATTACAAACGTGGTGTTTGGGGTATGGAATGCCGTTGGGGATACCCTACCCCACGTATTCAGAGGTAGCCCCCGGGTGGTGACAGCCCTGCTGGCCCTTTGTAATCCTCGCCGTTCGGGTTTGGGCGTTTGCAGGCCTTCGTGATAAACATCGTGACAGTACCCTTGGATGAGGGGATCCCACGACTCCTCGATTTGCCCTCTAATTTGTGTCTCTTGCTGAGCTTGTATAGGATATACTTGTAGGAGTGTAACCCGTAAGTAAGAAGTATATAGAATCCCTAGTTCTCTCGTAGGACCTTCATATTAACTAGACTTACATAATGAGCAATGAAATCTTCTATGTGTCAACATACCCAATTTTTCATATCATGCTATCCCTGTTCTAGTCTTGGTGTATTAATCGTGATATAGTTGATGCATTGGAAAACATATTACTTTGCCATACACTTTCCCTGAGGAAATAAATATGATACTCTAGAATACTCCCGGGTGAAATGCTACAATGTACTTCTGTGCGCTTGCAAAACTTATGTAACGCTAAGATTTATATTAAGGCATCTCTAGTGCCATCACTCTCGTAGTGGTGACGCTAAGAAATACCAACAACAGCCTTATCGAAGCTTCTTTGTTATTGAGCAGCTCGTTTATTGGTTGATCAGTGAGTGCTTTGATGTTGTGCGCTTCAAAAAAATGTCTTAACTTTCTGGAGGCCAATACCACAACATAGATTATTTTCTCAATTTCTAAATAGAACATCTTTGATCCGGCCAATGCCTCTGATACAAAGTATACTCGTTGTTGCACCTTTTGTTTTCCTATTTCTTTTTCAGCTATCAAAATTGCACTCACTGCTGAATGTGAAGCTGCAATGTATAGTAGCAATGGTGCCTTCGGATCAGGTGTTGATGGCTGTTAAGCACCAACAATAGCCGTCAATACACTCGAATAAAGTGAAGGATTGCTAATACTCACATGCATATTTCCCTTTGAATAATGTAGTTCCACATGTCCTTGGAGAATATTGGGTTGTAGGTGATTTGCTATAGAAATAAAGGAGAATCCACCCTCATGGATCCAAGTGACAACATCCCGATGAATTAGAAGCCGCCACGCGTGCATCACGTGGATTGAAGGGCCCACAACAGACCCAAACCACCTCAATCCACCGTGGAATCGTGCAACTACCCTTTGGACCCACTTGACAGCCACCTGGAGAAAGCACAACAGGAGAGGGCCCACCGGGGGGTCAGCCGAACCCTTGGATCGGCCGAACCGTCTTAGTGGCGCCCCATCCTGGCCTTCCACGTGTCACTCTCTCGTGCTCTCCTAAAGGTCGGTTCGAGGTGGATGCTGGAATATTCCCTTGGAGATGCTTCCTCTTGAGGCCTATAAATATGAGTGGAGGGGCTCCAAATGAGACACACACATCTTTAGGCAATCACTCTCTTCCTTTAGGCTCTAGGCTTAGTGGATTTAGGCTAGAGTAGCTCTATTCAGGTTCCAAGTCTCCTTGGAGCTAAGGGTATGGCTCTTGTATCTTCTAGTTCTAGGATGACTTTATTCTACTTCAATGATATATCTTCTTCATATATTGTTTGTCTTTGTCATGATATGAATGAGTTGTGCTTGTGTTCTTGCTATCATAAGTTGCTAGGCTTATATGCTCATGAGTTAGTCATATACCCTTGCTTTGTTAGTATAGACTTGAATGCTCTCATACGTATTAGACTTTGCTCTAGTTTAACTAGAGTATGGTTCCTTATGTATAATAGTCTCCATGATCTATGCCATGGCATTGGTCCATTGGCCATTTTTATGGTGGCGTTGATCATAGTCTTATTAGGTCGAGATGGTCAACGTGTTGTGAATGATGCGAGTATGGTGCTCGGGTTGGAATCATCGACTGGATATGAGTGTGCCCCACGGTTTGGCCGGGTTAGGCCGCAGGTGGTGACAGCCCTGTTGGACCCTCTGAAATCCCCCACGTTCGGGTATTGTTGTAGGAGTTTGTAAATGAGTAGTCACTTCGTCATGCGTAAGTGGCGCAGGAGGCTATCTCCCCATGTGCCTGGGTGCATAGGCTTAGACTGTATATGCTATCTCTTAGTCCTTCTCCCTAGCCTAGTTAGTCCTGAGATGATCCCATGTGTGTCACACTACCATCATATCTTATTATCTTACCCCTATCCTTGGTATATCATTCTATCCATGCTATTGCTATATTCATGATTGCAACAATATTCTTAAAACAACCGCCTTCCTTTGGGAAATACGATACCCTTGGGAATACTCATGGGTGAAGTGCTACAATGGTATATCCGTGCTTGCGGATTCATTCGCATTTGTTAGAATACCATAAGGCATATCCTAGCGCTGTTGCTAGAACTAAACATTCTAGTGGCGACGTTAAGAAATGCCAACAAGCATTTCTGGTGCCGTTGCCGGGGAAGGCACTAGTTAAAAAAATCACTTTGCACATGTCTATATGCATAGATGGTAGGTCTTTACTTAGGTAGGCTAATGTTAGTATGTCTTCTCTATCTTTGATTTGTGAAGACAGGTAGTGTATGACTGGTTTTGATTTGCTGGCTAATTTTACTGAAGACCCAGAGTCACTCATAAGGCACGCACGAGTTCGTTTCGTTTCACCTTCGATCACTCTCCTGGCAGTCGATCCAGCTTCTTTTGTGCCATCCTGACGGACCAAGATCCATGGGAGTCCTTAGGGCTGCAGGCCCACGAGGAGATTGGGCCGGCAACTCCGACAGATAGAAGGAAGAGACGTACAGGTTAAGGAAACTAGTTTGTTACTGGGAAACAACCCGACCTACTCATGTTAGGACTCTGTGTATATTATCCGACTAGGAATCTGTATTATTTGCCTTGTAGACCCTGTCTCCCGAGTATATAAGGTGAGGCAGGGACCCCTTGTAAAATCATAACCATCAATACGAAGCGATCCACCATACAGGACGTAGGGTATTACGCTCTCTACTCGAGGTGGCCTGAACCTGTCTAAATCGTCTCGTGTTCACCATCGTGCTTCTGGTTCCGGCGAGGCCCTTGCGAACAACTCGACTACTCAGGGACCCCCTATGGTAGGCTAGCTGGTATAAAAAACCGACAGCTGGCGCGCCAGGTAGGGGTTCTCATCGAGAATCGTCAGGAAAGCTCAATGGCACCAGTCATCATCAACTGCGACGGCGACATGGCATTCAAGAAGGGTGCCACCTTCGTCTTTGGCTCCTGGGTCTGCACGGCGGACGGCGCGGGCAACTTCGACCGCGTTCTCAAGACGGCAACCTCGGAGCAACTCGCCAACAAGCTCAACGAGATCGCGCTCCCGGGTCCAATCCCGACTCGGGCTCGGGGAACTTCGAGTCTCAGTTACAACTCGGATTGAGAAGAACTCAAAGTGGACTAGGCAGTCCGAGCCGGTTTTTGAACCATCGGTCATGCCGAAATCCAACTCTTCGAAAACCCAGAAGAAGAGGGGCTCAGCCACTGCTAGGCGCAAGGTCAACACCTGGAGCCAGATTCCTTTTGGTCTCGCGGGAACTACCTCCGTTTACCAGGCGACATCATCAAAGCAGCTCCGATCTCTGGTCGAATTCGACGAACTCCCCCTGGGCGGGAAACAAGTCAGACTCGTCATCACCGCGACTCCTGAAGGAAGATTCGTCCACTGGCCTAGACGAAAGCCAAAGTTGGGAGCCAGACCTCAAGAAGAATTGGACATGTCCCGCATTATCGCGTGCATTGATCCACTACCCTTCCAACACGGCGAAACCTTGAACTCTTCAGGGGAGCGCGGCTCCACAATCCCGGCAACTTCAAGCACAGGAAGCTTTTCACCGTGGCGTCAAGCCATGGTGATCATCGGCAACAAGGCACAAGTCTCCAATGATGAGCCAACTATGGAGAACGAAGCTGCGGACGATCTAGAAAGACGTAGGCAATGCAACATTGCACCCGCAGAGCGACGTCGCCGACTCAACCGCAGAATCAATCCGCAAAATCTCAATGAACGATTCGTGTAAGTCGCTGGACAAGATGTCTACGCCAATGCTGCAGTCAACATCTTGGTTGTCGCAGCAGAGCTTGGTAACATGGGCCAAACCCCAAAAATCCAGAGGATGAAGACGATGCTTGAGACAGTGACAATCCAGCATGATGCGGTCTGCCCTGCCCAAACCATCACCAAGTCCAACACAGCAAGTCGCCAAGCAAGCAGTCGCCCTCCCGAGGCCGAAAATCGTGGAAATCCATCTCACCACCCAAGCATAGACCGCCAAGAACACAGTAACACGGGCGGCATGGTACTCGGCGCTAGAGGTAAAAACCACGGCGCTGGACCTAGCCACCATGTTGCTGAACAAAGTCACCACCATGGACACGGCGGCGACAGGGACAGAGATGGACGCCGCAACTACCGGGACGATGACAGGGATCTATGACACCAGCTGCAGAGCAAAGACGCACGCACCGCCATCTCTGCACGAGCTCACAACCGCGAAGAAGAAGAACGCAGGCGGCGCCAGGAGTACGACCAGATCTATAGACTTCCAGGCCGAGGCCATCACAACCTTGGCAAGTACGAAGGGTTCCTGGTTTTCTCAAACCATCTTCGCGCCACTGCCTGGCCCAAAAAGTTCAAACCAGCCAGCATCAAAATATATGACGGGAAACGTGATCCTGAGTAGTGGCTCCGCATCTACTACTCGACGATCAAGGCAGCGAAGGGCGACACCGACACCATGTGCACCTACCTCCCAGTAGTCCTCGATCAAGCTCCAATAACTTGGCTACAAGGACTAAAACTAGGCTCCGTCGACTCTTGGGATGCACTCTGCAAGGTCTTCATCAACAACTTCCAGAGTTCATGGCAAAAGCCGGGTACTCGCTTCGACCTTGCCCAGTGCAAACAAGGCCAAAATGAGTACCTCTGAAGCTACAACCGCCGATTCTAGGAGGAGCGTACAACATGTGTAGGGCTCTCAGACCAAGACTTCATCGACTGCTTCCATAGAGGTCTAACCGACCCCAGGCTACATCTCGATTTTGGAAGGAATAGACCCAAGACGTTGGAAGCCATGCGCGACCTCATCAATCGCTGGGCCGACGCTGAAGATATGCAACGTGAGAGATTCAACCAAAACAAGTCGGGAGGTGACCGCAACAACAACAATGACCACAACAAGGGCAAGCAGGTTGAAAATAGTGGCAAGCGCGACTTCAACGATAAGAAACGCAAGCCTGAGGATTCAGTCAACATTGCTGAGAAAGGCCCTGTTGACAGTCCTTGTAACGAAAATCCGACCGTCAATAGGCTCAGAAAACTAATAAAGATAAAGCATAACTTAGACATTTGTATTCAAATAATATTTATGCATGCAAATATAGAATATATTTCAGTACAGGGACCTTGGCGCAAAAGATGAAGGAAAACGGGCACAGGCCTAGGTCGGGCGACCTAGCCTGAACCCCGTGCAAGCCCATCTTCCACACAGGTCAAGAAGCACACTAAGAGATGATCATGGACGCTAAATAATGGTCGGTTGAAGTCAAGGGTGAGGGATGAGCCACGTGTCACTCCCATGGATTGAAGAGCCCACACCTCAACTCAAATGCACGTGAAACGAGTATACCCACCTGGAACCATCATAAGGACCCACATGGCAGTCAACCAGAGAAGAGTGGGGCCGAAAGGCGGCGGTGCCAGTTCGGCCGACCTGGCTAGGTCGGCCGACCTGGCCCTGTGGCCGTTTCGCTCCTCCCTTGACCAATACCTGTAAACCACCATCAGGAGTCCATCTCAACCGTGAAATGCTCAAGGCGGTGCATCCAAGGGTCGGCCGACATGCCCACTTCCGCTGACCTGGGCCCACAGCCTACCGGCCTCAACCGCCTCTTGCTGATCCTCCACCGGCTATGGATGCTATAAATACCTGCAAGGGGCACTGTACTCAACACACCAGAAGAAGAGCTCTCCTTTGCTACAAGCTTAGTCTTAGTCTTAGTAGTGATAGTTCTAGTAGTAGAGCTTCTGAAGGGCTTCCGGAAGAATCTTGGTAAGTTCTAGAGTTCAGCTTTTGTATCTCTTTACTTACTTGTAATACTCTGAGCTTAATGGAAGTATCTTCATACTTATGTTGTATGCCTCAACTGTAGTATATAGAGGTGAATGGGTAATGTGACACACAGAAGTTCATTGCTCATCATCAAGGTAGCCTTAGTTAGTCATAGTACATTAGTAAAGATTACAAAATGTTTATTAGCATCATACATATGGGACTTCGATATACTACAATACCCTATACAAGCTCATTCAATGATTATATGCAAGAGGACATATAGAGGTATCCAGTGGTTCCCTCATCAATGGATGACAGTAGGACGTCTTATCATAAAGGCCTAATACCCACTCCCAAACGTGGAGGATTACAAAGGACGGAAAGGGCTGTCACCACCTGCCGCCTACCTCTACTGATCCGTGGGGCAGCGGTATCCTCAACAGTATTCCGTATTCCAAACACCATGCTTGCAATATGAAATACAACTCTATCTATCACGTTAATAAATAGAGCAACCTTAAGGCACATTGAGCCAATGTCATAGCATACATTCATTTGAACAAGGTGCAAGATATAAGCAGTATATACTAAGTAGATAAGGTATAACTGAGGCATACTGCATAAGTACGAAGGTATTTCCATTAAGCTCAGAGTATTACAAGTAAGTAAAGAGATACAAGAACTGAACTCTAGAACTTACCAAGACTCCTCCGGAAGCCCTTCAGAAGATCTAATACTAGCACTATCACTACTAAGACTAAGACTAAGCTTGTAGCAAAGGAGAGCTCTTCTTCTGGTGTGTGTTGAGTACGGCGCCCTTTGCAGGTATTTATAGCATCACATAGGCGGTTGGAGCTGGCTAGAGGCAGTTGTGGCAGTTTCGAGGTGGGCCCAGGTCAGCCGAAGTCCCCAGGTCGGCCGACCCTTGGATCGACCGTCTTCAGCATTGCACGGCTCAGATGGACTCCTGATGGCGGTTTACAGGTACTGGTCAAGGGGGGGAGCGAAACGGCCGCAGGGCCAGGTCGGCCAACCTAGCCAGGTCGACTAACCTGGTACCGTCGTGGCCCCACTCTTCTCTGGTAGACTGCCATGTGGGCCCTGATGACGGTTCCAGGTGGGTATACTTCATTTGGGTGCAATTGAGTTGAGGTGTGGGCCCTTCAATCCATGGGAGTGACACGTGGTTCATCCCTCACCCTTGACTTGAACCGACCATGATTCAGCATCCATGATCATCTCCTAGTGTGCTTCTTGACCTGTGTGGAGAATGGGCTCGATTGGGGTCTAGGCCTGGTCGCCCGACCTGGGCCTGTGCCCAGTTTCGTCCATCTTTTGCACCGTAGTCCCTGTACTCAAATAGATTCTATATATGCATAGTACAACATTATAATATCTAGGTTATGCTTTGATCTTTATTGATTTTCTGAGCCTATTGACGGTCGGGTTTTCATTATAAGGACCGTCAACAACTCCTCCAAGCTTAGCCTTTTGCTCGTCTCGAGCAAAGACTAGAACTTTAGGCTCAGTGGATTAGGAGTTGCTTCCACATTACTCCTCAAAAGTACCAGTGGTTCAGCAAGATATTCTACCAAGAATTGAATAAACTGGTAAAATGGACTTCCCTTATTACCTTGGCCTTTTATGGGGCTTGTAGCTTCTCCTTGTCTTGGTCAGTTGATAGCCAGAATGACTTAGACCAAGCACCTTGTCTCCTACCTTACTTGACAGTCAAACCGGAGGTTTTGGAATTTTTCAAAAGACAGAGTTCCTTAGGTGGTACTCTCTAATCACTCGGAGTGTATTTCCTTACCAAGTTCCTCACACAACTCTCATGTCACTCATTGGAGTGGAGTTTGTGCTAGGAGAGCCATATAGCATACTTGTAGTGCACATATTGTAAAGTCAAAACCAAAATTCAAAGAGAAGTAAGTCATACTTTCAAACCAAGATGTGCACGTGCGTAGGTGGTAAGATGTGTAATAGCTCCTTTTTGCAGGTTCCTCTTCCCCTTATAGAGTTGCTTTTAGAGACATGGCTATTTTTCTTGAACCAAGAGCCTTCATGTTCTCTCTCACTTCTTTTTTTTTTACATACTTGGACCTTCATGTGTCCAATATATTTTTTTATCAGCCCTTGTCTCTTTTTGCAATCAAGTTGGGGAAGAGTACCATACTTTATGTGGAGCCTTTATTTGGTGGATGGATGGCATGCTTACTTCCAGAGTAGAAGTGAAACATGTATATGGTGGAGTGTGCGTGATCTTGGATTTAAAAGCATGAAGTAAATCTCTAAGAATCACATTGACCTTGACAAAACTCAATGCAAAAGCAAATAGCTCATGTAGGGGTTTTAAACCATATGGGCTTTGGTAGGAATGTGAATCACCATAAGGAACTCTTTATTTTATTTTTAAAAGAAAACTCCGGTTATCAAGTCTTGCTTGGTATAAGCCTTAAGGTAACTCAAGTCTTATCATATCATAGCCAACAACAACTTAGACTAGAGCTTGCATACGCTACCCACAGATAGACAAGATACAGAAAAGATCATGCTCAACCAGCAAACTCAAAGCTTAGGAGAATAGCAGGTTGATACATAGGTACAAGAGAGGAATAAGAGCAACTATTCATCATATCCATAGATAAAGATTTAAGCATAGACTCAAAACATTAAGGGACTAGCTTAGATAGCTCTCATCTACTAACTTTATTTGAAAGAAAACTTTATTTGTAATGCTTACCTTAACTTACCTGATTGGTGGTCCTCCCCCAAGCTTATTTTGTTGACACCGATGTACCTGTCGGCGCAGGACTCATGTTTTACATCGTCGAGTGAAGACGTCTCTAATGTAGAACTCAACTTGATGAAGCAGCATCTGACCCTGAAGATGAGGATACAGATGATTTAACTCGCCATACCTGTTTTACCTTTTTCTGGCGGTCGACAGCTTGTTCCGGTGTTTTCTTCGCCTGTGCCTTCGCACCTCGTATTGGCTTCTTGTTCTTTGCATGATACCGAATGGGGAATTCCTTCTCCCAGAACTTCTCCATGAATTTTATCAAGCTGTCCTTCTCTGGAGGTGTAACCTCCACTTCCTTCACGTTTTGACTGTTCCTTCCTTACTTGATCTTGATCATGGAGCATTGCTCCACCTTCGGCCTGAACTCAAACTTTTCCTTCTTGCCATTAATTTGAAGCTGGATCTCCCCAGCATCCACATTAATATGAGCGTTTGCTGTGCTGAAGAAGGGTCGCCCAAGGATGAGCGACGAGTCGTTGCTCACATCCATGTCCAGCACTACGAAGTCGACCGGGACGAAGCAATCCCGGATGCGCACCGGAATGTCCTCGGCAATCCCCTCTGGGTAGCGGACTATGGAATCGGCCATCTACAGTCTCATGGGAGTAGGGGACAAGGTAGTATAATTTAGGCGATCAAAACTACCTTTGGCATGACACTGACACTTGCCCCCAGATCATAGAGTGCATGCTCGAAATGTTATGTCCCAATGGTGCACGTGATGGTGGGACATCCTGGTTCCTTCTTCTTCTATGGGACCTTGTTCAGGATGGCAGCACTGCACTCCTTAGTCAACTTTACGACCTCGGTATTTGGGAGTGGACGTTTATTGTTGAGTACGTCCTTCAAGTAGTTCGCATAGGTCGGCACCTGCATAGCATCCAGCAATGGCACATGTATATTTAGCTTTTGAATAACCTCTACGAACCTGGTGAATTGTTCATCCGCGGATGGTTTCTTTTGGCGTTGCGGGAATGACAAGACGTTGGAGTCGTAGAACTCATGTGGCGCAGTTTGTCTAGCTGGTGCCAGCTCAGCTTCAGGCTCTTCTCCTTCTTTTGGGATCTCCTTCCTTGGCGCTGCTGTCTTCCCTGCATGGTTAGGTGGGACTGGATCCCGAGTAGCCTTACCGCTCCTCGTGGACACAGCCTTTACATTCTCAAAGAAAGAATCCGGTTGCCCGGGAATTCGCCCCTTATCACCAGAAGGAACAGCGGCAGCTAGCTGAGCTAACTGAGTTTCTAGCATTTTGTTAAAGCTCAGCTGGCTCTGGAAGGTGGAGGACAAACTTTCTATTTTAGAGTTTATGCCCTCTAGAGCCTTATCGTTAGCAGCAAGCCTCTTAGAGATAGATTCATTAATCTTGGCCTGACTGAGGACAAGATCTTTCAGAGAGGGTTGATTAGAGAAAGAGTTGTTGATGTTACCTCCCTGGTAGGATGGGTGTTGCTGGTTCCAGTTCCCTTGAGGCCGATACCCGTTGTTGCCATTTACGAACTGTACATCCTCTTGCGTCTCGGGGCAGTTGTTCCCCGAGTGGCCGGTTTCTCCACAGACTTCACACGTCATGTGTGAATCCAGTGGTCCTTCATTGTTGGCGCCCCCATCCTTGGTGCGGTCATCAAGGTGCTTCATGATGAGGTCTATTTTAGCAGCCAACATGTCCACCTCCTTTACGGTGTGCATACCGCATTTGCGCCCTTGAAGACGTTCGTCATTCTAGGATTGGTTTGACACCATCTTTTGATGAGCAACTTAGCAGCGGCCACGGTCAAAGGAGAGGAATGCCCCTCCAGCAGCAGCATCCATGTGTTCACGGGCTGTTGAGACAACCCATGATAGAAGTTCTGGAGCAGGAGCCATTCTTGCATACAGTGGTGGGGGCATGCAAGAATGTAGTCCTGGAAGCGATCCCACGCCTCCGGAACTGTCTCCCTGGACTCTTGCTGGAAGCTAGAGATTCTCCCCTGAAGGGCATTGGTTTTCCCAATGGGGAAGAATTTTGCCAAGAATGCATTGGAGCATTTGGTCCATGTGTTCACCGTATCACAGTTGGAATAAAACCATTGTTTGGCTCTTCCCAACAGCGAGAATGGGAGCAAGCGGAACCTGATGGCCACTTGTTCGACTCCCCGGATGGTGATGGTGCTGCACACCTCCAGGAAGTGCTGCAGGTGAGCACTAGCATCTTCATTGGCCTTCCGACAGAAGGGACTGGCCGGCACCATGTTGATCAGTGGGGCCTTGAGCTCAAAAGCATGGTCCCCCATGGCCACTTCCGGACCCGTAGGGATCTGGGCAGCAGACGGGGCAGAGTAGTCACGGATTGTCCTGTTGGCCATGGCTTCTTCCGGTTGGGGTGCTACGGGAACGGGTTGTTCTCCTTGGTTGGAAGATTCTCCGATGACTGGTTCGGTCTCCAACAAGAACACCTGAGGGATTACGACACGAGAACGTACCCTCCTTCCTATGGTATTCGGGTTCTCGACGTAATTGGATGGTAGTTGGAAACCAGTCATACACTACCCTGTTTCACATCACAGAGAAACAGAGCAAAAGGGTAAACCTGCTAGATTACTGGCAATTAATCATGTTGTATTAAATACATGGATGATCAAAACTCTTTAACCATTGCTTTCCCCGGCAACGGCGCCAGAAATGCTTGTTGGTATTTCTTAGCATCACCACTTAGGGTAGTGATGGCACTAGAGATACTTCATCGTAAATTTAGATGTTAGATATTCTGCAAGTGCACAGAAGTACGTTGTAGCATTTCACCCGGGAGTATTCCAGAGTATCGTTATTTGTTTATCCGTAGGAAAAGCGTTTAGTTAAAGTGAGGTGTCATCCAATGTATTTACTTACAACAACATTAATATACCATAATCTAGGCAGGGGTAAATGATATAGAGGTGAATGGGTAATGTGACATACAGAAGTTCATTGCTCATCATTAAGGTAGCCTTAGTTTGTCATAGTACATTAGTAAAGATTACAAAAGGTTCATTAGCATCATACATATGGGACTTGGATATACTACAATACCCTATACAAGCTCATTCAATGATTATATGCAAGAGGATATATCGAGGTATCCAGTGGTTCCCTCATCAAGGGACGACAATAGGGCGTCTTATCATAAAGGCCTAATACCTACTCCCGAACGTGGAGGATTACAAAGGACGGACAGGGCTGTCACCACCTGTCGCCTACCTCTACTAATCCGTGGGGCAGCGGTACCCTCAACAGTATTCCGTATTCCAAACACCATGCTTGCAATATGAAATACAACTCTATCTATCATGTTAATAAATAGAGTGAGCCAATGTCATAGCATACATTCATTTGAACAAGGTGTAAGACATAAGTAGTATAGACTAAGAAGATAAGGTATAATTGAGGCATACAACATAAGTACGAAGGTATTTTCATTAAGCTCAGAGTATTACAAGTAAGTAAAGAGATACAAGAACTAAACTCTAGAATTTACCAAGACTCCTCTGGAAACCTTCAGAAGATCTAATACTAGCACTATCACTACTAAGACTAAGATTAAGCTTGTAGCTAAGGAGAGCTCTTCTTCAGGTGTGTGTTTGAGTACGACGCCCTTTGCAGGTATTTATAGCATCACATAGGCGGTTGGAGCTGGCTAGAGGTAGTTGTGGCAGTTTGGAGGTGGGCCCAGGTCGGCCAAAGTCCCCAGGTCGGCCGACCCTTGGATCCACCGTCTTCAGCATTGCACGGCTCAGATGGACTCCTGATGGTGGTTTACAGGTACTGGTCAAGGGGGGACGAAAATGGCCGCAGGGCCAGGTCGTCCGACCTGGTACTGCCGCCTTTTTTGGCCCCACTCTTCTCTAGTAGACTGCCATGTGGGTCCTGATGACGGTTCCAGGTGGGTATACTTCGTTTGGGTGCAATTGAGTTGACGTGTGGACCCTTCAATCCATGGGAGTGACACGTGGTTCATCCCTCACCCTTGACTTCAACCGACCATGATTCAGCGTCCATGATCATCTCCTAGTGTGCTTTTTGACCTGTGTGGAGAATGGGCTCGATTGGGGTCCAGGCCAGGTCGCCTGACCTAGCCAGGTCGGCCGACCTGGGCCTGTGCCCAGTTTCGTCCATCTTTTGCACCATAGTCCCTGTACTCAAATAGATTCTATATATGCATGGTACAACATTATTTGAATACTAATGTCTAGGTTATGCTTTGATCTTTATTGATTTTCTGAGCCTATTGATGGTCGGATTTTCATTATAAGGACCGTCAACAACTAGCATTATGCCATTCAAAGCACGCCTGGAAAAGCCTCCGTCGCCTGTCGGCCGACCAGCTCAATTCGCCCGATTTGTTTCTGTCTCCGTTGCAAAGTATTCAAGGCACAAGCATTTGCTTGGGTATACAACGCGCGTGTGGTTAAAGCCGAGCTAAAATGCCCCTGCGGGAGGGTCGCCGACCCCACTTGGTCGGCTGACCGGGGGCTGCCTCTGCCTATAAAAGGCTGGGGCTGGCTACTTGCTCACTTCGCCCCAACCCGAGCTGCTGAGTGCCCTCGGTGTTTCTCTCCTCCCTTTTGTTGTTTTTCAAGTTCTTAGCTCCCTAGTTTAGAGAAATCAATAAAATTAAAAAATAAATAAATATGGTTTTTAGTTCTGCATAATCGTCTCACTCTCATGGTGTTTAACTCTTGAACATGTTTTGGTGGTTCATAAACCCCACAAGAACGATTGTTGTGGTGTGTCATTACCCACAAGGACGATTGTTGTGGAGGCAAACACGCCCCGCAAGAACGACTAACTCGCTAACGATAACCCTTTGTCTTCCATGTGTTGTTCTTGTCGCTCTCTTTGCAGGAATCATGAACATCGTCCAAGGAGTCATGAAGAAGGCGAAGAAATTGAAAGGGTCAAGCTCAAGGCGTAGCTAACATTCTGAGAGCACCGAGCTGATCTCCTCTAGCACGGAGATCCTCAGCTCGGGTGGAGGCACTGCAGAAATGCATAGCCAACACTCCATGGAGATCTCCGAAGATCAGTACTACTACACCGGGGCCGGAGCCAAATCCGCAGGCGGCAGTGGTGACGGCAGCAATGGAGGAGAAAACGGGGACAACACTAGCAGCAACAAAAAGAAGACGACCCCCGCTCACCGTTCATCTCCGATGATCAACTCGACATTGAAGAAGGCTTCAAACAAGAAGCGTATCGCATTCTCCTGGGTCGCGCTTTTGGTCACACACGTGTTTTCACAAGTGAACTCATGGAGAAGTCAGGTATGGCCACTGATTTTGAAACCATTTGGAGTGCCATGGGTTGGTCGGATTTTGCCCATCTTCAGGAAAATGGGTGTCGTTTGTTGACAATTCAATTTTTTGCCACTTTAAGAAAATCAGAGGAGGGGATTACTTTTCATTTCCTGAGGGAAGGGTACTTCGTTTTTTGGAGGCAGCTCAGTCTCCATTTGGGTTTTCACAAGCGATGCTGTTTGGAGTTTGATAAAAGTTTGAAGCATTTTGTTAAAGACTCATTTTGGAGAGACATCTCCGGTTCATCGGAATGTTCTGCTCCAAAAACAAGCCACATTCATAATCCCACTCTCCGTTTTATGCATCGTTGGATTGCTATGACCCTTTTTCCTCAAAAAGATCTTCGAACCGTTCGCATTAATGAATTAAAAATATTATATGCGATGGCCAATAAGATAAAAATTTCGCCGGTCGTGTTCATGATCGATCAATGGATGGGTGTTTTCAGGTAGCAGGGTCCCATTGAGTGCACTTCTTTGGCCTCTCATACTTTTGATGCAATGGGCCTTTTAGATCATTACTGAGTTTAGTACTTTCCGCAACCTCAGCACAACTTTGGATGAATCGCATTTTGTGCAGAGTCACCTTATTACTCATGCCATAGACCAGACGCTAATCATGGTCTATCATAATAGTACAACCAGGATTCCGCTACCAGCACCGGAATACTAGTTGTACAGGTGCTACTCACTTTTTTTTGGAGTTACAGCAGGAAGCCAGGTGAAGCATGTCCGAAAGAATGACAAGGAGCAGGTCCCGAAGAGAAGAAGCCACTGGACCACAGTTCACGGCGGCATGGGAACCTCCAACACCACCTTATGTACTAGCAGGATCTAGCTGGGAGCCTCCGCAACCTCCTCAGGCATATATGGCAGGCGGCTCAGGATGGCAAGAGGCTCCTCATGCACATCAATGGCAACCTCGGGACCCGTTCTATGCTCAATCGAGCTCAAGCGGCCCTCCTTCTTTCGATGCACAACGTTCATTTTCAGCAAGGGATTTGCGAGGGAACATCGATGGGTTATCCAGCCGCATTGGGACATTGGAGGTAACCACTCACCGCATTGATGATACGTTAGCCCAACATGTGCTGCAGTCGCAGGCGTGGTGGGACCAGTCATTGCAGAATTACAACACTTTCCAGAACAGCGTCCAACAAGGCAACCAAAGTCTGAATGCCGACCTCCGGTTCCAAGGGTTCGACCTGAACGACCCTAGGTACCGCCAGCAGTAAAGGAAACAGCTTGGGGGAGGACCCCCGCCAGGTAAGTCCAACTCAACCATGTCCTTTTTTTTCTTATTTTATTTGTAAAAAAGTTGAAAAAGGTTCTTGCCCTTTTATGGAGATGATGAATTATTGCTATGACTTTCCCCTTTATTCAAATCTCAATAAGGTAGTCTTTTGTGTCTTGGATTTGTTGGCCTAGTTTAATGACTTCCCTGAAAACTTAAAACTTGTGGGTAGCAAAAGCTAAAATCTGATTCTAGGCTGTTGGGAGCTAAGATATGATAAGTTTAGAGTTGCTTTATCGTTATCCAAGTGAAACTTGATCCCGGAGTTTTTATTTCGAAAAGAATAAAATTCTAAGCTCCTCGGTGAGAGTGAAAATCCTACCAGAGCCTCACATTCCAACCACTACAAAGAACATGTGCATTTGTTTTGAGTTTTGTCAAGTTCATTGTGATCTTTGTGAGACTTACTTCATACTCTTAAAATCGAGGTCACGTACACGCCACCATATATGTCGTACTTCTACTCTAGAAGTAAGCACAATATGCCTATCAAAATAAAACAATCCAAGTTAAAGATTTTTTTTCTCTCCAGAAGCATTTTAAGAAATAGGGCCTAGGCTCCCAAAAAAAAGAGGAAGAAAAATGGACACATGTGTAGTCCATGAAAAAAAGAGAGAGAAAGAAAGAGAAAAAAAAGAAGGGGAGCCATGCCATCCTTATAATAATTTCTTTGAGGAGAGAAATTTTCTATAAAGGAGTTCATCTCATTCCATTACCACATATCCCACACTTGCACACCTCGATTTGAGTGTATGACTTAATTCTTCAAGGATCCTAGATTTGACTTAACAAAATAAGCAATGCATGTGTGAAACAAAAGTTTCCCGTTTACAAATCCCACTTGTTTATTCTATTAAGGGAATTTTGAGAGGAATGATGGCAAGGTTGTATACACCAATGAGCGACTTGAGAGAATCACTTGAGGAGTTTTGTTTTTCTTTGCAAAAGTTCTTTGAAAGTCTCGGGTGTGATGGTGGAACAAGGGTTCGGGTACAGCGCTCTCCCTAAATCGTTCTAGCTCTCAACCGCTCATGATGAGGAAAAGCTAAAAGCCCCATAAGTGAAAAGGTAAAAAGGATGCATTAATCTTTGCCAACTTATTCAAGTCATGGAATGCTTTCTTGTTGAAAACATCTTTTTGGGAAGTAAGCAATTCTGGTCTAACTCTCCAAAGCTTTGCTCCGGACGAACAAAGGTCTTAGCTTGGGGGAGTTTGTTGGTACTTGTTAAGTCATGTTTATGTTGTCGCCAACATAGTGGAATAATATAAATTAGCCATAACTCCTAGTATTTGGTTTCAAATAATGTTGTTCCACTTGTACTTGGAGATTATTTGATTGCAGGAGATTTGAGCCAAAACATGAAGGAAAAAGGGGCCAAGCCCAGGTCGCCCAACCCAGCTTGGTCGGCCGATCTGGCTTGGTGCCCAACAAGGCCCATCTCTGGCCATCTGAAAGAAGCACAAACTCACATCATAAGAAGCATTGAATTAAGGATGGTTACATCCAATGGATGAAAAGAGGATAAGATGAGTCACATGGATTGATGGGCCCACATCGAGATCAAGAGTTACTCAAGAAATCCATACCCAGCTACGTCAGCCATTAGGGCCAACAAGTTTGTCACCATGAGAAGGATGATGACGAGGGGAGCCAGGACTAGGTCGGCCATCCTAGCTGCGTCGGCCGACCCAGCCCTGTGGTCGTTGGGCTTCTCGCTTCTCCCACGCATCTGCACTGTCTCCAGGAGAACATCTACACCGTGCACATTATCAGTCAGTTTATCCTACCGTCGCGCGACGTCAAGGGGTCGGCCGACCCGGAGCTGGGCCCACACGGCCTCAACCGCCTTGTACCGGCTTTGAACCGCCTCCCAGTGCTATAAATAGATGCTAGCGCCTTCGGTTCAACAAACATGAGAAGGAAGAGCTCCATTTGCTACAATTTCTAGTCTTAGTTAGTAGTGAAGTAATCTTAGGAGTTGAGCTCCTACGGGCTTCCGAAGGAGTCTTGGTAAGCCATGAGCTTAGTTATCTTGTATCCTTTGCTATCTTGCTTATGTTACTCGGCTTATTGTCTTGGTTGTTCATCATATAAGTTGTATGTCTTACAGCTTAGTGTCGCTGATGCATGTTATGGCAATGGCTGAATGAATCGTATGATTGTTCTTTACTTTCCCATACAATTGGTAAAGACGTATTTCGTATTACAAACATGATGTTTGGGGTATGGAATACCATTGGGGATACCCTTACCCCACGTATTCAGAGGCAGCCCACGGATGCTGACAGCCCCGGTTGGCCTTTATAATCCTCGTCGTTCGGGTTTGGGCGTTTGCAGGCCTTTGTGATAAACATCGTGACAGTACCCTTGGATGAGGGGATCCCACGACTCCTCGATTTTCCCTCTATCTTGTGTCCCTTGCTAAGCTTGTATAGTGTACACTTATAATGTATGTAACTCATAAGTATATAGAATACCTGGTTCTCTCTTAGGATCTTCATATTAACTAGACTTACATATTTGAGTAATGAAACCTTCTATGTGTCAACCTACCCTCTTTATAAATTATTTATCCCTACTCTAGTCATGGTACATTAACGGTGATATAACTAATACATTGGGGAACACACATCTTTGCCATACGCTTTCCCTGAGGAAATACATACCATACTCTGGAATACTCCCGGGTGAAATACTACAACGTACTTCTATGCGCTTGCAGAATCACTGTAACGTTAAGATTTACCATGAGGCATCTCTAGTGCCATCACTCATCTAGTGGTGACGCTAAGAAATACCAACACCTATCACTCTTGAGCCTCATTGTACCTATATGACTTTTAGTCACCACTCTCTAAAAACATCTCCTAAGCCTTTAAACAGAAGAAGAGGAAAGGAGCTTGTTCTCGTAGCATTCACTCCTAGCTAAGCTCAGCCCTCATCTTTCTTTCTATTACTATTGCCACTTAAAAAAGGAGCAAAGAACTTCTCTTGTCTAGCTTGCTTTTGCCACGAGTTTTTTATCATAAGGGGAACGACTCTTGGGTTGAATTGCAAGATATGATCCATCTGGAGAATACCCTATGTTCGCACCGTTACACTTGGAAGCTAGCACGGCGAAAGTACCATGAGTAGCTACTCGCATACCTGCGTTTGATGGGGTATAATCCCATTCAGCGGTAGTGGCCTAATGCTAGCTTGGGGGAGAACCGTCGATAGGAAGGTAATTTGTATCTTTTACCGTCTTCAGAGCCTTGCATGATAACAAAACTAAAAAGACCAAAAAAACTAAAGAAACCAAAAAAATATTTACTGCTTTCTTATGCGCGGTGAGAATGCTTTAATCCGTCATGGCTGAAATGATGAATAGTTTCTCTGTTTATTCTTCTCATATGCCTTTATACAACTTATTATCATACTGTCACACCCGGATTTACGAATAAACCCGAATGCTACTATATGTGTACCCAGAAAGTCCAACACACACATATAGCTTTAGGATAACGGAATATCAAAGTAAATCAAGTGCTCAAATACAAAAGAATAGCATCTCAGAATTATTACAAATAAGACGCAAGTCTTTAATCAAAGTTTACGCATAAGAAAAGATAAACTCTCGTGGCTCCATTAGCTCCACAAGGACACCGACTGGTTGACAGCTGCCTAGAAGTCTGGGAAATCCTCAGGGAACTCCACAACACCTTCAGGTTCATCTGATTACCCATCCGGGATTTTGTTGAATAATGCAAGTGTAAGTAAATCAACTTTACTTAACAAATATAACACGAGGGATGAAGGCTTAAAAGGCTTGACAAGGTTTAACTGCGGTAAGCACTTTTAGTAGTTCAATTTTAACATTAAACCAAATTACTAAAATGTAGTAGGTAAATCCTAGTTGTAACCCAAATTAAGATTGTGGAACAATTCCATTATATCACCATCATATCATTACCAAATTTTAGTTAAACATCACCGGGGTAAAAGTCACCAGTCAAAGAGGATCCAGGCCACTCGTAACCGTGAGTACGGCTGTTATAACAGTTTTACGCTCTGTAGAGGTTGTACACTTTCCCCACTGGTCGCGTAAAAGTTTAGAAGAACTGTAATCCAACCACGCAGTGCTGATGAGGCACATTCATCACACTACCTTTGGTGTGACTGCATAGGGACGCTACGAGACCTTCCAAAAGTCCCTCTAAAAAGCCAAGGGCCGCTAAGGTTTCAACATAGGCGCATGAACCCAACTCCCGGGATCAACAAAACACCCATGGCGCAACGTGAGTGGGTTGATGGCGTTCAGGGCGCAACGTGAACAAAATGCCTACGGACATCAGGGCGCAACGTGAGTCCGTACCCGAGCAGATCAGGCTCATACTTAAACCACGGATCCCCTTTTGCGCCTTTCGGTAACCCTCAACTAATTAGAGTTGTACTTTTTACTTAGTCAAGACCAGAGCCCATTGATTCCCGTGGTTGTACTGTTTTCCCGGGTTGCCACTTTAAGATAGACCATAACAAGTGATGCCCAGAACAAAGAACAGAGCATATGTTCCAGTTAAAAGGTTGTCTAGAATAAAGCACACATCACATGTTCCAGATCATGAATTGCCTAGAATAAAGCACATAACACATATTCCAGAACAAGGGTTGCCGAGAACAAAGCACACAGCACATTTTCCAGCTTCCTAAACATGTTGCTAAAAAGCAAGTTTTAACAATTCAACATTAAGAGGTATCAAGTATCATCATCATTCTTTTATATCAAGTTGCATAGCCTAGCACATTATTACCCATACATGCATAACCCAGGTTGAACAAGAAAGTAAGTCTCAAAGATACTAGGGATATCCTAAACAAATTAACTCATGCATGAACGTAAGTGATTAATAACGTGTATAGGTGTCAAGGAATTCTCATGTTATACTTGCCTTCCTCTTGGTCCTACGGCTGTTGTTCTTGCTCTTCAAAGTGTTGCTCAAAGGATGGCTCCAACAGCTCACCGGCTAGACACGATCAACAATCACCAACACACAATCCAGACAAGCCAGTACATGCATATCAAGTAAAATAAATTAGAACAGTACACCAAACAACTCAAACAGTGGTTAAAAAGCTAATAAAATAATTCTACGCATTACCACGAACACATGAGCGAAAGAATCACTGAAATCGGAGCTAAAACGCATATTCTAGAGCTAAAACAAGGTCTAGGGACTTGCTGACAAAGAAACTAAACTTCCAGGGGGCCTAACTGCGAGAAAACAAGGATCTAAACATAATTACATATCAAAACAGAAGGTCTAACGTGTAAAAACTACAACCTAGGATGGTGGGTTCAATTATTTAAAAGCTTAGGGTCTAAATCGCAAGAAAAGGACTTAAACCTAATTACTTTTGAACTAAGGTGGACCGTGGGTTAAATTCCTAAAAACAAAAGGGCCTAAATGCAAAATATGCACGGCATGGCGGCTGGCTGGCGTGGCTGCTGATGTGGCGCCCACGTGTCGGCCATGTGGCGCTGACTGGGCTGTGGACCAGGCCATGGACTTGGTCTACTGGTCCACGGTGGACCGTTTATGGGCGAAGGGGTATGGGGTGATCTTGGCCGTCCAGATTGGATCAGGCGGCCAGGGTTTGAGCTGGCGGCGGAAAGCGACCGGCGGCGAGCTGGGACGCGGTGGCGGGCGACGGCGAGTGGCGGCGCTACTCCAGCGAGGTTGATTAGGGCGCTAGGGGCCTCAGTTTAGCACGAGGTTAGGTCGGAGAGCAAGAGGGGGTCACGGCGAGACTTACCAAGGGCTTTGGGGCCTCGGGCGGACAACGATGGAGGCGGTCGGCGACGAGGGGCGGCGGCGGGCTCGGTCCTCGGCGGCGACGGGGGCTCCAGGGCTCGGCTTGGCTCGGAGACGTCGGCAAAT
>CM014271.1:47868718-47973542 GCA_004135705.1 Alloteropsis semialata
CTTACCATACCACAAGTTTCTCTGTTCATCGACTCTAAAACCCGGTGCGTGACCAAGCGGGACTTGCTCTGCGATTTCCTGTAGCTTCTTATCCTCTAACTGTGCCTTACGGATTTCTAGTTCTAGAGTAGGTTCAACTTCAAGTTCTACCAAATTAGCTACCATGCCCAGGTTCAATCGCTCGAACTCCTTGGCTAACTCATCTGGCATCTGAGTCACCTCATCTGGCATCTGAACCACTTCTATCATGTTGGCGTAGCTTCGTCTGCTAAGGGCATCAGCAACGAGATTTGCTTTCCCTGGATGATAATGAATCTCCAGGTCATAGTCCTTAATCAACTCTAGCCATCTTCTCTGTCTCAGGTTCAGATCCGATTGGGTGAACACGTACTTCAAACTTTTGTGGTCTGTGTATATATCACACTTGTGGCCAATCAGATAGTGTCTCCAGATTTTTAATCCATGAACCATGGCTGCCAACTATAGATCATGGGTCGAGTAGTTGACCTCATGTTTCCTGAGTTGTCGAGAAGCATATGAAACCACTCTGCCTTCTTGCATCAGCACACATCCCAATCCCTGTCTAGGGGCATCACAGTAGATCAAGAAACTCTTATTCAGATCTGGCAGAATCAAAACTGACGCGGTAGTCAACCTCTTCTTGAGTTCCTCAAAGCTCTTTTGACATTGCTCGGACCACACAAACTTTGCATTCTTTTCTAGTAACGCGGTCAAGGGTTTGGCGATTTTAGAGAATCCCTCGATGAATCTCCGATAATAGCCTGCCATTCCCAAGAAACTCCGGATCTCACTAACATCCTTTGGCGGGTTCCAGCTAAGAACATCCTTCACTTTCTTAGGATCAACTACTACTCCTCCATTTGAAATAACATGTCCGAGGGATGACACTTCCTTTAGCCAGAAATCACACTTACTGAGCTTAGCATACAACTGTTGTTCCTTCAATCTCTGTAGTACCAACCTCAGGTGTTCCTCATGCTCCTCTTCATTCTTGGAGAATACCAATATATCATCGATGAATACCACAACGAACTTATTCAGATAGTCCATGAATACCTTATTCATCAAGTACATGAAGTATGCATGTGCATTGGTTAGTCTAAAAGATATTATGGTAAACTCATACAAGCCATACAGAGTAGTGAAGGCGGTCTTCGGTATGTCTGATGGACGAATCCTCAGTTGATGATATCCCGATCAAAGGTCAATCTTAGAGAACACACAAGCTCCTCTTAGTTGATCAAACAGGTCATCAATCCTGGGCAAGGGATACTTGTTCTTAATGGTAACCTCATTTAGAGCTCGGTAGTCTACACACATTCTCTGGGTCCCATCCTTCTTTTCCACAAACAGTACGGGCGCTCCCCAAGGTGAAGAGCTAGGACGGATATACCCCTTTTCTAACAACTCTCTCTATTGTTTCTTTAGTTCCTCTAGTTCATTTACTCCCATCCTATATGGTCTTTTAGCTATGGGTGCAGTTCCAGGCTTAAGCTCAATAAGAAACTCAGTATCGCGTTCTAGTGGCATACCTGGCAACTCCTCTGGAAAGACGTCTGGAAATTCCCCCACGCCATGATTTCCCCTTTCATCTGGTTGATCTGGCAGGTTCCCAATGTAGATGGATCTACTTGAAACTCAAGCTTTTCCCCAGCCTCGGTTGTCAGTTCCACTGCCCTTTGAGCACACTTGATTACGGCATTGTGGGCATGCAACCAAGTCATTCCCAAGATAAGATTGGTCCCCATGGAATTCAGGACTATAGGTGTAGCATGAAATTCTACCCCCTTATTTGTACACTGACATCTGGATATGCCAATGTTGCCCTCAATTCCCCTCCAGGTGAATTAACTATTAGGGTGTGTTGCATGGGTTGCATAGTCATTCTATACTTTTTCACATACTAAGCAGATATGGAAGCATGTGTTGCACCAGAATCAAACAGAATAGTTGCGGGGTGTGAGTTGACTAGAAACGTACCGAACACCACATCAGTTTCTCCTTGGGTTGCCTCCTCACTCACGTGGTTCACCTTACCACGTGCGGCGTTCTGCTGTCCTCCACTGTTGCGGGGCTGCTGGGGGTTCTGACCATTGTTCCTTGGGGCATTGTTCTGCCCATTAGCATTCTGGCCTCTCTTAGGATAGTTGTTGGCATAGTGTCCGGGGTCTCCACAGTTGTAGCAAACTCTGCCTGCCATGGGGGCTACAGGCACAGCATTGCTCTGAGTGCGGCATGGCACCGGGTTCTACAGCAGCTGCTGCTGCTGGTACCTTTGCTGGTACTGCTATTGTTGGCGCTGTTGCTGTTGTTGCTGCTGTTGATATGGCGGGCGCTGTTGATACTACTGGCGCTGTTGTTGATTCCCCGAGTTCGGTGGGCCTTGAATGCGGAGTTGGCCACTGGACTGTGGGTTGAAGCGGGGGCACGAGCTATTTCCACCCATCTGGTTGAGGAACTTTCTTTTCTTGTCCTCCATCTCCCGAGCTTGTGCTCCAGCATCAGGGCATTGTCGACCAACTCGTGGAAGTTGTCGAAGGTGTGAGTGAGCAGCTGGTACTGGAGGCCATCATTCAGTCCCCGAAGGAACTGCCTCTGCTTCTTCTTGTCGTCTGCCACGTTCTCAGGAGCATAGTGAGACAGCTCAATGAACTTGTCACGATAGGCAGTGACAATCATTGATCCCTGCTTCAAGGCCAGGAACTCCTCTTGCTTCAGAGTCATGAGTCCCTCTAGAATATGATGGGCACAGAACCTCTCACTGAACTCTGCCCAAGTGATGTGGTCAGGGTCCTGGTGAGAGTACAGGTATGAATCCCACCATTCCTGAGCAGCTCCTTGTAGTTGTCCAGATCCATAGAGCACCTTCTCCTTGTCGGTGCACTGAGCTATGTCCAGCTGACGGTTCACCGCCTTGAGCCAGTCTTCAGCTTGTAGGGGCTCACAGGCGTGGGTGAAGACAGGCGGGCATCCTTTCATGAACTCCCCACGTTAGTCCCTGACTTGCGGCTGGTGCTGGGGTGGCAGCTGGTTCTGCAGGTTCTGCTGCACTACTGCGAACGCGTTGGCCATCTGCTGTAGCAACTGATTCTGATTGGTCAGTAGCTGTTCAAGGGGCACTGGAGGTGGTGGCGGCGGGTTCGGGTTGGCACAACCTCCACGAGCATTCCTCCGGTTGGCCATCTGTTACATACATATGTTACTGTTACTTTTCAATTCCATACCATGAATCCATTTTGTTTGACCATAAGTAACATGATAAAGACAGGTTGAGAGAATTCAGCAGATAGAGAACGGATAAAGAATATGGGTGCAAATAAGGAGACAGATAGATCATAGAAACCCAACTATTTATTCATTAACGGCCTAACCAATATTCTAGATGTATGTGAACAATAGGTTCACATGCACCACACTCATTACAAAGATCCAAATCACACAAGTTCACAAGAATAGTAAATCAAGCACTCATTGACACTGTTTAAACACTAAGACTCAGACGACTCACATGACTCAAATGACTAAACTCGCAAGACTAGCGTTTTTATTACAACTCAAGACAATCTAGTTCTTATCTATGGTGGTGCAACTAGCAGTAGTCCCGTAGCGGGTCCTCTTGCGCGGCAGTGCTTCTCCAAGGTACTCTGGCTCCTCCATAGGTGGTTCGGCACCGGGGTGCTCTAACTCTGCGATCCTGAGCCTTGCTGCTTGAAGCTCTTCCCACATCCTGGAGTGCTCATCCAGTAGTGAGTCAAACTCCGTGTTGATGGTTGCAGCAAAGCCCACGGTCTCCACAAGTCTTGCATTCTGCTCTCCAGCTGGGTTGGCGATCCTGCTAGCCCTCCTCCCATGTGGCACACGTGGAATGTAGCGCTCTGCTCCATCGCGGACAAGGCTGTAGTAGAGCCCACGATAGGCGCAGAGTGCCCGGCGAGTAGCATCAGTGATGCCAGCCTCCTATGTCACCCTAGGAGCCAGCGTGGGGTGCTCTGATTCAGTCCTGGCGGCTCCTAGCAGTCGAGCAGACACTCGAACACAAGCCATGGTCTTCCAAAAGTCAATGTAGCGGTGATGAGTCCACCACTCACTGCGGTAGTCCACACT
Organism: Alloteropsis semialata; assembly: GCA_004135705.1. Taxonomy (NCBI): domain Eukaryota; kingdom Viridiplantae; phylum Streptophyta; class Magnoliopsida; order Poales; family Poaceae; genus Alloteropsis; species Alloteropsis semialata. The sequence goes on from CM014271.1 coordinate 47,872,844, forward strand.
GACGTGGCCATGTCCATAGTGGCGCTGAAGTAGACGAAGCTGGCGGTGATGGAAGTAGCAGTCTCCTCCATCATGAGTAGTCTCCACCACCTTCCACCCTGTAGCTGGAGGTGGGTGGTCTTCTCCATCATCATCAGAGTCCTCATAGCCATCATAGTCGGAGTCATCTCCATCTGAATCATCACCACCACCTTCGGGGTCCTCTGGGCTTCCTCCGGCAGCGGCACCTTCTTGCTTGACCGGAGCAGCTGGCGCCGGTGGTGGAACAACGGGCATGAACTGGTCTTCCTCCTCATCGTAGATCTCGACCATCTCGGGATCTTCTTCAGCTTCCTCCACTGGTGGCTTCTGAACAGGCGGCAGCTCTATCTCTCCAACTGGATCAGGGTTGAAGAACTGCAAGGCGTGCTCAGCAACTCAGGGAGGCAAGAACTCTCCAACACACTTGCGCGGAGTGACCTTAGTGTGAGCCATCTATAGAAGAAAGGAACAAGAGAATAAATTAAAATTTTGTAATAGAGTTGAGATAGAATAATAAGAATAAAGTTTGTATAAAACAACACAAAGTGAAACAAGAGACATAAATAAATAAGAAATAAGGAATAATAATGAAGATAAGTGAAATAGTCAAGATTAAAACTTAAATGGAATAAAGACATGGACAAAAGAAGACTCTAAACGTCCATTCTATCTAAGCTGCGTGTCCTACAGTCAGCACTGCTTTGATACCAATCTGTCACACCCGGATTTAGGAATAAACCCGAATGCTACTATATGTGTACCCAGGAAGTCCAACACACACATATAGCTTTAGGATAACAGAACATCAAAGTAAATCAAGTGCTCGAATACAAAAGAATAGCATCTCAGAATTATTACAAATAAGACTCAAGTCTTTAATCAAAGTTTACGCATACGAAAAGATAAACTCTCGTGGCTCCATTAGCTCCACAAGGACACCGACTGGTTGGCAGCTGCCTAGAAGTCTGGGAAATCTTCAGGGAACTCCACAACACCTTCAGGTTCATGTGATTACCCATCCGGGATTTCATTGAATAATGCAAGTGTAAGTAAACCAGCTTTACTTAACAAATATAACACGAGGGATGAAGGCTTAAAAGGCTTGACATGGTTTAACTACGGTAAGCACTTTTAGTAGTTCAATTTTAACATTAAACCAAATTACTAAAATGTAGTAGGTAAATCCCAGTTGTAACCCAAATTAAGAGTGTGGAACAATTCCATTATATCACCATCATATCATTACCAAATTTTAGTTAAACATCACCGGGGTAAAAGTCACCAGTCAAAAAGGATCCAGGCCACTTGTAACTGTGAGTATGGCTGTTATAATAGTTTTACACTCTGCAGAGGTTGTACACTTTCCCCACTGGTCGCGTAGAAGTTTAGAACTGTAACCCAACCACGTAGTGCTGATCAGGCACATTCATCACACTACCTTTGGTGTGACTGCATAGGGACGCTACGAGACCTTCCAAAAGTCCCTCTAAAAAGCCAAGAGCCGCTAAGGTTTCAACATTGGCGCATCAACCAAACTCCTGAGATCAACAAACACCCATGGCGTAACGTGAATGGGTTGATGGTGTTCAGGGCGCAACGAGAACAAAGTGCCTACGGACATCAGGGCGCAACGTGAGTACGTCCCTGGGCAGATCAGGCTCATACTTAAACCACGGATCCCCCTTGCGCCTTTCGGTAACCCCCAACTAGTTAGAGTTGTTCTTATTACTTAGTCAAGACCAGAGCCCATTGCTTCCCGTGGTTGCACTATTTTCCTAGGTTGCCACTTTAAGATAGACCATAACAAATGATGCCCAGAACAAAGCACACAGCATATGTTCCAGTTAAAAGGTTGTCTAGAACAAAGCACACAGCACATGTTCCAGATCGTGAATTGCCTAGAATAAAGCACACAGCACATATTCCAGAACAAGGGTTGCCGAGAGCAAAGCACACAGCACATGTTCCAGCTTCCTAACCATGTTGCTAAAAAGCAAGTTTTAACAATTCATCATTAAGAGGTGTCAAGTATCATCGTTTTGTGATATCAAGTTGCATAGCCTAGCACATTATTACCCATACATGCATAACCCAGGTTGGACAATGTCACACCCTGGTTTTTGGCCTTCTCGGAGTTTCCAGTAAATCCTAAAGTTTGGCCAGAAATAAATAGAAAGTGAGTGTTGCATTCCTGCCGAGATGCTTAGGGTTTTGTGTGTTTGTTTCTAAAAAGTCGAATAAGTTTCCGACTAGGTTCTCGAATAGGTTCCTTTGGGAATTTTTTTTCTAGATTTTTCAAGAATTTATTCTAATTTTTCTAGAGCTAATCCAATTTTTGGAAGCTTCTAGAAATCTTTTCATGAGTTCCAAATATTTTATTTGGGTTCATCGTATCCAAATCTATCTCTGGAATTTTTCCCATGATTTTTGGAATTTTTGGAATATTTTTCATGGTTCAAATATGAATTCTAGACTTTTCTAGAATTATTTATTATCAGAAAATTAATTATTCCGAAAATCCCAATTTATTTGGGACAGCCATTGACCTTTAATCGGGCCTGTGTTGTCCTAAATCCATCCCACCTCCTTAGTTGGGCCAAATATCACAAGCCCATTAGTGGTAGTGGAATTTTGAAGCCCATTAGCATTGGAGGGGAGTTAAGCCATCTAAATCTATTAGTCCCATATTGCTAATAGATTGAGAGATGGTGGGTTTTCTCCCTATATATACAGAGCACCTCCCTTCTGGAAAAGGTGCCCTGTAGACTCCTTTGCAGGGAAGCCCCAAAGTTTGGGAATCCCTCAGGAGTGCATTCTTTTAAACCCAGCGCGTCGCCGCCGCTCTGCTGGACGTCGCCGCCGCCGCCCGAGGAGTCCCAGGAAGCCTCTCCGCGGTCCAGCCATCCCGAGCCGTGGCCGGGGCGTCGCCAGCACCATGCGCCGGCCAAGCTGGTCGTCGTCCTTCGTCGGTTTCCCTCTCTGTTGTGCGACCGACGAGCTGCCGCCGTCCATTGTTGGCATGAAGTAAGCACTACATCACGATCCTTGTTTCGTTTCCTTTCTGTTTTGCCGTTCATGCACGAGTTCCGTCACCCGTAGCCCCGACATCGCCGCTTTCTTCTCGAACTCCAGCCACCACGTCGTCTCCTACGGTCACCTTGACGTCATCGCCGCGGTGAGCCCTGCATGCTGCCCCGTCCCTCCTCTCTGCCCTCGTGCGTGCGCGCAGCCCCGAGTCCTGTCAGCCCTGCCGCCAGACCCTGCTGCCCCTGACCTTGCCGGTCGAGCCGAGCCGCACGCCCCGTCCCGCTGCCCCATGTGCCTGCGCCTTTTCGCGCGCAGCTGCGCGACGCAGAAGCAGCGCCGCTGCCCTGCTGCTACCCTTGCCCGAGCACCTCATGTTGCAGCCCTGCGTGCCCGCCTGCGTGCCCGCGCGCCAACACCTAGCAGGCCGACCGAACGGCCAGCCCAACGAGACCGAGGCCGGCCACCAGGAACAGCCCCGGCGCTGCCCCTTCCTGCGACGTAGCACCAGAACAGAAGCGCCGCCGCCGGTAGGAAGTCACAAAGGAAAAAGTTACATAGATGCAATCTGTTCAAGGTTCTTTTCCATTCTGAGCCCCAAAGAAACAAGTAATTATTTGCCTTATTCCTTGTGTCTTGTAGCTTTTCCAGAAAAACCCTAGGAAAATCCCACCTTAGCACATAAACCCCACCCGAGCCTTTTAGCAGATCTAACCCCGGCCTTTCATCAATTCACGACCACTATTTCTTGAGTCTTGCAAAACTTTCCTGCTAATCCTTTTCGTCTATAGTTAATTACGAATAAGCCCCCAGACCTTGTTTTGCCCCTACATTTCGTGTTTTAGCTCCAATTTGATCCATTCAAGTTGCGTTAGGTTCGTAACAACATAATCTACGCTTTAGCGGTGACGTTCACCATAACCCTTGCTTCTGAAATTTATTTAGTAATTAATTTGATTAATGGTTAATTTAAACTAGCTTTCTAAATAAAAGATGTTTAGGCTTTTGCACCAGCCTTGTACCTTGCCAGTAGGTGCAGCAGAGACCAAGCCTTCATGGTGATCATAACCTATCCAAATTCCATCCCTTTCATCCCTTTTGTTGCCACATATTTAGCCTATACCTTTATTTCTATCCTATGGTAATTTATATTCTGGCTTAATAAATGTTTAGTGTATGAACCATATAATTCCGGTGTATTATTTTAATACTGAATTCATATATGGTGGCCACATATGTGAAATCTAGATATTAAAATAGTATGTTGAATTGTATGTGCGTATACTAAAGTTTGTTGATCCATTTATACAAAATTCCATTGAAGCTTTATTCCAATATTCCAGGATGACATCATGTTCATGCCTTGATTATGTCACAATCCATTTGTCTTTAACCAAAATAATCCCAGCCTTTGTTCTTTGTACCAGTATGCCTTTGACCGTTCAATTGCCTATACCTTTTCACCCGTAGTTCTGCCTTTAGTGTTTCTCGCGCTCCCAAGTTCGTAGTAGCTAGTGTTTTCTAGTAGTACGCTTTTCAAAACTGTTGTATTGATTGCTGTATTGCTTTGTTAGATGTACCTTGTGCTGGTGTTGATTGTGCCTCGGTGAGCTGCTCAACGTAGAAGGAGAGCAAGGTTCTGAAGAAGAGAAACACTGGAAATACTTTGAGGAAGGCAAGTATAACACGAGAAATTCCTTGCAACCTATACACTTTTAATACACCTTGCATACATGCTTGAGTTTAATTTGTTTAAGGTTTCCCTAGTGTTCCTATACCCTGATTTCCTTGCTCAACCTGGGTTATGCAATTTTGGGTAGCAAATGCTAGGCTAAACAACATGAGCTTACCGTCTTTGGACGTTGGAACTTGGATACTTATGATCATTTGTGAATGATTAAAACTTGCTTTTTAGCAACATGGTTAGGTAGCTAGAACATGTGCTGTGTGCTTTGTTCTCAGCAAACTCTTGTTCTAGAATATGTGCTGTGTGCTTTATTCTAGGCAATTCACGATCTAGAACATGTGCTGTGTGCTTTGTTCTAGGCAACCCTTAATTTGGACATGTGCTGTGTGCTTTGCTCCATTCAACCTAAATCGGAACATGTGCTGTGTGCTTTGTTCATAATCAACCTTTAAACTGAAACAATTGCTGTGTGCTTTGTTCTGGGCATCACTTGTTATGGTCTATCTTAAAGTGGCAACCTGGGAAAACAGTGCAACCACGGGAATCAAATGGGCTCTGGTCTTAACTAAGTAAATTGTATGATCCTAGCTTGTCTAAGTGGCTATCTGGCTTGACTTGGAGGAGAGGGCCAGAAGCGGTGGCCTTGGTCTGTCTCGGAAATGGGTCGATATTTACTTTTGGTGGGAGCAGAGAAGGTTCACACTGTCACTAGCGGCTAGGGTCTCTTTTGAAAGGTTTCGTAGCGTCCCTATGCAGTCACACCAAAGGTAGTGTGATGAATGTGCCTGATCCGCACTGCATGGTTGGGTTATAAAGTTCTTTTGAGCTTTTACGCGACCAGTGGGGAAAGTGTACAACCTCTGCAGAGTGTAAAAACTGATATATCAGCCGTACTCACGGTTACGAGTGGCCTGGATCCTTTTTGACAGTGACTTTTACCCCGGTGATGTTTAAAATGAAATGACAATGGAATGATGGTGGACTTGATGATGCTTCTCTACTTATACTTAAATGGGGTTACAACTGGGTTATTCCTATTACATTTTAGTAACTTGGTTAATGTTAAAATTGAACTACTAAAAGTGCTTACCGCAGTTAAACCGTGTCTAGCCTTTTAAGCCTTCATCCCTCGTGTTATATTTGTTAAGTAAGGTTGGTTTACTTACACTTGCGTTATTCAACAAAATCCCGGATGGGTATTCAGATGAGGCAGCACTCGAAGATTATCAAGAAGACTTTCAGAAGAGTCCTAGGTTGTGGTTCACCAGCCGGCGTCCCTGTGCAATGGAGACTTCATCATGAGAGATAGTAAATAGAATTCCGCTGTGGTTTGTTTTAAAACCCTTGTCTTTTGTAATAGTTTCTTTTGTAATCGAGCACTGGTTTACTTTGATTTACCTTATTCTGGAGCTATATGTGTGTTTAAGACTTCCTGGGTACACATATAGTAGCATTCGGATTTCCTTCGTAAATCCGGGTGTGACAGAGTGGTATCAGAGCCGTGCTGACTGTAGGATCGCAACCTAGATAGAACTGGTCGATGTTAAGGTTGTCAATTCTCTTTCTTTTGCAAAACTTCACCTCCTTGGCTTTTTGTCCCTCTTTTGCGTCCTATACTCACTCTGTTTACAAAAAAAGTTGTTCCTCCCTCCCCCTTGAGTATCCTTAGCTGTCAACCATACTAGTCCGCTACGTTCAATGAAGATGTTGCTAAAGATACTAAGGAAGACACCACTTCAACAAGTCATCGTTGGTTGAGGAATCTGAAGACCCCATGAAGAGAGTTTCAGGGACTGCATTGAGGACCTCAAGATCACTGAAACCTCAAGCCCTCGACAGTTTAGTGTTTTGTGTCTTAGGAGTTTTGAACCTAAGCCTTTGTTCCATCGATAGATCAACGATGCTAAAGTGGTTTTTGCTAGTGTGCTCTTGTGTGTGGTAGCTTGTTTGTAATTGTGGATCCTTGTATTGATTGTTGTGTAGATAGTTTGGTTTATCTCCCTCTATCCTTGAGTTCCGTGTTCCTCTCAGTTCCCTTGGCTCCCCTTCTATTTGTCCACAAGTCCTTGCTCAACATGTCTCTTTCACATCCTAAACATCAAACCCGATGGAGAATGACAAGAGAAGCCCTCAAGAAAGTGTGACCAACAGTAAGATCAATGTTTCGTCTTTGGGCTCAACGTCCCTAGATGACATGGAGCAATGGCCAATGAAGATGCTTGGACCTCCATGGAGTTTCTACTGTTGCACACAATATGGTCATCTGTGTTTCCAGAATGACCGCGATAAGAAGATGATGCAATCAGGTCTATCTCAAGGAATCATCTACTAGTAGAGACAAGAAACTTCCTTCCCCAAGAAGAACTGCTCTGGAAGGACAAGGAACTGAAGCTCAAAAGGAGAGTGTTGATGACACATACCATGGTGAATGGGACATAACCTTTAGTATGTTTCAGCCACATAGACATAAGTACACAAAGAAGCGAGCAAAGCGTAAGGTGAAGAATAAAGGACCTCAATTTACCAAGAAGTTGAAGATGACCACAACGCCCAAGGAGCCAACTGCATACTAGCACAAGTGGACTACGTGCAAGTCGAACAAGCCAAGCAAGCAAGGAATAGGCTATTTGGGAATGTTTTGCTACAGTCCAAGTCACTAGTAGCCTTGTTTGACACAAGAACCTCGCATTGTTTCATATGGACGAAGTTTGTGAGCGAAAACAACATGGCACCGCTTTTCAAGGAATAGAAGTTATCAAAGCAGCTGCACAGATAGGAAAGGGCGGTATAAAGCCAGCCACCAACTGAAAGAATCATCTCTAAATGGAATTGGATCAAAGAAGTAGACTCAGGATCACATCAAGAAGCACGTCAAGTTAGATATAGATGACAGGAATTTGTTAGCAAGTTGTACTCAAGAAATGTACTCAGTAAAACTAAGTTTATGTATATGTGTGGATTGAAACAAGCAATGAAAAGATTTCACTTCCACTAGAGTTCAACTTAGGATATGGAAATGTCTTGTTAAGTGGGGTAGTGATAAGTCATACTCCTACAATGGTGCATAAGAGGCGGATCTAGAGAAAGACGAAAACAATTGGGAGGCACTCCCGAAATCAAGGAGTGATACACAAAGGAAAAACAAGACGAATGAGTGAAGACCCTTATTCCTCTCAAACCCCCTTGTCCTCCTACTAACCTAACCATGAAGAAGTCACTAGGAGATTCCACTGTCACCAGAGTTCAACTTGAGCTATAGAAGAATCTTGTTAAGTGGGGTAGTGCTGAGCCACACTACTACTGCAACACATGAGGCGCACAAGATATCAAGTGCTGGAGCTAGAAGGAAGTTGGAAACAGTTGAGAGGCATGTTCAAAATTAAGGGATGGTACAGAGAGGAAAAACAATATGAATGAAAGAAGATCATACAAGGGTAATTGATATGGAATTAAAGGACAAAGAAGAAGGCATACAACAACATGAAGGATGAGTTAAGAAGATATTCGTCAGAAGCAATCGAATTTTCCCCTCGCGAAACTTTGCACGAATCTCGGGGCGAGATTCATGTTAAGTGGGGTAGGCCTATAACACCCCAGGTTGTTATACAAATCCCCATCACAAGACAAGCAATACACAATAGGCTTCAAGAGACAAAATACAAAGCGAAGGCACACAAAAAACTAGTTTCATCATTGAGAAACACCAGCTGAAGAAAAACACACTACACGATGACAAACCCAATACAAGACTACAACATAGAGTGGACCTTCCCTGAACATTGAAGATGTGCATCATGGAAGGATACTCACATCTTCGATACTCCTGATAGAACCCACTAGGGTTTGTTCCTGATCCTTCGATGAGAGTTGGGGATAACTTCGATTTGGGGTGGATTCGACGTTGGCTGTCCGACTACAACGACCACAAGGGGCTGCGCCTTAGCAACAGGTACACCGTCTCCGATTGTGATGTTCTTGCCGTGCCAAGAACACCGCTGCTCCTGCTAGCAATCGAGAACAAGCAAGAACAAGATGAACAAGCAAATAACTCACGGATTGATAACCAAATGGCGAATCTGGTACACAAGTTGGGGTCTTGAATCAAGCAAATCGGGTGGTCTGATCGACACACGCGTTTACAAACTGGTTGCAAGAAGCTAACTCAGATCTAAAACAAAACCCAAAAACGTTCTTGGCTGCTGCTGGTGGTATTTGTAAGTGGGAGAGCAGCCAAGGAGGTGTTGGGGTCGAAACCCTAGCTTAGGAGGCGCCCCTCATGGGCTCAACTGGATACAAAAGGCCCAAGGCCCAAAACTGAGGTTCTGCGCAGACTGGAGGTCCGGACATTGTTTTGCAGATTGTGAGCGTTCCAGGACGAATCTGATGATGGGGTTAGATCCATATGAAACTAGACTTCATGAGCTTTCCAATGAGTACTCATATGCCTCAAACAACATCCGGAGTCGAGAAATATTGCCAAATCAATTTGATGTTGCCTGGCTGTACGAACTTGAAGTCTGAACTTGGTGTCCGATCTTGTGCTTCCTTGTTGTGTAATCTTGATGTCCAAACTGATTGGTTGACCCATTAGCTTCCTCTCCATCATTCCTAATAACAATAAAATCATCACAATGATTTAGTAGCATCCAATTCTGAGATGAAGGTTTATGGACAGTGAGGAACGAGTTTACCTGATAATTTAGCTCTCGTGCACGGGCTCTTGTCATTGGTCCTTGCTGCGTAGTAGGCATGGTTGTATCGTTGGAAGGGATGTCCTCATCATCCTCCCCTTCTTGCATTTGAGTCGTCCTCGACTCAAGTTCATCTTCCTCGCCCAAATATGGTTTCAAATCTGCAATGTTAAATGTGGGGCTGACCCCAAAATCTGCAGGCAACTCAAGTTTGTATGCATTATCATTGATCTTAGCTACAACTTTAAAAGGACCATCAGCTCTCGGAAGCAACTTTGACTTCCTCAAATCGGGAAACCGATCCTTTCTCAAGTGCAGCCAAACCAAATCACCTGGTTCAAAAGTGACATGCTTCTTTCCTATGCTACCAGCAAGTTTATATTTAGCATTCATGTTCTCTATGTTCTCTTTTGTGGTCTCATGCATTTTTACCATCAACTCAGCACGTTGTTTAGCATCAAAATTCAATCTCTCAGAAGTTGGTAGAGGCAGCAGATCAATAGGGGCACGAGGCACAAAACCATAAACAATCTCAAAAGGGCTCTTTTAGTAGTAGAGTGTTGTGAACGATTGTAAGCAAACTCAACATGAGGCAAACATTCTTCCCACATTTTTATGTTCTTTTTCAAAATAGCCCTAAGCATGGTAGATAAAGTTCTATTCACAACCTCAGTTTATCCATCAGTTTGGGGATGACAAGTAGTGGAAAATAGCAGCTTAGTACCCAATTTAGCCCACAAAGTTCTCCAAAAATGACTAAGAAATTTTGCATCACGATCTGAAACAATTGTGTTTGGCACACCGTGCAAACGAACAATTTCACGAAAGAACAAATCAGCAACATGAGTAGCATCATCGGTCTTATGACATGGTATGAAATGTGCCATCTTAGAAAATCTATCCACAACCACAAAGACACTATCCCTCCCCTTCTTTGTTCTAGGCAGTCCTAAAACAAAGTCCATTGAAATATCCTCCCATGGTGCATTAGGAACAGGTAAAGGCATGTACAAACCGTGAGGATTAAGGCGTGACTTAGCTTTTTGGCATGTTGTGCAGCGAGCAACGAATCTCTCCACGTCCCTCCGCATCTTGGGCCAAAAGAAATGATCAGCAAGGATGTCTTCTGTCTTCTTCACACCAAAGTGTCCCATCAGCCCTCCCCCATGCGCTTCCTGCAACAATAACATACGCACAGAGCTAGCTGGAATGCATAGCTTGTTAGCTCGAAAGACAAACCCGTCATTGAGGACGAATTTGTTCCATGTTTTTCCCTCCTTGCAATTCAGCAACACATCTTTATAATCACCATCATGGGCATATTGCTCTTTTATTGTTTCCAAGCCAAAAATTTTGAAATCAAGTTGTGAAAGCATGGTATAACGTCTAGACAAAGCATCAGCAATTACATTTTCCCTCCCTTTCTTGTGTTTGATGACATAAGGGAAAGACTCAATGAATTCAACCCAGCGAGCATGCCTACTGTTCAGTTTTGCTTGACTTCGAATATGTTTCAATGATTCATGATCAGAATGTATAACAAACTCTTTGGGCCATAAATAATGCTGCCATGTTTCCAAAGTCCGAACTAGAGCGAGCAATTCTTTATCATAAGTAGAATAGTTCAAACTAGGCCCACTCAACTTCTCGCTGAAGTATGCTATAGGTTTTCCCTCTTGTAACAAAACACCTCCCAATCCAATTCCACTAGCATCACATTCAAGTTCAAAAGTTTTAGTGAAATCAGGAAGTTGGAGCAAAGGGGCACAGGTTAACTTATCTTTCAATGTGTTGAAAGCACTCTTGTGTGCTGCAGCCCAAGTAAATGTAACGCCCTTCTTGGTGAGTTCGTGCAATGGGGCTGCAATGGTGCTGAAATCCTTCACAAAACGGCGATAGAATCCAGCAAGCCCGAGAAAGCTTCTCACTTGTGTGACCGTTGTGGGAACCGGCCAGCCATGTATTGCTTCAACCTTGGCTTGATCAACTTCAATTCCCTGTGGGGTCACAACATAGCCAAGAAAAGAGACTTGATCCGTACAAAAGGTGCACTTCTCAAGGTTACCAAACAAATGTGCATCTCGTAGAGCGTTAAAAACAGCACGCAAATGATCAAGATGTTCCTCAAGTGATCTACTGTATATCAAGATGTCATCAAAATATACCACAACAAATCTGCCAATGAAAGCGCGTAAAACTTCATTCATTAATCTCATGAAAGTGCTGGGCGCATTAGTGAGACCAAAAGGCATGACTAACCACTCATATAGACCGAATTTAGTTTTAAACGCTGTTTTCCATTCATCTCCTAGCTTCATGCGAATCTGGTGGTAACCACTACGTAAATCAATTTTTGAGAACACAATTGAGCCACTCAGTTCATCAAGCATATCATCTAGCCTAGGGATAGGATGACGATATCTGATTGTAATGTTATTAATCGCTCAGCAATCTACACACATGCGCCAAGATCCATCTTTCTTAGGAACTAAAAGGACAGGAACAGCGCAGGGGCTCAGAGACTCACGCACATAACCTTTGTCGAGCAATTCTTGCACTTGGCGTTGAATCTCTTTAGTTTCTTCGGGATTGGTCCTGTATGGCGCACGGTTGGGCAAGGAGACCCCGGGAATAAGGTCAATCTGGTGCTCAATCCCACGGATTGGTGGCAGCCCCGGTGGCACCTCCTTTGGAAAAATGTCCGCATACTCCTGCAAAAGGTTAGTGACTGCAGGAGGCAAAGAAGAAGGTATCTCCTCAAGTGAAAACAAAGTTTGTTTGCAAATAAAAGCATAGCAAACAGCAGTACTAGCATCAATCTCATCCAAGTCAGATTTGGTTGCAATGAAACATGACCCTTTCAGCTTAATCTCATTTTTGTTATTGTGGCCAGATTTGGTGTTCTTTTTTTTTTGTGCTTTTCAAGTTCATTTGCCACAATCTGATTTTCACTCTTAGCATGCTCCTGATTCTTTACTTTACTAGCTCTAACAAGTTCATCTTTCAAAATAGCTTCAGGAGACATTGTGTGCAAAACAAGTTTCTTGTCATTATGCATAAATGAGTATTGATTTGTTCTACCATGATGCAAAGAATCAATGTCAAACTGCCATGGTCTACCTAACAACATAGAGCATGCTTGCATGGGTACAACATCGCATTCAATAGAATCATGATAAGAACCAATAGCAAAATTAACTCTCACCAACCGTGTTACCTTCACCTTACCGCTACTGTTTAGCCATTGAATGTAGTAAGGTTGCGGATGTGGCTGGGTGCACAATGCAAGCTTCTCCACCATTTCAGCACTTGCCAAGTTGTTGCAGCTCCCTCCATCAATGATGACTCGGCAAGAACGCTCCTTGATCACACACTTGGTTTGAAACAAATTATGGCGCTGATTTTATTCAGCCTTCTCCATTTGTGCACTCAACACTCGCTGTACTACGACGCTCTCATAGTGTTCAGCATGTTCCGTTCCAATGTGCTCCTCATTTTTGTTGTGCTCCTCATCTTCCCCTACATTGTTAGCAGCAAGCAAGGCATATGTTTCTTCATCTTCACTAGCAGAGGAATACTCACCATCAGGACGCACAACTAGCACACGTGCGCTTGGGCAGTCCTTGCGCACATGACCGTAACCTTTGCAGCGGAGGCATTGAATGTCTCTTGTTCGCCCCGAAGATGCAATTGAGGATGAACTCTTGGTTGGTGCAGCAGCTGCCCCCTTTGTTGTTTCGAGAGGGTATGGTGAGGAATTTGTTGTCGAAGGTCGTGGTTTGCTGCTTGATGAAGATGGGGCAGCGGCTCGGTATAGTTGGGCAGCGGGGTTGGATGGCGTCCAAGTGGTAGCACGACCTGCAGAAATGTTAGTTCTCGTGCTAGCTCTTCGTCCCTGTACTTCCCTTTCAGCTTTACAAGCAAGATGAAACAAACGAGAGATCGAATTGTAGTCTTTGTAAGCCAAAATATCCTGAATTTCCCGATTTAGCCCACCCATGAACCTAGCCATAGCTGCATCCTCATTTTCTACCAAACCACAACGAAGCATCCCTGTTTGCAACTCTTGATAGTACTCTTCTACAGATTTGTTTCCCTGTCTCAAAAGTTGAAGCTTATGCAAAAGATCACGTGCATAATAAGAGGGAACAAATCTAGCTCGCATAACTCTTTTCATAGCATCCCAAGTTTGTGGAATGTTGTTTGGATGGCTGCGCACATATTCACTCCACCAAATAGAAGCAAAGTCAGTAAACTCACTAGTAGCAGCCCTAACACGTTTGTTTTCAGGAAAATCATGACAAGCAAATTTTTGATCAACAGCTAGCTCCCAAGTAAGATATGCATTGGGGTCATATTTTCCATCAAAAGAGGGCATGCTGAATTTAATCTTCCCCAAAGAATCATCATTGTCGCGTACCTCACGTCGTGGTTGACAAGCACGTCCACCATGTCGACGGCGGCGCTGCTGCTGGCCATTTACCTCCCCATCAAGCTCTGTGTCAGCTGAATATTCTTCCTCATCTTGCCCAGCAATGCTGCCCTTAGTGTTGTTGTTGTTGTTGCGCCGTCCCGTACCATCACGACCCTCCTGGTCCATCCTGTCCAAACGCTCCAAAATACCTACAAGAGAGGTGTTAAGAGCCCCAAGCGTGTTCTCCATTGAGGTCAGCTTGGTGTTAGTGTCGATCTGCGTGGCCTCCAATTGGCCAAGGCGTTCGTTGGTGACTCGAACATCCTCATCAAGGTGTTCAGCATGCACCCTCACTTGGCGTTCAAAGTATTGAATGATGCCCCTTGTTCGAGGTGAATGAGCGCGTCCATCATTCTCATTTCCTGCCATGGTTAGCTTGTAGCAAGAAGATCAAGAGAGAAAAAAATGTCCTATCAACTCGTTGAACTAGGTGGCAGCAAACTCCATTCTCTCAATCTTGTGCCATCAAGTTCTTACATGTTCTTACCACGCTAGGAAGTTGGTGTTGGCAGCCAGCAAGAACAGCACAAAACGTTACACAAGCACAGCCCTGTGTCGTTGTAGATAATTTGTGGAGCTATAGGTGGCTCCAAGAAAAGTCAAGGAACAGCTAGAACCACGTTAGCCAAAGCGAGTTGAATAAATGTTCATAATGGTACCGTGCTGGTCCTAGGCTAAACCTTGTTAGAGACGTGAGCCTAGACACAAACGTAGTCACCAAACAGCGGCAAACAAGGCATACAAATAGAGCACTGCAGCAACAAGAACTCTTTTTCTTTCTTTCTTCTTTTCCTTCTTGTTTCTTCCTTTGCTTTTTTTTTCTCTTCTTCTCTTTTTTTTTATTCTTTTCAGGGCCTCACAAGTTATGTTTGGCACAAACAAACAAAACAATTACTTCACACAGCCCTCCTTGCTTTTAGATGCACAAATTACATAGCAGATATGCGGAAATCTCCAGAGCGATTACAAAGCGATCAGAAAGAATTTGGTGGCAAGGTTATTTTTCCCTGGAAGAGCACAAAGTAAGCTTTCCAGAATGTATCTAAACACTTGAATTGGAGATTGGATGCAAGAAATAGAGCAGATTTCTTCCTGTGCAGATCTGGAAGTGGGGGTGGCGAAAATTAGTGGAAAAATGCAGCGGCGTGAAAGGGGGGAAGTGGCAGCGAATCTAATGGTGACAAAAACGTGACAAGAACTCAAAACTCTAATGGATTAGATCCTAAGAACCAGCACATGACACCACGATGCAACCACAAACTCAACAAGCCAAGAACTAGGTAGAACAGCAAGGCTCAAACTAGTTTTGGGATTTTGGATCTAGCCTATTTTTGTTTGGTATTTTTGGACTGTAGGTAAAGTAAAGAATGAGTAGATACTCTCACCGATTAACCTTGCTCTGATTACCACATGATAGAACCCGCTAGGGTTTGTTCCTGATCCTTCGATGAGAGTTGGGGATAACTTCGATTTGGGGTGGATTCGACGTTGGCTGTCCGACTACAACGACCACAAGGGGCTGCGCCTTAGCAACAGGTACACCGTCTCCGATTGTGATGTTCTTGCCGTGCCAAGAACACCGCTGCTCCTGCTAGCAATCGAGAACAAGCAAGAACAAGATGAACAAGCAATAACTCACGGATTGATAACCAAATGGCGAATCTGGTACACAAGTTGGGGTCTTGAATCAAGCAAATCGGGTGGTCTGATCGACACACGCGTTTACAAACTGGTTGCAAGAAGCTAACTCAGATCTAAAACAAAACTCAAAAACGTTCTTGGCTGCTGCTGGTGGTATTTGTAAGTGGGAGAGCAGCCAAGGAGGTGTTGGGGTCGAAACCCTAGCTTAGGAGGCGCCCCTCATGGGCTCAACTGGATACAACAGGCCCAAGGCCCAAAACTGAGGTTCTGCGCAGACTGGAGGTCCGGACATTGTTTTGCAGATTGTGAGCGTTCCAGGATGAATCTGATGATGGGGTTAGATCCATATGAAACTAGACTTCATGAGCTTTCCAATGAGTACTCATATGCCTCAAACAACATCCGGAGTCGAGAAATATTGCCAAATCAATTTGATGTTGCCTGGCTGTACGAACTTGAAGTCTGAACTTGGTGTCCGATCTTGTGCTTCCTTGTTGTGTAATCTTGATGTCCAAACTGATTGGTTGACCCATTAGCTTCCTCTCCATCATTCCTAATAACAATAAAATCATCACAATGATTTAGTAGCATCCAATTCTGAGATGAAGGTTTATGGACAGCGAGGAACGAGTTTACCTGATAATTTAGCTCTCGTGCACGGGCTCTTGTCATTGGTCCTTGCTGCGTAGTAGGCATGGTTGTATCGTTGGAAGGGATGTCCTCATCACTCCTCCACAAGCGAAGATGGTGTGTTCAAAGCAAACCGAGAAGGAATTACCATCAAGCAAGCCTAATAAGATAATAGAGCAGCAGATCCAGCTCTATTCAAATCACTTTAAACAAAAGGAGTCTTGGACACCCAATGTCTACATGGATGGAGTCTTGGACACCCAATGATTACATAAATGGTTCAATAAAGGAACCTTTAGGATGTCAAGAAAAGAGCAGGAAGAGGTGTGCTCGAAAAACTCCAGCGGACTTAGAAGATACAACCGATGATCACAAGGAAGCATAAAGAAGAGTCAGTGCCTATGACCCTAACCTTTTTCCTTGCCAGCTTCCTCTTGAATCTCGGGACGAGATTCCTGTTAAGTGGGGTAGATCTGTCACACCCTGGTTTTTGGCCTTCTCGGAGTTTCCAGTAAATCCTAAAGTTTGGCCAGAAATAAATAGAAAGTGAGTGTTGCATTCGTGCCGAGATGCTTAGGGTTTTGTGTGTTTGTTTCTAAAAACTCGAATAAGTTTCCGACTAGGTTCTCGAATAGGTTCCTTTGGGAATTTTTTTCTAGATTTTTCAGGAATTTATTCTAATTTTTCTAGAGCTAATCCAATTTTTGGAAGCTTCTAGAAATCTTTTTATGAGTTCCAAATATTTTATTTGGGTTCATCGTGTCCAAATCTATCTCTGGAATTTTTCCCATGATTTTTGGAATTTTTGGAATATTTTTCATGGTTTAAATACTAATTCTAGACTTTTCTAGAATTATTTATTATCAGGAAATTAATTATTCCGAAAATCCCAATTTATTTGGGACAGCCATTGACCTTTAATCGGGCCTGTGTTGTCCTAAATCCATCCCACCTCCTTAGTTGGGCCAAATATCACAAGCCCATTAGTGGTAGTGGAATTTTGATGCCCATTAGCATTGGACGGGAGTTAAGGCATCTAAATCTATTAGTCCCATATTGCTAATGGATTGAGAGATGGTGGGTTTTCTCCCTATATATACGGAGCACCTCCCTTTTGAAAAAGGTGCCCTGTAGACTCCTTTGCAGGGAAGCCCCAAAGTTTGGGAATCCCTCAGGAGTGCATTCTTTTAAACCCAGCGCGTCGCCGCCGCTCTGCTGGACGTCGCCGCCGCCGCCCGAGGAGTCCCAGGAAGCCTCTCCGCGGTCCAGCCATCCCGAGCCGTGGCCGGGGCGTCGCCAGCACCATGCGCCGGCCAAGCTGGTCGTCGTCCTTCGTCGGTTTCCCTCTCCGTTGTGCGACCGACGAGCTGCCGCCGTCCATTGTTGGCATGAAGTAAGCACTACATCACGATCCTTGTTTCGTTTCCTTTCTGTTTTGCCGTTCATGCACGAGTTCCGTCACCTGTAGCCCCGACACCGCCGCTTTCTTCTCGAACTCCAGCCACCACGTCGTCTCCTACGGTCACCTTGACGTCGTCGCCGCGGTGAGCCCTGCATGCCGCCCCGTCCCTCCTCTCTTCCCTCGTGCGTGCGCGCAGCCCCGAGTCCTGTCAGCCCTGCCGCCAGACCCTGCTGCCCCTGACCTTGCCGGTCAAGCCGAGCCGCACGCCCCGTCCCGCTGCCCCATGTGCCTACGCCTTTTCGCGCGCAGCTGCGTGACGCAGAAGCAGCGCCGCTGCCCTGCTGCTACCCTTGCCCGAGCACCTCGTGCTGCAGCCCTGCGTGCCCGCCTGAGTGCCCGCGCGCCAGCACCCAGCAGGCCGACCGAACGGCCAGCCCAACGAGACCGAGGCCGGCCACCAGGAACAGCCCCGGCGCTGCCCCTTCCTGCGACGTAGCACCAGAACAGAAGCGCCGCCGCCGGTAGGAAGTCACGAAGGAAAAAGTTACGTAGATGCAATCTGTTCAAGGTTCTTTTCCATTCTGAGCCCCAAAGAAACGTAATTATTTGCCTTATTCCTTGTGTCTTGTAGCTTTTCCAGAAAACCCCCTAGGAAAATCCCACCTTAGCACATAAACCCCACCCGAGCCTTTTAGCAGATCTAACCCCGGCCTTTCATCAATTCACGACCACTATTTCTTGAGTCTTGCAAAACTTTCCTGCTAATCCTTTTCGTCTATAGTTAATTATGAATAAGCCCCCAGACCTTGTTTTGCCCCTACATTTCGTGTTTTAGCTCCAATTTGATCCATTCAAGTTGCGTTAGGTTCGTAACAACATAATCTACGCTTTAGCGGTGACGTTCACCATGACCCTTGCTTCTGAAATTTAATTAGTAATTAATTTGATTAATGGTTAATTTAAACTAGCTTTCTAAATAAAAGATGTTTAGGCTTTTGCACCAGCCTTGTACCTTGCCAGTAGGTGCAGCAGAGACCAAGCCTTCATGGTGATCATAACCTATCCAAATTCCATCCCTTTCATCCCTTTTGTTGCCACATATTTAGCCTATACCTTTATTTCTATCCTATGGTAATTTATATTCTGGCTTAATAAATGTTTAGTGTATGAACCATATAATTCCGGTGTATTATTTTAATACTGAATTCATATATGGTGGCCACATATGTGAAATCTAGATATTAAAATAGTATGTTGAATTGTATGTGCATATACTAAAGTTTGTTGATCCATTTATACAAAATTCCATTGAAGCTTTATTCCAATATTCCAGGATGACATCATGTTCATGCCTTGATTATGTCACAATCCATTTGTCTTTAACCAAAATAATCCCAGCCTTTGTTCTTTGTACCAGTATGCCTTTGACCGTTCAATTGCCTATACCTTTTCACCCGTAGTTCTGCCTTTAGTGTTTCTCGCGCTCCCAAGTTCGTAGTAGCTAGTGTTTTCTAGTAGTACGCTTTTCAAAACTGTTGTATTGATTGCTGTATTGCTTTGTTAGATGTACCTTGTGCTGGTGTTGATTGTGCCTCGGTGAGCTGCTCAACGTAGAAGGAGAGCAAGGTTCTGAAGAAGAGAAACACTGGAAATACTTTGAGGAAGGCAAGTATAACACGAGAAATTCCTTGCAACCTATACACTTTTAATACACCTTGCATACATGCTTGAGTTTAATTTGTTTAAGGTTTCCCTAGTGTTCCTATACCCTGATTTCCTTGCTCAACCTGGGTTATGCAATTTTGGGTAGCAAATGCTAGGCTAAACAACATGAGCTTACCGTCTTTGGACGTTGGAACTTGGATACTTATGATCATTTGTGAATGATTAAAACTTGCTTTTTAGCAACATGGTTAGGTAGCTAGAACATGTGCTGTGTGCTTTGTTCTCAGCAAACTCTTGTTCTAGAATATGTGCTGTGTGCTTTATTCTAGGCAATTCACGATCTAGAACATGTGCTGTGTGCTTTGTTCTAGGCAACCCTTAATTTGGACATGTGCTGTGTGCTTTGCTCCATTCAACCTAAATCGGAACATGTGCTGTGTGCTTTGTTCATAATCAACCTTTAAACTGAAACAATTGCTGTGTGCTTTGTTCTGGGCATCACTTGTTATGGTCTATCTTAAAGTGGCAACCCGGGAAAACAGTGCAACCACGGGAATCAAATGGGCTCTGGTCTTAACTAAGTAAATTGTATGATCCTAGCTTGTCTAAGTGGCTATCTGGCTTGACTTGGAGGAGAGGGCCAGAAGCGGTGGCCTTGGTCTGTCTCGGAAATGGGTCGATATTTACTTTTGGTGGGAGCAGAGAAGGTTCACACTGTCACTAGCGGCTAGGGTCTCTTTTGAAAGGTTTCGTAGCGTCCCTATGCAGTCACAGCAAAGGTAGTGTGATGAATGTGCCTGATCCGCACTGCATGGTTGGGTTATAAAGTTCTTTTGAGCTTTTACGCGACCAGTGGGGAAAGTGTACAACCTCTGCAGAGTGAAAACTGATATATCAGCCGTACTCACGGTTACGAGTGGCCTGGATCCTTTTTGACAGTGACTTTTACCCCGGTGATGTTTAAAATGAAATGACAATGGAATGATGGTGGACTATGATATACTTCTCTACTATTCTTAATTTGGTTTACAACTGGGTTTTACCTATTACATTTTAGTAACTTGGTTAATGTTAAAATTGAACTACTAAAAGTGCTTACCGCAGTTAAACCGTGTCTAGCCTTTTAAGCCTTCATCCCTCGTGTTATATTTGTTAAGTAAGGTTGGTTTACTTACACTTACGTTATTCAACAAAATCCCGGATGGGTATTCAGATGAGGCAGCACTCGAAGATTATCAAGAAGACTTTCAGAAGAGTCCTAGGTTGTGGTTCACCAGCCGGCGTCCCTGTGCAATGGAGACTTCATCATGAGAGATAGTAAATAGAATTCCGCTGTGGTTTGTTTTAAAACCCTTGTCTTTTGTAATAGTTTCTTTTGTAATCGAGCACTGGTTTACTTTGATTTACCTTATTCTGGAGCTATATGTGTGTTTAAGACTTCCTGGGTACACATATAGTAGCATTCGGATTTCCTTCGTAAATCCGGGTGTGGCAAACAAGAAAGTAAGTCTCAAAGACACTAGGGATATCCTAAACAAATTAACTCATACATGAATGTAAGTGATTAATAACGTGTATAGGTGTCAAGGAATTCTCGTGTTATACTTGCCTTCCTCTTGGTCCTGCAGCTGTTGTTCTTACTTTTCAAAGTGTTGCTCGAAGGACGGCTCGAACAGCTCACCAACACACAATCCAGACAAGCCAGTACATGCATATCAAGTAAAATAAATTAGAACAGTACACCAAACAACTCAAACAGTGGCTAAAAAGCTAATAAAACTATTCTACGCATTACCATGAACACATGAGCGAAAGGATCACTGAAATCGGAGTTAAAACGCATATTCTAGAGCTAAAACAAGGTCTAGGGACATGCAGGCAAAGAAACTAAACTTCCAGGGGCCTAACTGCGAGACAACAGGGATCTAAACATAATTACGTATAAAAATAGAAGGTCTAACGTGTAAAAACTACAACCTAGGACGGCGGGTTCAATTATTTAAAAGCTCAGGGTCTAAATTGAAAGAAAAAGGACTTAAACCTAATTACTTTTGAACTAAGGTGGACCGCGGGTTAAATTCCTAAAAATAGAAGGGCCTAAATGCAAAAGATGCACGGTGTGGTGGCTGGCTGGCGTGGCTGCTGACGTGGCGCCCATGTGTCGGCCACGTGGCACTGACTGGGCTGTGGACCGGGCCATGGACTTGGTCTACTGGTCCACGGTGGACCGTTTATGGGCGAAGGGGTATGGGGTGATCTTGGCCGTCCAAATTGGATCAGGCGCCCAGGGTTTGAGCGGGCAGCGGAAAGCGACCGGCGGCGAGCTGGGACGCGGCGGCGGGCGACGACGAGCGGCGGCGCTACTCCAGCGAGGTTGATTAGGGCGCTAGGGGCCTCAGTTTAGCACGAGGTTAGGTCGGAGAGCAAGAGGGGGTCACGGCGAGACTTACCAAGGGCTTTGGGGCCTCGGGCGGACAACGATGGAGGCGGTCGGCGACGAGGGGCGGCGGCGGGCTCGGTCCTCGGCGGCGACGGGGGCTCCAGGGCTCGGCTTGGCTCGGAGACGTCGGCAAATGCGCGCGGGTGCTCCTGCGAGGTCAACCACGGGATCAGGGGAAGCTTAGGGTGGCCGGAAGGCGGCAAAAGGCTCAGCGGCGGAGCTCCTCACCTTAGCAACGGCGGGCAGCGGCTGCGAGCTCGAAAACGGAATAAGGAGGGGCGGGTCCAGGGTTTATATTGCGCGGGGGAAGCGAGGGGATAAGGCCGCGGGGAATCCGGGGCGGATTGGGGTCGGCCGCGCGCGAATAGCGTGGTGGTTGAGCGGCGGCGCAACGGACTCCGACGGGGAGTCCGGCTCGAGTTGGGGATGATGGCCCCGACAGGTGGGGCCCACCTGTCGGTGTCCGGGCGAAGGTGCACCGGCCCCCGGGCGTCTTCGGCTGAGGAGAGCGGAGGCGGGAGCGGGGCGCGGGCGCTGGGCCGAGTTGGGCCGGCAGGGAGGTTAGACGGGCTAGGTTAGGAAGTTTAGGGGGCTAAACCGGACCGTGTCAAGAGTTAAGGGGCTAAACACAGACTTAACGCGAGAAAACAAACAAACACTCATTCAAAAGCAAATTAAATGAGGATTTCAAATATAAATTCAAAACCCATCAATTAAGTTGCTAACAAACAAAAATATGCATCGGCATGAGTGCACACACATGTTTTCTAACCTTACCTTTGCTTTTAATTTTTTGGCATATTTTAATTAACCCCTATATGACATGAACAATTCAATAATAAATTAAAACCTAATTTTATTAAGGCCTAATTTTTAGAGTGTTACACATACCTAAGTCTTGAGTTTGTTGGCTTGCATGATCAAACCTTAGCTTGAAACTTGTGGGTAGCGATAGCATGATCCATGCCTAAGTTGTTGTGAGGTATGATATGGTTTACTAGAGCTGCTATGATCTTGTTTATTGTGATGCTTGATATCCGGAGTTTTATTTTCAAAAATACAAAAATAACAAGTTCCTCAATGATGAGAAATTCCTATCCAAGGCCATATGTTGATCCTATCTTGTTATAGCCTCCACATATGCAGCTTGTTCTCTCATTGAGCTTCGTCAAATTGTTGTGACCCTTAGTGAGAAGTTTGTCATACTCCCATGATCAAGAATCACGTACACACACCACCACATGCTAAACTTCTATCTTGGAAGTTGAGCACCCATCATTTCATCCATCCATCCATCCACCGTCATAATAAACACTCCAAGTTGTTTCATGTCCTCTCTCTCTAAAGTTAAGTGTATGCAAGGACTTGGGCTATGCAAAAAGAAATAAAAAGATGCATACCCAAAGAAGGTATGCCACATGCTCAAAAGGCATGTCATGAAGAAAAAGAAAAGAAAAGATCACCCAAGTCCCCGAAAGAAGGAAAAAGAGAGAGAAGGATCATGTGAAAAGGAGTCCATATATTCATATCCACCATATTTGCCATCCACACACTTGCACATTCTTGATCAAGGTGTATGACTTGTTTTTCCATAGGATCCAGTCTTTGACTTAGCAACATATGAGAGATAGGTATGCTTTCATTTTCTCACCCTCAGCTCAACAAAAAGCTTATTAGGAGTAGGATGTGAAAAGAAAGGAAAACCCATGCCTTGGTGAGGAATCATAAATATTGAGCGACCCGAGAGAATCATTTGAGGAGCTTTGATTTCTTTTCAAAAAATTTTGCAAAACTTCCGTATTGACATTTTGATCATGAATGAGTGAGTGGTGCTTTACATAACTCATTCTACCTTACAACCGCCCAAGGAAGGTGAAGCTACATGCCCCGCAAGAGTAAAGTATTAGGTAAGATCAATGCCAACATGTTCAATTCTTGGTAGAAGTACTTTGATGTATATTTGGAATAAGTTAAGAATACAACATTGTAGCAACTCCTGATCAGCCACAGACCTTTGCTCGGGACGAGCAAGGGGCTAGCTTGGGGGGAGTTGTTGACGGCTGTTAAGCACCAACAATAGCCATCAATATACTCGAATAAAGTGAAGGATTGCTAATACTCACAAGCATATTTCCCTTCGAATAATGTAGTTCCACATGTCCTTGGAGAATATTTGGTTGTAGGTAATTTGCTACAGAAATAAAGGAGAATCCACCGTCATGGATCCAAGTGACAACATCCCGACGAATCAGAAGCCGCCACGCGTGCATCACATGGATTGAAGGGCCCACAACAGACCCAAACCGCCTCAATCCACCGTGGACACGTGCAACTACCCTTTGGACCCACTTGAGAGCCACCTGGAGAAAGCACAATAGGAGAGGGCCCACCAAGGGGTCGGCCGAACCCTTGGATCGGCCGAACCACCTTAGTGGCGCCCCATCCTGGCCTTCCACATGTCACTCTCTCGTGCTCTCCTGAAGGTCAGTTCGAGGTGGATGCTGGAATAGTCCCTCGGAGATGCTGCCTCTTGAGGCCTATAAATATGAGTGGAGGGGCTCCAAATGAGACACACACATCTTTGAGCAATCACTCTATTCCTTTAGGCTCCAGGCTTAGTGGAGTTAGACTAAAGTAGCTCTATTCAGGTTCTAGGTCTCCTTGGAGCTAAGGGTATGGCTCTTGTATCTTCTAGTTCTAGGATGACTTTATTCTACTTCAATGATATATCTTCTTCATATATTGTTTGATATTATTGAGTTGTGCTTGTGTTCTTGCTATCATAAGTTGCTAGGATTATATGCTCATGAGTTAGTCATATACCATTGCTTCGATAGTATAGACTTGAGTGCTCTCATACATGTTAGACTTTGCTCTAGTTCAACTAGAGTATGGTTTCTTATGCATAATAGTCTCCATGATCTATGCCACGGCATTGCATCGACCATTTTTATGGTTGCGTTAATCATAGTCTTATTAGCTCGAGATGGTCAACGTGTTGTGAACGATGCGAGCATGGTGCTCGGGTTGAAATCATGGACTGGATATGAGTGTGCCCCACGGTTTGGCCGGGGTAGGCCGCAAGTGGTGACAGCCTGTTGGACCCTCTGAAATCCCCCACATTCGGTTATTGCTGTAGGAGTTCGTAAATGAGTAGTCACATCGCCATGCATAAGTAGGCAATCAGTGCAGAATTACAACACTCTTCAGAACAACATCCAGGAAGGCAATCAGAACCTGAACGCCTACCTACGGTTCCAAGGATTTGATCCGAACTACCCACTGTACCGCCAGCAGTAAGAAAAACAGCTTGGGGGAGGACCCCCGCACAGGTAAGTTCATCGCAACCATGTCTATTGTTTTCTAATTTTATTTATGTTAAAAAAAAGAGAGAAAAAATGCCCTTGCCCTTTATGGAAATGATGAATATTTGTGATGACCTTCCCCTTTTATCCCAGTCTCAATAAGGTAGTCTTTTGTGTCTTGGATTTGTTGGCTTAAATTAATGACTTCCTTTGAAACTTAAAACTTGTGGGTAGCAAATGCTAAATCTGATTCTAGGTTGTTGGGAGCTAAGATATGATAAGTTTAGAGTTGCTTTATCTGCACCCAAGTGAAACTTGATCCCGGAGTTTTTATTTCGAAAAGAATAAAATTCTAAGCTCCTCAGTGAGAGTGAAAAAAAACCTACCAGAGCCTCACATTTCAACCACTTACAAAGAACATGTGTATTTGTTTTGAGTTTTGTCAAGTTCATTGTGACCTTTGTAAGACTTTCTTTATGCTGTTAAAATCGGAGTCACGTACACGCCACCATATGTGCCATACTTCTACCCTGCAAGTAAGCACCACATGCCTATTCATTTATCGAAATAAAGTACTCCAAAGAAAAATGTCTTCTCTCCAAAAATGTTTTAAGGTGTAAGGCCTAGGCTCCTTTTGAAAAAAAAAATAATGGACACGTGTTTAGTCCATGAAAAAAAAGAAAAAGAGGAAAAAGAAAAGGAGCCGAGCCTTACAATAAATTCTTTAAGGAAAGAATACATCTAAAGGAGTTCATTCCATTCTAGTACCACATATTCACACTTGCACACTTAGATTTGAGTGTATGATTTAATTCTTCATAGATCCTGGATTTGAATCAACAAAATAAGCAATGCATGTGAGAAACAATAGTTTCCTATACATGAATCCACTTATTTACTCTCTTGAGGGGAAGCCTGAGAGGAGTGATGGCAAGGTTGTATACACCAATGAGCGACTTGAGAGAATCACTTGAGGAGCTTTGTTTTTCTTTGCAAAAGTTCTTTAAAAATCTTCGGTGTTGTTGGGGGATTGGCTTGCCAAGGCAACACCTTCTCCCATTTACTTTGTTTACTAACTCTGAGGTCTTGCCTTCATTGCAAGTATTGACAAAGCAAACGCCTTCGCTATTAGTTTTGGCATCGGAAGGCGGTTCACTGTCTTCGCTACACAGAATCATTTAAAAACGAGGTGCGAAGGTAACTTACAATTATTACCAACATATACATGGTTTATCTTCTCTTCTAGGCTCACGATAAGACCGGACCAAGGACAAGTTGGCTTCTGTCCAGGGAAGGAGAAGGCATCTTGTGCTGAAGGCGCTTCTAAAGGTGAAGGCATTAGAGGTCACCAGAGAAGCGGCGAAGGCAGCGTGGACCAAGTCCAAACCGAGTCAAAGACGGAGTCACTAGTCTACGCATTCACATTGAGAAGTGTAAATGTACTAATATGCCCCTGCATAACCCAAGCTGTGTAGTCTAGAAGATGATGCCTGGTTTTCAGGGGTACAAATGGAATGTAAAATGTGCCTCTTGGTCTCCCTATAAAAGGGGACCCCTCACCAACGTGTAAAGGGCTAATTCCCGAGAATACTGTTGATGAGTAATGTTGCTTGTCTACATTTCTTAGTCTTAGCTATTGTTTGTGTATATTGCCTTGGGCAATATCCCAACAATTGGCACCCACCGTCTGTGCTGTGCACGAAGAAAATCCACGAACACCACCATGCCACCAAGAAGAGTAGCAATAAAACTACCTACCACCGAAGATGCAACCTCAATCGGTGAAGCCGATGCCCATGCCATAATTCCACCAAATACCACACACCCATAACCGAAGCCATCATCGAGGAGCAGGAAGATGATGGAGACACACTCATCACTGAAGACAAGCTGCGCAGTGTGGAGGAAAGGCTCCGCATTCGACGCCTAGAGCAGCAGAAACAACTCGAAGCCGCTCAACTTGAGTTGCAACAACAAATGCAAGAAGAAGAAGAAGAACAACAGCATGAGTTGCTCCAAATCAGGCAACAATTGGAAGAACTAAGGCAAGCGTAGCAGAGAAGGTTAAACACCACCACCTCAAGAATAGCCAAGCTTCATGCAGAGCTAGAGAAGGCCAAGAAACAAGTCACCGAGTTACAAGCTGAGCTCAATGAGCCAATTGCCTTCGCAGATGCTGGGGCAATCCGTGTTTCCACCTCGGGAACCGGTCATCAAATACTCCATACTCGTCCCATTGATCACAACTGTCCGTTATCAGAGGCACTGCAACTGGCCAGATGGCCGCCTTCGTACAAGCCCATCACTTTACCAAGGTATAATGGCCTCACTGACCCCAAGCGGTTTCTCATGAGCTATGAGGCCGCAATAGCTTCGGCCGGAGGAGATGATGTAGTGCTGGCAAAATCTTTCATCATCGTCTGCAATGACACTGCAATGAACTGGTACAGCAAGCTTCCAGGCCTATCAATCAACAGTTGGTATGATCTGAAAAGAGAGCTGATCAAGAACTTTAGCATTACGGGAGACCAAGCACTATCGTATGCAGAATTGACCCTACATCAACAGCTGAATGAACCACTGGAAGATTACTTTCGCAGGTTTGTGGGTCTGAGATCTCAAGCTCCTCATATTCCTAACGAAGCCGCCAAGTTCGCCGCTATTCAGGGGCTTCGGCCTGGCCCATTTGCACAGCATATTGCAAGGGAAACACCAGCAACCCTTGGAGATCTCTATGAGGAGCTTAAGAAATATTGTCAATCAGACAATGACAACCGAAGGCGAATTGCCAGAGAACCTATCATGAAGAACCAGTATGAGTCCCAAAACAGGTAACATCACCACAACCAACACCACTACCAAAATTATCCATCCCAAACAATCATGAGTGTCGAGAGTTCACCTTTGTCCCAAGAAAACAAGCCTTTCTACCAAGAAAACCAGTACACAAACCCAAGAGGTGAGTCTACCCAGAGAGGAGGAAGAACCGGCAGAGGCCGAGGAAGAGGAAGAGGCCCGCCTTCGGGTCCAGAATTGTTCTGCCAATACTATGGCAAGAATCACACTGATGGCACTGAGCAGTGCCGAGATATCAAGAAAACCATCGAGAAACTGAAGGTAGAAAAAATCCAAGCTGCCCAAATGAAGCCACATTCAGCTTCGGCTTCATCCACCAGCACCCAAACCATACAAACCCAACCCATACAGCCATATTGCCAAGTTTATCCTTCTCTAAGCTCAAACATTGTGCATCCCACAACGGCGATGGCGACTCAATATTCGCCTTCGCCCCAAACATTCCAACACTACTATCCACAAACCATGTATCCACACTTATACCCTCAAATCACTCAACCTATCCCAAACAAAGACATCAAAGTGGAAGAACTACCACCACCACCTCAAAAGCCACAAGACCCAAACCCACCAACACCTCTCCCTAGTTATGGCCTCATTATGCCAATAACTGGAGGATCCTCACTTACTTTTGAAATGAAGAAGCAAAGAAAGAGTTACTTTCGGCAAGTAAACAACATCTCAGTGGATGGGCCATACAAGAAATCAGAATGGTTTCACATGCCAATTACCTTCACCGAAGAAGACCTGAAGCTCCATAATTTCCCACACAACGATGCAATGTTGATCGAAGCCAACATTACTGACTGGACAATTGGGAAAGTGCTAGTGGACACAGGAAGCTCCGCAGATATCATCTTGGCAAAAACACTCAGATCAATGACCAACATCAACCCGGACAACCTGGAACCATCAGACACACCATTGGTTGGCTTCGGGGGAAAACGTACACCAACATTGGGAAAAATTACACTACCAGTGTCCTTTGGTGATACCTCAAATGCAAGAACTGAGTACATTACCTTCGACGTCATTGACATGTTCTTCGACTATAATGTTATCTTCGGCAGAGGAGTCATAAATGCCTTCGACATCATCATAAGGCAAGCTTTCCTATGCATGAAAATGCTAGCACTCAAAAGGGGTCATCACCGTCTTCGGTGATCAAACAGAAGCAAGAAAAATTGAATATGCCAGCACCCTAGGGCAGCGCAATGTGCACTTGCTCGAAGAAAGAGAACCAATATACCAAGAGGAGAAGCCAATTGCTGAGAAAGACAGCAAAAACATGCAAGGTGCAATAGAAATAAAACAAGTGCAACTGCAACCTGACGTCTTCGACAGGAAGGTGATCATTGGTTCAGATCTTGAGCCCGAAGAAGAAGAGAGACTCATGTTGGCATTTCTTAGTAGCACCACTTCATGAGTGATGGCACTAGAGATGCCTTAATATAAATATTAGCATTACATAGGTTCTGCAAGTGCACAGAAGTACATTGTAGCATTTCACTTGGGAGTATTCCAGAGTATCGTATTTATTTCCTCAGGAAAAGTGTATGGCAAAGTAATGTGTTTTCCAATGCATCAACTATATCACAATCAATATACCAAGAATAGAACAGGGGATAACATGATATGAAGAGTTGGGTATGTTGACACACAGAAGGTTTCACTGCTCATTATGTAAGTCTAGTTAATATGAAGGTCCTAAGGGAGAACTAGGGATTCTATGTACTTCTTACTTATGGGTTACATTCATTACAAGTGTATACTATACAAGCTCAGCAAGGGACACATGTTAGAGGGCAAATCAAGGAGTCGTGGGATCCTCTCATCCAAGGGTATTGTCATGATGTTTATCACGAAGGCCAGCAAATGCCCAAATCCGAACGGCGAGGATTACAAAGGCCCAGCAGGGCTGTCACCACCCGGGGGCTACCTCTGAATACGTGGGGTAGGGTATTCCCAATGGTATTCCATAACCCAAACACCACGTTTGTAATATGAAATATATCTTTACCAGTTGTACGGAAAGGTAAAGAACAATCATAATGATTCATTAGGCCATTGCCATAACATGTATCAGCTATACTAAGGTGCAAGACATACAACTTATATGATGAACACACAAGACTAGAAGTCAAGTGACATAGGCAAGATAGCATTTCCATTAAGGCTCTAAGTCTTACAAATAAGCAAAGGATACAAGATAACTGAGCTCTAGGCTTACCAAGACTCCTTCGGAAACCCGTAGAAGCTCAACTCCTAGAACTACTTCACTACTAACGAAGACTATAACTTGTAGCAAATGGAGCTCTTCCTTCTGGTGTGTGTTGTACAGGGGGTGTTGGCATCTATTTATAGCACTAGGAGGCGGTTCAGGGCCAGTACAAGGCAGTTGAGGCTGAGTGGGCCCACCCTTAGGTCGTCCGACCTATGGACTTCGCCCGACCGTCTGATGAACCGACTGAATCCATCCATGGTGCAGATTTAGTCCTGAAGGCGGTGTAGATGCGCAAGGGAAGGGAGGGCCGCAACGGCCGCTGGACTGGGTCGGCCGACCTGGTCCAGGCTCGTCTCGCCTCGGTCTTGATTCTCAATTGGGCCCATCAATCCATGTGCTTCTCCTTATCCTCTTCTCACCCCTTGGATGTAACCGTCATGGATTCAACGCCTCTGACGATATTCATTTATGCTTCTTCTGGATGGCGAAACTTGGGCTTTACTGGGCACCAGGCCAGGTCGGCCGACCAAGTTAGGTCGGGCGACCTGGACTTGGCCCTGTTTTGCTTCATCTTTCGGCCCTTGTTTCCTGCAACCAAATAATCTCCATGTACAAGTGGAACTACATTATTTGAAACCAAATCCTACTGGTCATTGCTAGTTTTTTTAATTTTATCATGTTGGTGTTACAAGATAATCATGACTTAACAAATACCAACAAACTCCCCCAAGCTAAGACCTTTGCTCGTCCCGAGCAAAGCTTTGGAGAGTTGGAAACTTTGAATCAAATTTGTGTGCTTCCCAAAAGATATTGTCAACAAGAAAGCATTTCATGACTTGAATAAGTTGGCAAAGATTAAATCATCCTTTTTAGCTTATCACTTATGGGGCTTTTAGCTTTTCTTCATCGTGAGCGGTTGAAAGCCAGAACAAATTAGCGAGAGAGCTCCGCCCAAACCTTCGTTCCACCATTACACCGGAGGTTTTTAAAGAAACTTTTGCAAAGAAAAACAAGCTCCTCAAGTGACTCTCTCTCAAGTCGCTCATTGGTGTATATATCCTTGCCATCACTCCTCTTAAATTTCCCTCAATAGCATAAACAAGTGGGTTTCGTAAACGGGAAACTTTTGTTTCACACATGCATTGCTTATTTTGTTGAGTCAAATCCAGGATCAATGAAGAATTAAATC
This sequence comes from Alloteropsis semialata, assembly GCA_004135705.1. Lineage (NCBI taxonomy): Eukaryota > Viridiplantae > Streptophyta > Magnoliopsida > Poales > Poaceae > Alloteropsis > Alloteropsis semialata. The sequence goes on from CM014271.1 coordinate 47,904,093, forward strand.
ATACACTCAAATCGAAGTGTGCAAGTGTGAATATGTGGTAATGGAAAATGACTCCTTTAGAGAAATTCTCTCCTTTAGGAATTTGCTATAAAGCTTGGCTCCCTTTTCTTTTCTTCTTTCTCTTTTTTTTTTCATGGACTACACACGTGTCCATTTCTTTTGCGCTCTCTATCTTTTTTTTCATAGGGAGCCTAAACCTTATGCCCAGAAATATTTTTGGAGAGAAATCCATTTACTTTGGAGTATTTTATTTTGGTAAGCAAATGGTAGGAATGTTGCGCTTACTTCTAGAGTAGAAGTACGGCAAATATGGTGGCGTGTATATGACTCTGATTTTAAGAGCATGAAATAAGTCTTACAAAGATTACCATGAACTTGACAAGACTCAAAACAAATGCACATGTTCTTTGTAGGTGGTTGGAATGTGAGGCTGTGGTAGGATTTTCACTCTTCACTGTGGAGCCTAGAATTTTATTCTTTTTGAAATAAAAACTCCGGGATCAAGTTTCACTTGGGTACAGATAAAGCAACTCTAACTTATCATATCATAGCCCCCAACAACCTAGAATCAGATTTAGCATTTGCTATCCACAAGTTTTAAGTTTCCAAGGAAGTCAATGATTTAAACCAACAAATCCAAGACACAAAAGACTGCCTTATTGAGACTTGAATAAAAGGAGAAGGTCATAGCAAAAATTCATCACTTCCATACAAGGACAAGTTTTTTTAATAAGACAAAAAGAAAAAACAAAGGGAATGGTTCAGATAAACTTACCTGTGCGGGGGTCCTCCCCCAAGCTAGGCTTCTCACTGCTGGCGGTACCGAGGGTCTTTCAGGTCGAACCCTTGGAACCGAATGTAGGCGTTCAGGTTCTGGTTGCCTTCCTGGATGCTGTTCTGAAGGGTGTTGTAATTCTGCACTGACTGGTCCCACCAAGCCGGCGACTGCTGCACATGTTGGGTCAACGTATCATCAACGCGGTGAGTGGTTACCTCCAGGGTTCCCATGCGGTTGGATAACCCATCAATGCTGCAGCGCCAGTCCCTTGCTGAAAAGGAACGTCGGGCATCGAACGGAGGAGGGCCACCACTTGAGCTAGATGACTGATGATAGTGCGGGTCTTGGGGATCCCATTGTGCATGTGGAGCTTCATGCCATCCCGAACCTCCCGCCATATGTGGTGGAGGAGGCTGCGGCTGCTCCCAGTTTGATCCTATTGGTATGTATGGCGGGTTGGAGGCTCCCATGCTGCTTGGGACTGCGGCACCACGGCTTCCTCCCATCGGGACATGCTTCTCGTCACCCTTCCTGCCACGCTCTGCCTGCCTTCCTGCTGCAGTTCCAACAAAAGTGATTTGCACCTGTACAACCAGTATTTGGTGCTGGCAACGGAATTCTGGTTGTACTATTATAATAGACCATAGCAAGCTTCTGGACAAAATGAGATTCATCCAGAGTTGGGCGAGGCTGTGGAAGGTACTCGACTCGGTAATGATCCAAAAGGCCCATTGACTCAAAAATAGAGTGACCAGAGAAGTACACTCAATGGGACCTTGCCTCTAAAAACACCCATCCATTGATCAATCATAAAAACAACAGGGGAGATTTTTATCTTCTTAACCATCGCATATAATAATTTTAATTCATCAATGCAAATGGTTCGAAGATCATTTTGAGGAAAAAGGGTCATGGCAAACCAGCGGTGCATAAAACGAAGAGTGGGGGTTATGAATGTGACTTGTTCTTGGGGCAGTGCATTCTGTGGAACCGGAGACGTCCTGCCAGAACGATTCTTTAACAAAATGCTTCAACATTTTATCAACCTCCAAGCTACAACGCCTGCTAAAACCCAAATGGAGATTAAGCTGCCTCCAGGAAACGAAGTACTCTTCCCTTCGAAAGTGAAAAGTAATTACCTCCTCTGATTTTCTTAAGGTCGCAAGAAATTGGATTGTTAACAGGCGACACCTATCTTCATGAATGCACGCGAAATCTGACCAACCCACAGCCCTCCAAACAGTTTCAAAGTCAGTGGCCATACCTGATTTCTCTATGAGTTCGCTTGTGAACACACGTGTGATCAAAAGCGTGACCCAGGAGAATGTGATACGCTTCCGTTTCATAGCCTTCCTCAATGTCGAGTTGATCATTGGAGATGAACGCCGGGCGAGGGTCGTCATCGTTGTTGTTGCTGCTGGATGTGTCTCTGTTTCCACTTCCATTGCCACCACCATTACCGCTGCCTGTGGATCTCCATTGAGTGTTGGCTTTGTGTTTCCATGGTGCCTCTACCTGAACTGGGGGCTTTTGAACTGGCGGAGATCAACTCGGTGCTTCCGGAATTCCTCCTCGAGCTTGACCCCTTCAACTTCTTTGCTTGCTTTACGACTCCTCGGATGCTGTTCATGATTCCTGCATGGAGAGCAACAAAAACAACACTTGGTAGATGAAAGGATTAGCGTTAGCGAGTTAGTCGTCCAAGCATTAGTCGTTCTTGCGGGGCGTGGTTGCCTCCACAACAGTCATCCTTGTGGGTTATGACACACCACAAACAAGCGTTCTTGGGGGTTTGTAGACCTCTACAACACGTTTAAGAGCTTGAGCACAAAGAGAATAGCACCATTATGCAGAAATAAAATCCTTTTTTATTTGGTTTTTCAATTTTTTATTGATTTTCAAACTAAGGAGCTAAAGACTTGAGAACTATCAGGAGGGAGAAGAGAAACACCGAGGGTGAATCGCAGCTCGGGTTGGGGCGAAGTGAACAAGCAGCAGGCCAAGGCTTTTTATAGCCGGAAATAACCCTCAGTCGGCCGATCAGATGGGGTCAGCCGACCCTCCCACAGAGGTGTTTTGGCCAGGCTTTGATCACGAGCGCGTTGGATACCCTGGCACCTGCATCCTGGTTGAAAACTTTGCAAAAGAAGAACGCATGCGTCGGGCGACATGAGGTGGTCGGCCGACCCGTGGTTTCTTCCACTGCAGGCATGCTTTGAAAGGAGCAACACTAGTGCAGGGTAGGCATTGATTTGGTTTGAATGCGCTGCAAAAGTGGTTGTCTGGGGTCGGCTGACGTGCCTCGGTCGGCCGACCGAGTCTTGGCTCGGGTCAAGCTTGGATTTTGCAGAGAGGCACATGGTTCTATGTTAAGATGAATGCTGGGTGCATGGGCAGTGGTGGTCAGGTATCCAAGGGGGATTCAAGTGGATGGCTCCAAAGTTTGAAATTCAAATGCAAAGATTTATGGGAATTCGAAATATGCATGAGCATGGAAAATAAATATGCATTGTGAAGTAAATATGAGATACATACCGATGTGCCTACCAGTGAGGACTCGTTGTTTTTCGTCTGTCGAGTGCGGACATCTCTAATGTGTGGTTTAACTTGACGACTCAGCTCCCGCATTTGAAGATGATGCGGGGCTGTTGACACTAGCGATGGCAAATAGAAAGTCCGCAAGCGCACGGCTGTCGTAGTAGCTTTCACCCGTGAGTAAACCAGGTATCGAATCCACGGGGAACGTAAAGGGCTGTCTAATCACTGAAGCTGACCAGATCGATCGAGTATATATAAAGGCTGGGTAGAGAGGATAACTTAGCACTAAGGCTCCGAATATAGCAAAGGGAATTCTCCTATGCTTGCTTTGGGCACCGGGGTATCCTAGACCTCTAGGAAATTTTCGGCCAACAGCTCTACGCCATACCCGAACGTGGAGGATTACAAAAGATGGACAGGGTTGTCCCACCTGCCGCCTATCTCTTCTAATCCGTGGGGCTATGAGGCAAACGAGGGCAGATATACACCTAAGCACCACGCCTAAGATAATATCAGCTATACTAACCTTGATCAGAGATTAGAACACTTTATGAATAAAGCAACGAACCCACAAGCACAATAGAGAACTCAGCTTTCTAAAACTTAGACTTAAGAACTATTTGAATCTTGGATACTTACTGAGTAGCTTGCATCCGTTGAGGTACAGGTGGAGGGACGCCGACACGCCGGGACTCCTCCAGACTCTCCCTCACTCTCTCCTTATGTCTACTCTAGATATGAGGAGGGCTTCGTCTTGGATCTTCACTTCATCTCGATGATGCTTAGCCCTGCCCTGAGTCCCTCTATTTATAGCTTGGAGAGGCAGTTTGGAGTCGGTGTGCGGTGGTTGAAGCGGTTAGGAGGTGGGCCTAGGTTGGCCGACCTAGGGAGGGTCGCCCGACCGTAGGATCTACCATCCTAGGTCGTCAGCGGTGCTGATCTTCTCCTGGAGGCGGTTTGCAGACACGTGTCAAGGGGCGAACGATTCCGGCGCACGCCCAGGTCGGCCGACCTAGGGGGGTCGGTTGACCTTGGGTAACCGCATTCCAGGCCCACTTTGCTCTGGGTGGCTGATCTGGGGGCCTCAAGTCGGTTCCAGGTGGGTATGTTTGACACGAGTACATCTTGTTTCGTGTGTGGGCCCTTCAATCCATGTGATGTTAATCTTGAGCCCTTGATGCAAACCAACGTTGATTCAATGGGTGGGATGATCTCCAGGTGTGCTTCTCTGCACGAGTGGAATTTGGACCGAGTTGGGCCTGAGCCCAGGTCGGCCGACCTGGGGAGGTCGGGCGACCTGGCCCTGGGCCCACTTTGGTCCTTCTTTTGCCATTCTGCCCCTGCAAGCACATATACACCAAAACTAGTGGAATTTGTTAGTTTATAACCCTATGTCTTTTTGTTTTATTATTCTTTTGTGTCCTTGTTGGCCATAATATTTTATCATTAAGAGTCGCCAATAAGCTCCCCCATACTTATCCTTTACTCGTCCTCGAGTAAAGACTAAGATTCATCACAGAAATTATGAACAAACATATAAGTCATTCCCAAACATCTAGGCTTAGTGGAATTGTAGAGAGTGGCTAACATGTCTTCTTGAGTTATTGCAGAAAGGAACAGCTTCTTTATGACATGAAACACTTGACCCTCAAGTACTTGGGTTTTCAGAATTTTGTAAAGAAAACCAATGCTTTGCTCCTCAAAGAGTTTCTCTTTGGATAATCATGGTAGTTGGACAACACTCATACTCTCCTGAATGAAACTTTGTATGTGGAGCTCTCAAGATACATACCTTATTTTACTTATGTTGTCATTCTAAGAGTTGGATCCAAGCCAGAGGTAAGTCATGTAATCAAGTCAAGAAGTGCATGTTATGGAGTGGAAATGTAAATGGTACTCCTTTATATTGGCCTCCTCCCCTTTTTCCTTTCTTTTTGTTGGATATGGTCTATTGCATTTTTCTTCTTCTCTCTTTTTTTCACACAATGCCTTTCTTTTAGCATGAGTATTATATTTTTTATGCATATAGCCCATATCTTCTTTTCATCTTGATTTTTGGGAAGAAAGCCATTTAGGAGTATTTATTCATGAGTATGGAATAAAGGCATGTTTTGCTTCACCCTCAGTGTAAGGGTTAAGCTTTTATGGTGGAGTGTACGTGATCTTGACTTTAAAGACATGAAGTATCTCTAACAAGGGTCACAAACCTTGAAACAACTCAAAGCTTAAAAGATATGCATGGTTATGAATGTAAGTGGTTGTCTCTCAAACTCAAGAGGAGCATAGCAAGGTTGAAAGTTTTAAAACTTTTCATAAATTCCAAGTACTTGAATAAGTAAGAGCATCCTTCATACTACAGCCATATCTCAAAATGCAATAACTTAGATGATTAAAAAAGGGTTCCTAAATGAAGCTATCCACAAGCCAAAAGGTATAGGGAATAAAGTATATGTAAGTCAATAAATTTCCATGTGACGGAGAAGTTGGAAGGGTTAAATTTTAGTTGAGTTCTGAATTCCATGATCTAGTTCTGTAGAGATTCAACCGAAACAGAGTTTAGGATGATCAAACTAGCGTGCAGGAAGAAGTGTGGGCCAGGTGGGACCCAGGCCAGGTCAGCCGACCTGGTGAGGTCGGGCGACCTGGGGTAAACCCCTCTGGTCCAGCCCCTTTGCGTGCCGCTTTGTTTCATTCTTCTCTGTTCTATTTCACGTTGGATCTCTGTTTCCCATTGCAGGCTTCCCCCACAATTGTACCTTGAAGACGTTACCTTCATCATCTTGGAGTGTGATTGCCCCATGCGACGAAGTTTCCACCACAATGAACGGTCCTTCCCATTTGCTTCGAAGTTTTCCATGCCCAAAGAGATTTACCCTGGAATTAAAGAGTAATACCTTATCCCCGGGGTGGAACTCCTTCACCTTAATCCTCTTGTCATGCTATCTCTTGGTTCTTTCCTTATAGATTTTGGCACTGTGGTTCGCTTTGTCTCTCCACTCTTCTAGCTCTGATAATTGCATTCTCCTCATCTATTGGGCTGCTGGAAGATCCATGTTCCACTTTCGTATAGCCCAGTGTGCCCGATGCTCTAGCTCAACTCGTAAATGGCAAGTCTTGCCGTAAACCAGTTGATATGGGGACATCCCGATTGGCATTTTGTATGCCGTTCGGTAAGCCCATAGAGCATCTGGTAGCTTGCTCTTCCAACCTTTTCCCATTTCTGTCACGGTCTTCTGCAGAATGTTCTTGATCTGCTTGTTTGAAGTTTCTGCTTGACCACTTGTCTGGGGGTGGTATGGTGTAGCTATGTTGTGCTTTGTCCCAGTTCTGCCAGAAACTTCTGGAAGATCTTGTCAATGAAATGTGACCCTCCATCACTGATTACCATCCTGGGGGTTCCAAAGCGTGGGAAGATGATCTCATGAAACATCTTTCACGCGTGTTTGGAGTCAGCGGCTCAACATGGCATTGCTTCAACCCACTTCGAGACGGAGTCCACTGCCACCAGGATGTACTCACTGTCATAGGATTTGACAAAGGGTCCCATGAAATCAATGCCCCACACATCAAACAACTCAACTTGTAAGTTGTTTATGAGTGGCATTGCATCTCTTGCTGTGATCCCTCCGTGTTTCTGGCATTGCTGGCATCGTCGAATGAACTCCTTTGTATCCTCGTACATTGTGGGCCAGTAGAATCCACTCTGCCAGATCTTCGATCTTGTCCTGAATGCCCCGTAGTGACCTCCATATGGGGCTGCATGGCACTGCTCAAGGATCTTTCTTGCTTCATTTGTTGGTACACGTTGTCTGAGCATGCCATCTGAACATACCCTATACAGGTATGGTTCATCCCATAGATGGAGTCTACTCTCGTAGATCAGCCTTCTCTTGTTCTCCCCTGGCGGTACATATCCTGCAACCATAAAGTTCACAATATTTGCATACCAGGGGTCGGAGGTAGTCACCTTGAGTAGGGTGTCGTCGCGTAGGAAGTCGTTTATCGGTAGGTCCTGCACGTTAGTAAACTGCATACGCGACAAATGGTCTACTACTGAATTCTCTACTCCCTTTTTATCTTTAATTTCCAGGTCGAATTCTTGGAGTAAGAGAATCCAGCGGATAAGGTGTGGTTTAGCATCTTTCTTGGTAAGCAGATATTTTAAGGCAGCATGATCGGTGTAAACAATCACCTTAGCTCATACCAAGTACGATCTAAACTTGTCTATAGCAAAAACTACTTCCAAGAGCTCTTTTTCAGTGGTAGCATAGTTAAGTTGAGCTTCTGTCAAAGTTTTACTAGCATATGAGATAGCATGATGGTTCTTATTTTTGGTTTGTTCAAGGACAACACCAACAGCATAGTCACTAGCATCACACATAATCTCGAAAGGTAGCGTCCAGTCAGGGGGTTGAATGACTGGTGCCGAGATGAGAGCGTTCTTTAGGATGGTGAAAGCATGTAAACACTCATCATCAAAGTCGAAGGGTACATCCTTAGCTAAAAGGCTAGTAAGGGGCCTGGCTATCTGAGAGAAATCTTTGATAAAACACCGGTAAAACCCCGCATGTCCTAGAAAGCTACGGATTCTCTTGACATTGGTAGGAGGTGGAAGCCTCTCTATGACTTCAATTTTCGCTCTATCCACCTCTATCCCTCTTTCGGACACTAGGTGTCCTAACACTATACCCTCTCGGACCATGAAATGGCACTTTTCCCAATTTAGCACCAGGTCCTTGTTTCGGCATCTCTGTAGCACCTTATCTAGGTTCTGCAGACAGTGATCGAACGTCTTTCCATAGATGGAAAAGTCGTCCATGAAAACTTCCATGATCTCCTCAATCATGTCTGAGAAAATAGGCATCATGCACCTTTGGAACGATGCTGGAGCATTGCATAACCCGAATGACATCCTACTGTATGCATATGTTCCATAAGGGCAAGTGAAGGTGGTCTTTTCTTGATCATCGGGGTGGATAGGAATATGATGATAGCCGGAATACCCGTCAAGAAAACAGAAGGAGTGGTTCACAAGTCTCTCCAACATCTCATCAACAAAATGGAGCGGGAAGTGATCCTTCTTCATTGCCTTGTTGAGTCTGCGGTAATCAATACACATCCGCCACCTAGTAACGGTACGCTGAGGAATCAGCTTGTTCTTCTCGTTACTTACGACGGTCATGCCTCCCTTCTTGGGTACTACTTGGACAGGGCTGACCCATTCACTGTGAGGGACGGGATAGATGATCCCGGTGTGCAGAAGTTTTAGGACTTCCTTCTTCATGACTTCCCTCATCGCATTGTTTAACCTACGCTGAGGCTCCCTAGATGGTGTAGAAGCTGGGTCTATGGGAATGCGATGGGTACAGAGCGCGAGGCTTACTCCCTTCAAGTCCTTGAGGGAGTACCCAAAAGCTGAGCGGTGTTTCTCGAGCATCTTAATGAGTCTATCACTCTCGTCCTGCGTTAGCTTGTCACTAATGATAACAGGGGAATCCCTGTCCTCATTCAGGAAGACATAGCGAAGGCCAGCGGACAAGGGTTTTAGCTCTACATGTGACTTGGGTGGCTCCTCGTTTTCGAGTGGCTCAGAAGCATCATCCTCTTCCTCTATAAAGTCATGAACATGCTCCTCGAGGAATGACTCAAATGGGTCACTAAGTTGAATCACTTCCTCAGCTGGGTTAGGCTCTATTGTAGGTTCAACTATAGAATTCTTGACCCTGGCTAAAGGAATTGTGAGGCGGTTTCTTCCTACTTTGGCTAGGAGATTTCCTTCCGGGGTTACATCCTACAAGTCCAGAGTCAGCTCAATCCCATTGTGCTGGAGGAGAAAGTCTCGTGCTAAACCGAGACTCTCGAGAATACAACGTGAGGGTGTTCTAAGAAGTTTTAATGTCAGGGCCAGTTTCTTACGCCGTTCAAGTGATGAGGACATCCTCCATTATTACCCGCTGGCAAAGACGCAACAAGAAAATGGGCCAAAAAAAAGGCTCAGTTGTAGTCGGGCGGTGACCGTGTGAGCCTCTGAATAATCCCACCTTGCTTAGCTAGGGAGGAGAAAGCCACCTTAAAGGGGAGAGCCACCCTTCCCCTATCGGACTAGTCTTTTGGGGTGATTGGGCCTTTTCCTGAGGGGTGCGCCGGAGTGCGGTGCTAAGATTGCCGAGGCGCAACAAGAGGCCCTAGTGGTGTTGTGGGCCGGATCGGTGTGTCGTAAATTTGGCTGTCGGTGCTAAGATTGTTGAGGCGCAACAAGAGGCCCTAGTGGCGTTGTGGCCAGATCGGTGCGTCGGGCTTTCCATCCAAACCCCACCTGGCCCGGACTCATCATTTGGTATTAGAGCTGGGCCCTTGTTAAGAAGGGGAGAATGATGAGGACATCCCAAGGATATACGCGAAGGAACTGGACATGATGTTGGCCCCAACGGTCAGGTTATAGAGAATGTCTATGGCCACCTTGCTTACGAAACCTCGAATAGTCTGTGAATGTGAGTCAATCCGAATGACTTCAGAAGAAAACTCAGCCTCATTTGACCACTCTATGTTTAGGATGGAAATAAGCTCCCTCATGGTTTCGTTCAGAAATTCTGTCTCCATATGAATTGAGGTTCTTTCCTGTAGGCTTTTTCTATGTTGTGTAGTTTGAGGTATTCCCAAAGTCTTCAAAGAAGTCTTCCTCGAAATCAAAGGGTAATCCGAGAGCCTGGGTTTCCTCTTCCTCAACGGATGAGGTCTCAGGAGCTGGACCGGGCAAGTCTATGGGTTCTACTTGGGGATCTTCTTGCTCAGTTTCATCCGCTTCAGCAGGGGAGTTTTTCCGGATGGTTGCTAGGACTTCTTTTGCTCTAGCCGGGGTTATGTGTAGGAATGAGCCTCCGGCTGCTATGTCTATGTACCGGGCATCTTCTCTGTTCAACCCAGACCGAAAATGCTGCATGAGCATGTAGTCTGGGAAGCCTAGATCCGATCCGGTTAGACAAGAGTCTTGGAACCAGTCCCATGCTTTCGCGATTGTTTCCTTCTCTCGTTGTTGGAAGTTAATGATCTCCTTCCGAAGTGCACAGATCCGGTGAACAGGGAAGTATTCAAGACAAACTTGTCCCGTAACTTTCCCATTCACCGTTCGTTAGCCTAACAGTATGGTCATACCACTTCCTTGCTCTCTCTTTAAGAGAGAACGGGAAGAGCTTCCATCTTATCGTTGCCTGAGTCATGCCTGATATAACCAGACATGAACAGAGCAACTCAAATTCGTGTAAGTGACGGTATGGGTTTTCACCATCACTTCCCGAGAAGGATATGTCCTGGACCATAGCTATGAAGGCAGGGCGAAGTTCATAGCTATCGGTTAAAATAGGATTTGGCGAGGGGTGCGGCTCCAATAATTCGCCCTTTGGAGCAGAGAACTCATGAATTTGTGTTGAATTCATGGTTGAAAACAAAAATAAAAGAATATAAAATAAAAGATAAACGGGCAACCGTAGATCCTAGACAACAGCTATCGTTCCCCGGCAATGGCGCCAGAAAGCTTGTTGACACCAGCGGTGGCAAACAGAAAGTCCGCAAGCACACGGCTGTCGTAGTAGCTTTCACCCGTGAGTAAACCAGGTATCGAATCGATGGAGAACGTAAAGGGCTGCCTAATCACTAAAGCTGACCGGATCGATCGAGTGTATATAAAGGCTGGGTAGAGAGGATAACTTAGCACTAAGGCAGCGAATATAGCGAAGGAAATTCTCCTATGCTTGCTTTGGGCACCGGGGTATCCTAGACCTCTAGAAAATTGCCGGACAACAGCTCTATGATTACAAAGGACGGACAGGGCTGTCACCACCTGCCGCCTACCTCTTCTAATCCGTGGGGCTACGAGGCAAACGAGGGCAGATATACACCTAAGCACCACACCTAAGATAATATCAGCTATCCTAACCTTGATCAGAGATTAGAATACTTTATGAATAAAGCAACGAACCCACAAGCACAATAGAGAACTCAGCTTTCTATAAATCAGACTTAAGAACTAGTTGAATCCCGGATACTTACTGAGTAGCTTGCATCCGTCGGGGTACAGGTGGAGGGTCGCCGACACGCCGGGACTCCTCCAGACTCTCCCTTACTCTCTCCCAATGTCTACTATAGATATGAGGAGGGCTTCGCCTTGAATCTTCACTTCATCTCGATGATGCTTAGCCCTGCCCCGAGTCCCTCTATTTATAGCTTGGCGGTTTGGAGTCGGTGTGCGGCAGTTAAAGCGGTTAGGAGGTGGGCCCAGGTCGGCAGACCTAGGGGGGTCGGCCGACCGTAGGATCTACCGTCCTAGGTCGTCAGTGGTGCTGATCTTCTCCTGGTGGCGGTTTGCAGACACGTGTCAAGGGGCGAACAATTTCGGCGCGCGCCCAGGTCGGTCGACCTAGGGGGGTCGACCGACCTTGGGTAACCGCCTTCCGAGCCCACTTTGCTCTGGGTGGCTGATCTGTGGGTCCTCAAGTCGGTTCCAAGTGGGTATGTTTGACACGAGTACATCTTGTTTCGTGTGTGGGCCCTTCAATCCATGTGATGTTAATCTTGAGCCCTTGATGCAAACTGACGTTGATTCAATGGTTGGGATGATCTCCAAGTGTGCTTCTCTGCATGAGTGGAATTTTGACCGAGTTGGGCCTGATCCCAGGTCGGCAGACCTGGGGAGGCCGGGCGACCTGGCCCTGGGCCCACTTTGGTCCTTCTTTTGCCATTCTGCCCCTGCAAGCACATATACACCAAAACTAGTGGAATTTGTTAGTTTATAGCCCTATGTGTTTTTGTTTTATTATTCTTTTGTATCCTTGTTGGCCATAATATTTTATCATTAAGAGTCGCCAACAGGGGCTTTGCACTGCCACTCCTATTTTGTTTTCTTGGCGCAAGGCGATGTTGGTGTTGATGCCTTCGGTGCTTGAATGCCTCGTGTGAATTCTTTGGGCAGGGGTAGGAGTGGCTCACTATTAGTGACCGGTGGTCTTTGTGGTTTCTTTCCATAAATGACCTTGATTTCGGGTCCGTCATGCTCTTGGCTTGATTCCTTCTTGTTTCCTGCATGATTAGCCAAAATCTCCCGTCTAGCTTCTTGTACCACAGCAGCTAGCTGGGTTGACTGGGCCTCTAGAATTTTACTTAAGTGCAGCTAGTTTTTCACGGTGACTGATAAAGCATAGAATCTGGAGCTTAGATCATTCACCTTTTTCTTGGCCGGTGTAGTGCTTGTACCTCCTCCTTGCTGGGGTGGTTTCCAATTATGTTATAGAAATAGATCTCTGCACTTCTGCCAAGAATCCATCTTTACCTAGTGGTTGTAAAACCATTGCAGTGCCCTTCCCGCTAGTTGTTGACGGTCCTTATAACAAAAATTCGACCATCAATAGGCTCAGAAAACCAATAAAGATCAAGGCATAACTTAGACATTTGTATTCAAATGATATTGTACCATGCATATCTAGAATATATTTGAGTACAGGGACTACGGTGCAAAAGATGGACGAAACTGGGCACAGACCCAGGTCGGCCGACCTGGCTAGGTCGGGCGACCGAGCCTGGACCCCCAATCGAGCCCATCCTCCACACAGGTCAAGAAGCACATGAGGAGATAATCATGGACGTTGGAACATGGTCGGTTCAAGTCAAGGGTGAGGATGAGCCACGTGTCACTCCCATGGATTGAAGGGCCCACACCTCAACTCAATTGCACCCAAACAAAGTATACCCACCTGGAACCGTCATAAGGACCCACATGGCAGTCTACTAGAGAAGAGTGGGGCCGAAAGGCGGCGGAACCAGGTCGGCCGACTTGGCCCTGCGGCCGTTTCGCTCCGCCCTTGACCCGTACCTTAAAAAAAAAAAAAAAAAAAAAAAAAAAAAAAAAAAAAAAAAAAAAAAAAAAAAAAAAAAAAAAAAAAAAAAAAAAAAAAAAAAAAAAAAAAAAAAAAAAAAAAAAAAAAAAAAAAAAAAAAAAAAAAAAAAAAAAAAAAAAAAAAAAAAAAAAAAAAAAAAAAAAAAAAAAAAAAAAAAAAAAAAGTACTTGTAAACCGCCATCAGGAGTCCATCTGAGCCGTGCAATATTGAAGACGGTGGATCCAAGGGTCGGCCGACCTAGACCCACCTCCAAACGGCCACAACTGCCTCTGGCCGGCTCCAACCGCCTATGTGATGCTATAAATACCTGCAAAGGGCGCCGTACTCAACACACACCAGAAGAAGAGCTCTCCTTTGCTACAAGCTTAGTCTTAGTCTTAGTAGTGATAGTCATAGTAGTAGATCTTCAGAAGGGCTTCCGAAGGAGTCTTGGTAAGTTCTAGAGTTCAGTTCTCGTATTCTCTTACTTTCTTGTAATACTCTGAGCTTAATGGAAATACCTTCATACTTATGTTGTATGCCTCAGTTATACCTTATCCACTTAGTATATACTACTTATGTCTTGCACCTTGTTCAAGTGAATGTATGCTATGACATTGGCTCAATGTGCCTTATGGTTGCTCTATTTATTAACGTGATAGATAGAGTTGTATTTCATATTGCAAGCATGGTGTTTGGGATATGGAATACTGTTGAGGGTACCGCTGCCCCACGGATTAGTAGAGGTAGGCGGCAGGTGGTGACAGCCCTGTCCGTCCTTGTAATCCTCCACGTTCGGGAGTGGGTATTAGGCCTTTATGATAAGACGTCCTACTGTCGTCCCTTGATGAGGGAACCACTGGATACCTCGATATGTTCTCTTGCATATAATCATTGAATGAGCTTGTATAGGGTATTGTAGTATATCCAACTCCCATATGTATGATGCTAATGAAACCTTTGTATTCTATACTAATGTATTATTACTAACTAAGACTTCTATAATGATGAGCAATGAACTTCTGTGTGTCAACCTACTCATTCATTTCCATATCATTTACCCCTGTTGAGATTATGGTACATTAATTATTGTTGTAAGTAAATGCATTGGAATGACATCTCTCTTTAACTAAACACTTTCCCTGCGGATAAACAAATAATGATACTATGGAATACTCCCGGGTGAAATGCTACAACGTACTTCTGTGCGCTTGCAGAATATCTGTAACGTCTAGATTTACGATGAAGTATCTCTAGTACCATCACTACTCTAAGTGGTGATGCTAAGAAATACCAACAAGCATTTCTGGCGTGGTTAAAGAGATTTGATCATCCATGCATTTAATGCAACATGATTAATTGCCAGTAATCTAGTAGGTTTACTCTTTTGCTCTGTTTCTCCGTGATGTGAAACAGGGTAGTGCATGACTGGTTTCCAACTACCATCCAACTACGTCGAGAACCCGAATACCATAGGAAGGAGGGTACATTCTCGTGTCGTAATCCCTCAGGTGTTCTTGTCGGAGACCGAACCAGTCATCGGAGAATCCTCCAACCAAGGAGAACAACCCGTTCCCGTAGCACCCCAACCGGAAGAAGCCATGGCCGACAGGACCATCCGTGACTACTCCGCCCCATCCGCTGCCTAGATCCCTGTGGGTCCGGAGGTGGAAATGGGGGATCATGCTTTTGAGCTGAAGGCCCCGCTAATCAACAAGGTGCAGGCTAGCTCCTTCTGTGGGAAAGCCAATGAGGATGCCAGTGCTCACCTGCAGCATTTCCTGGAGGTGTGCAGCACCATCACCATCCGAGGAGTGCATCAAGAGGCCATCAGGCTCCGCCTATTTCCGTTCTCGTTGTTGGGAAGAGCCAAACAATGGTTCTATTCCAACCGTGATGCGGTGAACACGTGGACCAAGTGCTCCAGCTCCTTCTTGGCAAAATTCTTTCCTATTGGGAAAATCAATGCCCTTCGGGGAAGAATTTCCAGCTTCCAGCAAGAGTCTAGGGAGACAGTTCCAGAAGCGTGGGATCTCTTCCAGGACTACATTCTAGCATGCCCCCACCATGGTATGCAAGAGTGGCTCCTGCTCCAGAACTTCTGTCATGGGCTGTCCCAGACAGCCCGTGAACACATGGACGCTGCTGCTGGAGGGGCATTCCTCTCCTTTACCGTGGCCGCTGTTAAGCTTCTCATCGAAAAGATGGTGTCAAACCAATCTTGGAATGACGACCGTATTCAGGGGCGCAAACGCGGTATGAACACCGTGAAGGAGGTGGACATGCTGGCCGCCAAGATGGACCTCATCATGAAGCGCCTCGATGACTGCACCAAGGATGGGGGCGCCAACAACGAAGGGCCACTGGACTCACACATGATGTGTGAAGTCTGTGGAGAAACTGGCCACTCAAGGAACAACTGCCCCGAGACACAAGAGGAGGTACAGTTCGTTAACGGCAACAACGGGTACCGGCCTCAAGGGAACTGGAACCAGCAACGCCCTTTCTACCAGGGAGGTAACAATAATAACTCTTTCTCTAACAAACCTTCCCTTAAAGATCTTGTCCTTGGTCAGGCCAAGATTAATGAATCAATCTCTAAGAGGCTTGCTGCTAACGATAAGGCTCTGGAGGGCATAAATTCTAAAATAGAAAGTTTGTCCTCCACCTTCCAGAGCCAGCTGAGCTTTAACAAAATGCTAGAAACCCAGTTAGCTCACCTTGCCGTCGCTGTTCCTTCTGATGATAAGGGGAGAATTCTCGGGCAGCCAGATTCCTCCTTTGAAAATGTAAAGGTTGCGTCCACGAGGAGCGGTAAGGCTACTCGGGATCCAGTCCCTCTTAACCCTGCAGGGAAGGCAGCAGCACCAAGGAAGGAGAACCTAGAACAAGGAGAAGAGCCTGAAGCCGAGCTAGCACCAGCTGGACGAACTGCGCCACATGAGTTCTACGATAGCAACGTCTTGCCGTTCCCGCAACGCCAAAAGAAACTGTCGGCGGACGAGCAATTCGTCAAGTTCATAGAGGTTATATAAAAGTTAAATATACATGTGCCATTGCTGGATGCTATGCAGGTACCAACCTACGCAAAGTACTTGAAGGACATCCTCAACAACAAACGTCCACTCCCAAGTACCGAGGTCATAAAGTTGACTGAGGAGTGCAGTGCAGCCATCCTAAACAAGGTCCCGGAAAAGAAGGACCCAGGATGTCCCACCATCACATGTACAATCGGAACACAGCATTTTGAGCACGCACTCTGTGATCTGGGGCCAAGTGTCAGCATCATGCCAAAGGTAGTATTTGACTGCCTTAATTATACTACTTTGTCCCCTACTCCCATGAGACTGCAGCTGGCCGACTCCACGGTCCGCTACCCGGAGGGGATAGCCGAGGACATTCCGGTGCGCATCCGGGATTGCTTCGTCCCTGTCAACTTCGTGGTGCTGGACATGGACGTGAGCAATGACTCGTTGCTCATCCTAGGGCGACCCTTCTTGAGCACAGCAGACGCACACAATAATGTGGGTGATGGGGAAATCCAGCTCCACATTAATGGCAAGAAGGAGAAGTTCGAGTTCAGGCCAAAGGTGGAGCAATGCTCCATGATCAAGATAAAGTATGGGAGAAACAATCAGAATGTGAAGATAGTGGAGGTGACACCTCCAGAAAAAGACAGCCTGATTAAGTTCATGGAGAAATTCTGGGAGAAGGAATTCCCCATCCGGTATTATGCAAAGAACAACAAGAAGCCTATACGAGGTGCAAAGGCACAGGCGAATAAAACACTGGAACAAGCTGTCGACTGCCAAAAGAAGGTAAAACAGGTATGGCGGGTTAAATCATCTGTATCCTCATCTCCAGGGTCAGAAGCTGCTTCATCAAGTTAAATCCTACATCGGAGACGTCTTCGCTTGACGATGTAAAACACGAGTCCTGCGCCGACAGGCACATCAGTGTCAACAAACTAGCTTGGGGGAAGACCCCCAACTCAGGTAAGTTCAGGTAAGTATTACTGAATAAAGTTTTCTGTTGAATAAAGTTAGTAAATGAGTGTGGGATATGGGTACCCCTGGGCCCACTACCGACCAGATATGTAGTCGGCCTGGGCCCACGTCTGACAAGGATGTGGGCCGACCCCAGGCCGGCCCACGAGAATCCCTGACTTGATGGATAAGATTCGAGAAGACTTAGCCCGCAAGGCATTCGGCGATTCGTCCAGATCCTGCCCTGAGATCACAGAGATTATATTGTAATCGACTTGGATTAGTTTCTTGATTTGAGCCGGACCATAATTAGAGATACCGACTTGTAAACCCTAGGCCGTTAGCCTATATAAGGCGGCCTAGGTCGACCCCCTTAGATCATCTAAACTCATTCATTCTCACCTCCACGCATTGTAACCAAGAGCCCGCCGTTGTTTCCCGAACTCGCCGAGCAGATTAATACAAGACCCCGAGCACAGGACGTAGGGTATTATACCTCCGGGTAGCCCGAACCTGTATAATCCCTGTGTCCCTGTGTTACCTCGAGCTCCCTAGTCCAGCGATCTCCCTTTGCCTACAAATCAACCATCTGGGTACCCCCGGGTGGACTGCCGGTCAATAGATCCGACAGTTGGCGCGCCAGGTAGGGGTGATCGCCGGGCAATAAAGCTAGCTCGATGGCAGATCGTCGCTCCGTCATCTTCCCCGACTCCATCAAGAACTGCGCTACGCATCTGGAAGGTATCAGCTTTTTCGCTGAGATTCACTCCGCCACCACCGCCGCCTCCGACTCCACCATGACGCCTGACGTTCCCACGCCGACCAGCTCTGTGCTGACGTCGTCGCCGATCTCCTCGTCAATCATCGCTCCGCTCCAGCAGCGGCTCGATGCGATCTCCATCAACGACCAGGCTCCGGGCCTGGCCGCTCGCCGAAGAATCCCTCCCCCGGATGAGCTCCTCGCTGGGTTGGATCGTGTCCAGAACACAATCTCCGAGTGCATCTCCATGTCGGAGGAGGCCCTGCGCCGACCCCGCAAAGCGCTCCCGCTAGGGTTTCGCAACGCCTCGTCGATCTACTCGGCCCAGGTCCAAGAAGACATGTCTCAGATCCGATCTGAGATCCCACCCCAGCCCGTCCAGTCTCCGGATTGCGGCGAGTTCCAGGTCGCCACCAGCGTGCTCTTGCCGGCCCCGGCCGACTCGAGCAACGACTCAAGCTACACCATGCCTCCGGGGTGTGAAGTATTCGTTTCCTTGGATTCCGTAACTCGGGACGGAGAAACCGACTTGGCCAGAGATCGCCGACAAGAGCGAAACCAAGGCCGAGCCCGACGGCGCGCCGAAGAAGCCGCCCTGCCCCCGGCAGCGGCCGGAAACGTCGCACCTGCTGCAGTTCCTGGTGATCCGCAGCCGCCGCCGCTGCCGGTGCACCTGCAGCCGCTGTACCAGCCGGAGGGATCCCCCCTGGGGCTCCACAACGATGGCAACCCCCACCTCGGGGTCCCACGGAGTCGCGCCCCAGAACCTCGATGGTGCATTCGCCCGGGTACCGTTTCGCACGCCCCAGGCCAATGTCGCCGCCGCTTTCGCTGAACTGGGTCACATGCCCGACACTCCAGAGGTGCAGAGAGCCCGAGCTCAGTTGAAGGCAGCCCAGGAGCAGATTGAGCGATCGTATCGCGCCAGATCCCGATCTGGGCAATCAAACTCGACTCGTTCTGCAAGTCGCCGCTCTGCCTATAGCAGATCGGATCGGGATCGTCCTAACCAGAGGAACCCCCCACTACCCATCGTCGAAGAAGAGGTGGCCCAGAACCACCATGAAGATGAAGAAGAGGAACGGCGTAACCCGCACAATGCGGACCAGCGCCGTGAACGCTACCAAGAGCGTCGCGACAGGCGCCAATGACATCAACAACCTGACGATCTCCGCGATCGCCTAAGGGACTGCGCCCGCAACATCCGCGCCGACCTCGATGCTCGACACCGAGAACGCGACGCGGCCGAGCTCGAGCGTCGCGAGCGGTACAACCAAGACTACGGCCGACCCGACCGCCAGCCGGTTGGCGAGGTAGGTGATGACTCGGCAGAGGAGAACGAGCGCCGCGTCGTTCACGAGCTCATGGAGCGTGAACAGTACGACGCAAGATACGGCCCCCCGCGGGACGACCGCAGGCATGGGCGTGGTGACCCTCGGCCCCGCGCCGACCAGATCCGACCTCCCCGCCGCGACTACCACAACGACGATGAGGACGACTTTAACGGCTTCGCCGCCTTCTCCACCCGACTCCGTGCCATCCGTTGGCCCGAGTCCTTCAAGCCAGCACTCGTGGAGAAGTTTGACGGTCGATCCGACCCCAAGCTTTGGCTCAAGACGTACCATACGACGGAAAAAGCCGCCCACGGGACCAACGACCAAACCGCCGCTTACTTCCCCGTGATGCTGGGCAAGGAAGCGCTCTTATGGCTTGAGGGTGTTCCCTGGAACACCATCGACAATTGGGCAGACCTCTGCCATGCTTTCACCAAGAATTACCAGGCGAGCTATACTCGGCCAGGCACCAGATTCGATCTGGACAACATCAAGCAGAAGAAGGGTGAGAGTCTCCGAGACTACTCCAACCGTTTCTTCGACAACCGGAACAAGATCGCCGAGGTCAAGGACCGGGATGTCATTGACGTGTTCCGGCGCGGTCTTATCGACAATCAGCTGTTCCGTACGCTGTTGAAAACCAACCTTGTCACGGTCTCTGACCTGATGGAGGTGGTCAACCTGGAGGTTTGGGCCGATCAAGCTGAGCAGGTCCAGTTCAAGAACAAACATAAGCGCCCGAAAGATGATGACCGGGTTGAAAGCTCGAAGCGCCACGAGCCGTTACGTGGGCGCAAGGCAGGCCCCGAGCCCCTTGTAGCCCTAGCAGAAGAAGAAGGCCGGCCGGAACCCAGATTCCTGGCCGAAGAGTTTCACGACACGCTGAATTATCAGTGTCCCTTCCACAAAGACGCGAAACACAATCTCCGTGATTGTCATGCGCTCCTCAAAGAACCAAAGTGCAAAAAAGACATCATGAAGCTTACTGGGATGATGGCGGCCCTGAGCCGGTTCATCAGCAAGCTCGGTGAGAAGGGACTCCCGTTCTTCAAGATACTCAAGAAGGCGGACAAGTTCGAATGGACCCCTAAGGCAAGCAAGGCCCTGGCCGACCTCAAGGAGTTCCTAGTCACACCTCCGGTACTCACGGGTCCGACCCCCGGGGAAGAGCTCTTGCTATACATCTCGGCTACCACTCACGCGGTCAGCACAGCCCTGGTCGTCGAGCGACCAGAAGAAGCCCACCCATACAAGGTCCAGCGCCCTGTATACTTCGTCAGTGAGGTACTCAGCGAGTCCAAGGTTCGGTACCCCCACCCTCAGAAGCTGCTCTATGCACTCCTGATCACTGCCAGGAAGCTACGCCACTATTTCTAGGCACACGTCATTCGAGTCATCTCGAATTTCCCTCTCGGTGCTATCCTCCACAACAGGGATGCCAACGGGCGAATTGTCAAGTGGTCCGTCGAACTCGGCGAGCACACCATAAACTTCGAGCCACGGAAGGCCATCAAGTCGCAAATATTGGCCGACTTCGTGGCCGAGTGGACAGAAATTCAGACACCCACCCCCGTGGAACGGCCGACACACTGGAAGATGTACTTCGATGGCGCCCTCAACCTTAAGGGAGCCGGCGCAGGAGTGCTGTTCATCTCCCCGGAGGGGCAGCACCTGAAATACGTTCTTCAGATACACTACCAGGCCACCAACAACGGGGCCGAGTACGAGGCCCTTATCCACGGTCTCCGGATCGCGGTGTCGCTGGGCATCAAGCGGCTAATGTGCTATGGTGACTCCAAGCTAGTCGTCGAACAAGTCAACAAGAATTGGGACACAACCAAGGAAACCATGAGCACGTACTGTGCAGAGGTACGCAAACTCAAAGCCCACTTCTATGGGCTCGAGTTCCACCATGTCCTCCAGGAAGACAATGTCGCCGCCGATGTTTTATCCAAGCTAGGATCCACCAGAGCCCAGGTTCCAGTCGGCGCCTTCGTCCAAGACCTGCGCACCCCGTCCATCAAGATGCTTGAGGACGGCAGCCCCGTGCCCGACTCAGAGCCACCCCCGGGTGGCCCACCGACCAGTGAAGTTCTCGTGGTGGAAGCAGACTGGCGCGCCTCCTTTATCGCTTTCCTCACAGAGAACTGGTCACCGGGTACAAAGGAAGAAATCGAGAAGTTAACTCGGCGAGCGACAAATTACGTCGTTATCGGCGACGCCCTGTACAGAAAGGCCGCCTCCACAGGCATACTCATGAAATGTGTCCTCCACGATGAAGGTATCACCCTCCTGCAAGATATCCACTCGGGCACTTGCAGCAACCACGCGGCAGCCGGCACCCTAGTCAGCAAGGCTTACAGGGCAGGGTTCTACTGGCCAACGGCCCTATCCGACGCAAAAGAGTTGGTGCGCTGCTGCACCGGCTGCCAGTTCTTCCAGAAACAAAAGCACCTGCCAGCTCAGGCGCTAAGGACCATCCCCCATCTTGGCCATTCGCCATATGGGGACTCGACAACGTCGGGCCCTTCAAAACCGCTCCGGGCGGATTCAAGCACATCTTGGTGGCGGTTGATAAGTTCACCAAGTGGATCGAATATAAGGTTGTGACCGACACCAAGTCGGCCACAGCAGCCAAGTTCATCCAAGAGCTTACCCACCGGTTTGGGATCCCGGACCGCATCGTGACTGACCTCAGCTCCGAGTTCACAGGCCACGAGTTCTGGGACTTCTGCCAGGACAATTGCATCGACGTCTACTACTCCTCCACGGCGCACCCCAGGTGCAATGGCCAGGTTGAGCGGGCTAATGGTATGGTCCAGGACTCACTCAAGAAAGCCATGTATGACGAACTCAACAAGCACCCTGGCCGGTGGGCCAAAGAGGTACCTCATGTCATGTGGGGCCTACGCACCCAGAAGAGCAGAGCAACGGGATACACTCCCTTCTTCCTGGTGTACGGCTTCGAAACCGTCCTCTCAGCTGACATCGCCCATGGTGCTCCGCGCATCCAGCACTACGAGGAAGGTGAAGCAGAAATCGGCCGTCAGGTCAACATTGATTGCCTAGAAGAACATCGACTCGCTACACTGGTCAGGCACGCAAGACACGAGCAGCAGATACGGCGCTACCATGACCAAAACGTCCGGGAACGCTCTCTCAACGTTGGTGACTTGGCCCTGCGCCGAGTCATGTCCACCAAAGACAAGCACAAGCTATCGGCCCCCTGGGAGGGCCCCTTCATCGTCAAAGAAGTTGTTTCGCCAGGAACATATAGCCTCCAGTGGGCTAACGACGACCCCGTCCCGAACGTGTGGAACATTGAGCACCTCGTCAAGTTCTACCCATAGAGTTTAACAAAGCTATGTATCCTTTGTCTTATATCAATGAAAGTATCTTTGCCTCACTTTATGGCTTGTTATCAACCCCTTACCCGGCACCCATGCGGATGCTCGGGGACTGGGCCTGACCCAGACTATGTTTCCTTCATCTCGATACCTGGGGGAGTACCCGCTTACTCCGACTTCCGAGTCCTTGCCCAACCCTATGTTCCCCCCGACGACTACTGAGCTAACCCGACTGGTCCGAGTCCCCAACTGTGAAACCCTGAGCTCCGCGCTCAACCTGCGCGCCCCCTACACATAAGCCTCCCCGCTGAGCAGTGTAGCAGGGTAAGCCGTCCTCTCCGTGAGCAGTGGTCAGCAGGCCAAAAAGGGTGTTTAAAGGGCACAAGGCAGTGGCCAGTCGGGTGACGCAAAGCACTAGTCGGCAGGGAAAAGGGTCCAACAGAACACTAGTGCGCATTAACACTTCAAATAAATCCAGAATTTTATATATATCCGAACACTACAGAGTTTACATGCATAATTATTTTTACAGGCCCAGCTCCGTCGCTACAGTCTCGGTCAGAGGGGCACACTCCTCGACTAACCCGTCGAACCCTTCATCGGCAAGTTCTTCAGGAATGCCATCGGCGATTGGAGCCAGCTCCTGCGTCGGGAAGTGTATTCTGAATAGCGCCAGTATCCGACTCCCGAAGCCAATTGCAGTCTGTTGCATCAACTGGGCTGCGCGGTTCGGACCGGCCCTGAGCCGTTCCACCAATGTCAACGTCGTCGGGTCTGACTCGGCGGGCACCAACGAATTGGCGTTGAACTCGGCTGCCTGCTTCAGCTCCATCAGCTCCGTCCGAAGCCCTGCAAAGGAATGCACATAAGCACTTCGACTTCCTAAAAACTCCAGAAGACTCGGCAAGGGAAACTCACCATGCATGGCTTGGTCAAGCTCATCCTTCAGGACCTGGTTGGCTTCCTTCAGGTGCTCGGACTCGGTCGCCAGGCGAAGATTGGCTGCTTTCAGCCCCCGCACCTCCTCCTCGAGTTTATGCTTGGCCATGGCCAGCTCGTCTTCAAGCTTTTTCCTGGCCCCGGCCAGCTCGTTGACCTTCCCTTGAAGGACGGCTTCCCTCTTCCTCGCCTCTGCAAAGAAACCCCCATGAGCACAGGCTGCCCGAAGGGATACACCAGCAAGCAAAGCACAAAGAACTCACCCTCGGTGAGAACACCCATGTCATTCATGAGCTCCTCGTTGGTCTTCACCAAGTCGGCCAGCTCCCGGTCCTTCTGCATCAGGTACTCCATGGCAGCTTCTGCCTCACGGACCCTCTCCGTATGGATCTGCGCCAAGGTCTGGCGGTCCTCCAGGGCCTGCCGCCTGAAGTCAAGATCCCTCGCGGCCCGTGTCGTGAAACCCTGTCATACAACACATTGGTCTCAGGGTCAACGCAAGATTTATACTTACAACAAGGTGCCGAGAAGACATACCTGTACAACACGATTCAGGACGCCGGCCACGTTCTGCAGCTTCCGAAGCTCGCTCGCTTGGTCGGTGAGATCAAGTTCCATCCGCTGCTCCAGAGTCAGCTCTGGCGCCTGCGGCCCGCCCCCGTGCTCGGCCACGATCGATTCCACCTGGGGAGGAACGTGGACACCAGGGTCGACATCCAGGTCCTCCCCAAGGAGCCGGTTGTCATCATCTTCAAGCGGGGGAGGACTCCTAGTTGGCTCTTCCACCATGCGACCCTCTGGGGCCTCCTCCTCGAGGACGACCTCGGACATCTCGGCCTGCAGATTCTCCACCGGGTCGCCCGTCCCAGTGAAGCGTGGAGGGCTCGGCGGGCGTGGCGGTCCTAACATGCCGGCCGGCACCTGCTCCTGCACGACAAAGGCTGTGCTGGATCCTGACCTCACCTCCGTGGCGGCAGGCCGACTTGGCGGCTCCTTGCCCCCGGCCCCCACTTGGCTCCCGGGCCTGCATCCAATATTCCAACAACTCAAGACTGGCTCATCGAGAACATACTGGGTTGCTAAGGCAACTTACCCGCCCTTGCGTGGACGCTTGAACTACACACCCCGCAGCACCGGCGGAGGCGTCTGGCTCGGTAGCAGGGTCGCGTCTGGCCGCAACGCTGGTCGGACGAACAGGCCCCCGTGGCCCGTTGCAGCCTCCTGCGTTGGCTACTCCGACTCAAGCCCTGAGGGAGACCCGCCGGCGGCACCTCCCGCGTCACTCGCCGCCTTCCTCTTCCGCCGCGCCACGGCCTTGGCCCGCGCGGCCTGCCCCAGCTGCAGAGACGGCCTGGGGGACTCCTCTTGAGCCGCCCTCTGGGATGGCGTCAGCTTGCGTACGGCCTGACGCAATGGCCTCCCCAGCCCGCCAAGCACCTGGGCCACCGGGTCATTCCCCGCCTCGTCTCGGGGAGCCGAGATGAAGTCGGCCACTTCCTAGGCGGCTTGCCCCTCGTTCACGACTTGAGAAGTCCGGGACGCCTCCTCCACCGTCATCAGTTTCTCCACCCGAACATTACCCTCGGGCAGGGGTGCCGGGCTGAAGTACTTCGTCGCCCGCTCCTGCAAGACAAAGGCACGGCACAAGCAAAGGGTACAGTTCATCAAACGCCCAGCAGCTCAACAGTCAGCAACGCAACATACAAGGAAAAAGAGAACTGACCGGTGGAGGGGGATTATGTAACGAAAAGGGCATCGGCGTGCCCTCATTGTAGATCCTGCCGCGCATGAAGCCGGAGATCCTTTCGCAGGTCTCCGGGATAGACACCGACCGGGCCTGTTCCCGGGTCGGATCATTGCCCCCAGAGAATTCAAACCTGGGATGCACCCGGTCTTTGATCGGCTGAGTCAACCGCCGCACGAAAGAAATCATCACAGCCATGGCAGTCAACTTCTGTTCCTTCAACTCAGCGATCAACTTCAGCAACTCCTCGGCCTTCTGCAGCTCTTGGCCCTCCGGCTGTGACTCCCAGCAATCTTTCCTCACTGGCCGTTGGCCAGTCCGGGCAGGTAGAGCAGGGGGATGGTTCGCGACATAGAACCACTCTTGCCTCCAGTTCTTGTTGGAATCGTTCATGTCCAGGACAAAATACCTCCTGGACATGCCGACCCTTAACGAGAACCCAGCTCCTCCAGTGATCCTAGCGGGACCCTTCCCGGAACCTTCCCCGATGATCTTCATCCGATACAAGCGCCACCACAACGGGAAATGTGGCGGGATCCCAAGAAAGGCCTCGCATAGATGGATAAAGACTGAAATCGACAGAATGGAGGTGGGGTTCAAGTGACTCATCTCAACCCCGTAGAAATGCAGTAAACCCCGGAAGAAGTCCCCCGTGGGCAATCCAAATCCACGCTCGAAGAATGGCGCGAAGACGGCCATCTCTGTCTCCGAGCGCTCCCACGGCCGGGCATCATCGCCGGCGGGTCGCCACTGTAGGACCTCTCGCGGCCCGAGCACGCCGCGACGAACCATATCCTGGAGCCTCTCCTCCGTGACGGAGGATTGACCCCAGGCCGGCTCTTGGGGCGGCACTCCCCCGGGCACGGAGGTCAGCTCCGGGACCTCCTCCGATGGGGCCACCCCCTTTCCCTTGACGTCCGCCCCGGCAGCGGTCACCGGCGCATCAGCATCGCCGCCCTCGTGGGCGGCGGCGTCCCCCGCGGCCCCAGACTGGCCAGCGGAGGGCGTCACCTCCTTCTCTGCGTCACCTTCTCCAAGGCCCGCGGAAATGCCCGCGTCCACCATCCTCGTCGCCGGTGGCACCTCCTCCCCCGATGCCGGCGTCCTCAACGTCTCCCTCGAGTCCGCCATCTCCGCCGAGGTGCTCAGGCACGATGTGGACAAGTAGCGGCGGCGACGGCGTTTGAACTCCGGCGGCGGCAAACGAACGGCGAGCGAATCGCTCCTACGGTGGCACTAAGCGGTGGTGGAGCGCGCGGGATGCTTCTCGATTTGGAAAAATAACTGTGGTAAAAGCCGCCGGTGAACAGATCCGATTTATCCCCTTCCGCCGATCCGAATTACCCTAACGGCGCCGTAATAAACGGACGGAATCCGCGGGAGTCCCGTTAACTGTGGGCCAACGGCTCTCTGCGTGCCAACGGCTCTTTTCACAGACTCGGCCAGCCCCGACCCTCGGGGACTCGGCGCTCTTGACTCCGGTCAACGGGTCTCCGGACTCGGCCAGCCCCGACCCTCGGGGACTCGGCGCTCTTGACTCCGGTCAACGGGTCTCCGGACTCGGCCAGCCCCGACCCTCGAGGACTCGGCGCTCTTGACTCCGGTCAACGGGTCTCCGGACTCGGCCAGCCCTGACCCTCGGGGACTCGGCGCTCTTGACTCCGGTCAACGGGTCTCCGGACTCGGCCAGCCCCGACCCTCGGGGACTCGGCGCTCTTGACTCCGGTCAACGGGTCTCCGGACTCGGCCAGCCCCGACCCTCGGGGACTCGGCGCTCTTGACTCCGGTCAACGGGTCTCCGGACTCGGCCAGCCCCGACTCTCGGGGACTCGGCGCTCTTGACTCTGGTCAACGGGTTTCAGGACTCGGTGCCTCGGCACTTCGACCAAGAAGACTCTGTGACTTGTTGCTACTGTGTGAACCTACGACGCCTCTGTCGACCTCCGGGTACAGGGACATAGATATTGTATTTATACGACATAAAAAGGAGGAAAGATTCAATACAAGGGTTATAAATTACAAAGGGAGCCGGTCAAAGAGCCGGTCACAAGAATCAAACACATAAACCGTCAAGATGACGGCCTGGGGCACTCGTCCCTGCGCCTAGTGCTGCATCCGTAGCAAGCTTGGCCCGCACGGGCTCCTCAGAAGCTCTCTTGTAGCACTACTACAGCCGTCGACGGGACAGCACCAATAGAGGGCTATTAGCGAATGCCTCCGGGTATCCCTTGCTCTGCAAAGCATTTCACCCCACATGGCCCTCGTCACATGAAAATGCAGGGGTGAATGGGACAGCATTCAGACGCTAATCAACACCTCCAGATCTTCGCAAGCACTCTTCTAGCACCACGCTATCAAGTCCCCATGACTCATCCCTGGAGGATGAACCCAAGAACAAGTCCCCAACATTCTTCAAGCTGGGTAGTTGTTATGCCTATCTTCTAATAACCGCAAGGCTTAGGGTCTTGGTGTATATTTGTAGCCCTGTGCTAGACCATCGCATGTGACTCCGGTTGCATTGTTCAGCGTGTGAGCTCTGTGCCATGCAGCAGCTCCTCTCTTCGAGGTGCTCAGTCCGCCCTTATCACCTTCGGCTTCATCCGATCACGGGAGTGTTCTGTGCATTCATGTGAACCCTGTTCTTGTCACGACTCATCTGGCAAAGCTTATCCTTTGGGCGGCCTGACTGCCCCGAAGCTTGGAGATCCTTTTCTTTTGACCATTAGCCCGACTTTTCTAGTCCGCCCAATGCTCGGGGACTACTCCATATGGAGGGCTCCTTGCATCGCCCTCCATATGCCCCATCAGGATGTGTCATTTTTCCCAAGTGGCGCAGCTCCTCAGTGTCTGACTCGTCCACGACTCGGCGCTATGCCACTCGCCGCTCCGCCCCGGGTTTGCCCAGGGTAATCCCCGGATGGCCTGCGGTTTTCTTTTTTGAGCACCACCCACCCTTGTGTCGGCCTGCCGATCAAGATGCTTCAGCCGACCTGGAAGGCTTCGTTTCTTTATCGACAGTCCGACACGCGCCTGCACGTTGCTCGGGGACTTGTGGGATATGGGTATCCCTGGGCCCACTACCGACCGGATATGTAGTCGGCCTGGGCCCACGTCTGACAAGGATGTGGGCCGACCCCAGGCCGGCCCACGAGGATCCCTGACTTGATGGATAAGATTGGAGAAGACTTAGCCCGCAAGGCATTCGGCGATTCGTCCAGATCCCGCCCTGAGATCACGGAGATTATATTGTAACCGACTTGGATTAGTTTCCTGATTTGAGCCGGACCATAATTAGAGATAACCGACTTGTAAACCCTAGGCCGTTAGCCTATATAAGGCGGCCTAGGTCGACCCCCTTAGATCATCTAAACTCATTCATTCTCACCTCCACGCATTGTAACCAAGAGCCCGCCGTTGTTCCCCGAAACTCACCGAGCAGATCAATACAAGACCCCGAGCACAGTAGCCCGAACCTGTATAATCCCTGTGTCCCTGTGTTACCTCGAGCTCCCTAGTCCAGCGATCTCCCTTTGCCTACAAATCAACCATCTGGGTACCCCCGGGTGGACTGCCGGTCAATAGATCTGACAATGAGAGCTATCCAGGCCAGTCCCTTAATGTTTTGAGTATATGCTTAAATCTTTATTTTGGATATGATGAATAGTTGCTCTTATTTCTCTCTTGTACCTATGTTTCAGCCTGCTGTTCTCCTAAGCTTTGAGTTTGCTGGTTGAGCCTGATCTTTTCTGTTATCTAGTCTTTCTGTGGGTAGCATATGCAAGCTCTAGTCTAGGTTATTGTTGGCTATGATATGATAAGACTTGAGTTACCTTAAAGCTCATACCAAGCTAGACTTGATAACCGGAAGTTTCTCTTTTAAAAAATAAAATAAAGAGTTCCTTATGGTGATTAAATTCCCTACCAGAGTCCATATTGTTTTAAACCCCTACATAAGCTACTTGCTTTTGCATTGAGTTTTGTCAAGGTCATTGTAATTTTTAGAGATTTACTTCATGCTTTTAAAGCCAAGACCACACACACGTCACCTTATACATGTTACACTTTTACTCTGGAAGTGAACATGATACCTATCCATCCACCAAATAAGAGCTCTACATAAAGTATGGTACTCTTCCCCAACCTTATTGCAAAAAGAGACATGGGCTGATGAAAAAAATGGACACATGAAGATCCAAATAGTTAAAAAAAGAGCCCATAAAAGCTCTTGGTTCAAAAAGTAAAGCCATGTCTCTAAAAGCAACCTCTACTAGGGGAAGAGGAACATGTAAAAAGGAGCTATCATTTACCATGCCACCTACACACGTGCACATCTTGGTTTGAGAGTATGACTTATTTCTCTTTGAATCCTGGTTTTGACTTTACAATATGTGCACTACAAGTATGCTATACAGCTCTCCTAGTACAAACTCCACTCCAATGAGTGACATGAGAGTTGAGAGAGGAACTTGGTAAGGAAATACACCTTGAGTGACTTGAGAGTGCCACCTAAGGAACTCTGCCTTTTTGAAAAAAAATCCCAAAACCTCCGGTTTGATTGTCAAGCAAGGTAGAAGGCAAGGTGCTTGGTCTAAGTCATTCTGGCCACCAACCGCCCAAGACAAGGAGAAGCTACAAGCCCCATAAAAGGCCAAGGTAATAAGGAAAGTTTATTTTACCAGCTTATTCAATTCTTGGTAGAATATCTTGCTGAAACACTGGTACTTTTGAGAAGTAATGAGGAAGCAACTCTTGATCCACTGAGCCTAAAAGTTCTAGCCTTTGCTCCGGACGAGCAAAAGGCTAAGCTTCGGGGAGTTGTTGACGGTCCTTATAAAGAAAATCCGACCGTCAATAGGCTCAGAAAACCAATAAAGATCAAGGCATAACTTAGATATTTGTATTCAAATGATATTGTACCATGCATATCTAGAATATATTTGAGTACAGGGACTACGGTGCAAAAGATGGACGAAACTGGGCATAGACCCAGGTCGGCCAACCTGGCTAGGTCGGGCGACCGGGCCTGGACCCCAATCAAGCCCATCCTCCACACAGTCAAGAAGCACACGAGGAGATGATCATGGATGTTGGAACATGGTCGGTTCAAGTCAAGGGTGAGGATGAGCCACGTGTCACTCCCACGGATTGAAGGGCCCACACCTCAACTCAATTGCACCCAAACGAAGTATACCCACCTGGAACCATCGTAAGAACCCACATGGCAGTCTACCAGAGAAGAGTGGGGCCGAAAGGCGGCGAAAGCAGGTCGGCCGACTTGGCTAGGTCGGCCGACTTGGCCCTGTGGCCATTTCGCTCCGCCCTTGACCCATACCTATAAACCGTCATCAGGAGTCCATCTGAACCGTGCAACGCTGAAGACGGTGGATCCAAGGGTCAGCCGACCTGGGGACTTCGGCCGACCTGGGCCCACCTCCAAACTGCCACAACTGCCTCTGGCCGGCTCCAACCGCCTATGTGATGCTATAAATACCTGTAAAGGGCGCCGTACTCAAACACACACCATAAGAAAAGCTCTCCTTTGCTTCAAGCTTAGTCTTAGTCTTAATAGTGATAGTCATAGTAGTAGATCTTCAGAAGGGCTTCCGAAGGAGTCTTGGTAAGTTCTAGAGTTCAGTTCTTGTATTCTCTTACTTACTTGTAATACTCTGAGCTTAATGGAAATACCTTCATACTTATGTTGTATGCCTCAGTTATACCTTATCCACTTAGTATATACTACTTATGTCTTGCACCTTATTCAAGTGAAGATATGCTATGACATTGGCTCAATGTGCCTCTTGGTTGCTCTATTTATTAACGTGATAGATAGAGTTGTATCTCATATTGTAAGCATGGTGTTTAGAATATGGAATACTGTTGAGGGTACCGCTGCCCCACGGATTAGAAGAGGTAGGCGGCAGGTGGTGACAGCCATGTCCGTCCTTTGTAATCCTCCACGTTCGGAGTGGGTATTAGGCCATAGGCAAGATAGCATTTCCATTAAAGCTCTAAGTCTTACAAATAAGCAAAGGATAAAAGATAACTGAGCTCTAGGCTTACCAAGACTCCTTCGGAAACCCGTAGAAGCTCAACTCCTAGAACTACTTTACTACTAACCAAGACTATAACTTGTAGCAAATGGAGCTCTTCCTTCTGGTGTGTGTTGTACAGGGGGTGTTGGCATCTATTTATAGCACTGGGAGGCGGTTCAGGGCCGGTACAAGGCAGTTGTGGCCGAGTGGGCCCACCCAGGTCGGCCGACCTATGGACTTCGCCCGACCGTCTGATGAACCGACTGAATCCATCCATGGTGCAGATTTAGTCCTGAAGGCGTTGTAGATGCGCAGGAGAAGGGAGGGCCGCAACGGCCGCTGGACTGGGTCGGTCGACCTGGCCAGGTCGGCCGACCTGGTCCAGGCTTGTCTCGCCTCAGTCTTCTTCTGTGTGACTGGAATGTGGGCCCTGATCGTCTTGGAGGCTGGGTATGAGTTCTCGGAGTAACTCTTGATTCTCAAGTGGGCCCATCAATCCATGTGCTTCTCCTTATCCTCTTCTCACCCCTTGGATGTAACCGTCATGGATTCAACGCCTCCGATGATATTCATTTGTGCTTCTTCTGGATGGCCAAACTTGGGCTTTGCTGGGCACCAGGCCAGGTCGGCCGACCTGGTTAGGTCGGGCGACCTGGACTTGGCCCTGTTTTGCTTCATCTTTTGGCCCATGTTTCCTGCAATCAAATAATCTCCATGTACAAGTGGAACTACATTATTTGAAACCAAATCCTACTAGTCATTGCTAGTTTATTTTATTTTATCATGTTGGCATTACAAGATAATCATGACTTAACAAGCGCCAACAACTCATCGAGTTTCTAAGAAACAACAAAGATGTCTTCGCATGGACAAGCTAAGATTTACCATGTGTAGACAAAAGCATAATCGAACACAAGCTTGCAATAAGCCCAAACATGAGGCCCAAGAAGCAAAAATTGAGGAAAATGTCCGAAGAAAAAGTAAGTGCAGTCAAAGCCGAGGTGCAGAGACTGGTCGATGCCAATGTTATACGCGAAGTAAAATACCCCAGCTGGCTAGCAAACACTGTGCCAGTAAAGAAGAAAAATGGCAAGTGGAGAATGTGCATCGAATTCACCGACCTCAATAAGGCACGCCTAAAGGATGATTTCCCACTACCAAGAATTGACAAAATCATTGATCAGGCTGCTACAAGTGAGATGATGTCTCTCCTGGATTGCTTCTCTGGCTATCACCAAATCTGGATAAAAAAGATGACGAAGAAAAAACTAGCTTCATCACTCCTGTTGGCACATTTTGCTTCATCCGGAAGCCCGAGGGGCTTCGCAACCCTGGTACCACTTTCTACCGCATGTCAAACACTGTATTCAAAAAAGAATTATTCAAAACAATACTTGCATATGTTGATGACATCTTGGTCAAGAGCGTCAAAAGGCAAGATCACATTTTAGATCTGGCAGTTGCCTTCGCAAGAATGAGAGAAGCCGGACTCAAACTCAACCCAGAGAAGTGTCTTCAGAGTAACTAAAGGAAACATACTTGGCTGTCTAGTATCAGCATATGAGATCAAAGCCAATTCCGACAAGATTAATGCAATACTTGATATGGAGGAGCCAAAATGCATAAGAGATGTCCAGAAACTCTCTGGCAGAATTGCAGCACTCAACAGGTTTATCGCAAAAGCAGCTGAGTGAAGCCTGCCCTTCTTCTCAACACTCAGAAATGCATCAAAGTTTGAATGGGGAACAGAGCAGTCGAAGGCATTTCAAGAGCTTAGGCAGTATCTAATGCAGCTCACGAAGCTGACAGTACCTGACCCGAAGGCAACACTATTGTTATATATTGCAGCTTCACAATCAGCCGTGAGTGCAGCACTTATTGCAGAGAAGCTGATAGATGGCAGAAAGGTACAACAACCAGAATATTATGTTTATGAGGCACTGGCTGGATCGAAGTTGTTTTACACTAAGATCGAGAAAATGATCTATGCTGTTGTAATGGCCTCCAGAAAGCTACGCCATTATTTTGAGGGGCACAACATCAAGGTGCTTATAGACCAACCAATAAAAGAGTTGCTACGCAACAAAGAAGCTTCGGTTAGATTGCATAAATGGGCAGCTGAGCTGTCAGAATACGTGGTGAATTTCGAACGAAGAACAGCTATCAAATCACAAGTCCTAGCTGATTTCATAGCGGAATGGATATCACCTTCGGCAGAGAATCAACCCAGAGAAGAAAGCTGGCTAATACATTGTGATGGAGCTTGGGGGGACAAAGGAGCAGGCATTGCAGCAATCATGAAATTGCCTTCAGGCGTGAAAATGAGATATGCAGCGAACCTAAAGTTCTGCAGAAATAGCGACAGAAGTATGAACAACGTCACTGAATACGAAGCCGTGCTATTGGGGTTCAAAAAAGCGAAGGCATTGGGTGCCCAGCGTTTCAGAGTGAAAATTGATTTGAAGGTGGTAGCAGATCACATTGAAAAAGTGAGTGTTGCAAAGCAACCCGATCTCATTAAGTATCTAAGTACTGTTCGAGCAATGCAGAAAAAATTCAAAGGCTTCATAGTCGAATACATTCCAAGGGCAAAAAATGAAGAAGCAGATGCACTGGCAAAGGCGGCAGCAAAAAGGGATAACTTACCACCGGATGTTTTCTTCCAAACAATCACAACTCCTTCGATTAAAGATTCAGATGAGCAGCCAAAATTGATCAACGCAATAAGCTCGAAAGATTGGCGCTCACCAATAATGGCCTACCTTCGGGGGTACTACGAACCTATTGATGAAGAAGACCTCAAAAGTATGCAGCAAAGAGCAAGGTCTTATCAAATCATTGACGATGTCCTGTACAAGAAAGGGGTGGTGGCTCCTTGGCTTCGCTGCATATCCTATGGCGAAGGCAAAGAGCTAATTCAAGAGATACATAGTGGCCTGTGCGAAGCTCACTTTGGGGCAAGAGCAATCGTGGGGAAGCCGATGAGGCAAGGATTTTATTGGCCTTCAATCATCAATAATACAACAAACACAGTCAAGATCTGTGATGAATGTCAAAAATGCGCAGCAAATCGAAAATCGCCTTCAGAGTTATCACAGTTAATAACTCCAACTTGGCCACTACAGAGATGGGCATAGATCTGGTGGGTCCACTTCCCACAGCTCAAGGAAATCTGAAATATGCAATAGTTGCAGTGGAGTATTTTACCAAGTGGATAGAGACAAGACCATTGGTAAGAGTATTTCACCAAGTGGATAGAGGCAAGACCATTGGCAAACATCACAGCGAAGACAGTCATCAAGTTCTTCTGGCAGCAAATCGTATGCAGATTTGGAGTCCCAAGGGAAATCACAGTAGACAACGGGAAGCAGTTTGACTGCGACGAATTTAGGCAGTACTGCATGTCCATCGGAACGAAGGCAAGATTCACATCAGTATACCACCCGCAATCCAATGGTGCAGTTGAAAGAGCAAATGGCATTATATTCACTGCAATCAGAAAATGCCTAGCAAATTGTAAGAAAAAAGGCAAATAGGTAGAAGAGATGCCGAAGGTAATCTGGGCTCACAATGCCTCCACATCAAGAGTAACTCAATTCACACCTTTCCAGCTACTATACGGCGAAGAAGCAGTATGTCCAGAGGAAATCCTGCACAAGGGCCTTCGCACTCAACAAGAAGCACCAAAAGATAGCGAAGCTATAGACAAAGACCTCACAGAAATTTGCAGGCTGCAAGCAGCTAAGAACATCTCCAAATATCAAGCGGAGACAAAGAAATGGCGTGATAAAACAGTGATAAGGAAAGATATAAAGATAGGCGGCTGGGTGCTGAGAAAAAACCCAAGTATGCCTTCGGGAAAATTGCAAAGTAAATGGGAAGGCCCATTCTTGGTTATCAAGAGTAACAGACCAGGGTCATTTCACCTGGGGGACGAAGAAGGCAATGAGCTGCCACATTCATGGAATGCGGATAGCTTGCGAAGGTACTACCTGTAAAAAGCATGTAAAAATTGGCATCGTAATTTATAAACGAAGTCAATTAATAGAGTAGATTTTTATTTTCTTTCAAAAGGCCCGTACTCTTTTCCTCACAGGGGAGCCCTTACCAAGGGGTGATGTTTTTAATGAGGCGGTGCTAAATGTAAATCGTGTGAAATATATGAACGAGCTATTCCCCAAGAAAAATTGCATCGAAAGAGATTGGCTTTGACTGAATCGCTAGTATTCGATAACTCAAATAGGACTCAATTGACCCTACCAAAGGTAAGGCCAATTCAGATCTAAAAACGCTTACTCTAAGGAGTAAAAGAGGCTTCGGCTGAAACTATTTCTACTAAGCAAAATGCTTACTCTAAGGAGTAAAAGGAGCTTCTGCTCATACTACTAAGCAGAGCCCTTACTCCAAGGAGTAAAAGGGGCTTCGGCTCAACGAATATTTCCTCAACCGCCAAAAGCCCTATGAGTAAAAAGAGCGGCACGAAAACTCATGTCATCAAAAATTAAAAAAGTGGAAAGCTTTTGATCAAATTCAATGATTTGGCTCAACGAATATTTCCTCCAAAAATGAAGACAAATCGAGTTCAGCCCTTTTTCGTTCAAACACAAAAGATGTATTCACTTACACAAGTGGCTTTGCATAATGTCAGAAAGATTATTGCCTTCGTATGAATAAACATAAATTCGCTATGGAGGGAGGAGGCGTTTCTCTCAAAAGCAAAGGAAAATCGAGTTCATATTCATTCATCCGCAACTATAATTACATCACACGCTTCAGACTTATATTGAACATTTTCAATCGAAGATGTCAGAAGATTTCAAATACATATCCATAGAACTCCTGGCCAGAAGATCTAAACCGTGGAGCATTGTAAACACAAGAGAAATCCCACGCCTCAGTGCTAACATCCAACGGCTCCATCTTTGGAATTCCCAGAGAAACAGCCTCGGCATTTCTCTTCTAAGGAAGCTCAACTCGCTCCGAGCCGTGAGCAATAAATGCAGTAAAAAAAATCGAAGACATCGAACTCGCTGCGACGATAAAACTCATGGCAAAATTCCAAAAAGTCGCTATGACTAGAGTTCGGATAGCGTTGTTGATATTCCTTCCAGGCAAAGCCGGAAATACAAAGGGGCCCATCACGCATGGCCAGTGGAGTAAGTTCAAGCACTTCATCACCCTGAATATACACAAAGGTACAAGTTCAAAAGATCTGCTCACTTAACAAGTCCTAACTCTAATTACAAACTAAAGGTCCTTAGACCTGAGGATCAACTCCGGAAGCCCCTTGGCTACTTTGCCCCAGGGAAGTGGAAGCAGAACCAGCTTCAGCGGTAGCCTTGGAAGCAGCTTTGGCACCAGTTCGAACAGCGGCCTCTCCAGAGGCAGCTTCGGCATCAGCTTTTTCCTGCGCACTTGACTCCTTCAGCTGAGAATGCACAAAATAATCAAACAAAATAATATAAGTCGTTATACACAAAGGTCATAAACACCAAGGGCAACTAATAAAATACCTTGGCAAGGCGATCGATAGAAATGGCTTGAGCCGTCTTACGTCCGCTCGCAACCCAGAAATTTTTGCAAAATAGCGCCTTCACAACCATTATGTCAGATGAAAACACACTTTTATCAGCGGGGTCCTTCGCCTCTAGATAAGGATAACCTTTCTGGAGCAGAGCCTTGTAGTGTTCACAGCCATTGTCAGATAATATCTTCAGCAAGTTACAGAAACAAACAGAAGCTGCGAAGTCACCAACAGATTGAATAACCTTGGGGAGCGAAGCAAATTCATTCTCAATCCAGCTAAACAGCTTGTCAAGAGTAGACTCCCTCTCAGGAAAAGCAAGGGGCTCCGCACCAATGCGCAGCAGAGCCTCCTTGTACAAGCAATAAAGCTTGAGCCTGTGCTCCCATGCAGCATTAACAAAATTCTCATGCTCTTGGCGAAGAGAACCAAGCTCGTGTAAATTTTTCATTCCGTGCACAAAGGTGCTCAACTTCCCGAGTGAGCGTCGTCTTTACTCCTTCAAAGGTATCAATTTTACCTTTCAAATAAGAGATAGTCACTGAGTCAGCAGCAACCCTCTGGCGAAGACCCTCAAGAACATTGTCCTTGTCGGTAATCTTATCAACAAATTGCTTCTTCTTGAGAGCCATGGCTTCGATAACCTTGTCGCGATCAGATAGCTGCGTTTCCAAGGAAGACAGTTTCTTTTTCATGGCCTCAGCTTCGTAGGTGAGGGACTCCTGATCTCGACGATGTTGCCCCTTCTCCTCTTCTAGATCATGGCTGATCCGGTCAACAGTGGCCTGAATGCCCAGAAGCTCTTCTTTCTCCTTCCGAAGCTGGACCAGCTCATCATGCTTCAAAGGAACGAGATCAAGCCAAGGAGAGAGGCGATAAATAAACTCTTTCATCACGATTGTAGCCTACAAAGCAAAACCTAATTTAGCGAAGGCAAAAAAAATGAACAAAAAACTAAGTCAATATAAAACAAAGCAAACCTTGAGGCTGGAAGACAGCACACTACACCCAAGCGCATCATAATCATGACCTTTGACAAGCCGCTCATAAGCTGCGAAGAAGAAAAAGGTCAAAAGCAGCAAAGACAAAAACAATAAACAAAAATAACGAACATGTTACCTTTGCACATAGCGGGCATCTCATCATGGGTTGGTACATGAGAAGATTCACCCTAAAATCTAGCTCTGCGATCAGCTTCGCCACCTGATTCACAAACCTCAATATCATCATCCACTCGCACGTTCCCATCACTTGAACCAGAAGAGGAACTGCTGCCAGTGCCACCCTGGCCAGAAGAAGAAAAAGGAACCCGTATCGTATAGATAGGGTTATCAAGCTTACCATCAAAATTCGAACCACCAGACGCGCCAACAACCTCCTTCGCACCCTCATCAGTAACAATGTCTTCGGCCACGCTAGCCAAGACGTTCAAGGGGTCTTCAACCTGAGCAAGTGAAGGAGGAGAGGAAGAAGAAATGCCAACAGGCATTTCCGCAGTAGGGGCTTCGATCATCGGCTCGTCCAGAGATGGTAGCTCAGTAGTAGGCACCTCATGAACAGGCGAATCTTCAAAATGGCTCAGATCAATGCCATCGTCGAAAGGATCAGAGATATGTTTCCCAGCAGGTGCTCTTGCAACACCTTCACAAGAAAAATTCACATCAAAGATAGAACTTCCAGTGAAGTAAAAAAAAGCTTTAACTCACTAACGTGTCCTAATAAAGCGTCAACTCACTAGCAGACCCAGTATTGACCTCAGCCGAGGCGGCTAGTGCCACCAAAGGCAACTGATGATGCTGGGGAAGGCAACCACTGAGCGAAGCATCAGACCCAGCTGGAGCCATAATAGAAATAGGAATAGCCGCAATAGCTGGCTCCCGTCGACGCCGTTTCTCCGCAGACTCCAGAGAGTCAACATTTGCCCGCTTCACAGGGGTGGAAGAAGAAGCAGCCTTCACACTAGAAACCCTCTGAGTTTCCCCGCGACCACCACCTCGACCATGACCGCCGTGACCACCCCTTCTCCCCTCATGGGGTGCACGTGAAGGCGGAGCGGAAACACCTTCGTCAGAGACTTTACCTTTCCTCCTACTAGCCACCTTCACCTTCCCTTTCTCCTTTGTGGGAACAGGGACTTCACGGGCAGCATAAGTAATCTTAAGCTCATCAAAAACTCTATTCAGCCCCTTTTCGCTAACAAACTCAACACAGCTGTTGTGCTCCTTTGTATTATAAGTTCCAAGGATGTCAACGGCATGACGCTCAACAGAAACAACAAATTCAGCTTTGCTCATAACAATAGGGATCTTGGCCCCAAAACGGGGGAAGCAAACATTACTGTATCCGCCATAATTTTTGCGCTCAACAGGATACGGCTTTAAATCGGTCGACAAGAAGTTGATGTCCATAGCAAGTCCCTCTTCAACAAGATCGCGGCCAGAGCTGACGCACGAAGCCGCTCGAAAAGCCTGCCAACATTTCTTAAAGCCAACACTGTCAACATTGAACTCTGGGCAGCTAGTGAAATTGAAGTGCTTGACCTTGCCATGAAGGGGATATGTCAGCACCTTCGTTCCATCGGCAGCAGTAACATCCTCCGAAGGCACCCTAACATAAAACCAGTACTTCTGCACTTATTGCTCCATTTATTCCTCTGAGCGAAGGAAAGCTCCAACTTCCCAAAATTCGAACCCCGACGGCGACCAGTGAATGTGACACAGCCAAAATCGGGCACAAACAGCTCGCCATCAACCTCAGTAGTTTTACTCTGGTTGTGTCCTTCGTACAGACGAATGAAAGCATCAACATTCACATCGGAATCATTAGTATTCACAGCCCAAAAGAATCGAAGAAGATGAGTGATGCCATTAGGTGTCAAGTGATGCAGATGCAAACCGTAAGGCGCCAACATCTTCGCAACAACATTATCAATGGGCATCTTTAATCCAGCAATAAAAAAATGTAGAAGACCACAGCTTCGTCTTCACGGGGATTAGGAATAGTATCTGCACCAGGAGCTCGGCCCCAACCCTTGGGAAAATACCCTTTCTCCTCATAAAACTTGATGTTATCTTCGCCAACCTTGGATTTACCAAAAACAAGCGTTTTTGGCCTCTTGGTAGGATCAACCAGGTCATCAAGACCGGCATCAACGGTCTCAAGATTTTCTTCATCTTCACCTCTAGCCTCATCATCATCATGGGCTTCGTCTTCACCTTGATCTTCACCCTCTTCCAGAAGGGGAGTCTGATCTTCAAGTTGTTTAGCGAAGCATTCAGCTTCGGCATCAGTCATTTCACGAGGAGAACTACTCTCGCCACCATGGGACTGAGAATCACCTTCGCTATCCATGTCGATTAGGACAACGGTTTGCTTTGTGAGAGTCACTGGCAAAACAAAGACACGGTTCAAAATCCGTGCAGGAGACATGGTTCAAAACAATCATGTACAAAAAAGCAACTTACTTGTGAAACAATATCCAGCAACAAGCTAAAGCCCGATAGTTTCTATAAACCAATCCACGAAATCAGGTGCGATCTGTTAGAAAACAAATTTTAACTAAAGGCAAAAATTATAGGTGAAGACAAAACATTTCTCAAAACAAATAGTACCTCAAGGCATGCGGACTAAAGATCCTTCAGCTTAGTACGAAGGCGCTTACGTCAAGAAGAAGCAACCGACTGCAAAGAGGGAGAAGGTAAAAAGGACCACCCCCCTTCAGTCCTTTATATAGTGTTGGGTTACTGACCGAAGCCAATGAGCCCAGACAATAGCTAAGACAGAGAAATAGAGACAAGCAACAATATATTACTTATCAACAGTGTACTCAGGAATCAGCCCTTTACACGTTGGCCAGGGGTCTCCTTTTATAGGGAGACCAAAGGGCACTTTTACATTCCTCATATGCCCTTGAAAACCAAGCATCATCCTCTAGACTATACAAGTTAGATGTTTCAGGGACATAATCGTACATTCGCAATCTTCAGTGTGAATATGTAGACTAGTTACACCATGTTTGACTCGGCTTGGACTCGGTCCACCTTGGCTTCGTTGGCGATTAAGAGGGCGCAGCCACCTCTGTAGCCTGCTTTGGTTCAAACAGCAGTGATGACGACCATTCTTGATCAAACCCGAAGCCATTATCTCCTTGCAAACCCTGTCACTTAACCAGAGACGAAGCAGATAAGTGCTATACTCGTCATGTTAGGAGCTCAGGGTTACCTTTATTCAGCTCAGGTATTGTTTATAGCGCTCACAAAGCCATATTCAGTTGTTCTCTGTTGTACACAAGGACGAAGCCGCTCCTGTGTCGGAACAATAGAAACGAAGCCATTTTCATGACGCGTTAGCATGACGAAGCCGAAAACAACCAGCCTTTTCATAAAACGAAGGTAATATGGCTGGAGCAATGCCTTATATTTATCAGAGGTATTTCTCGGCAGGCCAATCCCCAACATATAGGGGGGTAAAAAATATGACCGTTACTGCATCTCGAAAAATGAAACAGCACCGTCGATTCAAAAATAATAATAAAATAATTCAAGCGAAGCCAAACATGAAACAAAACCAATGACTCGGGTTTTGCTCCAATGGGAAGAGGCGTTTCCCTAAACAGGTGAAGGCAATCCTGAATTTTCGAGGACATCGGCCTGTTGGAGAAAGCCCTCGTCCGCGAAGGGCTACTGTTGGGGGATTGGCTTGCCAAGGAAACACCTTCTCCCATTTACTTTGTTTACTAACTCTGAGGTCTTGCCTTCGCTGCAAGTATTGACAAAGCAAATGCCTTCGCTATTAGTTTTGGCATCGGAAGGCGGTTCGCTGTCTTCGCTGCACAGAATCATTTAAAAATGAGGTGCGAAGGTAACTTACAATTATTACCAACATATACATGGTTTATCTTCTCTTCCAGGCTCACGACAGGACCGGACCAAGGACAAGTTGGCTTCTCTCCAGGGAAGGAGAGGGCATCTCGTGCGGAAGGCGCTTCTAAAGGTGAAGGCATTAGAGCTCACTAGAGAAGCGGCGAAGGCAGCGTGGACCAGGTCCAAACCGAGTCAAAGACGGAGTCA
The DNA here is from genome assembly GCA_004135705.1 of Alloteropsis semialata. NCBI lineage: Eukaryota > Viridiplantae > Streptophyta > Magnoliopsida > Poales > Poaceae > Alloteropsis > Alloteropsis semialata. The sequence continues at coordinate 47,946,011 of CM014271.1, forward strand.
CTAGTCTACGCATTCACATTGAGAAGTGTAAATGTACTACTATGCCCCTGCATAACCCAAGTTGTGTAGTCTAGAAGATGATGCCTGGTTTTCAGGGGGTACAAATGGAATGTAAAATGTGCCTCTTGACCCCCCTATAAAAGGGGACCCCTCACCAACATGTGAAGGGCTGATTCCCGAGAATACTGTTGATGAGTAATATACTGTTGCTTGTCTCCATTTCTCAGTCTTAGCTATTGTTTGTGTATATTGCCTTCAGCAATATCCCAATAGATGTGATGGTGGAACAAAGGTTTGGGTGGAGCGCTCTTTCTAAGTTGTTCTAGCTCTCAACCGCTCATGATGAGGGAAAGCTAAAAGCCCCATAAGTGCTGAGATGAAAGGATTATTTAATCTTTGCCAACTTATTCAAGTCATGAAATTGCTTTCTTGTTGACAATATCTTTTGGGAAGTACGCAATTCTGATCCAAGTTTCAAAAACTCTCCATAGCTTCGCTCAGGGACAAGCAAAGGTCTTAGCTTGGGGTAGTTTGTTGGTGCTTGTTAAGTCATGTTTATCATCCATCACCAACATGAAAGAATAAAGTAAAATTAGCAAAAATCTCTAGTATTTGGTTTCAAATAATGTGGTTCCACTTGTACATGGAGAATATTTGGTTGCAGGAGACATGAGCCAAAATATGAAGAAAAACAGGGTCAAGCCCAGGTCGCCCGACCCACCCTGGTCGGCCAACCTGGCCTGATGCCCAACAAAGCCCATGTTTTGCCATCTGAAAGAAGCACAAATGAACATCATCAGAGACGTTGAATCAAGGGCAGTTACATCCAATGGTCGGAAAGAGGATAAAGACAAGCCACATGGATTGATGGGTCCACCCCTAAACCAGAAGATACTCAAGAAATACGTACCCATCTATTCCAGCCATCAAGGCCCACGTGGCAGCCACCAGGAGAAGGATAACGACGAAGGGAGCCAAGACCAGGTCGGCCGACCATGGCACATCGGCCGACCCAGTCTGGCGGTCGTTTCGCCCATCCCTTGTTCCACGCATCTGCACCGCCTCCAGGAAGAGATCTGCACCGTGGACGACTTCAATTGGTTCATCATACGGTCGGGCGAAGTCCTTAGGTCGGCCGACCCGGGGCTGGGCCCACTCGGCCCCAACTGCCTCGTACCGGCTATGAACTGCCCTCCAATGCTATAAATAGGTGCCAATGCCTCCTGTTCAACACATACAGAAGGAAGAGCTCCATTTGCTACAAGTTATAGTCTTAGTTATTAGTGAAATAGTCTTAGGAGTTGAGCTTCTACGGGTTTCCGACGGGGTCTTGGTAAGCCTAGAGCTCAGTTATCTTGTATCATTTACTTATTTGTAAGACTTTAAGCTTTAAAGGAAATGCTTTCTTGCTTATGTTACATGACTTATAGTCTTGTTTGTTCATCATATAAGTTGTATGTCGTGCACCTTAGTATAATGGATACATGTTATGGCAACGGCTCAATGAATCGTAATGATTGTTCTTTACCTTTCTGTACAATTTATAAAGACATATTTCATATTACAAACATGGTGTTTGGGGTATGGAATGCCGTTGGGAATACCCTACCACACGTATTCAGAGGTAGCCCTCGGGTGGTGACAACCCCGATGGGCCTTTGTAATCCTCGCCGTTCGGGTTTGGGTGTTTGTAGGCCTTCATGATAAACATCGTGACAGTACCCTTGGATGAGGGGATCGCACGACTCCTCGATTTGCCCTCTAACATGAGTTTCTTGCTGAGCTTGTATAGTATACACTTGTGATGAATGTAACTCATTTGTAAAAAGTATATAGAATCCCTAGTTCTCTCTTAGGATCTTCATATTAACTAGACTTATATAACGAGCAATGAAACCTTCTATGTGTGAACATACCTAATGAGGACATTCCTAGCATTCACTCATCTCCAAATGAAACTACATTTGATATAGCTGGTCCAATTACAAGGAGTAGAGCTAAACAATTGGAGAAGGAAATTCATTCTCAGGTGAACGCTAACCTTATGTTTAATAATCAGTTTATGTTGAATGAGTCTATGCTTTTGAGTTCTTGTTCCAATGTCCTTAGGAATGATGGAGTATATGAACCAGCATGGGATGAAGATGGATTCAAGCCTCTGGACATCTGAACCAAGAAGCCTATGGTGTGCATGAATAAAATGGTAGTTCATTACCTTTGCATGGTAATGCAACTAGAAGCTAGATGACTGACACATGGTACGAATTCCAAGCTTCACCGCGGACAGAATACAAAGAGTTAGATGGTGTTCTTTATGTGGATGGAAGCGTCTTCAGGTCTACTTTCCAACCCATCAAACGGCTCATTATTTGGACTTGCCAATAAAGAGTTATGCTCATTTTAGTAACTGCTGCCAGGAGCTGAAAAGACGCGCGAACCAGCCACGAACTCCACTAGTGCATGCGCATGCTGCCATTCACTCAAAGCTGAACGCCCCTATTTCTATATATATCTTGTACTAGACAATCAAAGGACGTATTTTTGATTGACTGAATTCAGAATACACAAACTTGTGGAGTTTTGTTTATGCGTGAGTCTTGAGAGGCTTACAACACTTGTTCTTTCGATTCCTGAGGGAATTGTAGAACGCCGAACTGCGGTTCACCCAGTTCGTGCCTTCACGTCTATAGGGCGTGATTGCGTGGGCTGTTTCGTTGGTACGTGGAAGGGTGATTGTCTCGGTTGTTCGTCGCGTGGACAGTCTCGCGGTGCACTGCCTCTTCACCAGGTCAAGCAGCGACAAGTTATCAAGTTCGCGGATCCTACGAGAAGATCGGGCCACACAACTTGCTACACGCGTTGCATAGGCGTGTGCATATCATCTGGTATCAAAGCCTCCGTTTCCTCAGTAGGATTGTTCTTGTTTTTGGTAGGATAGAGTTTATATACCTACTGTCCACTAATAGCCAAACAGAAAACCTACAGCCCAAATTCATACGTGCTACTGATTTTGTAGTTTGCTTTATCGAGTTTTAATCCTTTAAGATTTGTCTAGTTGCTGAATTTTTTTCTTTTCCACATCGTTCTGGTTGTTATCTTTTTCTAATCATCAAATCGCTTGCTGCATGTACCCACCCATCCCACCCTTGTTTTCTACCCGCCACAAATTCCCCACCCGAGTTTCTTGTTTCTGTGCTGCGCCATCCATCTTAGTTGATCCTTATGCGCCCCTTTAGTTGAAAGTTGTGCTGCGTTTGTCACAAAGGTTAAAAGAAAAGATGTATATGGGTCAAAAGAACGACTGAAAACAATGAGTTCTTGCTCAAAAAAAAAAACAATGGAAACAAAGCACACCCAAAGGGGTTTGGGCAGCAACAAGTTTCGGTTGGTGCAATTGGTGTTCATCTATCCACTTCCTACATCTTTGTGCATCTTTTCCTTTCTATTCAGCAACTTAGACTTGTCTTCTTGGATTATTATTCGGTTTTGCATCACTACATTTCAGTGCATTCCACTTACATATTATCCCACCAAGCTCCACTTACAAGCACCGTGAGTTGTTGCACCGACGTCGCTGTTACAATCACTCTTCCACTACAGATTGCAGCCACGGTTCTTCCTCTTTTCAGGGAGAGAAAGAACTTGTTTTGTAAGTGGTGAGGGAGTGATTCCACATATTAATTGTCCTATTATTTTTGTCTCCTTATTACTAACATGGCTGGTGAAGAAGACTCTTCTTCCCATACTGTTTCTGCTCAAGACATTCAGGAGGTGTGTGCACAAATGCGTCAGTTGATGCAAGGAATGCAACAACTTCAGCAATCCATTCAGCAACAGCGTGGGGAACCTCCACCTCATGATAGTGAGGATGATGATCACCATGGTGGTGGTCGTGGTGGTGGCCGTGGCCAAGGATTTGCTGCTGGTTTTGATAACTTTGCAGGTGGCCGTGGCCGAGGATTTGCTGCTGGTTTTGGTCATGCACGACGTGTTCCTGTTGGTGACCCTACTGATTTTGATGCTGAAACGCTTTCAAATTATAGTGCTGAACATGGAGGTGCTCCTTATGGTCGCCGTGGTGCATATGATGATCATGGCGATGACAACTTTGGCCGTTTTGGAGGCCGTGGTCGTTATGGTGATCACCGTCGGCGTCATCCTGAACGACGTCACAATGATGATGGTTTGAGCAAGGTTAAAGTGTCCATTCCTCCATTCAGCGGCACGGAGAATGCTGATGATTATTTTGAATGGGAAACCAAAGTGGAGCAAATATTTGATTTGTATGAATACCCTGTTGAAAAGAAGGCAAAGCTTGCAGCCATTGAGTTCAAAGGCTATGCCATAACTTGGTGGAAACAGATCCGTACTGAATATCATAGAGTTGGGCATGACCGTTTAACTTGGGAAGACATGAAGAGGGAAATGAGACGTCGTTTTGTTCCTGCATATTATTCTCGTGATCTACATTTGAAGCTGAAACGTCTTGTGCAAGGTACTCGCAGTGTTGATGAATATTTTCAGGAATTGGAAATGTGCTTACTTCGTACAGGGATAACTGAGGATGAGGAATCAACAATGGCGCGGTTTCTGGTTGGCCTCAATAAACCCATTGCTGATAAAGTGGATATGACAAATTACACATGTCTCACCGAGTTGGTTCATTTTGCAAAGAGGGCTGAAAGGCAAATTGCTACGTCTTACAAATACAATGCTTCATGGCGTCATTCCCAATAGCAAGGGGATGTCACGCCTCAATTCCAACAGCAAGGAGCTGCAACACCCAAATCCTCATCTCGTGGAGCCAATAGATCTATTCCAACTTCTTCCAAACAATTGGATGTGAAAGATAAAGCTGTGAGTTCAACTCAGCCCACTTCTTCTACTGCAGCCATCCAATGCAAGACAAGCAAGATTGAGTGTTTTAAGTGTGGTGGTCATGGGCATAAGCAAGCTGAATGTCCCAATCGTCGTACTATTATTGCACTTGCTGATGGTTCTTATGATTCACAAAGTGAAGAGGAGGACGAGTTTACCAATGTATTTGCAGATCTTAATCTTGACACTTGTGAGTATTTTAGCAGAGGATGGTACATTTGAGCTAGGTCTGAATTGTTTAGCCATTCAACCTATTCCAACTTTTGCTCACAATGACATATTACACGATGTAGTTTCTCCATCTTCCGACGAGATTACTAGTGCTGATTTTGATGAGTTGCTTGCTGATTTTCCTGATTTGAAGCCTTCTATAATGAACACACCATCTCCTTCTTTGGTGGTTAGGCGAGTTCTTTCCACTCAATTTGTTGCTGCTGAACAAGGACAACGCCATAATTTGTTTCAATCCCGATGCAAAGTGAAAGGACAAGTGTGCCGTTTCATCATAGATGGTGGGAGCTGCAATAATATTGTTAGTACTTTGCTTGTTGAGAAGCTTGGTTTACAGCCACATCGCCATCCACATCCATACCATATGCAATGGTTGAATAATTCTGGGACAGTTAAAGTTTCAGCCATGATTCGTTTGTCATTTTCCATTGGTGATTATCATGGAGAGGTTGATTGTGATATTGTCCCCATGCAAGCATGCCATTTGCTGCTTGGTCGGCCCTGGTAATTTGATGTGGACTCAGTGCATTTTGGACGGTCTAACAAACACACTTTCATTCACAATGACAAGAAAGTGGTTCTTGTTCCATTATCTCCAGAGGAGATACATACTTCAGATATGGCTCGCAAGAAAAGAGAGGAATCCGACAACAGAAAATTGAGTGAGATCCCCAACCCAAGTAAGGGAGAGAGTTCTAACCCATCCAGCCACATAAAGCCTCATGCCAATCCTAAACAGCCACGCCACACTGAGTGTCTCTTTGTGAGCAAGAGTGATTTGAGAGAAGTGAGAAACACCACAGCCCCATTCTTTGTGCTCTTGCACAAGGAGGTCCTACTTTCAACTAACGATTTACCTTCATCGCTGCCTAGTGTTGTTCTTGATCTCTTACAGGACTTCGAAGATGTTTTTCCCGATGAGATACCAGCTGGACTTCCTCCACTCCGTGGAATTGAGCATCAAATTGATTTGGTACCAGGTGCTTCTCTTCCAAATTGTCCAGCCTACCGCACCAATCCTGAAGAGACAAAGGAAATTCAGCGACAGGTAAAAGAGCTTTTGGACAAAGGGTATGTTCGTGAATCCTTATCATCATGTGCTGTTCCCGTTCTTTTAGTCCCAAAGAAAGATGGCTCTTGGCGCATGTGTGTTGATTGTCGTGCTATCAATGCTATAACTGTTCGATATCGCCATCCCATTCCATGACTTGATGACATGTTAGATGAATTGAGTGGTTCCATCATTTTCACCAAGATTGATTTGCGTAGTGGCTATCATCAAATCCGCATGAAACTTGGTGATGAATGGAAAACAGCGTTTAAAACTAAAATTGGTCTCTATGAATGGCTTGTGATGCCATTTGGCTTGACAAATGCTCCTTCAACTTTTATGCGCTTAATGAATCATGTTTTACGAGCTTTCATTGGCAAGTTTGTAGTTGTTTATTTTGATGATATTCTGATCTATAGCAAATCCTTTGATGAACATCTTGATCATATTCGTCAAGTACTTGCTGTTTTGAGGGAAGAGAAATTGTATGGCAACATTGCTAAGTGCACCTTTTGCACAGACCATGTTGTTTTCCTTGGCTTTGTTGTTTCCGCAAATGGTATTCAGGTTGATGCAGAGAAGGTTAAAGCAATAAAGGATTGGCCTACACTGGTAAATGTGAGCCAAGTTCAAAGCTTTCATGGTCTTGCCAGTTTCTATAGGCGTTTTGTCAAAGATTTCAGCACCCTCGCTGCACCCCTTAACAATCTAACAAAGAAGGATGTTCCATTCAAATGGGGCTATGATGAAGACCAAGCATTTCACACGCTAAAAACAAAGCTTTGTGAAGCACCGCTGCTACAACTTCCTGATTTTGGTAAGACATTTGAGATCGAATGTGATGCAAGTGGTATTGGCATAGGAGGTGTACTGCTGCAAGAAGGTAAACCTGTTGCCTACTTTTCTGAAAAGCTCAATGGTCCACATCTGAATTATTCGGTTTATGACAAAGAGCTTTATGCCTTAGTTCGCGTTTTGGAAGTTTGGCAACATTACTTGTTACCTTAAGAATTTGTAATCCATTCTGATCATGAAGCTTTGAAATATCATAAAAGTCAAGGCAAGCTGAACCGTCGACATGCTAAATGGATTGAGTTCATTGAAACGTTTCCCTATGTTGTCAAACATAAGCGTGGTAAAGATAACATTGTTGCCGATGCCTTGTCTAGAAGATGTGCGTTGATTACACAACTAGATACAAAAGTGCTTGGTTTGGAATCCATTAAAACACTTTATGCTGCTGATGCTGATTTTAAAGAACCTTTTTCTCGTTGCATTGATGGAAAAGGTTGGGATAAATACTATGTGCATGATGGCTTCTTGTTTTGGACTAACAAAATATTGCATTCCAGCTTGTTCGATTCGTCAAGTTCTTTTGCAGGAAGCACATGCAGGTGGACTAGCTGGTCATTTTGGTGTCAAAAAGACATTGGACATGCTCTCTGATCATTTCTTTTGGCCACATATGCGACGAGATGTCCAGCGGCACGTTGGGTGCTGCATCGTTTGCTTAAAAGCTAAGTCCCGCCTCAATCCCCATGGTTTATATACTCCATTACCTATTCCACATGTACCTTGGGAAGATATATCTATGGACTTTGTTCTGGGGTTACCTCGGTCTCAGAGGGGGAGGGATTCTATTTTTGTTGTTGTAGATCGCTTTTCTAAAATGGCACATTTTATCCCATGTCATAAGAGCGATGATGCTTCACATGTTGCTGATTTGTTTTTCAGGGAGATCGTTCGTTTACATGGAGTTCCAAAGACTATTGTTTCAGACCGAGATACAAAATTTCTCAGCTACTTTTGGAAGACATTGTGGGCTAAGCTTGGCACAAAGTTGTTATTTTCAACCACTTGTCATCCACAAACGGATGGGCAAACTGAAGTTGTCAACCGTACCTTGTCAACCATGTTGCGTGCTGTGTTGAAAAAGAATTTGAAGCTCTGGGAAGACTGCCTTCCACATGTTGAATTTGCTTATAATAGGGCAGTCCATTCTACAACAAACTCTTGTCCATTTGAAATTGTTTATGGGTTTAAACCACATACTCCCATGGATCTTTTGCCTTTACCATTACAGGAACAAGTTAACTTGGATGCCACGAAAAGATCGGATTTTATCAAGCGGTTACATGCAGAGACAAGAAAGAATATTGAGAAGAAATCAGCACAATATGCAAAGCAAGCAAACAAAGGTAAGAAGAAGGTTACATTTCAGCCAGGAGATCTTGTATGGTTGCATCTACGCAAGGATCGCTTTCCCCAACAGCGTAAGAGTAAGTTATCTCCTCGGGGTGATGGTCCGTTCAAGGTTCTCCAACAGATAAATGATAATGCTTACAAACTTGAACTGCCACCTGAATATTCCAATGTGAGTACCACATTCAATGTCAAAGACTTGCTTCCATTTGCTGGTAAGCCTGAGTCGAGGACGACTCCTTCTCAAGAGGGGGAGGCTAATGAGGACATTCCTAGCATTCACTCATCTCCAAATGAAACTACACTGGATATAGCTGGTCCAACTACAAGGAGTAGAGCTAAACAATTGGAGAAGGAAATTCATTCTCAGGTGAACGCTAAACCTTATGTTTAATAATCAGTTTATGTTGAATGAGTCTATGCTTTTGAGTTCTTGTTCCAATGTCCTTAGGAATGATGGAGTATATGAACCAGCATGGGATGAAGATGGATTCAAGCCTCTGGACATCTGAACCAAGAAGCCTATGGTGTGCATGAATAAAATGGTAGTTCATTACTTTGCATGGTAATGCAACTAGAAGCTAGATGACTGACACATGGTACGAATTCCAAGCTTCACCGCGGACAGAATACAAAGAGTTAGATGGTGTTCTTTATGTGGATGGAAGCGTCTTCAAGTCTACTTTCCAACCCATCAAACGGCTCATTATTTGGACTTCCCAATAAAGAGTTATGCTCATTTTAGTAACTGCTGCCAGGAGCTGAAAAGACGCGCGAACCAGCCACGAACTCCACTAGTGCATGCGCATGCTGCCATTCACTCAAAGCTGAACGCCCCTATTTCTATATATATCTTGTACTAGACAATGAAAGGACGAATTTTTGATTGACTGAATTCAGAATACACAAACTCGTGGAGTTTTGTTTATGCGTGAGTCTTGAGAGGCTTACAACACTTGTTCTTTCGATTCCTGAGGGAATTGTAGAACGCCGAACTGCGGTTCACCCAGTTCGTGCCTTCACGTCTATAGGGCGTGATTGCGTGGGCTGTTTCGTCGGTACGTGGAAGGGTGATTGTCTCGGTAGTTCGTCGCGTGGACAGTCTCACGGTGCACTGCTTCTTCACCAGGTCACACAGTGACAAGTTAGCAAGTTCGCAGATCCTACGAGAAGATCGAGCCACACAACTTGCTACAAGCGTTGCATAGGCGTGTGCATATCAATACCTCTCTTTATGAATTGTTTACCCCTGTTCTAGTCTTGGTATATTAATCGTGATATAATTAATGCATTAGAAAACAAATTACTTTGCCATACGCTGGAATACTCTCGAGTGAAATGCTACAATGTACTTCTGTGTGCTTGCAGAACTTATGTAACGCTAAGATTTATATTAAGGCATCTCTAGTGCCTTCACTCAATGTATTTCTTAGTGGTGACGCTAAGAAATGCCAACATTCCCGCAATCGGATTAACATTAAAGAGGAGTCCGATGCAAGCATGAACCATCGCCCTTGAGTCCGAATCGCGATGGCATAACATGTGGTAAAATAATCCATCGACTATAAAAGTCAATTTGGTAATAATTCAAATTTAATCATGCAGTTTATTACACATATCTCTAAAGAACTTAAATAAACTAAGATCAATGTCACTAACAATCGGATCGGACCTAACCGAGACAGCATTGCTAGCAGGGCACCAATTTACCCTATCAAGCCGATAGATTTACATGTTCTAAAGAACTTGCTTAAGCTCAATTTATTTGTGACTCGATAATTAAATCTAAATCAGTTATCTAAACAATAAGGATAAAACAGATCTATTGCAATATATATGATAAATAAATAACAATCAAAGCAAATAGATCTATAAGCAGATGTAAGCCGATAAGATAAAACAACAAGCCATGATAAGGGGTGAGCGATCTAAACAAAAAAGAGCGATACGCTTCAATCTAAAACTTAGAGCAACTCGATAAATTGGTGAATTATCTAGATGAAGAAGGGCGATACGCCTCAATCTAAAGCTTAAAATAACTCGGTAGATGTCATGCTTACAGGTAAACCGGAGATCAAGATGATGTAGCCCTGCTTGCTGAAGAACTCGACGAAAAGGTTGGGTTGGCACAGGGCCGAAAAGTGACTTGTATTGATGGTTGTGTGAAGTTTTTTTTACAATGGCATAGGGTTTATACTTATACCCTGAAAATCCAACTAAAGTTTGTAGGATACGATAATATCTCTAATTTATTTAAAGCAAACCTAAACCTAAACTACCAAAAGAATTACAATTGCCGCAAATCAGGCCTTGTAGAAGCTTCCAGACGTACATATTTCTTGTAGTCGTATCCGCTCCGGCCTCATATGATCGTGTCGATCAGGACTCCTTGCTGCTCTAAAATATCTTCAATAGGACCAGCCAGATCAGGAATCGGATCCCCCTCGAGTCAGAATCGGACTCGCCTTCATCAACCAGAATTGGCTTCGACTTCGAAGACTAATCGGACCGGCTCCACTTCTTTAACTTCCATTATTGGCTCCAACTTTACTCAGTATTCTACTCCGTCAGCCGAGTCAAAATCTGATATCAACATATGCCCCCCAATTTTGGGATAAAATATTATTTTGTTCCAAAATTCTTCAAGCAATAATGACCTCTGCAGTGAACAATTTATAGAAACCCATGCTCCCTTCACTGTTGGCATCCAAGATTTCCCGCGCGTGTGTGGCGCCTCGATCTCCGGGCAGTTCCTTCCTCCATAAGCCCTATAAATACTGAGCCGCACCAACCTCTTGTTCTTCCTCCAGTTTGTATCTAACGCCGCTCGAGCCCTCCATCGCCGTGTAATCTCTCTTCTTCTCCGGCGAACCCAAGGCTTTATTCATGAAAATCTTCCCGCAAACTTGGTAAGGAACTTCCGTGCATTTGATTTCTACCCCGCATCTGGGCGATCATCAATTTTTCTTGCTAACTTTTCAAATTTCCTCATCCCTGGACACTATTCTTCTTAGATCTAACAATGGCGGTTCCAGATAAGGCCACGAGCACCAACGTCCCCGAGGTAAATCATCACATCAATCTCACATTCATATCAATATTACCACTGTCTTATTTCCTTTGAGTCGCATTTTCTTTTATCAAAATCCATTATTCCATTATTTCTTATTTTCTGTCTATTTTTATTTCCTATAGAATCTCAGAAATGACATCATCATTCCAGTCTCACACCTCCCGTCACCCTACTACCTTGGGTCGATGGGTAATCCTGATCCGATTGACTTCATCAACTTGGAATCAGAGCGGATTCATTTCAGAGGGTCAAACCTCCACACCTCCGACTGGACATAATCATTCCAATCATGGCCGAGTAACATCCCCGGATAGAGAAATTGGCTTCTCACACTCCGCGCATCCAAATCGGCTTTCTGGGATGAGATGGAAATAAGCCAAAGCATCACCATTGATGGCCAAGGACGAGAACCTCGTATGGCCAAGGATGAGAACCCCCTAGCTACATCATCATTTTTCTGGTCCGATACTTTGAACGCCTTCCTCTTTGGCCATGCTTCGATGACTCCAACATTGATGGATGTCCACATGTTGACCAGACTTAATACAACCTGTCGAGGTTGTACTTGGCAGATATTTGTCCAGCAAGCACCCTGCTTCGTGCGAAGATCGATCACAGTTGATGAACAAAGAGACTCAGGATTTTATACTGGTTCGGGCCCTTGACATCGAGTAATAACACTACGTCCAATTGCTTGCTTGTATTATCTCGGCGAGTACAGATTACAATGGTGTAACAAATACTCTCGGGTAGATTGACTAAGATTGGGATACCCTCTACGTATAGGACCCCCCACTATTTATATCCAGGGAGACGTGCCTTACAAGACAAAACAAATCTAAACTTAGTAGGACTCTAACTATCATTGGGCTTTCCTTCTGCGATCCAGCTGTCGTGTCTTGTTTGGAGTCTTCTTCGCTTGGAGTCGGTAGTCGGCAATCCTCGTGACTGAGCACCCGGTTATTATGGCCTCAACAGTAGCCCCCGAGCATATCTTGTTGAAAAGGTTGTTCCTTGAGTAGCCTTCGGGTCTTTTTACTCTTCGGGTGATTTTGGGATACGTAAATATCTCGATAATCACTTTAATGTGAGAGTTAGAAAAAGATCCCGAACTCTGAATGGAGAAACCCGCATCTGAATGATAAGGTTAGAGAAAATACCAGCCATAATTATATCGAATAAAGAAAATTCCATCTTGGAAACTGAAACGCCAAGGGTTGATGAATCCTGCCCCATGCATTTAAACTCCACTACGCACGCTCCCCGAAACTCTCGCAGCGCATGTGTCGTAAATCACGGCACTGTTCCGGTTCCACGATTCGCGCACGAAGCATCGCCCCAGGGTCTTTAAATATCGAATCCCTTGGATAGATCCACACTTGAACCTTCCCCACTAAGCCTTCTTCCTCCCAGCACCATGGGAAAAAAGAAACTCAGCCGCAAGTTCAAGTTGCCTCGTCTCCTTTTTGGAGACTCCCTTCGCAGCTCCACCGAGCCGCCACCCAGCGCGCCGGAGGATCCGTCGGTGAACACGCCGCCCTCCGCTCCCCCTCAGGCTCCTGTCCTTGCTCTCCCCTGGTATGGGGATGAAGGAATCGAGGCTAAACCACGAGGAGAAACTCCGACCACGGCGTCTCCACTCCCTGAGGCTGCTCCATCAAGCATCGCCGTCGGGAAAAGGCCTGCATCACCATCTGCAGCCCCAGCGTCCCCCATCTCTATCCCTTCTGATGATGAATCAGACCAAGGGACTAGTGAGGCTTGACTTAGGCCGGAGTCCTCGCGCGCAAGCGTGTCTTCGTCTTCTGCTCCGGCCGACACCAGCAGCGACGAGGAGTTCGCCCGGTGCCTCTTCGTCTCTCTGAACCGCGAGCTGATCGGGATCCCAGGAGACGGCGCGCTCGTGGACCTCGTCAGCGACTATGAGGAGGAGAACGCGGAGGAGCCTCCACCGCCTGGTGCCGTGGTGCCTTGATCCTGGCCGACGAAGTTAGCTCGTGCCAGGATCGTTATTTTAAATTTTTAGTATCAGGATAGTTATCGATCTGCTGTGAAATGTACTTCTTTTGAATCAATGAAGTAATTTCACTTGGAAGATGAAACAATGATCCCTTTCCTGTGTTCGAAACTTTTTGCATTGATTAGATTATAGAAATTGTTTATTCAGGAAAAAAAATCCCCCGAGCAAAACGCTTCCTAACAAATCAACTCATTGTCATAATATGTTCGGGAAATTTGCTCCTCGGTCAAAGATGATCGGGTCATTTTCTCGGAACATATTATATTTGGTCATTTAAAATTGTTAGCTTCTCCAATAAGCCAGCAACGCCAAATGCATTGAATTTGACCTGCATAGTTTTCGAAATGACACTTGCCGCAGAGAAAGGAAACAATCTTTTGACCTAACAGTGACTGCACATAACGCGGATCGAGGCCAGTTTTCTCGAGGTTCGTGCTCCCTCTTGAAACTATAAAGCCCCCAGGCGCGGCCGCCTGGTCACCATTTAGACCTTCGTCTTCCTTGCTCGCATCCTCAACAGCTCGCCATTCCGCGTTCACCTTCTGCCATTCAACTTCTTGTTTCTCCAACCTTCCAGCCACACCTTCACCGCCATGGCTTGCTCTCGCTAGTCCTCATCCGGGGACGAATCGTCGGGAGAGTAGAGCAGCGCCGCCGCTCCCGGAAGGGACTTGCACAGCGGTCCAACATCTGCACCACCGACAAATACTGGAAGAAGTCTACCACCACGATGAAGCAGCTACAACAGTTGGAGGACCTCGGATTGCTCCCCGACACCACCACCTTCCGCCGCTGATCGGCAAAAGGTCAGCTTTACCCGACGCCCAATACTCTTGAGCTTGTGGTGTTCCTCGAGTTCTTCCATTGCGGGTTCAGGGTCTATCCGTCGGAATTCTTCCACAGTGTCTGCGATTTCTATAAGATACAGCTCGTACACATCAAGCCAGGCGCTATAACCATGCTTAGCATCTTCACTTTCCTGTGTGAGGCCTGGTTAGGAATTAAGCCATCGCTAAACCTGTGGAGGTATTTCTATATCCCTGCATTCTACAAGGACCAGCTTATGATCGGGTCGATTGGGTTTTCCTTGAGAAATCGGGACATTTATATCCCCTTTCTAGTGAAAGATTCCTGGAAAGTTTAACAATGTCATTGGTTCTACATCACCCTCCCCCAAGCCTCTCTGGCAAAAGGGAAACATTTGATGCCTTATCTCAAGGAAGAAACCAAAGCCCTGCCTAAGGTCAGCCTTGAGATGCAGAAGCATATTGATCGGGTTTTGGCACTCCGTGAAGCGGGTCTGACAGTGATTCATGTGGCAGAGATTTTCATCCGATGGAGATTCATCCCGCTCATGGCTCATGACCGCTATGCCTACACTTTCACGGGCGACAACAACCTGAACAGAATGAAGCCTGATGGTAAGTCGTTTTTCTTCTGTTCGGTAATATTTCTGAGAGTGTTCGGTCATTTGAAATGTCATGGCTCTTAACCAATAGTTGTCCCAGATTCTGAAGTGGCTGCTCGCCTAAAGAAGATGCTGAATGCCGATATCCTGGACTGGACAGGCATCCTAGCTCCCTACAGTGCCAACAACCCTACTCCAGCGGTAAACTCTTTCTCAGAAAATATCCCTTCTAAATTGAATTCAGTCAATCTGACTTCTTTTTTCCCAAGCAGGCTCCCCCTGTCATCGACGCCGCCGCACAAAGCGGGGCCATCAACGTGGAAGGTGAAGCTGAACCAGCATCAGTTTAGGGTGCCGAGACCCCAACAACTGAAATGCCTGAGCAGTCGCCTGCCAAGGAAAAGAAGGCCCCCGACCAGCACCAGAGTCGTCGTCCCTCAGACGCGTAAGCGTTTGCGAGACGCTAGCGTGGAGAAGGTGACAACTGGATCGGGGTCCCTTGGGGCACGGATGCCAACGAGCTGCCTGCCGCGCACGACCCGCCTCGCCCCGAAGACCAGGTACCAAGCATGATCGTATTCGGGCGTTTATTTGCAGCTTTTGATTGTGTTACCAAACTTAAACGTGTTCGGGAGATTTCTTGCCAGGAAGTCCAACCCCACCACCGTCAAAGGCTTCCTCTATTTTGTGGAAGAAATTTAGAGTCACTCTCCCAACCTCCGAGTAAGGACTTTGCTCTGTTTGGTTTTTTGCTTGATTAACTCCTCTAGGGGGAATCTTTGAGTTATTTTTGTTTGAGCAAAACAGACCCTCCAAGCCTGTAGCTTCCCCTTCGATCAAACCGTCGGACAAGGAGAAAACTCCCGACCTAGGCGTGTCAGCCAAGCCTGATCGTGAGGAGAAATCCATGGAGGTTCTAGGACCTGTCCTGACACCCTTGGGCCCGATCATCGCTTCGCTTTCCATAGCAGAGGAGCAATGGCGTTTGCTGGACACTTGTGCCTCGACCGCGGAAGTGTCGGTGACCAGACATGAGGCCCAAGTTGTCGTTCTCCAGTTCGAGAAAGAAGGTACTCAACCTGTTGGACATGTCTGTTTTTGGTTCTTGTCCCACAAACTGCTGTTAATACAATGCCTTTGATGTTGTAGCTAACTCCGAGAGCATTGAGGTTCTCAAGAAGAAAAGCTCGGATCTGGAAGGCCAGCTTGCTGCCCGGGACAAGGAAGTTGCCGATCTCACCGCTCGTCTTGAAGCTACAGAGAAACGTGGCTTAACCCTGGAAGGAAAGCTCATGGAGGGTGCGGTTGTCGCAGCGACGCACACCGTTGGAGCCTTGAAGAGCCATGTTTCAGAGCTTGACGCCGCGCTGCTCTATCAGGGCATCAAGTGTTCGGCTGGAGAGGCGCAGGCTTTATTCGACGACCTTGCTCCATTGGTGGAACCGTTTGTCAAGAAACTTGGCCTTCATTTGACCGACTCCGAAGGCTCGTCCTAAACTTTGCGATGAACTCCTGTAATAGAGCAAGAACTTGGTTGTTTAAGTTTGTGACCTTTATTTTGTTCGTGAAACATATGCTTGCATGTCTTTGCGTAAGTCATGGAGCTGATCGAGTTTTCGTGGCACTTTTTAACTGATAGCTTTGACCTAGCTAAATGTCCCATTGCCACGAGCTATTTTGGAATTGTTTGGTTGCTGAGACACGAGCAGCCTTCTGAACTGTGTAATTCCTTGTAGTCATGGTGTTCAGTATTTTAGCGTAGTTTAGCTTTTTCGCTTAAAAAGCCTAATTTATGTGAGGTAGTAGTACCATAGTAGCCCCCGGGCCCTTTTGTAGCATGTAGGCATGCTAGAAAAGAGTCTAGAAGTACTAGTCACAAGAATTTCCCGACCATCAGGGGAGCCCCGCAGCATTGCGCTTGGGGTGCGTTGTATAGGTCAGAAAAATTTTTTAGTGTAGTAGTCGCCGGTTCTTTGTTAGTATATGCAGTATGGTAACAAAGAATAGAAACAGAATAGAAAAATAACCTAGCCCCCGAGCATAATTGCGAGGGTGAGGAGAGTGTAGAACTTATCTTTTTGTTTTGCTTGGTGCCGGATGTGACGTGAATGATGACTACTCCTGCCAAATTATTGGATAGGCTTGAACTTGCTTCATTACCTTGACTTAAGAGTAAAATCTGCATAGTTGATCCATATTCCATATGTTTGGCAGTATGTCTCCATCTATCTCCGCGATCCTGTAGGCTCCTGGTCTTGCGATGTCTACGACGATGTAAGGCCCTTGCCATGGAGAGGACAACTTAGTCTTGTCCTTGGTGCATTGGTCTAATTTGAGCACCATGTCATCGATGCACAAGCTTCTGTTGCAAATGTTAGCATTGTAGTATTGTCGCAACTTTTGTTGATACTAGGCCACTCTGAAGGCGGCTGCATCGCGAGCTTCCTCGAGGAGGAGTAGCTCATCAGTGCGTCTATCAGGCTCTTCTATTTTTGAAAACATTACCACGCGTGGGGCTTGTAACCGGATATCAGACGGTAGGATTGCTTTGGCTCCATACACCAAGAAGAAAGGTGTTTCGCCTGTTGCACGGTTCATGGTGGTCCTCAAATCCATCGCTTGTCGTAAGCTTGCAATCTATTAAAGATCCTCTTCTTGATGCCTTGGAGTACGATGCCGTTAGCGCGATCTACCTGCCCATTTGGTTTTGGGTGATTTACCGATGACCGATCATGTTTGATCCCGTGGTCGTAGCAAAAATCAGAGAACTTTTTACTTTTGAACTGTGTTCCATTGTCGGAGAATATCCTGTTAGAGATGCCGAATCGTACGACAATGCTCCATAGGAATTTGACAGCTGCCTCTTTTGTTATTTTCTGAACCGGCTCGGCTTCAACCCATTTTGTAAATGTGTCAATGCCGACGAATAGAAATCTGTAACCCCCGATGGCCCTGGGGAAAGGACCAAGGATATCTATTCCCCATATGGCGAAAGGCCATGACAGGGAAATAGTATTTAAGGCTTGCGCAGGTTTAGTTTGTTTCTGTGTGAAGAATTGGCATGCTTCACACTTCTTAACTAACTCGCATGCATTTTTGAAGAGTTGTAGGCCAGTAGAAGCTCTGTCGGAATGCTTTCCCCACTAGATATCGAGGAGAAGCGTGAGATCCACATATTCCTCTATGAATATCTTGGAGCAAACTAATGCCCTCGGCCCGTGTGATGCATTTGAGGAGCATTCCATTGCGTACTATTTTGTATAGTCATCCGTCAACCAATTGATAATTCTTGGCTTTACGATGGATTTTCTCCAGTGTCGCATCATCGTCGGGTATAGCTTGGTTTTTGAGGTACGCCCGGATTGGATACATCCAGTTCTCCTCGTTTCACACTAGAGCGGCGGCTCGAGCCATATCGACCAACATAGACTCCTTAATGGATTCGTTGGTTGTTGAGACTGTGCCTTTGCTAGGCGCAGTTCTTTGGTTCAATAAAGATACCGACATAGATGGTTTAGTAAGGACTTCAAGTAACACGTTACCTGAAGCTGTGTGCGTTCGGCAACTGCTTTTGCCAGCTTATATGCATCGCTATTGTACTCCCGTTTGACGTGTTGCACTTCAAGCCCACCAAATTTGCTTTCCATCCGCCTGTATGATTCCAAGTATTTAGCCATGACAACGCTTCGCGCGCTGTACTCCTTCATGACTTGTTTTGCAGCTAACTCGGAATCTCCTTTCACGAGCAGCCTCTTAACGCCCAGAGATGTAGCTATGCGGAGCCCTGTTAAAAGCCCTTCATACTCGGCAACATTGTTAGTAGGGGTTGGATCAACAAAATCGATTTGTAATGCATACCTGATGATGTCATTGTTTGGAGAGATTAGGACCACCCCAGCCCCTGGGCCTGCTCTGCAAAATGCTCCATCATAGAAATGGTCCAGTGTTCGGGATTTTGGGCACTTTCTTCGGGTTCGGGATTAGTCCATTCTGTGATGAAATCTGCCAGAGCCTGCGACTTGATGGCAGTTCTGGGTATGAATTCGATGTCGTAAGCCCCCAACTCCATAGACCATTGTGCGATCCTACACACGACATCCCGATTATGTAAAATGGTGCCTAGGGGGTAAGTCGATACAACCTTTATCTTGTGGCTCAGAAAATAATGCTTGAGTTTCCTAGAAGTCATTAGCATAGCATAAAGAAATTTCTGAATCTGAGGGTACCTTGTCTTTGCATCGTGTCGTACCTCGCTTACAAAGTAAACGGGGTGTTGTGTTGTTGACTTTTCTGTGGGTCTTTCGACCACCAGAACAGTACTAACAACCGTCGGTGTCGCTGCTACGTATAATAACATCTCTTGTTTGGGTTGTGGCGGAACCAACACGAGCATTTTTCGCAGGTACTGTTTAAACGCCTCGAATGCTCTTCTGCCACTGCCGACCATTCAAAGCGATCAGTCTTACGTAACAGTTTTTAAAATGGCATACCTCGTTCGCCTGACTTGGATACGAATCCACTCAGGGACGCCATCATTCCTGCTAGCTTTTGGACCTCGTGGCGGCTGCGTGGAGACTTCATGTCGTCGATTGCCTTGATTTTGTGTGGATTTGCCTCTATACCTCACTGCGACACGAGATAACCAAGGAGCTTACCCGATGATGCACCGAAGGTGCATTTGGCGGGGTTGAGCATCATCCTGTTTTTGCACAAGTTGTCGAATGTTTCGGTTAAATCGGCGATCAGGTTACCTTTTAACTTACTTTTCACAACGATATCGTCTATGTATGCTTCCACACTACGGCCGATTTGGTCTTCGAGAAAAATGTGAACACATTTTTGATAAGTGCAACCTGCATTTTTTGGACCAAAAGACATCTTTATATAACAATAAACACCGAAGGGAGTTACAATTGCAGTTTTCTCCTCATCGTCAATGCACATGCTGATTTGGTGATACCCTGAATAGGCATCCAGAAAACAAAGCAGCTCGCATCTTGAGGTTAAGTCTACAATTTGATCTATCCTAGGCAACGGATACTCGTCCTTCGGGCACGCTTTATTCATATCGGTGTAATCCACGCACATCCGCCACATTTCATTGGGCTTCTTCACCATGACCGGGTTTGCTAGCCACTCTAGAAAAGGGAACTCTTGAACGAAGCCGGCTTTGAGTAGTTGGTTGATTCCTTCGTTAATGGCGTCTCGTTTCTCCGGGGTATATCTTCTTTACTTTTGTTTGACTTGTCGGACGCCAGTTCATATGCCAAGCTTGTGCTCTATCACCTCCCTAGGGATCTCAGGCATATCGGACGGTTCCCAAGCGAACACGTCTGCATTTGCCCGGAGGAAAGTAATGAGCTCGAGTTCCTATTTGTCACCTAGACCAGTGCCCACATTCGTGGTCTTGGTCGGGTCTGCCTCGTCAAGGATCACCGGTTTTGTGCCTGGCTCGGCACGCTTCGTTGTCGGCGTGATCAGTGAGGCGTCAGCTGGTGACTCGCCTACCACTTGAGGTGGCATCCCCTTGTTTGGTGTCTGGTCCACCGAGGTCGGCTTCTCCGCGACGTCATCATCGGTCTTTTTATCCGCCGTGGGCACTGGCTTCGCCTTCGCCTTTGATCGGTCTTCGGCTGCCCGGGATATCTCAGCGACTGTAGCCTGCCCGGCCGTAGTCGGTAGGCTCTTGGTCTTTTTCTTGGTAGGTTCGGCAGCCTTAGTTGGTTCCTGCTCTCCTCCCTTGATCATGTCCAGGGTTTTCATGTCGCACTGAACCGCACCCTTGCGATCTCCGCAGACGGTGAGTGGGCCCAATGGCCCTGGGATCTTGATCATGGAGTAGGCAAAGTGGGCGACCGCCATGCATTTCTTCAAGAACGGCCTGCCCAAGACGCAGTTGTAGGCTGATGTAATGTCTGCCTCCTTGAAGGTGAGGAATTCTGATCGGATGTTTTTCCCCTCCATGAGGGTCACCTGCAGATCGATCCTTCCCAACGGGATGGCTTGGATGCCTGGTATAACCCCGTAGAAGGGCTTCTCCACTGGGGACAATGACCTCCTCGGGATCCCAAGTTCATCAAAGGCATTGACGAACAACAGGTCGAGGGCGCTCCCACTGTCGATCAGGGTTCGCCCGACCTTGCGTGACCCGATCCAAGGCCTGATGCATAGTGGTAGTAGTGGCTCATCGTACAATGTGTCGGGGTGGTCCCTTTGATCAAAGGTGATCGGGACTTCGAACCACCTCAACGGCTGCTTGCAGGGTTCGGTGCTCGCTATTTGCCTCTCGACCAGCTTTAACTGGGATTTGGAGGTTCGGGTTGAGCAACCACCGAATATAGTGGTGATCTAAAGGTCTTTAGAGAGTTGTGGTTCATCGTCACAATCCATGTAATTCGCTTGCTGAGGGTGCTGAGCGGCCTGGTCGCGTGGACCCCCTTGTTGTTGGCTCTCCTCTTCCTGCTTTTGCTTCTTGTACACCGTACAGTCCACAAAGTGATACTTTGTCGACCGGTGAATAGGGCTGTACATTGGGAGGTCCTCAGGTTTCCCTTGGCACCGACACGGGGGTTTCGTGTCCACCACCATAACTTCTTCTCCCTCGGTCTTGCACTTCTTGTTCTTATGTTTGTCTTTCTTCTTGCCTTCCTCGGGCGGCTTGCTCTGTTTGGGCTTCCCTTGGACCCGGGCTCGGGCATCCGCCATCTTAGCGGTCTCCTCGAGGATCCCGTAGAGTTCGGCCACCGCCTTCGGGTTCTTTTTGGCAAGTTCTTCTGCCGTCGCTCGTCCCTGGAGCCACGATTGCAGGCTACAATCACCCGATCATCCACCATGTCAGGGATGGTGTTACGGGTGTCGCTGAATCGATGGATATAGTCCCGAAGGGATTCCCCGGGCTTCTACACACAGTTGAGCAGATCTCCTTCATGTCCGGGGCGTTTGAAGGTGCCTTAAAAATTGGCCTCAAACGTCTCTCGAAGATGGGCCCATGACTTGATACTAGCCTCGGGCAGGTTCATGAGCCTGGTTCGGGCTGATCCCTGCAGGGCAGTTGGCATGTAGTTGGCTTTGATGTAGTCATCTCCCCCGATGGCGTCGATGATCGTGGAATAGATCTGGATCCACTCGTGCGGGTTGGTTGTTCCATCATACTTCTCGATGTTGGTAGGACAGAACTTTTCTGGCCACCTGACCTTGCGCAGGCCTCGAGAGTACGCAAGGCACCCCCTAGTGCCCATTCGGGAGTCACGTGGTGGAGAGTCTGGATGAGACCGGTAGTAGCCCTCAGGTGCTCGGTAATCTCGATTGTAGTTGAGAGTTTCCCGAGTGTCGCGATTTTTGCGATTGCGTTCCAGCTGTGGCCTTATGTCACGCCCCTCTTGTGGGCGATACCGAGGATTTCCATTAACAGATCGGGAGTGAACTGGCTGGGGTTCGCCATGCCTGTTGGACGGAGCTGGTGGTGCAGCAGCGGCGGCCTCTAGCCGTTCCTTGGCCTTGTTCGCTACTTCCCAAGCCTTATTGGCAATGGTGGCCATCGGGGTTCCCTCAGCCATAGCTTCCATTGTCTCCAAGAGGGTTCGGATATGCAGGTTGTCCTGTTCGACTGCCCAAAAGTCGTTGTTGAGATTCCAGGGAGCTAACAAGGATGGAGTTATCAACGTACGGGACTTGGCCATCTGAAGGGTTGGTGCATTGCTGAGACGAGGAATCGTAGGTCTGCGCGAGCTGGACGACTCGGCGGCAGCACTTTCCACGTTCCCAGTAAGCATGTGGATGCGACGGTCTTCGGGCTGTTCCAACCCATTGGTTGATCCACTGTAGCCGAGATCCAACTGCGCAGTGCGATCAGCAATGTCTTTGGGAGTTGGTTCCTCGAAAGTGGCAAAAACTTCCCGACCGGGGCATGTCAGATCGGGATCATAGATCCCTGTCAGCTTGAACTCGTAATCGCCTTGGTGCTCGAATACGAGATCTCCGAACTGGATCGACCGTGCAGACACTAGATGGCTTGGAGCGTATAGATCGGAAGCGTAGGCGGGACTCCCGATGGCTTCCGACTTGACGGAACTGGGCATGTAGGGCATCGATGAACTCGACGCATCGGTGAACCAGACTCCGTTGACGATCGGCATGATCTTTCTTCACACAAGGGCCCCTACATGGTGTGCCTCTGTCGAGGTTGTACTCGGCAGATATTTGTCCGGCAGGCACCACGCTTCGTGCGAAGATCGATCACAGTTGACGAACAAAGAGACTCGGGATTTTATACTGGTTCGGGCCCTCGAGATCGAGTAATAACCCTACGTCCAGTTGCTTGCTTGTATTATCTCGACGAGTACAGATTACAATAGTGTAACAACTACTCTTGGGTAGATTGACTAAGATTGGGATACTCTCTACGTACAGGACCCCCATTATTTATGTCCAGGGAGACATGCCTTACAAGACAAAACAAACCTAAACCTAGTAGGAGTCTAACTATCATCGGGCTTTCTTTCTGCGATCTAGCTCTCGTGTCTTGTTTGGAGTCTTCTACGCTTGGAGTCGGTAGTCGGCAATCCTCGTGATTGGGCACCCGGGTATTATGGCCTCAACACAACCATTGCATCAAATCCAAGGAAACTATTATCTCCAACCAAATATCGGCTGATCAGTCTAGGCTCCAAGGGATGGAAGAAGTATATTGTCAATAACTGCAAAACTGGCCCAATCAGAGAGAGCACGTAGCTTTTCTCAACATGTGGCTTGAACGGTTTGTCTTCTATGGCGCCACTCTTGGAGCAACCACTAACATGCAGCCAATAGCAGAGTGTCTAGCTCGTGGCCAATCAGTACCCCTTGGCTGTCTTCTCCTGGGAGCTGCATATCACCTCCTTCACCAAGTAGTGGCTAGGTTATCGGCCAGCCAGTCCGTTGGTCATATCGGAGGCCCATGGTGGTTTATCCAACTTTGGTTGCAGACCTAGCTCCGATTGGCCTTGGGCCGAAACTTCAAGAATCACCAATTACCAAGCTTCCATACAGAGGAAGAAGATGCAACACTCCACCGTTGCATGTCTTTTGGAGAAGCAGCATCGGCCTGCCCAGGTTCGAAACTTGAACCAAATACCATGGCCAACTTTTTTGAAAGTCTCTACTATGGTATTGCATCAGAGTACAAGTACTACTTTACATATGAGGAATCCGATCGAGAATATGAACTGCCAATCTTCAACATACTCAACAATCTTGAATCAGTCGTCCCCATCCTCAAGTCATTCATCACTCCGCCATCCTGGGAAGCAACATATCGTATGGCCACAAGAACTATTCATACGAGTTATACAATCCATCAGCTGTGGCTCGCCAACTAGGATTTGGCCAATTAGCAATCGGTTTATACTATAGGAACAAAATAAAACATCGAGAAGTAATAACATCCGATTTGGAGATGGACCGAGTCCTAGCACTTGCACCGAAAGCCGGTTTGGAAATAACAGAATGGCTGTGCACAAGCTTTCAATCCAAACTCTTCAAGAACTAGTGGAGAGAATGGAGCACACATCTCTTCAAAATTCTAGCTTCCACATCCTGCAGCATCATTCACCCCGATTTTGAAGTATTGGAAAATCTTATAAGTCCTTAGTCGACACTGCTTTTCTCCTTTATTTATTAATCAATAATTCCTAACTTTCTCTTTCTTTCAGCCCAATGTCACTGAGATCCCGATTACCAGCTTAAGCGGCAGACCGGTTCAATAGGCATCAAATACTCTGCTTCCTCGCATCAGCTCCAATGCACCATATATAGTTGATATCATGAAGGGCGAGCAATAAAGAAAGCCATCTTCTGTGAAGGTTATTTCTTCAAAGAAAAGGAAACCCGACGAAGCCCTTACCAAATCATCATCCAAGTCTGATGAAGAAAAAGGTGCCCTAGCTGCACACATGCTCCTTAGTGCCATAGAGGTAATGACTCGATTGCCCAATTTTCCTTTTTCTATTAACCTTTATTTATATAATTCTAACACAATTTCTTCAGCAAACAAACATCATTCTCCCCGAGCCTCAATCGGTCTCAACTCCAGATGTTCAAATACAACTAGTTCAGCAGGTTACTCCTTTGAACAAAACATAATTTAAATTAACCATCGCAACCCAAATCTTAATCATTTTCGTTTCAGGATTTGCCCCCTCGTACAAATCTTCCTCCTATCTCTGAGGAACAAATCGAAGGAACACAATCGGAGACAGGCACTGAGTGACCCAATCAGCCTATCAATACTCAATCAACTGTCTTGCCTCCGAAAGCACCAAGTACCAGCATCACTACTCCAATAATAAACATTTCATCCTCATCTCTCCAAGTGGCACCAATCGAGCCAACCGGCCAAATCTCAACCCCTCTAGTTCCAGAAGAAGTATTGCCTGACAACATTCGAGAAGGACAATTTATATTGGTACTCGCCGATTTCTCATGCCAATTTCGTATATACCAATAACTCGTGTTTACTTATATTTTACTTCAGGCACAGGATTCGTCGGTGGCAAGCTTCATGTCAATAGATCTTGACGCTCCGATCGGAGATGAAGAGGTCAGCTCTAAACAATCCACTCAAGGGATCTCTGATTAGACCAAGGCAAAGTTGAAAGAAATGCTTGTACATCTGAACAAGAGTATTGCTGTGCTGGTAGAAGACGCCGAGTCAATTCGGCAAATTTACAAGGAAATCAAAAGACAACTACCATCAGAGCCAGAGAGCACAATTACCCCAGCAACTTTAATTGAAGGTCAACAACCTCTTGTCTTAGTCGCTCACCATCGGATCGTCGATCGGGCTGTTGTTTGTATTTCTTACAATCACAGATAGGTCCGCAAGCGCATGGATACCGTTGTAGCTTTCACCTAGAAGTATTCAGGGTATCGAGTCCAAAAGGAAAGCGGTTGTTGAAGTGGGTAATTATCCATTGCACTCAATCATAACATTATTAATATACCAAAGCCTAACAAGGGGTAAACAATGATATATGGGGTAGTGTGACACAAGAAGATTCATTGCTCAGAAAATACAAGACTTAGCTAGCTTGAAAATCCTAGAAGAGAACAAGCGATTCTATTTACTTCTCACTCATGGGTCTGAAGCATACAAGATTATACACTATACAATCTCAGTAAACGGATACATGTTAGAGGGCATGTCGATGTGTCCATAGGGTTCCCTCATCAAGGGACGACAACAAAACGTCTTATCATATAGGCCTAACATCATCTTTCGAATGTGGAGGATTACAAAGGATGGACAGGGTTGTCACCACCTGCCGCCTACCTCTACTAATCCGTGGGGTAGCGATACCCCAATGATATTCCATATTTCAAACACCATACTTGCGATATGAAATACAACTCTGTCTATTGTAGACATGAACAGAGCAACCTTTCGGCACATTCGGCCAATTCCATAACACGCGTCAACTGAACTAAGGTGCAAGACACATAACTTATATACTACACAAGTAAGGCAAATCTGAGGCATATAACATAAGAGAGAAGGTATTTCCATTGAAGCTCAAAGTCTTACAAGTAAGATAAGAATTACAAGACTAAAACTTAAACTTACCGAGACTTCACCAAAAACCTTTCAGAAGTTCTACTACTAGAACTACTACACTACTAGACTAAGCCTAACACTTATACAATTGGAGCTCTTTCATCTAGTGTGTACTGAATAGAGGGCGCTAGCATCTATTTATAGCATCTTGAGGCGGTTCAGAGCCGGTACAAGGCGGTTGAGGCCGAGTGGGCCCATCTCCGGATCAACCGATCCTAGGCGTCGCCCGACCCTTGGATCCACCAACGGGGATCGTGCATGGTGCGGATGTCGTCCTGAAGGTGGTGGAGATGCGCGTGGAAAGGCTGGGGCGAAACGGCCGCCAGAGCAGGTCGGGCGACGGGCAAGGTCGGTCGACCTGGTCCTGAAACGCCTCGCCTTGATCTTTCTCCGGGAGACTGGTCTGTGGACCCTGGCAGCTGGGGCAGAATGGTATGCCTTCTTTGTGTATCTCTTGATTTGGTTGTGGGCCCATCAATCCATGCCATTTTTGGTATTTCTTAACGTTTACATTATTCTGCAAGCGCACAGAAGTACGTTGTAGCATTTCACCCGAAAGTATTCCAGAGTATCATTATTTGTTTATCCATAGGGAAAGCGTTTAGTTAAAGAGAGGTGTCATCTAATGCATTTACTTACAACATTATCAATCAACCAAGGTCTAGGCAGGGGTAAAGGGTATAACATTATAGGGGGTAAAGTGACACACAGAAGTTCATTGCTCAAAAATAAATAAGTCTTAGTTAGTGAATAGAATATTATTAAGATCAAAGAGGGTGCATGAACATCTTACATATAGAACTTGGATATACAACCTTATCCTATACAAGCTCAGTCAAGGGATATATGTTAGAGGACATATCTAGGTATCTGGAGGGTTCCGTCATCAAGGGACGACAACCAGCCGTCTTATCATAAAGCTCTAATATAATCTCTCGAACGTGGAAGATTATAAAGGATAGACATGGCTATCACCACCTGCCGCCTAACTCTACTAATCCATGGGGTAGCGATACCCTCAATGGCATTACTTATATCAAACACCATGCTTGCATAAAGAAATACAACTCTATTTTTCA